>WPIO01000067.1:247500-847500 GCA_009760855.2 Cristatella mucedo | reverse complement strand
CGTTCTGTATTTCCACACATACCTCCAGTTTGTAGTTGAGCCCGTGTTCTTGACATAGGCAAACCTTTTGGTGTATATAATCAGCATCGATGCATGACCCGTTTCAGCCCATAGCAAATCGTATATACATGCGTACATCTAACAGAATTGTCGAATCGAACCTACGGATTACAGAAAAATAACAAACGTCATGTATAATTATTACTACCGACATCAAACAATCAGAAACAACTACAAAACCCGGTTAACATGCATCAAACGTATTATTAATATCACCAATTGACGTGGCTGCTTTAAAAGAAAGCGACCAAAAAGCAACGAGAAAATACAACACTAGCAAAAAGAGCGGTTTAACATCTGAACTGCCTGTTGTAGGCTAAAATCAGTTCAGGGTAAGGATGCTGGAATTTACTCATGCACTGCGACAAACGAGTATGGTTCATCGTCTGGTACAGTCACAGTCACCGTGGACACAAAAGGTATCATGCTGGCATGAGGCTGCTCGTTTTACTTAGAATTGCCACGGTTTCCCTTTTTAGGTTCAGAATAAACACTGCCTCTGTGCAGCTTGTTGACATGTTAAGAGATGTGCCTCTGCATGAACCGATTTAATAGGGCTGCTTTATGTGCCTGAAACAATCAAAGTTCCAGTCGTTGTACAATCCATGTGATAGTAAAGCAACCGAGTGACGATTTCGATGCACTTGTAGGCAGCTACGAACCAAACTCGGCAAAAGTGACTTCCCCCAACGGTGCAGGTGGTAGTGGTGGCGTCGCAATTGGTGGAGAGCTCATCCTCGTTTGCCAAGCAAATTGTGGTCCAGCGTGCACCTATACATGGTACAGCGCCAAGGGCTCTCAGAAGGCTCCCTTGCCGGCCTATGCCGTCGTCGACGGCGGCCAACTAAAGTAAGTGAGGAGCTATTAGAAAAGGTTTCCACTCTAGCACCGAAGCAGTATTGAGATTAAATGCGTAAACATACATGTGACAACCAGCCTGCAAAGCACGAATAAACCCTGAGAACTTTCGGCATGCAAGACGACACGAGCTCATAATACAAGTGACATTTTAATTTTAAGTGAAGCGTTCTAAAGACCTTTGAAAGACGGGGCACATAGTAGATCGTAAAAACAAACTCATTTAATTGACTAGATAGACTAAGACCGCATGATGCAGCAACTCGGGGTAGCTCTTGCTACTCTTACTTACTTACTTAGTGAAAATTGATTAAGTTATAAACGAGTAATTTGGAAGAAGCTTGAAACAGACGTAATTATAATGCAAACTCAATAAATGCTCTGCTCACTTTTAATTTGAAGGTAAGTATGTAGGTCAGAATTTGAAGTAGTCCTTTCGAAGGATCGATGGCAGTGTTGCTGCACTAAACGAAGATGGAACTCTGTCTGCAAATCTTAAAATCTACGAAGACTATGGCGATGTAAAGCAGGAGAGGTTCATATAGCCCACTCAAACCCTAAGCTTCTTTCGGTAGCGTTCGGTAGCCAACTTACTTTATCTCACGCAACGGAAAGGAATTTGAAAGCCTAGCCGAGTCAGGTGAGCAGCTAGGGTAGTGAGCAACACGAAAGTAGCAGCTCAGGAAGTATGGAAAGGTCGTGCCGTAATAGGCAGCACTAACGTAGGCGTCATTGCATTAGAATCGTGAGAGGGAAATCCAGGAGTCGACGACCCCCAGAGCACAACATTCTGTCACCAACAGCCTTCAAGTGGAGGAATAGGACAGTGAATATATTTTCCATACACGACCGGAACCGGGAACGGAGTGGCTGCAAGAGGTGGCACAGTTTGACAAGACGAGAAGGAGCCAGGCCGTGGATGGCCTCGTATGCCCGTCTGCCATCCCCAGTATGTAGCTATCGATCGACAGCCAGCGATCCAAATTTCTTTTGAAAACAACATACAAGACCAAACCTTGGCATTAGCAAGCCAGCTGTACTGTCGTGTATATATCCAGAGGCAACGTTCCGGTCGCTTTTCTCTAGCTCAGCCAAAGGAAATTGCATTAGTAAAGCCGAGTCAGAACTAAGGATAAAGTTAAATCTTTAGCAGAGCAACATCGAAAAAAGTTATGAATCTTTGATTGCAACTTGAGGTAAAGCTTATCTAAACCAAGATTCCGTTGAGAGAAGCTATCAAAATGTAAACGTTTTTAGATGTGTGACCCTAAATGGCGAGGATGTGACAATTTTCAAGCTGCAAAGTCGCCTGTTACAAGAGACGAGCTTTCTAAATCATTCATATGCATTGCGAGTGTCGTTAGCAATAGTTCCGTTTTATCGCCTGCACTTTCCAGCATTGTCTACCGACACCATGGTTTACTGTCAGCAAAGCAAGCGATCACTTTATCAGTTGCTGCCACGGATTCTGAAATTGTTTATCCAAATACTATTCAGTATTGTTTGTATAAAGTGACACGTAATTCGTAGACCGTTAGTCAGGTTTCTCTGAGGTTCAGTATGAATGAAAGAGGTCAATGGACCGAAAATGAACCGTAGAGGGATTCAACTGGTAGGTGATCTTGTAATGCAGACTATACCTACAAAAGATGCGGATTGAGCACGATCAGTGAGGAACGATTTCAATCGAGCTATCAAGTCTGCTAGACTAATCCACGGTCTTAATCATTGAAGTAAGACATCACGATCTCTGGCTTCGATGAAAACCGACAGGTCTACAAGTGCTAGAGCAGTGAAATTCTCGTACCTAGTGCTGCATAGCCTGTCATGGTTAGTTTTTTGGCAATCTTCATAGATGTCTAGTGCCGGAGTAACAGTTTCATGTCGCTTCCAATGAAAGGACGATGTTCCAGTTTAGCCATCATTTTAAACCGTAATTAAGGTAGCACAGACGTATATCTGAAGTCAGTTTCATTCTTTCCAGATTGCCTGCTATCGATAGTTTTCTAGTTGAACCTTTCAGAACGCAAAAGCTGCATACAGAAAGTTATTGCAATAGAATTGTGCTGGAAGACATACTATCGCTTCCAACCAGCATGCACACCTGAACATTCCTTTGTAGGATACCATCAGTCAAGGCAGGTGACATTGGAACGTACTTGTGTACTGCTCAGAATCGGTACGGTTCGGTGTCTACTGCTGTCAGCGTCGTCAGTGACCCAAAAGGCAAGTGCATTTGCTCATTTCCAAGCTTGACACTGCACCCAACATGCATGGGAAGCCGACGATTTGCCTTTGCCATCTGTGCTGACTACAGTGGCATCGTCCGTTTCCCGGTCAAGGGCATCGCAATTAGGGATCTCTTCCCTAGCATGCAGGACTTGTCGATCGCATTCTCTATGTACAGTTGAATGCAGCGAGTGCTTGAGATCTGGCTGACATTATGCACGTTCTTTAAGCACAGGCGCATCAGTAACACTTTGCTGCTTTGTGAAAGCAGGCGTACAAATTAGTGCTTGCAATTGTACAATTATTTCGGTCCCGACGAAAATTGGCAGACATGTGCATGTGCATTCTGACTCCGTCACCCGTTGATTTTTGAGCTGTGGTACAGTGCAATCTGTTCGTTACTTCTTTAAATATCATCAGATGATCTTATCAGCCTACAGAGATAATAATCAACGAAGAGTGCGGCTCATCAGCCGTTCGATACGTAGTGTTGATAGGTTACAAATATTTAATGAGAAAATATCTTGGGAAGTTTGCTTCATGGAGCTTGTCGCTGTTGGTAACACCTTGAACATCCTCTCAGGTGGAAGCAGACCCATCAACTGGTCGCCATTGAAGGTCGAAGTGGTCGCAAGTGGGGTGCGACCTTTAAATGGGGACGCCAACTCCTTCCTACCTGGAACTGACTTGTCGATCACTGGTCGTGCCATCGGTGACTCAAGCCTTCAGCTGGTGTGGACAAAGGATGGACAGCTACTTCCCAGTGTTTCTTCGCCAGGCACTGCTGTGCTCAAGTGAGTTCGCTAAAAATGCCTCCTAATGATATTGACAGGCTGCTGGTCGTCAAGCGTATGCATTCGAAATGTTTTTCCAATGAATGTGGCACACGTTATCGGTAAATATCGCCTAACTCAAAATAGGGCCACTTAGACGCCGATCGCTCTATCGCACTCGGAAGCTTTGAGCCAACTTTAAATTCAGGCACGACGTTTCCCAGTCAAGACGTTGAATCGATTTGTCATGGAAGCCTGACACTTTTCGTCTTTACCTGTCAGTCGGAATGAATAACGGATTCCTTTATTACAACTTAAGTTCAGCCTACAAAGAGGCACAACTCAGCCAACGTTAAGGCTTTGTAGTTTTCTTTATATAGCAAGGCATATGCTACTTCATAGCTCATCCTTTGGCGACGGTCAGGCATTTTACCTGCTAACTCCTCTGGCAGCAGGTGATTCAGACTAAAGCTTATGTGCGAGTGTGTTCCTGTAATGGTGTGGATGAAATGTTGCAGCCTCAAAGGAATAACTTCAGCTAACTCAGGTGTCTACACATGTCAAGCAGTCGTCGATGGCTTCGGACCTATTTCGTCAAGCCAGATCAGTATTAACGTGCTCGGTGAGTGTTACACGATGTTGCATCCTTGCCTGTGCGGGGAAGTCTCTTCCAGTTCGCCCAGCTCTGAAATATCTTTCTAATGTATGCCATAGCATTATCTAGGGATAACGATCTAGCTTAGTGGGCAGGTAGTTCATGCATTGCTTTGCTTGACATGGCAAGGCACTGATATTCATTTGAAAGATATGCCAACAGTTCGACCACAGCCATGATAAGTCAATCTGCTCAGCATGTATTGCTGAAAATGAGTGTTAAAGTATTCGTGCCAATTCCACGAATCATTCAATCCAACGTGCTTCAAGAAACATCTGCTCTACTTGATTTAGACCACTACGCACCATCTTCAGTGAAAGTTACGGCCGTCAGTGACGATTTCGGAAAAGACGGCGTTCATGTTGGTGGAACGGTCGATCTAATTTGCGATGCTGATGGCGTTCCGAACCCGAACATCAAATGGAGCAGAGTCTTAGGCGGTCAGCAGCTCCCGTTACCAACCACTGCTGTCGCAAACGGCAAAAAGTTGACGTAAGTGTTCGAAATGTCGAAAGCAGCTTGAGAAAAATGTGAGATATAAAGAGAAGTAGTTGCATCTACGTGCAGAGTTAGTGGGACAGATGGTAAGAGGCAATTCCATGAAGTAATTCGTAGTGTGGCTGCCCCATTGTAGGATAGCCAAATATGTTCTGCTGCTGAGAGTTAATAACATGAATCAGAAAATATGGTCGTATGTTATTTGATAGAAACGGATGTTCGGCTATGAACACGGTTTTGCAAAATGTACTAGATGATTGTAGCTGATTTTAGTTCTCAGTCTTCAAGCAGCGAATCTTGCCAAGGCTGGGTTGGTGGGTGATGAACCGAGGAGAGTAGCTGTCGTGAAAGGGGGCTTGTTATTTCTCATTGCCAACTATTTCTAGGGAAAATAATTTGTGCCTCGTCGAGTCGCTTTCGCTGAACTTGCCCACTGTTTGTTGAAGCAGTATCAGCAAATGTCATTTCAGGTAAGCACAGAGTCGAGTATACATTAAGGTCTTCAAATTTCAGTAAACCTATATTTGATCCGGGCAGGTGACATACTTTGGCAATTTTATAATATCTCAATCAGTGCAGCATCATAGCTTTCAATAATACGTCACTACTCTGTGCCGTTTGGTATCCTTAAACCCATGTTAGAACGTTTCGTTTTTAACAGTTTAAAATGATTTTATCATTCGAAAGGGATCAATTACTTGAGTATCTATATAAAACAGCATCTGCCTCTTGTTATGTAGTTCTACATCAGTGCAGTAGTCTGCAATGTAAAAAAATGAAAGACAATTAGTGTATCATACGTCATTTATTTTGGCAACTACACTTAGGGACTGTCTACTGACTTTTAGCACATTCGCCGTCGAATCGGCTTGGGTGCCGTCAGGTCCGATCTTGTACACTTGAAAAGCTGTCATCATCAAACTTGAGCTCATCATGCACCTCTGAGATGCCGCTTGTAGGCTAACCTCAGTTCAGGCTCAAGATTCTGGAACTTACACGTGCACTGCTACGAACCAGGACGGCTCATCGTCTGGGACGGTCAACGTCGCTGTTGATGTAAAAGGTAACTTGCTGGAACGAGCCTGCTCGTGCTGCTTGGCATTTCGACGGTTTCCCCTGTTACGTTCCGTCACGAATACTAAAGCCTCTAGCAGCTGGTTGACATGTTAAGAGATGTGCCTCTGCATGAACCGATTTAATGGGGCTGCTTTATGTGCCTGAAACAATCAAAGTTCCAGTCGTTGTACAATCCATGTGATAGTAAAGCGACCGAGTGACGATTTCGATGCACTTGTAGGCAGCTACGCTCCAAACTCGGCAAAAGTGACTTCCCCCAACGGTGCAGGTGGTAGTGGTGGCGTCGCAATTGGTGGAGAGCTCATCCTCGTTTGCCAAGCAAATTGTGGTCCAGCGTGCACCTATACATGGTACAGCGCCAAGGGCTCTCAGAAGGCTCCCTTGCCGGCCTATGCCGTCGTCGACGGCGGCCAACTAAAGTAAGTGAGGAGCTATTAGAAAAGGTTTCCACTCTAGCACCGAAGCAGTATTGAGATTAAATGCGTAAACATACATGTGACAACCAGCCTGCAAAGCACGAATAAACCGTGAAAACTTTCGGCATGCAAGACGACACGAGCTCATAATACAAGTGACATTTTAATTTTAAGTGAGGCGTTCTAAAGACCTTTGAAAGACGGGGCACATAGTAGATCGTAAAAACAAACTCATTTAATTGACTAGATAGACTAAGACCGCATGATGCAGCAACTCGGGGTAGCTCTTGCTACTCTTACTTACTTACTTAGTGAAAATTGATTAAGTTATAAACGAGTAATTTGGAAGAAGCTTGAAACAGACGTAATTATAATGCAAACTCAGTAAATGCTCTGCTCACTTTTAATTTGAAGGTAAGTATGTAGGTCAGAATTTGAAGTAGTCCTTTCGAAGGATCGATGGCAGTGTTGCTGCACTAAACGAAGATGGAACTCTGTCTGCAAATCTTAAAATCTACGAAGACTATGGCGATGTAAAGCAGGAGAGGTTCATATAGCCCACTCAAACCCTAAGCTTCTTTCGGTAGCGTTCGGTAGCCAACTTACTTTATCTCACGCAACGGAAAGGAATTTGAAAGCCTAGCCGAGTCAGGTGAGCAGCTAGGGTAGTGAGCAACACGAAAGTAGCAGCTCAGGAAGTATGGAAAGGTCGTGCCGTAATAGGCAGCACTAACGTAGGCGTCATTGCATTAGAATCGTGAGAGGGAAATCCAGGAGTCGACGACCCCCAGAGCACAACATTCTGTCACCAACAGCCTTCAAGTGGAGGAATAGGACAGTGAATATATTTTCCATACACGACCGGAACCGGGAACGGAGTGGCTGCAAGAGGTGGCACAGTTTGACAAGACGAGAAGGAGCCAGGCCGTGGATGGCCTCGTATGCCCGTCTGCCATCCCCAGTATGTAGCTATCGATCGACAGCCAGCGATCCAAATTTCTTTTGAAAACAACATACAAGACCAAACCTTGGCATTAGCAAGCCAGCTGTACTGTCGTGTATATATCCAGAGGCAACGTTCCGGTCGCTTTTCTCTAGCTCAGCCCAAAGGAAATTGCATTAGTAAAGCCGAGTCAGAACTAAGGATAAAGTTAAATCTTTAGCAGAGCAACATCGAAAAAAGTTATGAATCTTTGATTGCAACTTGAGGTAAAGCTTATCTAAACCAAGATTCCGTTGAGAGAAGCTATCAAAATGTAAACGTTTTTTTAGATGTGTGACCCTAAATGGCGAGGATGTGACAATTTTCAAGCTGCAAAGTCGCCTGTTACAAGAGACGAGCTTTCTAAATCATTCATATGCATTGCGAGTGTCGTTAGCAATAGTTCCGTTTTATCGCCTGCACTTTCCAGCATTGTCTACCGACACCATGGTTTACTGTCAGCAAAGCAAGCGATCACTTTATCAGTTGCTGCCACGGATTCTGAAATTGTTTATCCAAATACTATTCAGTATTGTTTGTATAAAGTGACACGTAATTCGTAGACCGTTAGTCAGGTTTCTCTGAGGTTCAGTATGAATGAAAGAGGTCAATGGACCGAAAATGAACCGTAGAGGGATTCAACTGGTAGGTGATCTTGTAATGCAGACTATACCTACAAAAGATGCGGATTGAGCACGATCAGTGAGGAACGATTTCAATCGAGCTATCAAGTCTGCTAGACTACTCCACGGTCTTAATCATTGAAGTAAGACATCACGATCTCTGGCTTCGATGAAAACCGACAGGTCTACAAGTGCTAGAGCAGTGAAATTCTCGTACCTAGTGCTGCATAGCCTGTCATGGTTAGTTTATTCGCAATCTTCATAGATGTCTAGTGCCGGAGTAACAGTTTCATGTCGCTTCCAATGAAAGGACGATGTTCCAGTTTAGCCATCATTTTAAACCCGTAATTAAGGTAGCACAGACGTATATCTGAAGTCAGTTTCATTCTTTCCAGATTGCCTGCTATCGATAGTTTTCTAGTTGAACCTTTCAGAACGCAAAAGCTGCATACAGAAAGTTATTGCAATAGAATTGTGCTGGAAGACATACTATCGCTTCCAATGGCTACGGCTGAAGTTAGTTCGCTGTCGGCTGTGTCAATCCATAGCTGACACGACGGACACTGATTACAAGAATGATCAAAGTTTCAAAGTGCAGTCCTTTATCTCGAGAATTTAAGTGAAACCCGATCTGACTCAGCATGCACACCTGAACATTCCTTTGTAGGATACCATCAGTCAAGGCAGGTGACATTGGAACGTACTTGTGTACTGCTCAGAATCGGTACGGTTCGGTGTCTACTGCTGTCAGCGTCGTCAGTGACCCAAAAGGCAAGTGCATTTGCTCATTTCCAAGCTTGACACTGCACCCAACATGCATGGGAAGCCGACGATTTGCCTTTGCCATCTGTGCTGACTACAGTGGCATCGTCCGTTTCCCGGTCAAGGGCTTCGCAATTAGGGATCTCTTCCCTAGCATGCAGGACTTGTCGATTGCATTCTCTATGTACAGTTGAATGCAGCGAGTGCTTGAGATCTGGCTGACATTATGCACGTTCTTTAAGCACAGGCGCATCAGTAACACTTTGCTGCTTTGTGAAAGCAGGCGTACAAATTAGTGCTTGCAATTGTACAATTATTTCGGTCCCGACGAAAATTGGCAGACATGTGCATGTGCATTCTGACTCCGTCACCCGTTGATTTTTGAGCTGTGGTACAGTGCAATCTGTTCGTTACTTCTTTAAATATCATCAGATGATCTTATCAGCCTACAGAGATAATAATCAACGAAGAGTGCGGCTCATCAGCCGTTCGATACGTAGTGTTGATAGGTTACAAATATTTAATGAGAAAATATCTTGGGAAGTTTGCTTCATGGAGCTTGTCGCTGTTGGTAACACCTTGAACATCCTCTCAGGTGGAAGCAGACCCATCAACTGGTCGCCATTGAAGGTCGAAGTGGTCGCAAGTGGGGTGCGACCTTTAAATGGGGACGCCAACTCCTTCCTACCTGGAACTGACTTGTCGATCACTGGTCGTGCCATCGGTGACTCAAGCCTTCAGCTGGTGTGGACAAAGGATGGACAGCTACTTCCCAGTGTTTCTTCGCCAGGCACTGCTGTGCTCAAGTGAGTTCGCTAAAAATGCCTCCTAATGATATTGACAGGCTGCTGGTCGTCAAGCGTATGCATTCGAAATGTTTTTTCCAATGAATGTGGCACACGTTGTCGGTAAATATCGCCTAACTCAAAATAGGGCCACTTAGACGCCGATCGCTCTATCGCACTCGGAAGCTTTGAGCCAACTTTAAATTCAGGCACGACGTTTCCCAGTCAAGACGTTGAATCGATTTGTCATGGAAGCCTGACACTTTTCGTCTTTACCTGTCAGTCGGAATGGATAACGGATTCCTTTATTACAACTTAAGTTCAGCCTACAAAGAGGCACAACTCAGCCAACGTTAAGGCTTTGTAGTTTTCTTTATATAGCAAGGCATATGCTACTTCATAGCTCATCCTTTGGCGACGGTCAGGCATTTTACCTGCTAACTCCTCTGGCAGCAGGTGATTCAGACTAAAGCTTATGTGCGAGTGTGTTCCTGTAATGGTGTGGATGAAATGTTGCAGCCTCAAAGGAATAACTTCAGCTAACTCAGGCGTCTACACATGTCAAGCAGTCGTCGATGGCTTCGGACCTATTTCGTCAAGCCAGATCAGTATTAACGTGCTCGGTGAGTGTTACACGATGTTGCATCCTTGCCTGTGCGGGGAAGTCTCTTCCAGTTCGCCCAGCTCTGAAATATCTTTCTAATGTATGCCATAGCATTATCTAGGGATAACGATCTAGCTTAGTGGGCAGGTAGTTCATGCATTACTTTGCGTGACATGGCAAGGCACTGATATTCATTTGAAAGATATGCCAACAGTTCGACCACAGCCATGATAAGTCAATCTGCTCAGCATGTATTGCTGAAAATGAGTGTTAAAGTATTCGTGCCAATTCCACGAATCATTCAATCCAACGTGCTTCAAGAAACATCTGCTCTACTTGATTTAGACCACTACGCACCATCTTCAGTGAAAGTTACGGCCGTCAGTGACGATTTCGGAAAAGACGGCGTTCATGTTGGTGGAACGGTCGATCTAATTTGCGATGCTGATGGCGTTCCGAACCCGAACATCAAATGGAGCAGAGTCTTAGGCGGTCAGCAGCTCCCGTTACCAACCACTGCTGTCACAAACGGCAAAAAGTTGACGTAAGTGTTCGAAATGTCGAAAGCAGCTTGAGAAAAATGTGAGATATAAAGAGAAGTAGTTGCATCTACGTGCAGAGTTAGTGGGACAGATGGTAAGAGGCAATTCCATGAAGTAATTCGTAGTGTGGCTGCCCCATTGTAGGATAGCCAAATATGTTCTGCTGCTGAGAGTTAATAACATGAATCAGAAAATATGGTCGTATGTTATTTGATAGAAACGGATGTTCGGCTATGAACACGGTTTTGCAAAATGTACTAGATGATTGTAGCTGATTTTAGTTCTCAGTCTTCAAGCAGCGAATCTTGCCAAGGCTGGGTTGGTGGGTGATGAACCGAGGAGAGTAGCTGTCGTGAAAGGGGGCTTGTTATTTCTCATTGCCAACTATTTCTAGGGAAAATAATTTGTGCCTCGTCGAGTCGCTTTCGCTGAACTTGCCCACTGTCTGTTGAAGCAGTATCAGCAAATGTCATTTCAGGTAAGCACAGAGTCGAGTATACATTAAGGTCTTCAAATTTCAGTAAACCTATATTTGATCCGGGCAGGTGACATACTTTGGCAATTTTATAATATCTCAATCAGTGCAGCATCATAGCTTTCAATAATACGTCACTACTCTGTGCGTTTGGTATCCTTAAACCCATGTTAGAACGTTTCGTTTTTAACAGTTTAAAATGATTTCATCATTCGAAAGGGATCAATTACTTGAGTATCTATATAAAACAGCATCTGCCTCTTGTTATGTAGTTCTACATCAGTGCAGTAGTCTGCAATGTAAAAAAAATGAAAGACAATTAGTGTATCATACGTCATTTGTTTTGGCAACTACACTTAGGGACTGGCTACTGACTTTTAGCACATTCGCCGTCGAATCGGCTTGGGTGCCGTCAGGTCCGATCTTGTACACTTGAAAAGCTGTCATCATCAAACTTGAGCTCATCATGCACCTCTGAGATGCCGCTTGTAGGCTAACCTCAGTTCAGGCTCAAGATTCTGGAACTTACACGTGCACTGCTACGAACCAGGACGGCTCATCGTCTGGGACGGTCAACGTCGCTGTTGATGTAAAAGGTAACTTGCTGGAACGAGCCTGCTCGTGCTGCTTGGCATTTCGACGGTTTCCCCTGTTACGTTCCGTCACGAATACTAAAGCCTCTAGCAGCTGGTTGACATGTTAAGAGATGTGCCTCTGCATGAACCGATTTAATGGGGCTGCTTTATGTTCCTGAAACAATCAAAGTTCCAGTCGTTGTACAATCCATGTGATAGTAAAGCGACCGAGTGACGATTTCGATGCACTTGTAGGCAGCTACGCTCCAAACTCGGCAAAAGTGACTTCCCCCAACGGTGCTGGTGGTAGTGGTGGCGTCGCAATTGGTGGAGAGCTCATCCTCGTTTGCCAAGCGAATTGTGGTCCAGCGTGCACCTATACATGGTACAGGGCCAAGGGCTCTCAGAAGGCTCCCTTGCCGGCCTATGCCGTCGTCGACGGCGGCCAACTAAAGTAAGTGAGGAGCTATTAGAAAAGGTTTTCACTCTAGCACCGAAGCAGTATTGAGATTAAATGCGTAAACATACATGTGACAACCAGCCTGCAAAGCACGAATAAACCCTGAGAACTTTCGGCATGCAAGACGACACGAGCTCATAATACAAGTGACATTTTAATTTTAAGTGAGGCGTTCTAAAGACCTTTGAAAGACGGGGCACATAGTAGATCGTAAAAACAAACTCATTTAATTGACTAGATAGACTAAGACCGCATGATGCAGCAACTCGGGGTAGCTCTTGCTACTCTTACTTACTTACTTAGTGAAAATTGATTAAGTTATAAACGAGTAATTTGGAAGAAGCTTGAAACAGACGTAATTATAATGCAAACTCAATAAATGCTCTGCTCACTTTTAAGTTGAAGGTAAGTATGTAGGTCAGAATTTGAAGTAGTCCTTTCGAAGGATCGATGGCAGTGTTGCTGCACTAAACGAAGATGGAACTCTGTCTGCAAATCTTAAAATCTACGAAGACTATGGCGATGTAAAGCAGGCGAGGTTCATATAGCCCACTCAAACCCTAAGCTTCTTTCGGTAGCGTTCGGTAGCCAACTTACTTTATCTCACGCAACGGAAAGGAATTTGAAAGCCTAGCCGAGTCAGGTGAGCAGCTAGGGTAGTGAGCAACACGAAAGTAGCAGCTCAGGAAGTATGGAAAGGTCGTGCCGTAATAGGCAGCACTAACGTAGGCGTCATTGCATTAGAATCGTGAGAGGGAAATCCAGGAGTCGACGACCCCCAGAGCACAACATTCTGTCACCAACAGCCTTCAAGTGGAGGAATAGGACAGTGAATATATTTTCCATACACGACCGGAACCGGGAACGGAGTGGCTGCAAGAGGTGGCACAGTTTGACAAGACGAGAAGGAGCCAGGCCGTGGATGGCCTCGTATGCCCGTCTGCCATCCCCAGTATGTAGCTATCGATCGACAGCCAGCGATCCAAATTTCTTTTGAAAACAACATACAAGACCAAACCTTGGCATTAGCAAGCCAGCTGTACTGTCGTGTATATATCCAGAGGCAACGTTCCGGTCGCTTTTCTCTAGCTCAGCCAAAGGAAATTGCATTAGTAAAGCCGAGTCAGAACTAAGGATAAAGTTAAATCTTTAGCAGAGCAACATCGAAAAAAGTTATGAATCTTTGATTGCAACTTGAGGTAAAGCTTATCTAAACCAAGATTCCGTTGAGAGAAGCTATCAAAATGTAAACGTTTTTAGATGTGTGACCCTAAATGGCGAGGATGTGACAATTTTCAAGCTGCAAAGTCGCCTGTTACAAGAGACGAGCTTTCTAAATCATTCATATGCATTGCGAGTGTCGTTAGCAATAGTTCCGTTTTATCGCCTGCACTTTCCAGCATTGTCTACCGACACCATGGTTTACTGTCAGCAAAGCAAGCGATCACTTTATCAGTTGCTGCCACGGATTCTGAAATTGTTTATCCCAAATACTATTCAGTATTGTTTGTATAAAGTACACGTAATTCGTAGACCGTTAGTCAGGTTTCTCTGAGGTTCAGTATGAATGAAAGAGGTCAATGGACCGAAAATGAACCGTAGAGGGATTCAACTGGTAGGTGATCTTGTAATGCAGACTATACCTACAAAAGATGCGGATTGAGCACGATCAGTGAGGAACGATTTCAATCGAGCTATCAAGTCTGCTAGACTACTCCACGGTCTTAATCGTTGAAGTAAGACATCACGATCTCTGGCTTCGATGAAAACCGACAGGTCTACAAGTGCTAGAGCAGTGAAATTCTCGTACCTAGTGCTGCATAGCCTGTCATGGTTAGTTTATTCGCAATCTTCATAGATGTCTAGTGCCGGAGTAACAGTTTCATGTCGCTTCCAATGAAAGGACGATGTTCCAGTTTAGCCATCATTTTAAACCGTAATTAAGGTAGCACAGACGTATATCTGAAGTCAGTTTCATTCTTTCCAGATTGCCTGCTATCGATAGTTTTCTAGTTGAACCTTTCAGAACGCAAAAGCTGCATACAGAAAGTTATTGCAATAGAATTGTGCTGGAAGACATACTATCGCTTCCAATGGCTACGGCTGAAGTTACTTCGCTGTCGGCTGTGTCAATCCATAGCTGACACGACGGACACTGATTACAAGAATGATCAAAGTTTCAAAGTGCAGTCCTTTATCTCGAGAATTTAAGTGAAACCCGATCTGACTCAGCATGCACACCTGAACATTCCTTTGTAGGATACCATCAGTCAAGGCAGGTGACATTGGAACGTACTTGTGTACTGCTCAGAATCGGTACGGTTCGGTGTCTACTGCTGTCAGCGTCGTCAGTGACCCAAAAGGCAAGTGCATTTGCTCATTTCCAAGCTTGACACTGCACCCAACATGCATGGGAAGCCGACGATTTGCCTTTGCCATCTGTGCTGACTACAGTGGCATCGTCCGTTTCCCGGTCAAGGGCTTCGCAATTAGGGATCTCTTCCCTAGCATGCAGGACTTGTCGATTGCATTCTCTATGTACAGTTGAATGCAGCGAGTGCTTGAGATCTGGCTGACATTATGCACGTTCTTTAAGCACAGGCGCATCAGTAACACTTTGCTGCTTTGTGAAAGCAGGCGTACAAATTAGTGCTTGCAATTGTACAATTATTTCGGTCCCGACGAAAATTGGCAGACATGTGCATGTGCATTCTGACTCCGTCACCCGTTGATTTTTGAGCTGTGGTACAGTGCAATCTGTTCGTTACTTCTTTAAATATCATCAGATGATCTTATCAGCCTACAGAGATAATAATCAACGAAGAGTGCGGCTCATCAGCCGTTCGATACGTAGTGTTGATAGGTTACAAATATTTAATGAGAAAATATCTTGGGAAGTTTGCTTCATGGAGCTTGTCGCTGTTGGTAACACCTTGAACATCCTCTCAGGTGGAAGCAGACCCATCAACTGGTCGCCATTGAAGGTCGAAGTGGTCGCAAGTGGGGTGCGACCTTTAAATGGGGACGCCAACTCCTTCCTACCTGGAACTGACTTGTCGATCACTGGTCGTGCCATCGGTGACTCAAGCCTTCAGCTGGTGTGGACAAAGGATGGACAGCTACTTCCCAGTGTTTCTTCGCCAGGCACTGCTGTGCTCAAGTGAGTTCGCTAAAAAATGCCTCCTAATGATATTGACAGGCTGCTGGTCGTCAAGCGTATGCATTCGAAATGTTTTTCCAATGAATGTGGCACACGTTGTCGGTAAATATCGCCTAACTCAAAATAGGGCCACTTAGACGCCGATCGCTCTATCGCACTCGGAAGCTTTGAGCCAACTTTAAATTCAGGCACGACGTTTCCCAGTCAAGACGTTGAATCGATTTGTCATGGAAGCCTGACACTTTTCGTCTTTACCTGTCAGTCGGAATGAATAACGGATTCCTTTATTACAACTTAAGTTCAGCCTACAAAGAGGCACAACTCAGCCAACGTTAAGGCTTTGTAGTTTTCTTTATATAGCAAGGCATATGCTACTTCATAGCTCATCCTTTGGCGACGGTCAGGCATTTTACCTGCTAACTCCTCTGGCAGCAGGTGATTCAGACTAAAGCTTATGTGCGAGTGTGTTCCTGTAATGGTGTGGATGAAATGTTGCAGCCTCAAAGGAATAACTTCAGCTAACTCAGGCGTCTACACATGTCAAGCAGTCGTCGATGGCTTCGGACCTATTTCGTCAAGCCAGATCAGTATTAACGTGCTCGGTGAGTGTTACACGATGTTGCATCCTTGCCTGTGCGGGGAAGTCTCTTCCAGTTCGCCCAGCTCTGAAATATCTTTCTAATGTATGCCATAGCATTATCTAGGGATAACGATCTAGCTTAGTGGGCAGGTAGTTCATGCATTGCTTTGCGTGACATGGCAAGGCACTGATATTCATTTGAAAGATATGCCAACAGTTCGACCACAGCCATGATAAGTCAATCTGCTCAGCATGTATTGCTGAAAATGAGTGTTAAAGTATTCGTGCCAATTCCACGAATCATTCAATCCAACGTGCTTCAAGAAACATCTGCTCTACTTGATTTAGACCACTACGCACCATCTTCAGTGAAAGTTACGGCCGTCAGTGACGATTTCGGAAAAGACGGCGTTCATGTTGGTGGAACGGTCGATCTAATTTGCGATGCTGATGGCGTTCCGAACCCGAACATCAAATGGAGCAGAGTCTTAGGCGGTCAGCAGCTCCCGTTACCAACCACTGCTGTCACAAACGGCAAAAAGTTGACGTAAGTGTTCGAAATGTCGAAAGCAGCTTGAGAAAAATGTGAGATATAAAGAGAAGTAGTTGCATCTACGTGCAGAGTTAGTGGGACAGATGGTAAGAGGCAATTCCATGAAGTAATTCGTAGTGTGGCTGCCCCATTGTAGGATAGCCAAATATGTTCTGCTGCTGAGAGTTAATAACATGAATCAGAAAATATGGGTCGTATGTTATTTGATAGAAACGGATGTTCGGCTATGAACACGGTTTTGCAAAATGTACTAGATGATTGTAGCTGATTTTAGTTCTCAGTCTTCAAGCAGCGAATCTTGCCAAGGCTGGGTTGGTGGGTGATGAACCGAGGAGAGTAGCTGTCGTGAAAGGGGGCTTGTTATTTCTCATTGCCAACTATTTCTAGGGAAAATAATTTGTGCCTCGTCGAGTCGCTTTCGCTGAACTTGCCCACTGTCTGTTGAAGCAGTATCAGCAAATGTCATTTCAGGTAAGCACAGAGTCGAGTATACATTAAGGTCTTCAAATTTCAGTAAACCTATATTTGATCCGGGCAGGTGACATACTTTGGCAATTTTATAATATCTCAATCAGTGCAGCATCATAGCTTTCAATAATACGTCACTACTCTGTGCGGTTTGGTATCCTTAAACCCATGTTAGAACGTTTCGTTTTTAACAGTTTAAAATGATTTCATCATTCGAAAGGGATCAATTACTTGAGTATCTATATAAAACAGCATCTGCCTCTTGTTATGTAGTTCTACATCAGTGCAGTAGTCTGCAATGTAAAAAAAATGAAAGACAATTAGTGTATCATACGTCATTTGTTTTGGCAACTACACTTAGGGACTGGCTACTGACTTTTAGCACATTCGCCGTCGAATCGGCTTGGGTGCCGTCAGGTCCGATCTTGTACACTTGAAAAGCTGTCATCATCAAACTTGAGCTCATCATGCACCTCTGAGATGCCGCTTGTAGGCTAACCTCAGTTCAGGCTCAAGATTCTGGAACTTACACGTGCACTGCTACGAACCAGGGACGGCTCATCGTCTGGGACGGTCAACGTCGCTGTTGATGTAAAAGGTAACTTGCTGGAACGAGCCTGCTCGTGCTGCTTGGCATTTCGACGGTTTCCCCCTGTTACGTTCCGTCACGAATACTAAAGCCTCTAGCAGCTGGTTGACATGTTAAGAGATGTGCCTCTGCATGAACCGATTTAATGGGGCTGCTTTATGTTCCTGAAACAATCAAAGTTCCAGTCGTTGTACAATCCATGTGATAGTAAAAGCGACCGAGTGACGATTTCGATGCACTTGTAGGCAGCTACGCTCCAAACTCGGCAAAAGTGACTTCCCCCAACGGTGCTGGTGGTAGTGGTGGCGTCGCAATTGGTGGAGAGCTCATCCTCGTTTGCCAAGCGAATTGTGGTCCAGCGTGCACCTATACATGGTACAGGGCCAAGGGCTCTCAGAAGGCTCCCTTGCCGGCCTATGCCGTCGTCGACGGCGGCCAACTAAAGTAAGTGAGGAGCTATTAGAAAAGGTTTTCACTCTAGCACCGAAGCAGTATTGAGATTAAATGCGTAAACATACATGTGACAACCAGCCTGCAAAGCACGAATAAACCCTGAGAACTTTCGGCATGCAAGACGACACGAGCTCATAATACAAGTGACATTTTAATTTTAAGTGAGGCGTTCTAAAGACCTTTGAAAGACGGGGCACATAGTAGATCGTAAAAACAAACTCATTTAATTGACTAGATAGACTAAGACCGCATGATGCAGCAACTCGGGGTAGCTCTTGCTACTCTTACTTACTTACTTAGTGAAAATTGATTAAGTTATAAACGAGTAATTTGGAAGAAGCTTGAAACAGACGTAATTATAATGCAAACTCAATAAATGCTCTGCTCACTTTTAAAGTTTGAAGGTAAGTATGTAGGTCAGAATTTGAAGTAGTCCTTTCGAAGGATCGATGGCAGTGTTGCTGCACTAAACGAAGATGGAACTCTGTCTGCAAATCTTAAAATCTACGAAGACTATGGCGATGTAAAGCAGGAGAGAGGTTCATAATAGCCCACTCAAACCCTAAGCTTCTTTCGGTAGCGTTCGGTAGCCAACTTACTTTATCTCACGCAACGTAAAGGAATTTGAAAGCCTAGCCGAGTCAGGTGAGCAGCTAGGGTAGTGAGCAACACGAAAGTAGCAGCTCAGGAAGTATGGAAAGGTCGTGCCGTAATAGGCAGCACTAAACGTAGGCGTCATTGCATTAGAATCGTGAGAGGGAAATCCAGGAGTCGACGACCCCCAGAGCACAACATTCTGTCACCAACAGCCTTCAAGTGGAGGAATAGGACAGTGAATATATTTTCCATACACGACCGGAACCGGGAACGGAGTGGCTGCAAGAGGTGGCACAGTTTGACAAGACGAGAAGGAGCCAGGCCGTGGATGGCCTCGTATGCCCGTCTGCCATCCCATCCCAGTATGTAGCTATCGATCGACAGCCAGCGATCCAAATTTCTTTTGAAAACAACATACAAGACCAAACCTTGGCATTAGCAAGCCAGCTGTACTGTCGTGTATATATCCAGAGGCAACGTTCCGGTCGCTTTTCTCTAGCTCAGCCAAAGGAAATTGCATTAGTAAAGCCGAGTCAGAACTAAGGATAAAGTTAAATCTTTAGCAGAGCAACATCGAAAAAAAGTTATGAATCTTGATTGCAACTTGAGGTAAAGCTTATCTAAACCAAGATTCCGTTGAGAGAAGCTATCAAAATGTAAACGTTTTTAGATGTGTGACCCTAAATGGCGAGGATGTGACAATTTTCAAGCTGCAAAGTCGCCTGTTACAAGAGACGAGCTTTCTAAATCATTCATATGCATTGCGAGTGTCGTTAGCAATAGTTCCGTTTTATCGCCTGCACTTTCCAGCATTGTCTACCGACACCATGGTTTACTGTCAGCAAAGCAAGCGATCACTTTATCAGTTGCTGCCACGGATTCTGAAATTGTTTATCCAAATACTATTCAGTATTGTTTGTATAAAGTAACACGTAATTCGTAGACCGTTAGTCAGGTTTCTCTGAGGTTCAGTATGAATGAAAGAGGTCAATGGACCGAAAATGAACCGTAGAGGGATTCAACTGGTAGGTGATCTTGTAATGCAGACTATACCTACAAAAGATGCGGATTGAGCACGATCAGTGAGGAACGATTTCAATCGAGCTATCAAGTCTGCTAGACTACTCCACGGTCTTAATCGTTGAAGTAAGACATCACGATCTCTGGCTTCGATGAAAACCGACAGGTCTACAAGTGCTAGAGCAGTGAAATTCTCGTACCTAGTGCTGCATAGCCTGTCATGGTTAGTTTATTCGCAATCTTCATAGATGTCTAGTGCCGGAGTAACAGTTTCATGTCGCTTCCAATGAAAGGACGATGTTCCAGTTTAGCCATCATTTTAAACCGTAATTAAGGTAGCACAGACGTATATCTGAAGTCAGTTTCATTTCTTTCCAGATTGCCTGCTATCGATAGTTTTTCTAGTTGAACCTTTCAGAACGCAAAAGCTGCATACAGAAAGTTATTGCAATAGAATTGTGCTGGAAGACATACTATCGCTTCCAATGGCTACGGCTGAAGTTACTTCGCTGTCGGCTGTGTCAATCCATAGCTGACACGACGGACACTGATTACAAGAATGATCAAAGTTTCAAAGTGCAGTCCTTTATCTCGAGAATTTAAGTGAAACCCGATCTGACTCAGCATGCACACCTGAACATTCCTTTGTAGGATACCATCAGTCAAGGCAGGTGACATTGGAACGTACTTGTGTACTGCTCAGAATCGGTACGGTTCGGTGTCTACTGCTGTCAGCGTCGTCAGTGACCCAAAAGGCAAGTGCATTTGCTCATTTCCAAGCTTGACACTGCACCCAACATGCATGGGAAGCCGACGATTTGCCTTTGCCATCTGTGCTGACTACAGTGGCATCGTCCGTTTCCCGGTCAAGGGCTTCGCAATTAGGGATCTCTTCCCTAGCATGCAGGACTTGTCGATTGCATTCTCTATGTACAGTTGAATGCAGCGAGTGCTTGAGATCTGGCTGACATTATGCACGTTCTTTAAGCACAGGCGCATCAGTAACACTTTGCTGCTTTGTGAAAGCAGGCGTACAAATTAGTGCTTGCAATTGTACAATTATTTCGGTCCCGACGAAAATTGGCAGACATGTGCATGTGCATTCTGACTCCGTCACCCGTTGATTTTTGAGCTGTGGTACAGTGCAATCTGTTCGTTACTTCTTTAAATATCATCAGATGATCTTATCAGCCTACAGAGATAATAATCAACGAAGAGTGCGGCTCATCAGCCGTTCGATACGTAGTGTTGATAGGTTACAAATATTTAATGAGAAAATATCTTGGGAAGTTTGCTTCATGGAGCTTGTCGCTGTTGGTAACACCTTGAACATCCTCTCAGGTGGAAGCAGACCCATCAACTGGTCGCCATTGAAGGTCGAAGTGGTCGCAAGTGGGGTGCGACCTTTAAATGGGGACGCCAACTCCTTCCTACCTGGAACTGACTTGTCGATCACTGGTCGTGCCATCGGTGACTCAAGCCTTCAGCTGGTGTGGACAAAGGATGGACAGCTACTTCCCAGTGTTTCTTCGCCAGGCACTGCTGTGCTCAAGTGAGTTCGCTAAAAATGCCTCCTAATGATATTGACAGGCTGCTGGTCGTCAAGCGTATGCATTCGAAATGTTTTTCCAATGAATGTGGCACACGTTATCGGTAAATATCGCCTAACTCAAAATAGGGCCACTTAGACGCCGATCGCTCTATCGCACTCGGAAGCTTTGAGCCAACTTTAAATTCAGGCACGACGTTTCCCAGTCAAGACGTTGAATCGATTTGTCATGGAAGCCTGACACTTTTCGTCTTTACCTGTCAGTCGGAATGGATAACGGATTCCTTTATTACAACTTAAGTTCAGCCTACAAAGAGGCACAACTCAGCCAACGTTAAGGCTTTGTAGTTTTCTTTATATAGCAAGGCATATGCTACTTCATAGCTCATCCTTTGGCGACGGTCAGGCATTTTACCTGCTAACTCCTCTGGCAGCAGGTGATTCAGACTAAAGCTTATGTGCGAGTGTGTTCCTGTAATGGTGTGGATGAAATGTTGCAGCCTCAAAGGAATAACTTCAGCTAACTCAGGTGTCTACACATGTCAAGCAGTCGTCGATGGCTTCGGACCTATTTCGTCAAGCCAGATCAGTATTAACGTGCTCGGTGAGTGTTACACGATGTTGCATCCTTGCCTGTGCGGGGAAGTCTCTTCCAGTTCGCCCAGCTCTGAAATATCTTTCTAATGTATGCCATAGCATTATCTAGGGATAACGATCTAGCTTAGTGGGCAGGTAGTTCATGCATTGCTTTGCGTGACATGGCAAGGCACTGATATTCATTTGAAAGATATGCCAACAGTTCGACCACAGCCATGATAAGTCAATCTGCTCAGCATGTATTGCTGAAAATGAGTGTTAAAGTATTCGTGCCAATTCCACGAATCATTCAATCCAACGTGCTTCAAGAAACATCTGCTCTACTTGATTTAGACCACTACGCACCATCTTCAGTGAAAGTTACGGCCGTCAGTGACGATTTCGGAAAAGACGGCGTTCATGTTGGTGGAACGGTCGATCTAATTTGCGATGCTGATGGCGTTCCGAACCCGAACATCAAATGGAGCAGAGTCTTAGGCGGTCAGCAGCTCCCGTTACCAACCACTGCTGTCGCAAACGGCAAAAAGTTGACGTAAGTGTTCGAAATGTCGAAAGCAGCTTGAGAAAAAATGTGAGATATAAAGAGAAGTAGTTGCATCTACGTGCAGAGTTAGTGGGACAGATGGTAAGAGGCAATTCCATGAAGTAATTCGTAGTGTGGCTGCCCCATTGTAGGATAGCCAAATATGTTCTGCTGCTGAGAGTTAATAACATGAATCAGAAAATATGGTCGTATGTTATTTGATAGAAACGGATGTTCGGCTATGAACACGGTTTTGCAAAATGTACTAGATGATTGTAGCTGATTTTAGTTCTCAGTCTTCAAGCAGCGAATCTTGCCAAGGCTGGGTTGGTGGGTGATGAACCGAGGAGAGTAGCTGTCGTGAAAGGGGGCTTGTTATTTCTCATTGCCAACTATTTCTAGGGAAAATAATTTGTGCCTCGTCGAGTCGCTTTCGCTGAACTTGCCCACTGTTTGTTGAAGCAGTATCAGCAAATGTCATTTCAGGTAAGCACAGAGTCGAGTATACATTAAGGTCTTCAAATTTCAGTAAACCTATATTTGATCCGGGCAGGTGACATACTTTGGCAATTTTATAATATCTCAATCAGTGCAGCATCATAGCTTTCAATAATACGTCACTACTCTGTGCCGTTTGGTATCCTTAAACCCATGTTAGAACGTTTCGTTTTTAACAGTTTAAAATGATTTTATCATTCGAAAGGGATCAATTACTTGAGTATCTATATAAAAACAGCATCTGCCTCTTGTTATGTAGTTCTACATCAGTGCAGTAGTCTGCAATGTAAAAAAATGAAAGACAATTAGTGTATCATACGTCATTTATTTTGGCAACTACACTTAGGGACTGTCTACTGACTTTTAGCACATTCGCCGTCGAATCGGCTTGGGTGCCGTCAGGTCCGATCTTGTACACTTGAAAAGCTGTCATCATCAAACTTGAGCTCATCATGCACCTCTGAGATGCCGCTTGTAGGCTAACCTCAGTTCAGGCTCAAGATTCTGGAACTTACACGTGCACTGCTACGAACCAGGACGGCTCATCGTCTGGGACGGTCAACGTCGCTGTTGATGTAAAAGGTAACTTGCTGGAACGAGCCTGCTCGTGCTGCTTGGCATTTCGACGGTTTCCCCTGTTACGTTCCGTCACGAATACTAAAGCCTCTAGCAGCTGGTTGACATGTTAAGAGATGTGCCTCTGCATGAACCGATTTAATGGGGCTGCTTTATGTGCCTGAAACAATCAAAGTTCCAGTCGTTGTACAATCCATGTGATAGTAAAGCGACCGAGTGACGATTTCGATGCACTTGTAGGCAGCTACGCTCCAAACTCGGCAAAAGTGACTTCCCCCAACGGTGCAGGTGGTAGTGGTGGCGTCGCAATTGGTGGAGAGCTCATCCTCGTTTGCCAAGCAAATTGTGGTCCAGCGTGCACCTATACATGGTACAGGGCCAAGGGCTCTCAGAAGGCTCCCTTGCCGGCCTATGCCGTCGTCGACGGCG
Source organism: Cristatella mucedo (assembly GCA_009760855.2). Taxonomy (NCBI): domain Eukaryota; kingdom Metazoa; phylum Bryozoa; class Phylactolaemata; family Cristatellidae; genus Cristatella; species Cristatella mucedo. The sequence continues at coordinate 823,534 of WPIO01000067.1, read as the reverse complement.
GCCAACTAAAGTAAGTGAGGAGCTATTAGAAAAGGTTTCCACTCTAGCACCGAAGCAGTATTGAGATTAAATGCGTAAACATACATGTGACAACCAGCCTTCAAAGCACGAATAAACCCTGAGAACTTTCGGCATGCAAGACGACACGAGCTCATAATACAAGTGACATTTTAATTTTAAGTGAGGCGTTCTAAAGACCTTTGAAAGACGGGGCACATAGTAGATCGTAAAAACAAAACTCATTTAATTGACTAGATAGACTAAGACCGCATGATGCAGCAACTCGGGGTAGCTCTTGCTACTCTTACTTACTTACTTAGTGAAAATTGATTAAGTTATAAACGAGTAATTTGGCAGAAGCTTGAAACAGACGTAATTATAATGCAAACTCAATAAATGCTCTGCTCACTTTTAATTTGAAGGTAAGTATGTAGGTCAGAATTTGAAGTAGTCCTTTCGAAGGATCGATGGCAGTGTTGCTGCACTAAACGAAGATGGAACTCTGTCTGCAAATCTTAAAATCTACGAAGACTATGGCGATGTAAAGCAGGAGAGGTTCATATAGCCCACTCAAACCCTAAGCTTCTTTCGGTAGCGTTCGGTAGCCAACTTACTTTATCTCACGCAACGGAAAGGAATTTGAAAGCCTAGCCGAGTCAGGTGAGCAGCTAGGGTAGTGAGCAACACGAAAGTAGCAGCTCAGGAAGTATGGAAAGGTCGTGCCGTAATAGGCAGCACTAACGTAGGCGTCATTGCATTAGAATCGTGAGAGGGAAATCCAGGAGTCGACGACCCCCAGAGCACAACATTCTGTCACCAACAGCCTTCAAGTGGAGGAATAGGACAGTGAATATATTTTCCATACACGACCGGAACCGGGAACGGAGTGGCTGCTGCAAGAGGTGGCACAGTTTGACAAGACGAGAAGGAGCCAGGCCGTGGATGGCCTCGTATGCCCGTCTGCCATCCCCAGTATGTAGCTATCGATCGACAGCCAGCGATCCAAATTTCTTTTGAAAACAACATACAAGACCGAACCTTGGCATTAGCAAGCCAGCTGTACTGTCGTGTATATATCCAGAGGCAACGTTCCGGTCGCTTTTCTCTAGCTCAGCCAAAGGAAATTGCATTAGTAAAGCCGAGTCAGAACTAAGGATAAAGTTAAATCTTTAGCAGAGCAACATCGAAAAAAGTTATGAATCTTTGATTGCAACTTGAGGTAAAGCTTATCTAAACCAAGATTCCGTTGAGAGAAGCTATCAAAATGTAAACGTTTTTAGATGTGTGACCCTAAATGGCGAGGATGTGACAATTTTCAAGCTGCAAAGTCGCCTGTTACAAGAGACGAGCTTTCTAAATCATTCATATGCATTGCGAGTGTCGTTAGCAATAGTTCCGTTTTATCGCCTGCACTTTCCAGCATTGTCTACCGACACCGTGGTTGACTGTCAGCAAAGCAAGCGATCACTTTATCAGTTGCTGCCACGGATTCTGAAATTGTTTATCCAAATACTATTCAGTATTGTTTGTATAAAGTGACACGTAATTCGTAGACCGTTAGTCAGGTTTCTCTGAGGTTCAGTATGAATGAAAGAGGTCAATGGACCGAAAATGAACCGTAGAGGGACTCAACTGGTAGGTGATCTTGTAATGCAGACTATACCTACAAAAGATGCGGATTGAGCACGATCAGTGAGGAACGATTTCAATCGAGCTATCAAGTCTGCTAGACTAATCCACGGTCTTAATCATTGAAGTAAGACATCACGATCTCTGGCTTCGATGAAAACCGACAGGTCTACAAGTGCTAGAGCAGTGAAATTCTCGTACCTAGTGCTGCATAGCCTGTCATGGTTAGTTTATTCGCAATCTTCATAGATGTCTAGTGCCGGAGTAACAGTTTCATGTCGCTTCCAATGAAAGGACGATGTTCCAGTTTAGCCATCATTTTAAACCGTAATTAAGGTAGCACAGACGTATATCTGAAGTCAGTTTCATTCTTTCCAGATTGCCTGCTATCGATAGTTTTCTAGTTGAACCTTTCAGAACGCAAAAGCTGCATACAGAAAGTTATTGCAATAGAATTGTGCTGGAAGACATACTATCGCTTCCAATGGCTACGGCTGAAGTTAGTTCGCTGTCGGCTGTGTCAATCCATAGCTGACACGACGGACACTGATTACAAGAATGATCAAAGTTTCAAAGTGCAGTCCTTTATCTCGAGAATTTAAGTGAAACCCGATCTGACTCAGCATGCACACCTGAACATTCCTTTGTAGGATACCATCAGTCAAGGCAGGTGACATTGGAACGTACTTGTGTACTGCTCAGAATCGGTACGGTTCGGTGTCTACTGCTGTCAGCGTCGTCAGTGACCCAAAAGGCAAGTGCATTTGCTCATTTCCAAGCTTGACACTGCACCCAACATGCATGGGAAGCCGACGATTTGCCTTTGCCATCTGTGCTGACTGCAGTGGCATCGTCCGTTTCCCGGTCAAGGGCTTCGCAATTAGGGATCTCTTCCCTAGCATGCAGGACTTGTCGATTGCATTCTCTATGTACAGTTGAATGCAGCGAGTGCTTGAGATCTGGCTGACATTATGCACGTTCTTTAAGCACAGGCGCATCAGTAACACTTTGCTGCTTTGTGAAAGCAGGCGTACAAATTAGTGCTTGCAATTGTACAATTATTTCGGTCCCGACGAAAATTGGCAGACATGTGCATGTGCATTCTGACTCCGTCACCCGTTGATTTTTGAGCTGTGGTACAGTGCAATCTGTTCGTTACTTCTTTAAATATCATCAGATGATCTTATCAGCCTACAGAGATAATAATCAACGAAGAGTGCGGCTCATCAGCCGTTCGATACGTAGTGTTGATAGGTTACAAATATTTAATGAGAAAATATCTTGGGAAGTTTGCTTCATGGAGCTTGTCGCTGTTGGTAACACCTTGAACATCCTCTCAGGTGGAAGCAGACCCATCAACTGGTCGCCATTGAAGGTCGAAGTGGTCGCAAGTGGGGTGCGACCTTTAAATGGGGACGCCAACTCCTTCCTACCTGGAACTGACTTGTCGATCACTGGTCGTGCCATCGGTGACTCAAGCCTTCAGCTGGTGTGGACAAAGGATGGACAGCTACTTCCCAGTGTTTCTTCGCCAGGCACTGCTGTGCTCAAGTGAGTTCGCTAAAAATGCCTCCTAATGATATTGACAGGCTGCTGGTCGTCAAGCGTATGCATTCGAAATGTTTTTCCAATGAATGTGGCACACGTTATCGGTAAATATCGCCTAACTCAAAATAGGGCCACTTAGACGCCGATCGCTCTATCGCACTCGGAAGCTTTGAGCCAACTTTAAATTCAGGCACGACGTTTCCCAGTCAAGACGTTGAATCGATTTGTCATGGAAGCCTGACACTTTTCGTCTTTACCTGTCAGTCGGAATGGATAACGGATTCCTTTATTACAACTTAAGTTCAGCCTACAAAGAGGCACAACTCAGCCAACGTTAAGGCTTTGTAGTTTTCTTTATATATAGCAAGGCATATGCTACTTCATAGCTCATCCTTTGGCGACGGTCAGGCATTTTACCTGCTAACTCCTCTGGCAGCAGGTGATTCAGACTAAAGCTTATGTGCGAGTGTGTTCCTGTAATGGTGTGGATGAAATGTTGCAGCCTCAAAGGAATAACTTCAGCTAACTCAGGTGTCTACACATGTCAAGCAGTCGTCGATGGCTTCGGACCTATTTCGTCAAGCCAGATCAGTATTAACGTGCTCGGTGAGTGTTACACGATGTTGCATCCTTGCCTGTGCGGGGAAGTCTCTTCCAGTTCGCCCAGCTCTGAAATATCTTTCTAATGTATGCCATAGCATTATCTAGGGGATAACGATCTAGCTTAGTGGGCAGGTAGTTCATGCATTGCTTTGCGTGACATGGCAAGGCACTGATATTCATTTGAAAGATATGCCAACAGTTCGACCACAGCCATGATAAGTCAATCTGCTCAGCATGTATTGCTGAAAATGAGTGTTAAAGTATTCGTGCCAATTCCACGAATCATTCAATCCAACGTGCTTCAAGAAACATCTGCTCTACTTGATTTAGACCACTACGCACCATCTTCAGTGAAAGTTACGGCCGTCAGTGACGATTTCGGAAAAGACGGCGTTCATGTTGGTGGAACGGTCGATCTAATTTGCGATGCTGATGGCGTTCCGAACCCGAACATCAAATGGAGCAGAGTCTTAGGCGGTCAGCAGCTCCCGTTACCAACCACTGCTGTCGCAAACGGCAAAAAGTTGACGTAAGTGTTCGAAATGTCGAAAGCAGCTTGAGAAAAATGTGAGATATAAAGAGAAGTAGTTGCATCTACGTGCAGAGTTAGTGGGACAGATGGTAAGAGGCAATTCCATGAAGTAATTCGTAGTGTGGCTGCCCCATTGTAGGATAGCCAAATATGTTCTGCTGCTGAGAGTTAATAACATGAATCAGAAAATATGGTCGTATGTTATTTGATAGAAACGGATGTTCGGCTATGAACACGGTTTTGCAAAATGTACTAGATGATTGTAGCTGATTTTAGTTCTCAGTCTTCAAGCAGCGAATCTTGCCAAGGCTGGGTTGGTGGGTGATGAACCGAGGAGAGTAGCTGTCGTGAAAGGGGGCTTGTTATTTCTCATTGCCAACTATTTCTAGGGAAAATAATTTGTGCCTCGTCGAGTCGCTTTCGCTGAACTTGCCCACTGTTTGTTGAAGCAGTATCAGCAAATGTCATTTCAGGTAAGCACAGAGTCGAGTATACATTAAGGTCTTCAAATTTCAGTAAACCTATATTTGATCCGGGCAGGTGACATACTTTGGCAATTTTATAATATCTCAATCAGTGCAGCATCATAGCTTTCAATAATACGTCACTACTCTGTGCCGTTTGGTATCCTTAAACCCATGTTAGAACGTTTCGTTTTTAACAGTTTAAAATGATTTTATCATTCGAAAGGGATCAATTACTTGAGTATCTATATAAAACAGCATCTGCCTCTTGTTATGTAGTTCTACATCAGTGCAGTAGTCTGCAATGTAAAAAAATGAAAGACAATTAGTGTATCATACGTCATTTATTTTGGCAACTACACTTAGGGACTGTCTACTGACTTTTAGCACATTCGCCGTCGAATCGGCTTGGGTGCCGTCAGGTCCGATCTTGTACACTTGAAAAGCTGTCATCATCAAACTTGAGCTCATCATGCACCTCTGAGATGCCGCTTGTAGGCTAACCTCAGTTCAGGCTCAAGATTCTGGAACTTACACGTGCACTGCTACGAACCAGGACGGCTCATCGTCTGGGACGGTCAACGTCGCTGTTGATGTAAAAGGTAACTTGCTGGAACGAGCCTGCTCGTGCTGCTTGGCATTTCGACGGTTTCCCCTGTTACGTTCCGTCACGAATACTAAAGCCTCTAGCAGCTGGTTGACATGTTAAGAGATGTGCCTCTGCATGAACCGATTTAATGGGGCTGCTTTATGTGCCTGAAACAATCAAAGTTCCAGTCGTTGTACAATCCATGTGATAGTAAAGCGACCGAGTGACGATTTCGATGCACTTGTAGGCAGCTACGCTCCAAACTCGGCAAAAGTGACTTCCCCCAACGGTGCAGGTGGTAGTGGTGGCGTCGCAATTGGTGGAGAGCTCATCCTCGTTTGCCAAGCAAATTGTGGTCCAGCGTGCACCTATACATGGTACAGGGCCAAGGGCTCTCAGAAGGCTCCCTTGCCGGCCTATGCCGTCGTCGACGGCGGCCAACTAAAGTAAGTGAGGAGCTATTAGAAAAGGTTTCCACTCTAGCACCGAAGCAGTATTGAGATTAAATGCGTAAACATACATGTGACAACCAGCCTTCAAAGCACGAATAAACCCTGAGAACTTTCGGCATGCAAGACGACACGAGCTCATAATACAAGTGACATTTTAATTTTAAGTGAGGCGTTCTAAAGACCTTTGAAAGACGGGGCACATAGTAGATCGTAAAAACAAACTCATTTAATTGACTAGATAGACTAAGACCGCATGATGCAGCAACTCAGGGTAGCTCTTGCTACTCTTACTTACTTACTTAGTGAAAATTGATTAAGTTATAAACGAGTAATTAGGCAGAAGCTTCAAACAGACGTAATTATAATGCAAACTCAATAAATGCTCTGCTCACTTTTAATTTGAAGGTAAGTATGTAGGTCAGAATTTGAAGTAGTCCTTTCGAAGGATCGATGGCAGTGTTGCTGCACTAAACGAAGATGGAACTCTGTCTGCAAATCTTAAAATCTACGAAGACTATGGCGATGTAAAGCAGGAGAGGTTCATATAGCTCACTCAAACCCTAAGCTTCTTTCGGTAGCGTTCGGTAGCCAACTTACTTTATCTCACGCAACGGAAAGGAATTTGAAAGCCTAGCCGAGTCAGGTGAGCAGCTAGGGTAGTGAGCAACACGAAAGTAGCAGCTCAGGAAGTATGGAAAGGTCGTGCCGTAATAGGCAGCACTAACGTAGGCGTCATTGCATTAGAATCGTGAGAGGGAAATCCAGGAGTCGACGACCCCCAGAGCACAACATTCTGTCACCAACAGCCTTCAAGTGGAGGAATAGGACAGTGAATATATTTTCCATACACGACCGGAACCGGGAACGGAGTGGCTGCAAGAGGTGGCACAGTTTGACAAGACGAGAAGGAGCCAGGCCGTGGATGGCCTCGTATGCCCGTCTGCCATCCCCAGTATGTAGCTATCGATCGACAGCCAGCGATCCAAATTTCTTTTGAAAACAACATACAAGACCAAACCTTGGCATTAGCAAGCCAGCTGTACTGTCGTGTATATATCCAGAGGCAACGTTCCGGTCGCTTTTCTCTAGCTCAGCCAAAGGAAATTGCATTAGTAAAGCCGAGTCAGAACTAAGGATAAAGTTAAATCTTTAGCAGAGCAACATCGAAAAAAGTTATGAATCTTTGATTGCAACTTGAGGTAAAGCTTATCTAAACCAAGATTCCGTTGAGAGAAGCTATCAAAATGTAAACGTTTTTAGATGTGTGACCCTAAATGGCGAGGATGTGACAATTTTCAAGCTGCAAAGTCGCCTGTTACAAGAGACGAGCTTTCTAAATCATTCATATGCATTGCGAGTGTCGTTAGCAATAGTTCCGTTTTATCGCCTGCACTTTCCAGCATTGTCTACCGACACCATGGTTTACTGTCAGCAAAGCAAGCGATCACTTTATCAGTTGCTGCCACGGATTCTGAAATTGTTTATCCAAATACTATTCAGTATTGTTTGTATAAAGTGACACGTAATTCGTAGACCGTTAGTCAGGTTTCTCTGAGGTTCAGTATGAATGAAAGAGGTCAATGGACCGAAAATGAACCGTAGAGGGACTCAACTGGTAGGTGATCTTGTAATGCAGACTATACCTACAAAAGATGCGGATTGAGCACGATCAGTGAGGAACGATTTCAATCGAGCTATCAAGTCTGCTAGACTAATCCACGGTCTTAATCATTGAAGTAAGACATCACGATCTCTGGCTTCGATGAAAACCGACAGGTCTACAAGTGCTAGAGCAGTGAAATTCTCGTACCTAGTGCTGCATAGCCTGTCATGGTTAGTTTATTCGCAATCTTCATAGATGTCTAGTGCCGGAGTAACAGTTTCATGTCGCTTCCAATGAAAGGACGATGTTCCAGTTTAGCCATCATTTTAAACCGTAATTAAGGTAGCACAGACGTATATCTGAAGTCAGTTTCATTCTTTCCAGATTGCCTGCTATCGATAGTTTTCTAGTTGAACCTTTCAGAACGCAAAAGCTGCATACAGAAAGTTATTGCAATAGAATTGTGCTGGAAGACATACTATCGCTTCCAATGGCTACGGCTGAAGTTAGTTCGCTGTCGGCTGTGTCAATCCATAGCTGACACGACGGACACTGATTACAAGAATGATCAAAGTTTCAAAGTGCAGTCCTTTATCTCGAGAATTTAAGTGAAACCCGATCTGACTCAGCATGCACACCTGAACATTCCTTTGTAGGATACCATCAGTCAAGGCAGGTGACATTGGAACGTACTTGTGTACTGCTCAGAATCGGTACGGTTCGGTGTCTACTGCTGTCAGCGTCGTCAGTGACCCAAAAGGCAAGTGCATTTGCTCATTTCCAAGCTTGACACTGCACCCAACATGCATGGGAAGCCGACGATTTGCCTTTGCCATCTGTGCTGACTACAGTGGCATCGTCCGTTTCCCGGTCAAGGGCTTCGCAATTAGGGATCTCTTCCCTAGCATGCAGGACTTGTCGATTGCATTCTCTATGTACAGTTGAATGCAGCGAGTGCTTGAGATCTGGCTGACATTATGCACGTTCTTTAAGCACAGGCGCATCAGTAACACTTTGCTGCTTTGTGAAAGCAGGCGTACAAATTAGTGCTTGCAATTGTACAATTATTTCGGTCCCGACGAAAATTGGCAGACATGTGCATGTGCATTCTGACTCCGTCACCCGTTGATTTTTGAGCTGTGGTACAGTGCAATCTGTTCGTTACTTCTTTAAATATCATCAGATGATCTTATCAGCCTACAGAGATAATAATCAACGAAGAGTGCGGCTCATCAGCCGTTCGATACGTAGTGTTGATAGGTTACAAATATTTAATGAGAAAATATCTTGGGAAGTTTGCTTCATGGAGCTTGTCGCTGTTGGTAACACCTTGAACATCCTCTCAGGTGGAAGCAGACCCATCAACTGGTCGCCATTGAAGGTCGAAGTGGTCGCAAGTGGGGTGCGACCTTTAAATGGGGACGCCAACTCCTTCCTACCTGGAACTGACTTGTCGATCACTGGTCGTGCCATCGGTGACTCAAGCCTTCAGCTGGTGTGGACAAAGGATGGACAGCTACTTCCCAGTGTTTCTTCGCCAGGCACTGCTGTGCTCAAGTGAGTTCGCTAAAAATGCCTCCTAATGATATTGACAGGCTGCTGGTCGTCAAGCGTATGCATTCGAAATGTTTTTCCAATGAATGTGGCACACGTTATCGGTAAATATCGCCTAACTCAAAATAGGGCCACTTAGACGCTGATCGCTCTATCGCACTCGGAAGCTTTGAGCCAACTTTAAATTCAGGCACGACGTTTCCCAGTCAAGACGTTGAATCGATTTGTCATGGAAGCCTGACACTTTTCGTCTTTACCTGTCAGTCGGAATGGATAACGGATTCCTTTATTACAACTTAAGTTCAGCCTACAAAGAGGCACAACTCAGCCAACGTTAAGGCTTTGTAGTTTTCTTTATATAGCAAGGCATATGCTACTTCATAGCTCATCCTTTGGCGACGGTCAGGCATTTTACCTGCTAACTCCTCTGGCAGCAGGTGATTCAGACTAAAGCTTATGTGCGAGTGTGTTCCTGTAATGGTGTGGATGAAATGTTGCAGCCTCAAAGGAATAACTTCAGCTAACTCAGGTGTCTACACATGTCAAGCAGTCGTCGATGGCTTCGGACCTATTTCGTCAAGCCAGATCAGTATTAACGTGCTCGGTGAGTGTTACACGATGTTGCATCCTTGCCTGTGCGGGGAAGTCTCTTCCAGTTCGCCCAGCTCTGAAATATCTTTCTAATGTATGCCATAGCATTATCTAGGGATAACGATCTAGCTTAGTGGGCAGGTAGTTCATGCATTGCTTTGCGTGACATGGCAAGGCACTGATATTCATTTGAAAGATATGCCAACAGTTCGACCACAGCCATGATAAGTCAATCTGCTCAGCATGTATTGCTGAAAATGAGTGTTAAAGTATTCGTGCCAATTCCACGAATCATTCAATCCAACGTGCTTCAAGAAACATCTGCTCTACTTGATTTAGACCACTACGCACCATCTTCAGTGAAAGTTACGGCCGTCAGTGACGATTTCGGAAAAGACGGCGTTCATGTTGGTGGAACGGTCGATCTAATTTGCGATGCTGATGGCGTTCCGAACCCGAACATCAAATGGAGCAGAGTCTTAGGCGGTCAGCAGCTCCCGTTACCAACCACTGCTGTCGCAAACGGCAAAAAGTTGACGTAAGTGTTCGAAATGTCGAAAGCAGCTTGAGAAAAATGTGAGATATAAAGAGAAGTAGTTGCATCTACGTGCAGAGTTAGTGGGACAGATGGTAAGAGGCAATTCCATGAAGTAATTCGTAGTGTGGCTGCCCCATTGTAGGATAGCCAAATATGTTCTGCTGCTGAGAGTTAATAACATGAATCAGAAAATATGGTCGTATGTTATTTGATAGAAACGGATGTTCGGCTATGAACACGGTTTTGCAAAATGTACTAGATGATTGTAGCTGATTTTAGTTCTCAGTCTTCAAGCAGCGAATCTTGCCAAGGCTGGGTTGGTGGGTGATGAACCGAGGAGAGTAGCTGTCGTGAAAGGGGGCTTGTTATTTCTCATTGCCAACTATTTCTAGGGAAAATAATTTGTGCCTCGTCGAGTCGCTTTCGCTGAACTTGCCCACTGTTTGTTGAAGCAGTATCAGCAAATGTCATTTCAGGTAAGCACAGAGTCGAGTATACATTAAGGTCTTCAAATTTCAGTAAACCTATATTTGATCCGGGCAGGTGACATACTTTGGCAATTTTATAATATCTCAATCAGTGCAGCATCATAGCTTTCAATAATACGTCACTACTCTGTGCGGTTTGGTATCCTTAAACCCATGTTAGAACGTTTCGTTTTTAACAGTTTAAAATGATTTTATCATTCGAAAGGGATCAATTACTTGAGTATCTATATAAAACAGCATCTGCCTCTTGTTATGTAGTTCTACATCAGTGCAGTAGTCTGCAATGTAAAAAAATGAAAGACAATTAGTGTATCATACGTCATTTGTTTTGGCAACTACACTTAGGGACTGGCTACTGACTTTTAGCACATTCGCCGTCGAATCGGCTTGGGTGCCGTCAGGTCCGATCTTGTACACTTGAAAAGCTGTCATCATCAAACTTGAGCTCATCATGCACCTCTGAGATGCCGCTTGTAGGCTAACCTCAGTTCAGGCTCAAGATTCTGGAACTTACACGTGCACTGCTACGAACCAGGACGGCTCATCGTCTGGGACGGTCAACGTCGCTGTTGATGTAAAAGGTAACTTGCTGGAACGAGCCTGCTCGTGCTGCTTGGCATTTCGACGGTTTCCCCTGTTACGTTCCGTCACGAATACTAAAGCCTCTAGCAGCTGGTTGACATGTTAAGAGATGTGCCTCTGCATGAACCGATTTAATGGGGCTGCTTTATGTGCCTGAAACAATCAAAGTTCCAGTCGTTGTACAATCCATGTGATAGTAAAGCGACCGAGTGACGATTTCGATGCACTTGTAGGCAGCTACGCTCCAAACTCGGCAAAAGTGACTTCCCCCAACGGTGCAGGTGGTAGTGGTGGCGTCGCAATTGGTGGAGAGCTCATCCTCGTTTGCCAAGCAAATTGTGGTCCAGCGTGCACCTATACATGGTACAGGGCCAAGGGCTCTCAGAAGGCTCCCTTGCCGGCCTATGCCGTCGTCGACGGCGGCCAACTAAAGTAAGTGAGGAGCTATTAGAAAAGGTTTCCACTCTAGCACCGAAGCAGTATTGAGATTAAATGCGTAAAAATACTTGTGACAACCAGCCTTCAAAGCACGAATAAACCCTGAGAACTTTCGGCATGCAAGACGACACGAGCTCATAATACAAGTGACATTTTAATTTTAAGTGAGGCGTTCTAAAGACCTTTGAAAGACGGGGCACATAGTAGATCGTAAAAACAAACTCATTTAATTGACTAGATAGACTAAGACCGCATGATGCAGCAACTCGGGGTAGCTCTTGCTACTCTTACTTACTTACTTAGTGAAAATTGATTAAGTTATAAACGAGTAATTTGGAAGAAGCTTGAAACAGACGTAATTATAATGCAAACTCAATAAATGCTCTGCTCACTTTTAATTTGAAGGTAAGTATGTAGGTCAGAATTTGAAGTAGTCCTTTCGAAGGATCGATGGCAGTGTTGCTGCACTAAACGAAGATGGAACTCTGTCTGCAAATCTTAAAATCTACGAAGACTATGGCGATGTAAAGCAGGAGAGGTTCATATAGCCCACTCAAACCCTAAGCTTCTTTCGGTAGCGTTCGGTAGCCAACTTACTTTATCTCACGCAACGGAAAGGAATTTGAAAGCCTAGCCGAGTCAGGTGAGCAGCTAGGGTAGTGAGCAACACGAAAGTAGCAGCTCAGGAAGTATGGAAAGGTCGTGCCGTAATAGGCAGCACTAACGTAGGCGTCATTGCATTAGAATCGTGAGAGGGAAATCCAGGAGTCGACGACCCCCAGAGCACAACATTCTGTCACCAACAGCCTTCAAGTGGAGGAATAGGACAGTGAATATATTTTCCATACACGACCGGAACCGGGAACGGAGTGGCTGCAAGAGGTGGCACAGTTTGACAAGACGAGAAGGAGCCAGGCCGTGGATGGCCTCGTATGCCCGTCTGCCATCCCCAGTATGTAGCTATCGATCGACAGCCAGCGATCCAAATTTCTTTTGAAAACAACATACAAGACGAACCTTGGCATTAGCAAGCCAGCTGTACTGTCGTGTATATATCCAGAGGCAACGTTCCGGTCGCTTTTCTCTAGCTCAGCCAAAGGAAATTGCATTAGTAAAGCCGAGTCAGAACTAAGGATAAAGTTAAATCTTTAGCAGAGCAACATCGAAAAAAGTTATGAATCTTTGATTGCAACTTGAGGTAAAGCTTATCTAAACCAAGATTCCGTTGAGAGAAGCTATCAAAATGTAAACGTTTTTAGATGTGTGACCCTAAATGGCGAGGATGTGACAATTTTCAAGCTGCAAAGTCGCCTGTTACAAGAGACGAGCTTTCTAAATCATTCATATGCATTGCGAGTGTCGTTAGCAATAGTTCCGTTTTATCGCCTGCACTTTCCAGCATTGTCTACCGACACCATGGTTTACTGTCAGCAAAGCAAGCGATCACTTTATCAGTTGCTGCCACGGATTCTGAAATTGTTTATCCAAATACTATTCAGTATTGTTTGTATAAAGTAACACGTAATTCGTAGACCGTTAGTCAGGTTTCTCTGAGGTTCAGTATGAATGAAAGAGGTCAATGGACCGAAAATGAACCGTAGAGGGACTCAACTGGTAGGTGATCTTGTAATGCAGACTATACCTACAAAAGATGCGGATTGAGCACGATCAGTGAGGAACGATTTCAATCGAGCTATCAAGTCTGCTAGACTACTCCACGGTCTTAATCGTTGAAGTAAGACATCACGATCTCTGGCTTCGATGAAAACCGACAGGTCTACAAGTGCTAGAGCAGTGAAATTCTCGTACCTAGTGCTGCATAGCCTGTCATGGTTAGTTTATTCGCAATCTTCATAGATGTCTAGTGCCGGAGTAACAGTTTCATGTCGCTTCCAATGAAAGGACGATGTTCCAGTTTAGCCATCATTTTAAACCGTAATTAAGGTAGCACAGACGTATATCTGAAGTCAGTTTCATTCTTTCCAGATTGCCTGCTATCGATAGTTTTCTAGTTGAACCTTTCAGAACGCAAAAGCTGCATACAGAAAGTTATTGCAATAGAATTGTGCTGGAAGACATACTATCGCTTCCAATGGCTACGGCTGAAGTTACTTCGCTGTCGGCTGTGTCAATCCATAGCTGACACGACGGACACTGATTACAAGAATGATCAAAGTTTCAAAGTGCAGTCCTTTATCTCGAGAATTTAAGTGAAACCCGATCTGACTCAGCATGCACACCTGAACATTCCTTTGTAGGATACCATCAGTCAAGGCAGGTGACATTGGAACGTACTTGTGTACTGCTCAGAATCGGTACGGTTCGGTGTCTACTGCTGTCAGCGTCGTCAGTGACCCAAAAGGCAAGTGCATTTGCTCATTTCCAAGCTTGACACTGCACCCAACATGCATGGGAAGCCGACGATTTGCCTTTGCCATCTGTGCTGACTACAGTGGCATCGTCCGTTTCCCGGTCAAGGGCTTCGCAATTAGGGATCTCTTCCCTAGCATGCAGGACTTGTCGATTGCATTCTCTATGTACAGTTGAATGCAGCGAGTGCTTGAGATCTGGCTGACATTATGCACGTTCTTTAAGCACAGGCGCATCAGTAACACTTTGCTGCTTTGTGAAAGCAGGCGTACAAATTAGTGCTTGCAATTGTACAATTATTTCGGTCCCGACGAAAATTGGCAGACATGTGCATGTGCATTCTGACTCCGTCACCCGTTGATTTTTGAGCTGTGGTACAGTGCAATCTGTTCGTTACTTCTTTAAATATCATCAGATGATCTTATCAGCCTACAGAGATAATAATCAACGAAGAGTGCGGCTCATCAGCCGTTCGATACGTAGTGTTGATAGGTTACAAATATTTAATGAGAAAATATCTTGGGAAGTTTGCTTCATGGAGCTTGTCGCTGTTGGTAACACCTTGAACATCCTCTCAGGTGGAAGCAGACCCATCAACTGGTCGCCATTGAAGGTCGAAGTGGTCGCAAGTGGGGTGCGACCTTTAAATGGGGACGCCAACTCCTTCCTACCTGGAACTGACTTGTCGATCACTGGTCGTGCCATCGGTGACTCAAGCCTTCAGCTGGTGTGGACAAAGGATGGACAGCTACTTCCCAGTGTTTCTTCGCCAGGCACTGCTGTGCTCAAGTGAGTTCGCTAAAAATGCCTCCTAATGATATTGACAGGCTGCTGGTCGTCAAGCGTATGCATTCGAAATGTTTTTCCAATGAATGTGGCACACGTTGTCGGTAAATATCGCCTAACTCAAAATAGGGCCACTTAGACGCCGATCGCTCTATCGCACTCGGAAGCTTTGAGCCAACTTTAAATTCAGGCACGACGTTTCCCAGTCAAGACGTTGAATCGATTTGTCATGGAAGCCTGACACTTTTCGTCTTTACCTGTCAGTCGGAATGAATAACGGATTCCTTTATTACAACTTAAGTTCAGCCTACAAAGAGGCACAACTCAGCCAACGTTAAGGCTTTGTAGTTTTCTTTATATAGCAAGGCATATGCTACTTCATAGCTCATCCTTTGGCGACGGTCAGGCATTTTACCTGCTAACTCCTCTGGCAGCAGGTGATTCAGACTAAAGCTTATGTGCGAGTGTGTTCCTGTAATGGTGTGGATGAAATGTTGCAGCCTCAAAGGAATAACTTCAGCTAACTCAGGCGTCTACACATGTCAAGCAGTCGTCGATGGCTTCGGACCTATTTCGTCAAGCCAGATCAGTATTAACGTGCTCGGTGAGTGTTACACGATGTTGCATCCTTGCCTGTGCGGGGAAGTCTCTTCCAGTTCGCCCAGCTCTGAAATATCTTTCTAATGTATGCCATAGCATTATCTAGGGATAACGATCTAGCTTAGTGGGCAGGTAGTTCATGCATTGCTTTGCGTGACATGGCAAGGCACTGATATTCATTTGAAAGATATGCCAACAGTTCGACCACAGCCATGATAAGTCAATCTGCTCAGCATGTATTGCTGAAAATGAGTGTTAAAGTATTCGTGCCAATTCCACGAATCATTCAATCCAACGTGCTTCAAGAAACATCTGCTGTACTTGATTTAGACCACTACGCACCATCTTCAGTGAAAGTTACGGCCGTCAGTGACGATTTCGGAAAAGACGGCGTTCATGTTGGTGGAACGGTCGATCTAATTTGCGATGCTGATGGCGTTCCGAACCCGAACATCAAATGGAGCAGAGTCTTAGGCGGTCAGCAGCTCCCGTTACCAACCACTGCTGTCGCAAACGGCAAAAAGTTGACGTAAGTGTTCGAAATGTCGAAAGCAGCTTGAGAAAAAATGTGAGATATAAAGAGAAGTAGTTGCATCTACGTGCAGAGTTAGTGGGACAGATGGTAAGAGGCAATTCCATGAAGTAATTCGTAGTGTGGCTGCCCCATTGTAGGATAGCCAAATATGTTCTGCTGCTGAGAGTTAATAACATGAATCAGAAAATATGGTCGTATGTTATTTGATAGAAACGGATGTTCGGCTATTAACACGGTTTTGCAAAATGTACTAGATGATTGTAGCTGATTTCAGTTCTCAGTCTTCAAGCAGCGAATCTTGCCAAGGCTGGGTTGGTGGGTGATGAACCGAGGAGAGTAGCTGTCGTGAAAGGGGGCTTGTTATTTCTCATTGCCAACTATTTCTAGGGAAAATAATTTGTGCCTCGTCGAGTCGCTTTCGCTGAACTTGCCCACTGTTTGTTGAAGCAGTATCAGCAAATGTCATTTCAGGTAAGCACAGAGTCGAGTATACATTAAGGTCTTCAAATTTCAGTAAACCTATATTTGATCCGGGCAGGTGACATACTTTGGCAATTTTATAATATCTCAATCAGTGCAGCATCCTAGCTTTCAATAATACGTCACTACTCTGTGCGGTTTGGTATCCTTAAACCCATGTTAGAAGGTTTCGTTTTAAACAGTTTAAAATGATTTTATCATTCGAAAGGGATCAATTACTTGAGTATCTATATAAAACAGCATCTGCCTCTTGTTATGTAGTTCTACATCAGTGCAGTAGTCTGCAATGTAAAAAAAAATGAAAGACAATTAGTGTATCATACGTCATTTGTTTTGGCAACTACACTTAGGGACTGGCTACTGACTTTTAGCACATTCGCCGTCGAATCGGCTTGGGTGCCGTCAGGTCCGATCTTGTACACTTGAAAAGCTGTCATCATCAAACTTGAGCTCATCATGCACCTCTGAGATGCCGCTTGTAGGCTAACCTCAGTTCAGGCTCAAGATTCTGGAACTTACACGTGCACTGCTACGAACCAGGACGGCTCATCGTCTGGGACGGTCAACGTCGCTGTTGATGTAAAAGGTAACTTGCTGGAACGAGCCTGCTCGTGCTGCTTGGCATTTCGACGGTTTTCCCTGTTACGTTCCGTCACGAATACTAAAGCCTCTAGCAGCTGGTTGACATGTTAAGAGATGTGCCTCTGCATGAACCGATTTAATGGGGCTGCTTTATGTGCCTGAAACAATCAAAGTTCCAGTCGTTGTACAATCCATGTGATAGTAAAGCGACCGAGTGACGATTTCGATGCACTTTTAGGCAGCTACGCTCCAAACTCGGTAAAAGTGACTTCCCCCAACGGTGCAGGTGGTAGTGGTGGCGTCTCAATTGGTGGAGAGCTCATCCTTCTTTGTCAAGCGAATTGTGGTCCAGCGTGCAGCTATACATGGAGCTTTGTTAAAGGTTCTCGGAAATTTTCGCTTCCGGCCTTGGCTGTCGTCGACGGAGGAAGACTAACGTAAGTGAGAGGTTCTGGATAGGGTGTCTGAGCTTGCACATCCACAGCATTTTAACATAAACTTTCGACTATCGTGTGGACATATAACCTCTGAAGTATGGAGATAGTTTGCAAATGCTTGTCTTGCAAGAAGTCCT
Organism: Cristatella mucedo; assembly: GCA_009760855.2. NCBI lineage: Eukaryota > Metazoa > Bryozoa > Phylactolaemata > Cristatellidae > Cristatella > Cristatella mucedo. The sequence continues at coordinate 805,996 of WPIO01000067.1, read as the reverse complement.
TAATGGTGATATATAGATAAATTGTGAATTTATCTAGAGCCAGTGAATTAGGGAGAAACAGTTTTGACAGACGTTTAGACAAGAATTGACAGATTGGCGGCGGTGATTACATAGAAACCGGTACAAGGAATGATAAAAAGAGGCCGTACATGGTGCTAGATGTAGTTAAAATTAGAAAATACAGTAGCCCGTTTAACTTGACACCATGAATTATGTTAAAGCACTTTGAATATAGTAATTAAAGCTGCGATTTGGTTTGACTTTTAAAAACTTTTTTGTTTAATTTGCGAGACCGAATCTTCCTAAAGACCTGTTAATTGATAACAATTCATCGAGGACTGAGTTAACCTCTCGTGTGAAATTATTTATCCGGCTTATCATGGCGTTATCTTCTATATGGGTTTCGTTTAAGGATAACAGCGTAAGAAGGCACATACTAATCGTTCGTTAAACTTTTTTTTACATCTCTTGTGTGTGGCAGTATCAACTTCCTGAAGGCTTCTTTGAAACAACTGCGTTATAGTTTCGACTGCGTTTCTAGAATAGTTAATACAGGCGACAGCTATTTTGGAAATCTTTTATCGCTTTCATTAGTTTACTTCATTATTATAATTAAATACTGTTAGTTATTATGAGTGCATTAGCATGCCATTTTGACTTTAATGCAACCGTATTTGAATATCCGGTTGTTCACAGGTGCTGACTGAACGTCCAAGTTAGTTATCTTGTGGAGGAGCAAATTAATCACTTCTATATACAGCTTGGAAACTGACCAAGTGTAGTTGTTTAGTCTCGAGGTCATAGCTGAAATCCGATCTGGCTCTGCATGCATGCACATGCGGTCTTTTGCAGCATTCCGTCAGTCCAGGCAGACGACATTGGGACGTACTTGTGTACCGCCCAGAACCGGTACGGTTCGTTGTCCAGTGGAGGGAGCATCGTCCGTGACACGACAGGCAAGTGTGCTTTCTTATTGGCAAGCACGGCAGTTTACGTTACATTACACTGAATATCTATTGAAATACAAAAACATGTCGTGAAGCCTCGACTGTGACAGAAGAGAATCCGTTGCACTGACTGAACATTCCCTTCAAGGGTCTCCTTACTTACGCACTTGCATGGTGGGCGTTGTTGGATGCTCTGAGGAGGTACCTCTGAGTTATGAATGTGCTCGGCGATGTTCGTATGTTTAGCATGCTCTGAATGATGGAGTATTGTACTGCCACCCACATTCTTCATGTACAATTGCTTTAGCTATTCCCAATATTCTTTTGAATTGAAGTCCTCCTTACATATTTTAGCTAGCCTCATATATATACTGTGAAATTAGTACTTGGTAGGCTGGTTATTAGAAGTCACGGGCATCTGTGAAAGCCTGCTTTCTGCGTATTTTCTGTGACGGTCTCTGATGGTGCGGCTTACGATTTTTTCAATGAGTAGGGATGCAGATGTTTAAGCGATACATGCTGCCATTACTCTGCTGTTCTAAAGGCGATTATGTTGGCACGAATGCGTGCCGAAAGCCGCTTAGGCTGTTAGTGCGCTATACAAAACTCACCTGCGTAACACCCACATGGTCCTCTTGACTTTGTGGAGTTACTGATGGAGATAGATTACATTACATTACATTAGAATGCAATTGAATATTAGAAGGGCAATAGCTTTGTTATCATTAATCGCAACGCCTTCGACTATAGGTGCAGGAACTACAGTCAACTGGTGGCCATTGAAGCTGGATATAGTAGCCAGTGGCGTGCCGCTCAGTAAATCCGACGGCAGCACATTCCTACCCGGCTCTAACTTATCGATTACCGGCCAAGCCGTCGGTGGTACTACGCTTCAGCTGGAGTGGAGAAAGAATGACCAGCTGTTACCCAGCAATTCTTCACCAGGGAAGGCGGTTCTCGAGTAAGTTGGTTACAGGCTTATTGGATTCTCTTCGGCTTTGCTAGGAGTCCGATTAATTACACTCTATCTCTTACCGAGTCAGTTTGCACGCTTCAGATTCATAGTTGTGAATTTCTTCTTGGGTGTACGTCATTAAAGTAGTTAGGCGAAGAGAAGTGATGTCATATTTACATCGGCATCAACAAATGGTGTGCTGCCTTTGACCTCACAGTTTGTAGTTGACTTAAGCAGCATAGAAGTGAAGCTCACTTCAACCATAGGTCTTCTCTTCGAGACGTAACCGTTGTGGTGCGGTCGGGTTTACATCTCAAGCGAGTGCTTTGAAGCTTTGCTTCCCTGCAAGTTCATTAACCTAATCATAATTATATGTAACATATAATATATAATGTATACTCATTTCAATAATTTTATTACATTGGCTTACAAATATAAATACGTTTAGCTCAAGTCTTTTCAGTAAGATCTGGAAATAAGTACAGTAGGTACTATTAAAAGGCAGCTTTGAAGCTTTTGCTTATCCGAAATTTAATACTTTTATCATATTTACATTAAAATAGCAGTGCTGAACTGGGGGACGAATATTGTTTGGAAAATGAGTTGCTAGCAATAATACCAGTCATTAAACACGATTTGCAGGTTACAAATATTAGAAATTGTATTGTAAAGGATGACAATTTTTGCTTTGCCATTATCATCAGGGATACAAGTAAAAACTCGGTCACTGCAGAACATGCTGCCAACGAATGACTGTTCGTGGCTTTCAGGTATGAAACTTAGTGTGCTTATAAAAATAAAGCTCTTTAATTTAAGCATCAGGTTCAGACAATTTTACACAATGATTAAGATATTGAAGGCTTCAGGTTAGTGAGACCCATGGCGACTAACATGCTCTAAAGCTCGCTCTGTATCAAGCAAGGTACTCATTAACAAAACGAAATTACCGGGGCTCTTGTAAAGCCGGTCCAAACAGAAATATCACAGGTTGGAAAGTAATTAGGAATAACAATTATCAGGTAGTTGCATTGGCCTACAAAGAGAAATACATGTTTCCAGTCTTTTCAAAGGGAGCCGGAAATAATCACAGTTATTACGTGCAGTGTGAGAATGTGATAGCGTTTATAAGCACAGACAATATAATCTTGGTGTGCTTATATCTTCATCGGCAGAGTCACCTAGATAAAGGATGTTGAGATTTCAGTTAGAAATGAGTTTCAAACATTAGAACATAGGAGCTATAATGCTATTCCAGGATTTAGTGCTACTTAAAAGAGAAACTAAATTTCCAAAAAATTACACTAGATGAAATAAGACTGCGTCTATTTTATGCGTCGTTTGTCGCGGCAGGCCAAAGAAAGAGAGTTGAAGTGGCTTAAAAGTGAGCGACCAACCTCTAAACTCCGTTTTGCTGTTAGCGTATGAAGAAACCTACGAATAGCGATGATTTGGTAGCTGAGCTGGTCAAAAATGGACAAGGCTAGCTGCTGAATTTTTTCACAAACTATTTGGGTCTAATATATTGTAGTTAATCAAAATTCACTTCAATTGGGGTGACTGAATCCGGAAATGAGCTTCTGATTTTCGAATTGGGATTCGAAACTCTGTAATACAGACTTATGGCAATCCAGAACAACCGTAACTTCACCACAACTGCGACTGTTCCTAATAATTGTGTTTTCTTTTAAGATAAAAATACAGCAGCACATATAGAAAATCAGATGCAAATATATTATTCCGTTTCTACGATTTTCCACTTAAGAACTGTCAATAATGTCTAACAACTTTAAAAACCATTGCCGCTTTAGCATATAGGTAGTTTACAAAAACTTCTATCAAACTGTAGCCGTAATTGTTATGCTGCAAAGAACTCGCATACCACGACCTGAATTATAATCATATTCTTTTCAACAATTGAAATAGCAATATGCATTTTAATGACAGTACATGGATGTACAATTAAGTCTAATTCTCTTCGCCACTAGTAGTTTTACGGTTGAGGTTAACATGGCAATATGTATAATAATTTTCAGTCTCAGCAGCATCACATCAGACGACTCCGGTGTGTATGTGTGCCAAGCAGTCGTGGATGGATTCGGCGTTATATTGTCTGGACAGTATCAGCTGACAGTGCCCGGTAAGGTTTGAATTGTGCAAACGAGCTATGGTTCACTGGGCTAACAACGCCACTGCCAGAGGCTGTTTTGCACGATTATCTTTTATCTGAACGGCAAGAGGTCATTTCTATACATAATTCACACGATTTGGTTTAATGGCGACGAATGTATTCATTTGCACAACATTACTGTTAAATGTATTCGCATAGTGCTAGCTAACTGCAGCTCTCCAACCACCACAGAGCCTGTAACCTCCGGCATTGATCATACTGATCTTCGCTTGCAATTACGTTGGCCCCTGGCTTTCTCCCCAATCGAACCGCTCTTTCGTTTTTAAAACAACTCTGGTTGCCATCTTGCAGCCGGCTCCCCAACAATTTCTGTTAAATTGACGGCAAGCGGCGGTAATCCAGGAAGCGGAAGCATTACCGAAGGTGGAACTTTAATCCTGCTTTGTGAAGCCGACGGCAGCCCAGCTCCCAGCTATACCTGGAGCAGAGAAAATGGCACTAAGTCTTTGCCAGCCAGTGCCGTCGTCAGCAACAACAAACTAACGTAAGTACATGCTTTGAGTTCCAGCGGTTGAGCGAGAACGATAGAGCAAGTCAACTGCGACAAAAGAAGATTACATTTGATCCTGTGGTTAATGCCTTGTTTTATTTTAGAATTCCCTCGATCAAGTCTGAGGACGCTGACATATACACTTGCACTGCTACGAACCCCTACGGTTCATCCTCCAAAAGTGCAAGGCTTGTAATAAATCATAAGGGTGAGTGATAGAAGGGGGTGTTAAGTCGCCATCGCATCAGCACATGCCACCGTGAAGTTTCTAGCCACTTACCAGCCTCTTGTTTTCCTTGGGGCAACAGGCTTAGCAACGGGCAATGTTTTGTGCCACGTTTCTTTCATCTTTCTAGCAGTTATGTTGTGAGAAATACTTCTTAAGTAGGTCGACAGTTGGTGTAGACATGAACATTATAAGCGAACTCTTAGAATGAGAATCAAATTTCGTAAAAATGGCATCCGGCTTTAGAGAAACACTTCATGCTTTCCTTGACCCTGACATAATAGTATCACTCGGTCAAACGATGCATTCAGCAGAAGTTCATCTGAATTAAGCTTGATCAGCATCAAGCGTAATAACACCCGAAAAATCAGAAAAGAACAGAAAACAGGCCAAATGTAATGCTGCTACATAAAATACTCTCGTCACTGCGAAAGGCAACAGTGTGGTTTCGATCTGAGTGGAGACGTGGTGACCTCAACCTCAAGATAACAATTTAATTCATACTCAGAACCATGGGCGTTTGAATTGGTCAAACGCGACCCACCTCTTGGCAATCCAGGAAAAATTTAGCAGTGCCATCTTAAGCCCCAATGCAAAAAATTGACTCTGCCAGCATGTTTGCTTTTGCGTTTATACGATCTCTAGGTGTCACGTTCGAAAGTTAAATTACACTAGGCGTGTACATCAACTCGACGGTTAAACTGGTTTATTTCAGCTACATCACATTGCTAAATTTTCGGTTAGCTTAGACAGGTATTGTACAATAAATTTATTATATACATTTATAAAATCCAGTCTTGGCTTCTAAAACTCACTACTTGCTGGTCTATCTAAATGTGAAAACAGGCACTTACTGTTGGTGCATTATTCTGCCGCAACGTTTGCATGTCAAAGGCATCACAGTTAAAACATCACCATTTCTCATGGACTTGCAGTCGCTAAAAACCTAGTAACTCGTCAGCTTCAAGGTTATGTCACTCACTTAGAGGTCTTTTCCTTCTCTGCGTTCTGCTTACCTACCAGAGCTATCCTCCAAACTAGGCCGTGAGTTATACTACGAGTTTTTCTAAGTACAATTGTCCACCTACACCTCGTAAGAGCCTCAAATGTTTCGGAGTCCATGCGTTCTGTTCCCATGCTCTCAAAGCCGGAAACTGACTGCCAATAGATGTCACAGCATATCCAGACTAGAAGAGATATAAAAAGAAGCTATAACGCATCAATTTATCATAGCAATTATATATGCATCTCCAAATCTAATGTAATTTAATGTATCTCCGTCTGTAAATCGATTAAGTCGTAAATACCATGTGGCTGTTCCACAGGAGAGTTTTGGATAGCCCACTTACAGCCTAAGCGGCTATCGGTATGAATTTGGTAGCCAACAGACTTCGTCTCACGCAACTAAGAGAAGAGGGAAGCATAGCAGAGTCAGGTGAACAGTTGAGGTAGTGAGTAGCATGACATAGCAGCTCAGGACCATTAAAAAGGTGAGCCATAGTGGGCAGTAGGAGATTTGCTGTCGCTACTAAGTCGTAAAGACTATGTAGGTGTTATGCAGGAGAGTTTTGTATAGCCCACTCAAAGCCTAAGCAGCTTTAGGTACGCGTTTGGTAGCCAACAGACTTTTTTCAAGCAACACAGAGAAAGTGGGAAGCTTTGCCGAGTCAGGAGACAGTTGAGTTGAAAGTGGTTGAGGTAGTGAGTCGGCAGGCTCACGTGACTCTGCCTTTGTTTGTGAATGTGCACAAACCCTGCATATGCTGCCACAAACTTGTTTGGTTGCCGTTTTGTTGACGAGCTTGTTTAGTCCAGCTGTTAAGGCGCCAGTCGCGACCAAGGTCTGGCTGAGGCTGTGGCCTCGAGCCACGAGGCATATGTTAAGCACCTGAATAGAGATTAAGTTCTCTAAGGACACTATGCAAATGAAATATACACACTGACACAAAGAAACACACACACACACATATAAATAAATAAATAAATATAATAAATATAATAATAATAATAATAATATAAAATAAAAATATATATATATATATATGTGTGTGTGTGTGTGTATGTGTGTGTGTGTGTGTGTGTGTGTGTGTGTGTGTGTGTGTGTGTGTGTGTGCGTGTGTGTGTGTGTGTGTGTGCATATTGTGCTGTCTATATTGCACAGGTGGCCAGTGCGTTCGTTGATGGTTATTTACACCTAGTCAAGTTAAGACTATTTAGTCAGCCGCTTAAGTAGAGGAACAGTGGCATAGATAAAAGGTTCGTTCGGGCTGAAGAGCAGGTAGAAAATATTGCATCTGTTAGCCTAAGTTCAGGAGGGAAGTGAAGTTGGTCTACCACAACAAGATTGATGCGGGTTCGGGAGTGTCTGACCTCGATGGATTGTCTTCTCTGTCGGAGAGCGATTTGGCAGCCAGCTGCTGCTATGCTTCCACTGTGCATTTTATTATGCTTCTCTTGCATCATAAGTGAAGTGCCTAGAGAGATATTTAGTTCTCTCTGAGTAAAACGTTTTATTATTGCTATTATTATGAATGTTAAAGGTGCACCAACTACTGTCACTTTGAGGGCCATCGGCACGAATCCAGTCGGTGGAAGCATTAAGGCCGGCAGCACACTGACCCTGGTGTGCGATGCCAACGGCAGCCCACCTCTCACGTACAACTGGGGAAAAAAAGAAGGCACTCAGTCCGTTGCACTGCCAGATGATTCTATTACCGATGGCAACCAGCTCACGTAAGTGCCGCCGATAAAATGAATTATTTTAGGCTTAGATGATGGTGCCCTATATGCATTCGTACAATTAAATGTTAGAATGCATGTGGCTTGATATCTGACAAAGCAGGTATAGGATCTTTTAATCCGTGAAGAAAATATCTATGCATGCCTGTAAAACTCCTAACCCACAACTACTAAGATAAAACAACATATGCTTGACCACTGCGAAACATGGAAATTTACCAAGGCCTTTCTCATAAACGAGCTAGACATATTCGTAGGTTATTGTGCAAGTGAGAGCTGTGGTTTTCTTACTGGGTACACTAAAAGGGTAAGCAGCCATACTCTACTGCTTTCAGGTGATTTTTCGGTCGCACTATTGATAGAAAAATGTCATGCCACTGCACTTTGTCATCATCAATTAATTCCGAATGCTAGTCATCGGACCACATTCAGATCTCATACAGTCTACTTTTTTTGCCATTCTCATTCTCATCTAAAATCACCTGTGCATCACGAAACCTCAAAACCCACGATATCATTGTTTTAAAGAAGAGAATATTTACTTCGCATTTACTTTCTTGCTGCTCAATCCCTTTGCGACGTGTCAGCACTGGTAGATTGCTGAAACAGGACACAAGGTGACATACTCAACGAGTTCGCACCCCTAACTAAGCTCAATGTGCACCCCAGCCCAGACGGCCTTTCTTATACCACAGACATTAAATAAAGTGGGTCTACTTTGCCCAAGCTTGGAAAAGCATACGGAAATCAGGACTGATTGTCCACCGACAGACATGTGAAGACAACTGTAGATCGTACTAATTAATCCTAGCCTCGGCCAACTCCAGCTTCCATACGAACATTGTTGGATCACAGATACACAATGCAAAACTGTTAATGTCGACGTTAAACCAACTCTTTAACCACTCCCAGGTTAGCTCCCTACTAAGTTATACATATGATGATCTAGCTGCTAGCAATTCTATCTTCTTTGTCAAGAAGATGGATAGGATCAAGGTGTCCATCTCTAAGATGGCAGCTTTCCCAGTAGAATGCAGTCCCTCAATTCCATGCATCAACCCAATGTAGCATCAACTCAATTCAAGCAGGTTTCTAGTGACCTCGTCTCGAAGATCTTATCCCAGTAAAGAAGAGAAGCAGTTCTTTGGACTCTATACCAATCGTTCTGATTGTGCGATGCGATGATCTGCTGCCACCATGTATAACCAGCATCATAAATATGTCATTTGCCGCAGGTCACTTCCTGCACTATTAAAACGGTTGTAGACAGGCCACTAAAACAGAAATCCCTCTATATAAAGAGAACTTTAGCAACTTTAGCCAGTCTCACTTCTACCGTTCTTATCGAAGACACTGGAACGAGTCAAGGCAAACCACTATAACTTATTTGTTGGAACTTCAAACCTTGCTAGTAGGTTTCAGCCTGGTTTTCCAGAGCTAATCACCCAGCAGAGCCAGAATTTCTTCGGTTGTAAATAAATTTCTTAGGAGGTCAGACATTAGTAGAATCTCTACTTTTTCCCTTGATCTTTCGATGGCGGTAGGTACTATTGATCACAAAGTCCTACATGAGCGCCTCTCATCTTGCCGGAGCATCACTGGCACTACAGCACAATGGTTTAGGCACTATCTCAGTGCGAGAATCAAGAGCATTTATGTGAATTAAAAAAGGTCATCACAAAAGCCTCTGAAATCATAGGTACCTCAGGGAACCGTGGCTGGTTTAGTTCTATTCGTGGTTTATACTCTCCCTCGTGCCATGTTATCGGGAAGCAATATCTAGGCATTTCATTCAATGGGAATGACACTCAGTTTTACCCGTGCTTTGATTCTTTCCAGCTCTACAGCACTTCGAATTATCTAAACTCTCTTGCTGCATGTATTGATGATATCAGCACATGGTGGCAGCTAATTTTGTTAAATTTTCGGCGATAAAACAAACTTCAGAGTTGTGGGCAAACCATTTGTGATTCAGCAATCAAAAAGTCTAACACTCAAAATGTGCACTGCCGGCATATCTCTTGGAGAATCTGCACTAAATCAAGGTGTCATGTTCCGAAGTGACTTTTCATTAGACGAACACAGTAGTTCCACAATCAAATCTGCATACTTTAAGGTACTTGACATTGATAAGATGGGGGAATATTTATACAGGGTTACTACATCTAAATTAGTGGATGCGTTGGGACATCCAGTCCTTACTTCTGTACTCACAGCTTGCTGGCCTACCGGCCTGCATAGCCAGGCTCTTAAAGCTGATGAAAAACTGTGCAGCTAGGCTTTTCTGTCGTGAACGTCTCAGTTACCACATCACACTAATTTTGCACTGGCTCCCAGCCAAGCAATGCATCGACTGCAATCTTTTTTCACTTACTCTCAGATCGCTTTATTCTTTGGACTCTAACCTACCTATCAGATCTACTTCACCAGAGGCTAAGCATCGTCCTGCTATCTTTACGGATTCTAACTGGCTACCTATACCTGGCACAACCCTAAAATAATTCAAGACCGTGGCAACAGTTCCTATGCTCCTAAAGCCTGTAGCGTTGTTCCGACTTAGGGCATGACATCTTCTGACTTGATTGTATTTAAAAAAAACTACAAGGCACCTATTCATAACAGCGTATATTAGGGCCACGTGATTCGTCCAGTGTGTGCTTATGGGGGCTGCACAAACCATGCTGCCAGTAACTTTGCTTGCATAAATATTACCTTTGAGCGTGTTATTCTGGTTGTTTTGTTGAGCTTGCTACCACAACAATTCGATTTTGCTATCTTAGCAGAAATTTTAGAACGCTTAGAAAGATATTTAGTTCTCTGACAGCTCTTTCTAAATCAAAATCATTATTATTATTATTCAATAATATTAGTTTTCAAGCTCTGGTAGCTTGGTAAAGTAAGTCCTGATTCGTACAATAAATATATCTCAAACTAAGTTGTATAAACTTGGATAACATTTTTCGCATTTCGTCAAAGAAAAAACGAGCACTATTGGGAGCCAACAATTTGTAATTGAGCTATTTTAAACATAAGCATTACACACTGTGAAACTGCTAGAAAAATCGACATTGAGCTAGACACCAAATGGCAGGTAACGATGCTTTCTGGAGAGCTGGGAGACAGAGATGTCTTTAAATTGATTTGCTAGGTCTCAGCCATCAGTTTAAAATTTGCATGTCGTAAATTAAGTTTCCATTTTGCAATCTCAATTTAAAGGTTTCAGTACACAAATGAAACGATCAATTCGAGCAAACGTCTCCTGCAGTTTTATACGGTTCACTCCGGCAATTTATTAGCAGCAAATGTTGCTGTATTTTTGTGAAGCTCAACTTACTTCTTTCAGAACCTCGAAGCAAGGTCAATCAACATTTTCAATGTAGGTGTTTTAATCTACAATTGTCATTGTTACCAACGTAAGGGTAAACTTATTTAGCTGCGCATTTAAATATGATATTAATAATAGCGAAATGCTTTGATGGATCCCTGAGCACTTACATTACTTCTCGAACATATAAATATGCTGAACAGAAAGCTGATGAAATGGTTAGTACTAACTTGAACAATGTCTTGTGTAGATATATTTAGATGTAGAATGCATGTCTTAGCAAGCCCACTTTGAAGCATGGTTAAATAGATAGAAGTAGGCATTATTGAACGTTGTGCTGAGATTCTAGTCCTGCAAAGGGTCACATTTAGTAGGACGCATATACTTCGAGCATATGCTGCAGGGACTATTGTGGCAGTTTAGGCTTTGAGCATTAAACTTTTCAAGGTTCGAATTATTCTTAGTTGTCCTGTAAATAGCAAGCTGATTAGATGCTCATTGAATTAGGAAAAGTGTGGGATACCTGATGAACTGATGATGATGGAAATGACATGTGATAACTTGATGCAGTCGATAGCTGGAATAGATCAAAGGAGAGGTACAACTTGGAGTCATCACCTAACGGTGTCACCCTATGTTAGCTTAGAAAGTTCCATCGTTACGAGAGATATCAACAGAGAGAGAGAGAGAGAGAGAGAGAGAGAGAGAGAGAGAGAGAGAGAGAGAGAGAGAGAGAGAGAGAGAGTGAGAGACAGTGAGACAGAGACACAGACAGAGACAGAGACAGAGACAGAGACAGAGACATAGACAGAGACAGAGACCAGCGACAGAGACAGAGACAGGAAAAGAGACAGAGACAGAGACAGAGACAGAGACAGAGAGACAGAGACAGAGACAGAGACAAAGACAGAGATAGAGACAGAGACAGAGACATAGACAGAGACAGAGACAGAGACATAGACAGAGACAGAGACTAGCGACAGAGACAGAGACAGGAAAAGAGACAGAGACAGAGACAGAGACAGAGACAGAGACAGAGACAGAGACAGAGACAGAGAGACAGAGAGACAGAGACAGAGACAGAGACAGAGACAAAGACAGAGATAGAGACAGAGACAGAGACAGAGACAGAGACATAGACAGAGACAGAGACCAGCGACAGAGACAGAGACAGTAAAAGAGACAGAGACAGAGACAGAGACAGAGACAGAGACAGAGACAGAGACAGAGACAGAGACAGAGACAAAGACAGAGATAGAGACAGAGACAGAGACAGAGACAGAGACAGAGACAGAGCCAGAGACAGAGCCAGAGGCAGAGGCAGAGGCAGAGAACGAGATAGAGACAGAGGGAGAGGCAGAAAGCTTAGAGGTAAAAAAATCAGACGGAAAACAGTTCCTGGAGATGAAAGCCACTTCAGTTTTACCTCAGACGATCTTTGCCCGTTTACACCAATATTCTGTAGTCTCCACTGGGTTAGGATCTGAACCATTGCAGCAAAGTAATGGTGATGTCCAGGTAAGATGAGAAGAGTTCAAGAGGTACTCAGTGATACATAGTATCGAGAGCTGCAAAGTGATTGAGCGGAATAGGCAGAGAGACTGTACTGCAGTCCTGATAAGTTCATTCATAATAGCATGTGTGGCTTTGTGGCGTAACACACGGAGATACATACACTCTAGGCCGCCGAGATAAAGCTGAGTCTGTGAATGATTATCTATTAAACCGAACTTTAACTTGCTACGCAAGCTTAAAGTTATAACATAAGAAGTGTTTTTGTCAGGTGTCCCTTTGTTAATTGTCAGCTTGACTACGCCTTTTTTGGAGGTGCTGGGACATGTTCTGAGACGAAAGACAGGTGAAAGTACCAGATCTATGCATCGTATACGTAAACAAGTATAAATACAATTAAAATACTAATAGTTATCTTTGATTGGAAGATGTCCATGAAGAGTTCAATAGTGGAATCTTTAAATTTTGACATCAGGGTGCTGCATGGAACTAAAGTATAGGCGTCCAACAGGGATGCTGCAACCATAGAAATACATTTTCTGGTCTCTAATATAAAGAATAAATTCGATTAAGTACCTCAGATAAATCTATCTCTGTCGAGGCGATTTAAATTTTCAACAAAGGAAGCACATTCGAAGGGTTAGTTAGAGTATGTTCAGTAAACAGTAAGAATAACATGGTTATGGGTGGCATGCCCGTGCTAAGCAAGTGAGTATGGTTAGTGGCAGCATTCATAGTGTCAGCATGTGCAAGTACATAAACGACCAATCACAGGGAGCAAATTACACGCGGTGATATATAAATGCGTTTTTAGGTTCTTTTTAGTTGTGTTCAAGTCGGGTTATGCCCGTGACACAAGTTGGGAGTGATTGTATGGCTTTGGCAGACATACGACATATAGGCAAGGTCTCCATAGTCCATTTGGTATATCTTGCTAAAAAATTCTAACCTAGAGAACCGAACGGGGAGATCAACATCATGACCATTAATTAAGGAGTGAACCTAAAACTATTTAATTTACCTTCGAATATTTCAACATGTGATTGATTTTATTGAGCTCATTTTTTGAGTGTGTTTCAGTGATCCAAAAATATTTTCATAGAAGCAATATTCGGCATTTCCTACAGTCGCATAACAGGATTTACTGTGGTCTGCATATACCTGTCGATGCACATTCTCGGTTTTATAATGGCTCCTAAATTACGCCCTAAGTAGTAGATCTTTTAAGTTTAATGTTTGCATTAAACCATCGGCCTTTTGGGTGGGATCGTAGGATTTTGATTAGTCGCACGGGCTAACTCGTCAAGACTATCAGCCGTGATCGCTTTGTAACCCTATACAGTGATGACAGGTCAGAAGTGGTTGGTGCAGCTGGTGCGAAGAAAACGTTCTTTTGCTGAGAATAGTGGTTTAACACGTTTTCGATATTGACGAATTTAAGACTTCACTATCTAAAGACTCTTTTAGAAACGGAGGACGAAACACAATATTGACCCAATGAAATCTGCACGTGGCCAGATAAGCAGTACATGTAATTAATTAGCTATCTTAGTATGAACTTATGAGAGTATAGCTGATCGATTGTGTTACCATGTTGGGAGCTGGGTTTATGCACACGCAGCATCTGAAAAAATTCCTCAATTCCCAAGTTTGGTATTAAAATTAAACCTAACGGTTTTCGAGATGAACGTTAAAATCAATGGCAACCCTGAATTTGTTCAGACAAAATCGAAGCGAGATATCACATATAAAGAACGAGGGACCTGGGAGCGTCCACTTACTCATGTTCAATCCGTGGCTTGTGGGGGTCATGTCCCACAAACGAGACCGGTCACCTGTGGAGTCCCTCAAGGGTGTGTACTCAGTCCCTTACGGTTCTCCATTTATACTAATCATCTGGGAAAAGTGATTCAGGCCCATAGAATCGGATGTCTTCTATGCTGACGATAGTCAGCTTTATTTTTCATTCAAACAGTCGGAATCTGCTGCAGCAACTAAGAAACCAAATGCTTTCCTTGCCGCCATTTGATCCTGGATGTCGGTAAGCTTCTTGAAACTAAATACCGATAAACCAATCTGCTACTCACAGGACACCCTCAGCATGTGGCCGGGTTAAAAGGCTTTGCTCTTCGAATAGGTGATACTGTTGTGTGACCTTCACCACGGGCTTTAAATTTAGGTGTCGTTTTCGACAGCTGCCCAAATTATAGAAGCTTCATTTAGAAGACTGCTTCTGCAATTAGCCATCATGTCCGATCTGTATCCAAGATTTGGAGCTGTCTTCCACAGTGGCTTGCAAAATATTTGAATAACTCGCTCCTTAGTTCTGTCACGGTTTGATTATTGTAATTCCCTTTTGGTTGGACTACCTAAAAAAGCTCCTTGGCCACTGCAGTTGACTATGAATATGGCTGCAAGGCTAGTCTTAAAGTGCCTGAGGTTTAACAATAATAATATTAATAATAATTCACTTGATAAAGCGCCCTCAGAGAACTTAATGTCTCTCTTGGCGCTCTACGTTTGCTGTGAAGTGAAATGCAATTGAATGGTAAGTAAAATCATAATTGAAAAACAAACGAAATGAATAATATGGTTAGGGTTGACATGCATAGGGTCAGCATGCAAATGTGGTTAGTGGCAGCATGCACAGTGTCAGCACGCATAAGCACACCAAGAACGAATCACAGGGACCCACTAAATGCTGTCCTCAATAAGTGTGGTTTTAGGTTCTTTTTAAATGTGGTCAGGTCAGGGGATGTTCTGACGCAGGTCGGGAGGGAGTTCCAGGCTTTGGGAGCATTAGACCTAAATGCACGGTCTCCAAAGGGCTTAAGGTTTGTATCAGGTATTTCTAGACTGTTGGATTTTGAAAAGCCGGTGGTACGATGCTTGGCCTGATAGGTTAGTATATCAGACAGATAGGCTGGAGCCATAGAATGAAGGGACCGAAAAGTCAGCGACAAAACCTGGAAGTCAATCCGTTGCTTGACTGGTAGCCAGTGCAGGTCGGCGAGAAGTGGAGTAATGTGGCAACTGCGACGCTCACGACAGACATGCCTAGCTGCAGAGTTTTGCACCAGCAGCTGCAATCTCCTGATCGCACATGCTGGTAGGCCAGTAAGTAGTGAGTTTGATGACGTGTGTCCTTTACTGAAAGAGCTAGGATGGATAGCGGTTGAGCAACGGATACAGAGCAGTGTTCATACACTGACCAACAAAACCTGCCACGGCTTGGCTCCTTCGTACCTAGCTGAACTGCTGCACCTGTTTGAGCCTATTCGTGTCCTCAGGTCCTGTGTGCACAATAAATCATCTGTTTTCCTCCGCTTAAAGACCGTTGGCGAAAGAAGCTTTAGCTCTGCAGGTCCTAGACTGTGGAACTCTTTCCCACAATTCCCATGCAACGACAACTGCTCTGCTGCCGACTATGGCTCATCCTTTTCAGTGGTCCAGAGCTGCTACTTCCATGCTACTCACCCGATCAACTGCTCACCTGTTTTGAGAGACCAGTTATGTTAGCTTCCGAATGCATAGTGAAAGCCGCCTAGGCTGAGAGTCTGCCATACAAAACTCTCCTGCGTAAAACCGACATAGTCTTCGTGACTTTGTGGAGTTACAGACATACGTTACATTAAATTACTGCCACCATGGGATCTTTTCTTAAGAGGAGCTCGAAAGGAGAGGTGTATAAACTTCTTCCCATGGACTCTGCAGAGCTTGAAATTGGAAAAGCAACGTTCAGCAATGGCGGCTCATTGACTTTTTTCTAATGTATGTATAGCTACAGCAGCACTTTCTTGGCCAAACTTACACAAGCACAACAAAGGCTATTACCATAATTCCTGGAAAACAGTAGACGATTACTTGAAGACTGACTTAAGAGCAGAACCCTCCTGATCGGGATTGCCTGGAAGTTCCGAACGATCAATGAGGTGCATTGTTTGACAGGGCTAATTAGTATTCTCAAGAACGAATTTTGTGACCCCTTTCTGTGTGAGCTTCAAAACGCCATTCTTATAAACCGTATCTGTTTCCTTGGTAGAAATCCCCGAAGGTAATATTAGAGTTTACGAGAAATAGCAGGCTCAGCAAACTGGACTTTGAGCCATTTGCAGATGATTTCGCGGCCCAGCAACTATCGAAATCATTCAGAAGGGACCTGATTTTGCTGTATTAGGTCTGCTTAAACTGCCTGGTGAAGTACTAATTAGGCACCTAAGCAAAGTAATTTACCGGCATTTTTGTATCATTTATTGCCTTAGTTTTATGGAAAAAAATCCACTCAATATCATAAATGTTCGCGAAATATGCTCTGAAATCTCAAGGGTTTTAATGGCCTTTACACATATTTATGGCTTAGTTGCAATACAAGTCTGTCATTCTATGATATAATATAAGGATTCTGCTTTAGCAAGGATGGTTGTAACGACAGTCCGCGGTTAGCAGAGGTCGTATGTCTCTAGCAGGGCGATTCATAAAATGAACAGGAACTAGCCTTGAATGTCAAATACCTGATTACTGCTTGCAACGGGAATTGAAGACAATATCTAGTTGAAATATTCCGAGCAGTGCCATTTATATTTTAAGCTCGAGTTTCCTTGAAGCTTGCAACCGAAACCAGTCTAGCTCGAACTGCGAATTGCAATACTTTGTTTCACAGGATTCCAACGATAGCAGCAGCCGATGCCGGCGTATACTCCTGTACTGCTACGAACCAGTACGGCTCATCCTCCAAAGCCGCACGCCTCGTCGTGGATAACAAGGGTAAGCTCTAGCCCTGCGGTGAAAATAGAAAGCAGCAGCAGCCAGAGTAAGGAGGCCCATCTAGCTGGACTGCCACTTCTTAGGGCGGCGCCATCAGTAATATGACCGTCAATGAAAGTCTGGTTACAAGCATTCTTGTGGTTGTCAACCGTCATTGTGAAACAACTCTATACTCGCTAGTGCCTTGACAATTCACAAGAAATCTTCTTCAGACATGTGACATTGCTGCAGAGATTTCTTTGAAACCCTCTTTAGATTTCAGCATTTTTCTCGATCTCCATGACAGACAATCGAAATAGTGCTCACATTGGGTAGATGCAAGTCAGAAGCTATTAACATGTTTGAAGTATGATCGCAATTGCTGTTCTTGTCCAATGCTGAGAACTTTTGAGATCTCAAGAAACCAGGTTTTTCAGCTCAGGCATACATTTTATTTACTCAGCAGATAAAACAATGGTTTTCGCATAAGGCTGTTAAATTTGTAATATTGCTATAGCAGTCTGAACTCCAGCAGATCCGACCAATGCATGCTGGCCACCACACGAAATCACGTCGGTTCTGTTGGTGAGAAGAAAAATTAAGCAGTGCCTCTGCATTCGTTGGTCAAGGTGCACCAACAACCGTCACTTTGACTGCCTCCGGCACCAGTCCAGGCGGCGGAAGTATTGCTGCAGGTGGCACACTCACCCTCAAGTGCAAAGCCAACGGAAGCCCGGCTCCCAGCTTCATTTGGACCAAAACCGATGGCTCTGAGACTATTGCTTTGCCGCCTAGTTCTGTCATCGATGGCGACACGCTCACGTAAGTTGGAGAGAGTATTTTGCAATTATTGGTTCGTATATAAGAAAAAATTGTACTGTAAGAACCATGGGAATGGAGCTCTTCTTACTAGACCCCCATCAAGCTTCTAGATTTCTGAATGCAGGATCTTAGCAGGCGTCCTTGCCTTAGGACATCTATCCCGACTCTCTGGCATTCCTGAGTCGACAGGTCATTCACACTGTATACCCCATTGCCTGAGAGGACAGTGGAGATCAAGATTTTACAGAAAAAAATGCTTTCAATTTACCGGAAACGTCCACTTGTATGATATACTGATCCCAGTTACAAACGATCCGTGCCTACAGCATTAACTCGTGGTGTATTTAAAATGCGTCTTTTCATTTTGGCAAAGTAGGTATTTTGTATTCACAAAAATAGTATCTATCCGACCTAAAATAACAGTGGTTACGTGAATATGCACCTGTATCTTCAACAGCGTACCCTCTGAAGTATCTCTTTTATTACCATAACCTACGCCATAAAGGATTGTTTCGCTAGCCAAGAATGCCAAACATACTTTTAAACAGTTTCTTACTTTCAGCCTAAGTATGAACAAGACAAAAAGAAAACTGGTTATGATTTTATTTTATTTTATACGTCATCAGCATATTAAGGATGCATAATGCATGAATTTGGCTGAATAGTCCGATTAAATATTAGTTTTCAACCTACGAGATAAAATTTACTATGCTATACAGCCCTAGTTTTAACTATATCTTGTTAGTATTTGTATCTTTTTCATCTATTAGAGTTTAAGCATTCTTTTCTCAAAAATACGTTTCATTAAAGGCTCAGGCACAGGCCTTCAAAGTATGGTAAACCAGACAGATGCTAGCTGGCACTGTGAGCAGGCACGAAACTGTGAGCCACGCGCATTGCCAGCCTCTTTTTTGTTCCGGAAGCTTACAACGAGCCTGTTTTAGAATTCCTTCAATCAAGCCAGACGACGCTGGCATATACAGGTGCACTGCACAGAACGAATACGGCTCATCCTTCAAAAGCGCACGCCTCGTCGTGGATGACAAGGGTAAGAGAAGCTGTGCTGTGAATGGCTCGCGATAGCTGAAATGTAGGCGAGGCCATTTCTTCAACTTAGGCGATGGTTTCTCAGGGTAGGGGCAGCAGCATCTGTTGAGGACTTTGCCCTGCAGTCCAGTCCAATATAAGCGCGTTTAAAAGTACTTGACTTGAGGCGTTCCGCGACAGCATAGAAACTGGTTGCATTTATAATGTCATTCGTAGGCTAGGAGTTGATCAAAAATTTTTACACGTGGCATACCTATGTGCCGTTCATCAATCATCGGCGTTTTTCAGTAGCCTTGTTAGCCCACTAGTAGAAGTAGTACTTGGCGCCTACCGAGAGTGCAGCAGCACCAGCTGTCCTGTTCGATTATTCTCCACACTTGGCTTAACACCAGCTAGCAACCAGCACTGACTTTATTAAAAACACGTAGGTCTACGGCTGCTCAAGAAATTATTTCCTGGGCATACGCAAGCAATGGGAAGCACAGTGATATTGTCACTTGTAATAGTGCATATGAGTCTGAGCTCCCGCAGATCCGCCCAAAGCATGCTGGCCACCAAGCGAAATCTCGTCGGTTCTGTCAGTGAGAAGAAAAATTGAGCAGCGGCTCTGCATTCGTTGATCAAGGTGCACCAACAACTGTCACGTTGACTGCCTCCGGCACCAGTCCAGGCGGCGGAAGTATTGCTGCAGGTGGCACACTCACCCTCAAGTGCAATGCCAACGGAAGCCCGGCTCCCAGAATCATATGGACTAAATCCGATGGCAGTCAGAATATTGCTTTGCCAACTAGTTGTGTCATCGATGGCGACACGCTCACGTAAGTTGGAGAGAGTATTTTGCAATTATTGGTTCGTATATAAGAAAAAATTGTACTGTAAGAACCATGGGAATGAAGCTCTTCTTACTAGACCCCCATCAAGCTTCTAGATTTCTGAATGCAGGATCTTAGCAGGCGTCCTTGCCTTAGGACATCTATCCCGACTCTCTGGCATTCCTGAGTCGACAGGTCATTCACACTGTATACCCCATTGCCTGAGAGGACAGTGGAGATCAAGATTTTACAGAAAAAAATGCTTTCAATTTACCGGAAACGTCCACTTGTATGATATACTGATCCCAGTTACAAACGATCCGTGCCTACAGCATTAACTCGTGGTGTATTTAAAATGCGTCTTTTCATTTTGGCAAAGTAGGTATTTTGTATTCACAAAAATAGTATCTATCCGACCTAAAATAACAGTGGTTACGTGAATATGCACCTGTATCTTCAACAGCGTACCCTCTGAAGTATCTCTTTTATTACCATAACCTACGCCATAAAGGATTGTTTCGCTAGCCAAGAATGCCAAACATACTTTTAAACAGTTTCTTACTTTCAGCCTAAGTATGAACAAGACAAAAAGAAAACTGGTTATGATTTTATTTTATTTTATACGTCATCAGCATATTAAGGATGCATAATGCATGAATTTGGCTGAATAGTCCGATTAAATATTAGTTTTCAACCTACGAGATAAAATTTACTATGCTATACAGCCCTAGTTTTAACTATATCTTGTTAGTATTTGTATCTTTTTCATCTATTAGAGTTTAAGCATTCTTTTCTCAAAAATACGTTTCATTAAAGGCTCAGGCACAGGCCTTCAAAGTATGGTAAACCAGACAGATGCTAGCTGGCACTGTGAGCAGGCACGAAACTGTGAGCCACGCGCATTGCCAGCCTCTTTTTTGTTCCGGAAGCTTACAACGAGCCTGTTTTAGAATTCCTTCAATCAAGCCAGACGACGCTGGCATATACAGGTGCACTGCACAGAACGAATACGGCTCATCCTTCAAAAGCGCACGCCTCGTCGTGGATGACAAGGGTAAGAGAAGCTGTGCTGTGAATGGCTCGCGATAGCTGAAATGTAGGCGAGGCCATTTCTTCAACTTAGGCGATGGTTTCTCAGGGTAGGGGCAGCAGCATCTGTTGAGGACTTTGCCCTGCAGTCCAGTCCAATATAAGCGCGTTTAAAAGTACTTGACTTGAGGCGTTCCGCGACAGCATAGAAACTGGTTGCATTTATAATGTCATTCGTAGGCTAGGAGTTGATCAAAAATTTTACACGTGGCATACCTATGTGCCGTTCATCAATCATCGGCGTTTTTCAGTAGCCTTGTTAGCCCACTAGTAGAAGTAGTACTTGGCGCCTACCGAGAGTGCAGCAGCACCAGCTGTCCTGTTCGATTATTCTCCACACTTGGCTTAACACCAGCTAGCAACCAGCACTGACTTTATTAAAAACACGTAGGTCTACGGCTGCTCAAGAAATTATTTCCTGGGCATACGCAAGCAATGGGAAGCACAGTGATATTGTCACTTGTAATAGTGCATATGAGTCTGAGCTCCCGCAGATCCGCCCAAAGCATGCTGGCCACCAAGCGAAATCTCGTCGGTTCTGTCAGTGAGAAGAAAAATTGAGCAGCGGCTCTGCATTCGTTGATCAAGGTGCACCAACAACTGTCACGTTGACTGCCTCCGGCACCAGTCCAGGCGGCGGAAGTATTGCTGCAGGTGGCACACTCACCCTCAAGTGCAATGCCAACGGAAGCCCGGCTCCCAGAATCATATGGACTAAATCCGATGGCAGTCAGAATATTGCTTTGCCAACTAGTTGTGTCATCGATGGCGACACGCTCACGTAAGTTGGAGAGAGTATTTTGCAATTGGTGATTCGTATTTAAGAAATAATTTTACTATGATAGCTATGGGCACGAGGCTCTTCTTACTACGCCTCCACCAAGCTTCTAGATTTCTGAATACAGGACTTCAGCTGGCATCCTCGCAGTATGACATCTAACGTGACTCTCTGGCATTCCTGAGTCGACAGGTCATTCACTCTGTATACCCCATTGCCTGAGAGGACAGTGTAGATCAAAAGTTTACAGATTAAAATGCTTTAAATTTAGAGGAACGTCCACTTTCGTAATATATAGATCCCAGTTTAAAAGATCCGTGCTCGCAGCATTACCTCGAGCTGTATTTAACATGCACCTTTTAATTTTGGCCAAGTAGGTATTTTTCATTCACAAAAATTGTACCTATAAGACCTAAAATAACAGTGATCACGTGAACATGTACCTGTATCTTCGACAGTGAACCCTCTGAAGTTGCTCTTTTATGCCATACCCTACGCCAAAAGGATTTTTTCGCTCTCCAAGAATGCCGAGCATACTTATAAACAGTTTCCTACTTTCAGTTTAAATATGAACAAGACAAAAGAAAAACTGGTTATGATTTTTGTTATTGGAAACGTCATCAGCATTATCAGCAATAATTGTTGCATAATGTATGAACTTTGCTCAATAGCTGATTAAATATTAGTATTCAACATATGAGATAAAATCTACTGTTCTTTAAGCCCTAGTTGCAAGTTTATCTTGCTAGTATTTATATTTCTCATTTAGTACAGTTTAAGCCTTCTTTTCTCCAAACGACGCTTTATTAAAGACTCAGGCGCAGGCTTTCAAAGTATTCTATACCAGGCAGATGCGCTGGCACTGTGAGCAAGCACGAAACTGTAAGCCACGCTTATTGAGGGCTTTCTAGAGATTTAACTTATATACGAGGACCAGCAAAATGTTTTGATTCCAAAAAATCCGGGGTACGATATCTAGCTTGGTGGTTGATTAGATACGATACATCGGCTGGAAATACATATTTCAGACCCTTAAAACCGAGTGGCCGAAGCTAAAGTAGATACTATATTTCATTTACATAGCGCCCCAAGAGAACTTAATCTCTATTCAGGCGCTTCACATATGCCTCGGGGCTCGAGCCCACAACCTCCGTCAAACCTTGGTCGGGGCCAGCACATTAACCACAAGATCAAACCAGCTCGGCAGATGCACTGCTTGACTGTTAGCTAGTGCAGATCCGTGAGAGGTGTGGTGTTGTGGTAGCTACAAAAGCTCGTGGCAAGCATGCCCATCTGGAAAGTTTGGTATCAACTGTAAGTGCCTGTTCTTCATGGTAGTAAAGCAGCAGACAGTGAGTCATACATGTTTAGACGTGATGTAACATATGACGAATTTAGAAGCAGTATATCTGTGTAAGCAAGCCCACATTTTAGCAGTGTTATGAAGCTTAAAGTTGTCTCGAGCAGCCGTGGTTAGCTAACGAGAGATAAATTTAGAAAAAGACACCTAGACGTCATGCCGATGCTGCACTAGGTTGGTTGGTTTAGCCAATTTTGAGTGCTAAGAATTTGTATTTCTGTATCATACTTTTTTTTTGAAAAACTAATAAGCTGGATGCATTTTTACTATATTTGAGAACGTTTGCTGCGATCCGGGTGCCTTTGTTATCAACACATGCAGCTGGGGATTAGAGAGAATTAGAAATGCTGGAGGTGTTGGAGAGGTCAAAGTAAATGTACAACTTAGAGTCCTCTGCACCGTCGTTAAAGCCTATATTCGGCTTTCAGATCACAGGAGGATTTTAACTGCAAAAAGAAGCAGACTAAGAGCACAGGCCTGTGATACCCCTCCCAACAATTCAGCGGTTCCTCGGATTGCTATTCACATTAATTCTAAGGGGGCTCCCAGTAGGTAAGGATCTGAGCCACATCACTGCATTGGCAACGAAGCCCAGACGAGATGAGAGGCTCACGAGAAGCACTTAGATATTGATAGTGTCCAACTCTGATGCAAGATCAGTCAAAACGTGCAGATAGAGTTAAAGTACGTCCAAATTCGTAAGAAGGTCGTCATATACAAGAAGCAATGCTGAATTTATTGATTAATCATTCCACGAACATGTGGTGGTTCTTAAATGTACGTTTTGAGATTTTAACATACCGCTTAAACTGTCCTGCAGCTGAACTTCGTTTATTATCTTCGATAGCACCAGTAGGATGGACGCATGGCGAAATTTCAGGTTTTTTTACTTACTTTTGCTTCAATAAATAGTGGCTTCACAACAGATTTTTTAAAAGGTAACGGACATGGCATGAGATTAAGGACACATTGTCAATATTTCTTATGCGTGGCAGCAGCAGATCTAAGCATAGTACAGCTAGTGCGACCGGAATATCGTGTAGCGATATTTTTTTATTCGAGGCAAATTTCCAGCTAGGGTCACTTGTGGCCGCACTTTTAGTTCAGACGATGATGTGCCGCACTCAGTTGAAAGACAGAGCAATAGAGAGAGAGAGAGAGAGAGAGAGAGAGAGAGAGAGAGAGAGAGAGAGAGAGAGAGAGAGACCTTGCGAGCTTGAGAGAGAGAGAGAGAGAGAGAGAGAGAGAGAGCAGTCGTGCAGGATTTCAACGAAGAGTCAGAATCCCAGAAGGGGTACTGTTACCTCACAGAGGGTCTCTCTGTACTTGTCACTCTTGTGGATCGACAATATAATAATGATGATAATAATAGTACACTGTATACAGCACCATGAGAGAAGTAATATCTCTCCATTCACTTTACATTTGTTGCGAAGGAAGGGCGATCGAAAGATTAGTGGTA
This sequence comes from Cristatella mucedo, assembly GCA_009760855.2. NCBI lineage: Eukaryota > Metazoa > Bryozoa > Phylactolaemata > Cristatellidae > Cristatella > Cristatella mucedo. The sequence continues at coordinate 781,501 of WPIO01000067.1, read as the reverse complement.
GCATGCTAGCAAAAAACATGAATATCACGGTTATGGGTGACACGTGCAGGGGTCAGAATAAAAGTATGGTTATCGGCAGCATGCTAAGTTTCAGCTCCCGTAGGCGCACACAGGTCGAATTACACGTATCCACTAATTCCTGAGATAAACCTGTGTTTTACGCTTCATTTTAAACACGGTCCATTAAGAGATGTCGTGATGCAAGTACGAGGTGAGTTCCAAGTCTGGGAGCAAGTGAACTCTAGGCGTGGTCTCCTGAGAGTTTGCGGTTTGTATGAGGTCTACATAAATAGTTGGATTCCGAAAAGCTGGTGGTACGCTTCTTTGCCTAGTGGGGAGTAGATCTGATAGGCTTGCAGAAGCCTAATAATAGAGACCTAAATGTGAATGGCGAAACCATACAGTCAATGCGTTGCTTGACTCGAGCCCCAAGTAGGCGAGAACTTGTGGGATGTGGCAACTGCGGCTATCACGACAGACAAGTCTTCCGGATGAGTTTTGGAGTAAGTTGACCGTTTTAATCACCGAGTCAAAGTTTTAGCAGTACCAATTAGACTTGCTATAGGCTCCGTTGTTAATAACGGAACGTTGTTGATAACGTTGTTAATGCATAACAAAGCTTCGGATCCGTTGAGCAGTCTCGAACATGAAGGCTGCACTTGGATTTGAATTAGGTGTAAAAAACATATATTAATCCAGCAATAGGAAAACAAATAGTTTTCTCTCTAAGTCCTTATACATGAAATCTCCGTATTGATTCAGTGACTTACGCTCACCTCTAATCTGCCAACTCACTCAATGACTCGAAAGCTTATTTTTGCTGCTCATTCAAGTTATTCATTTTCTAGACTTTACTCTGGACTCGTATTTGCTCTACATTTTCTCACTTTGCTTTAGAAAAAATCTAGTTTATACTGCGAGCCACCAGAAGCCCCCACTGGTCTCGAAAAAATGCTGCTAAAAGTTCCGTGGAGTAAGCATTCCTGCGGTCTAAGTTGCTCTCTTGGGATGCAGCTGATATACAAAGATACGTACTGCATGTACTAACAGAGACAGGAGATTTTGATACTAATAATGAATACACTTTATGAATTTAGTTTGAAATTAGCCGTTACGCTCTGCATTTTCTTTAGGTGGCCGCAATAGACATGTGTAAGTGAATTCATAAAGAGGTAACAAAATAATGCCGAAGTAACATCTAGCTGCTGATAAGATACGAAAACTGAAGCAGTATTTTGCAAATAGTCAAGAGCTCCTTGGCTACCACAACTGAACTAAAGCTGCAATTTGAAAAATAATTTGCTACAAATATTGACTGCTTTCAAGATTACATTTCACATGGGCTAGTCACTGATGTCTATTGAATTTCGTTTGTTGCTTAGAAATGAGGGCATGCATTGTCTTTAGCCTATTCAGGAGACTGGCCTGGCCTGCGAACTTTCTGCATTGTCAAGCAACCAAACCCCTAGTTATTATTGACTTTAGCTTGATATTTTCGAATGAATACGTGGTTACACCTTAGTAGATTTGCTTTGAGCTTGAGAAGAAATGAACACACATCTGTTGGGCTCAACTCTTCATTTTGTAATCAATTCCTGTCGGCACAGTGAGTTGTTTTTCAAAAAAGATTTACATTGATCGCTCATCAAAACCTTGAAGTGAGAGAGTGAGAAACACTAAGCACCTGTAGTAATTGCGTGACGCGAGGATGATTATCCTGTTAACTAATCTCGGGCTCTCCCCCTAGTGGTCAGCAGTTGCTCCTAAATCAGCAGTGACTGCCGTTTACGTCATATGAACAGCATGAAATTTAATGAATCCTAATGTAAGCCGATTATTGTTTTGTAGGATCAAAATCATCTTTGTGACTTGCACTCTGGGTAGCTCCAGCACACATAGGTTATGCATTCAATTATGTATTTTGTATAATTTTTAAAATTTATACAGGTGTACATTAAATATATAACTCCAAAGGCCTCACAGATTAAATTATTGCTCCCCTTTACTTTCATATCGCAGCTCTAATGCAAGGCAGTTTGAGGTAAATATAATTAAATATAATTCATTTATATAGCGCCTCAAGATAACTTAATCTCTATTCAGGCGTGTCACATATGCCTCGGGGCTCGAGCCCACGACCTCAGTAAGACCTTGGTCGGGGCGAGCATCTTAACCACTAGACCGAACTAGCTCGGCGTAGTTCCTTTTTGGCTCAGTAGGTGGCCAGCTTGCCGTCTCATGTCACGAAATGACAAGGGTAATGTGACAAGCTGTGCTAATTGGGTACTCGAGGAAGTAACGAGCTCATATGAAGCAGCTGGAATGAATGGTGGAAGGCTAGATAAGCTTACCATCAATCAAAAGATGAGCGAAGGCATGGTAGCACAGTAATTGTCACCACGATCTCCATGTCGTATGACCTGCCTAGTAATAGCTTCGATCACCAATGGTTCTTAAATCGAATAGCTCCTTGAATGAGTTATTGCCTGTAGAGGAATTGAGGAGCGTGAAACTGGTGCAGCAGTGCACATTGTCACATTCACACCCAAACATTAAGGACATCATGGGTCAGGGTAATGAGTTTGCTCTGACCTTTAAAAAATCGCGAACTACCACACCTAGTTTACCAATGCACCCTCCTAGCTGGATTTTCATGCATTTCTTGCAAATTCTGCGGCCTCATTCGTAACCAACTAAAATTTCCCTCGTGGTTTTATCTTTAGCTCAGCCTACTCGTAGCAACAGTGGTATAGCATAGATCAATTCAGGCAGCTAATCAAATTTGTAAGCAGTTGAAGACATCTGGAGCCCATCAATTGTGACATGGATTAAACTCTCCAATCGTCTGTGGAGGTGGTATTCCGAATAGGACTTGTACAAATCAAGCCATCATCAAAAAGACCTCAACAAAGTAAAGTGAGGAAGGCAGCCATGCAGCTCCGCCAACCGGAAGTGAGTCTCATAGTAAATCAGTACTATTTGGGCTAACTGTGAGTGCGAGTTTGGTTTTATGGTTATTTCGCTCAAGGACCCGTACTCAAATCTGGTATTGACTCTTTGCAAGCAAGATACGTGGTTTAGTACCACGGCCGACATCCCTCAAATGGGTTGCAGGAGATTCAAGAACCACGTGTACTGAGCATTATCTACCAGCAAACTAGAACGCACTTCTTCCTAGTGGCTGGGACTAAGCGATGGTGTGAGATTTCTGATCTGCAAATGGCGGCCACTGTACGCCATATTCGCACTGTGAAACATTCCTTGCGCCTATACATCTCAACCCGGTTTTGTAGAATTCCATCAGTCCAAGCCCAGGATGCCGGCATATATGTGTGCACCGCTACGAACGAGTTCGGCTCATCCTCAAAAGGAGCACGCCTCGTTGTTAGCGAGACTGGTAAGATCAAGTTGCAGAAGCCGAGCCATATCTCAGTACTGAGTTTGCCTCTTCAAATGCCTATCATTCTTACTTAATCATGTTTTCGCTTCAATTTGGGATCGGCGTATCAGGTATACGAGGACATTGCTGCAACTTGTGTGGGCATTTGCGAGTTAGAAGATTCATATTAAAGAGCTCTGCTTGAGATTGAAACCAGCTAGTGACGGAAGTTAAGAAATAGCAAAGTACAGCACGGCAGTATATGTAGCAGCAGCCTTTGGTCCTGTCGACCTGCAGCAGTGCATGGTGGCAGCTTTCTCTGCTCCGAAAATTATGACTCTCGCCTAGTTAGACCAGATCATTTCTGCCGAGGCAGGCTGCACCATTGCATGCAGGAAATCAATTTACACCCGTATGTGCTGCGAATAGTTGTAACTACCTGAGGTAAGATAGCAGGTACCTGCACTGACTGGACTGGCAGCTGTGTGCATTTGAGGTTATATTTGGTTTCCTAATCCTGCAAGAACAATTGGAGGCTTGCTTTATTCCTTGTAGGTACCTATGCCCCGAAGTCAATCAAGCTGACCCCCAGTGGCAGTGCAAAGATCGACGGTAGGCTCAGCCTCCTTTGCGAATCCGAAGCTAATCCGACTGCCAATTACGGATGGAGCAGAAAAAAAAGTGACTCGGAGACGGTTGATTTGCCTGAAGATGCCATCGTCAGTAACAACAGCCTCACGTAAGTGTGTGTGTGTGAGAGACAGAGCGAAAGAGTGTGCAATTCACCAACAGGTAGAAATTGGCAAAAGAGGCTGTGATCGAATATTAGAGCAGAGATTGGAGAGAGCAAGCGAAAAACGATAAACGAAAGCAATTCTAGACTTTCCGACCAAAACAAAGAAACATACAGCGAATGAGAGACGGAATAAAAGTCTACAGCTAGCAGGAATGAGATTAACCTAAAATAAACTTAATGACAACTGCAATGAAAATGGATCTATCAATCTTGAATTAAGCATTTGACTCTGCTCCACCTCCATTGCCATGAGATCTGTCAGCAAACGTGTTCCGCAAGCAATTGAGCAATGATATCAACCTTTAGTAATAGAGATTTTACTCGCCGTCATGTATGGCCGTGTGCCTTGTGAAATTTCCTGGGTCACTTGAAATGACTTCCCGTTTTTTCTTATATACCATTTGACCTTCTTTGGCAGTGTTGTTGACATGTGCTAGGTTGATCGTTGCTAGATGTAATAATTACTTTACTTACCATTCAATTGCATTTCACTTTGCAGCAAATGTAAAGCGCCTAGAAAGAGATTAAGTTATCTGAGGGCGCTTTATGAAGTGCGATATTATTATTGTTCTTAATAATAAGACAGTCCCGTTGCTTATTTCGACTCTTATACCGTTTATACAACGGCAAAGTTTTTGATTTAGCACACTTACTCGCGACGCTTAGTTCATTTTGAATTAAATAACCAGTCGATCAAGGAATGCTGTAACACGATCACAAAACGAATAAAAGAATGCTGGTGGACCAATTTGATGTCGTTTCGATAGCTAACAAACCTCCGGTTTACCGATACCTTGAAGTGAAATTTACTATACTATCTCGCAATACAGCGCCCCTCTACTGATAGGGCAATTATTTAAGATAGGTCTTGAGAGGTCTGTTCACGGACAATCAAAGCTGAATTCTAGAACGCCAGTACTCGGTCAACAGAGTGGTGATGGCTTGAATAAGACTGCACTCATCGAAGTGATGCTAATTAGCTAAGTCATACTCGAACCTGGAGGCAAATGTGAAGCCCCGTAACATAGATCAAATTCTCTTAGGTTGCTTTACAAAAATGATTATTATTTATTATTATGTACTCAGAGCTGTGCTCTTTTTATGCTTATGGTATGTCTTTTGCAGAATTCCCTCACTTCAATTGGAGGACGCAGGCATATACGTTTGCACTGCTACAAATCAGTACGGATCCACCTCCCGAGGCGCACGAATTGTTGTGGCCAACGGTCAGGAGTGATATGCAATCTCTATTGCGTATACTACGGAACATTGTAACTTGTTTCTACTTTCTGAATAATTGCTGAACAACGCTTTCCGCTGCAGCAGCTTACCAGCATGTGCGGAACCAGAGAGCCTGCAGGAAATTTTGTGAATGCACTGCCACTAAAGCAGTTTTAGGAGAGTAGGCGAGCTGGCAGTAGCCGAACACTATCAAATAAACTTTTGGCAGAAGACCTTTTATCTTTTCCGCCAAAAACATTCAGAATTTAATTACATCTAGAATTTGCCACTTTCTTCTTTCCATTAAAAATGATTGCACAATTAAACAACAGCTGCAGCTCAAAAAATGCATTGGTGGGTGAGTATGTCTGATAGGTAGGCTGGAGCTAAATAATGACCTAAACGTAAGCGACACAACCTTGAAGTTGACGCCTTGCTTGACTGGTTGCCAGTGCAGTTCGGCAAGAAGCAGTGATGTTGCAACTGTGACACTCAGAAAAGACTAGCCAAGCTGCAAAGTTTTGGACCAGCTGTAAGCCCCTGATTGCACTTGCAGGTAGACCAGATATCAGTGAGTTTCAGAAGTCAAATCGAGTTGATCCACTCCATCTAGCCGGTGCGATTACCCTGCGCTATCAGGGCTCAAAATTACATGCATGTAACAATCAGTTGTACCTCTGCAGTGATCTCTCCCAGCCTGTGAGCATATCGAACTCAGTCTATTTCCAATCTGCGTGTAATGTTAACATCCTTCAATAGATGATAGTAAACTTTATTAAATTAAATGATTGAAGAAATTTACAAGTTATGTAAAAACCTATTGTGATTCAGATATTAGACTTGTTAAAGCTTACAATGGGTCTGCCGTATAACATGCTGTTGCGCCTGCACAAATTTAATGCGTCCTGTTCCAACCTGATCTCCCAGTAGACGGTAAGATCAGCTATACCGTGCAGTATGCCAAGTTTCAGCTATACAGCATTGTCATAAAATAGAATGGCTTAGACATTGAAACCTCATATAAATTAGCCTACACATTGGTGATATCTAGTTTTGGCTTCAGCAAACTGCTTATCGCACGTGCTATCTGTCGCTGTAAGGCTGCTTACAACTCTGCAGCTAGTCTTGTCTATCACGAGAGTCACAGCTGCCACAGCACACAGCTTCTCACCGACCTTATCTTGCCCCGAGTGCTGCAACGCATCGACTTCAAGGTTCTGTCACTCACCTTTAGGTCAATATTGCATCCAGCCTACCTATAAGACATACTCCACCAATCAGACTTAGAATTTTACCACCAGCCTTTCTCAATATAATATTATACATATACCTGGTAAAAACCTTACATCGTTTGGAGACCGTATATTTAGTTAGTATACTCAAAAAGTCTAGAACTCACTTCACACACAGCCCAGTAATGCTGGTTGTCACTGAGCATGCTACCTCTAACCATTCAATCTTGCTTCCTTTACAGCAAATGTAAAGCGCCTAGAAATACATTGACAAAGTTCTGTGAGGACGCTACTTTAAGTATATGACAACAATGAGAATAATTTTTATTACTAATAGTAGTAGTAGTAGGAGTAGTAGTAATAGTAGTAAGAAGCCTAACGTGGTTAGTGATGACACACACCTTGTTAGCAGCAAATCACCGTTTGCACTACTGGAGTACTGGCAGAGGCCACAGCTGTGCATTTTGCTTGCATGCACAGCCAGCCAATGCCACACGTGTTTGTGGTTCCATGCCGAATCCTGATGACATTCTTGTGCAGGATGGCCTGCTTATCGCGCTCCATAACGACCGCAAACTCACTCGCTACGAGATGCTACGAGGCAGACCACGAGGTCTTACGAGGCATATTATAATCCATTTTCAATCGCCATCGCATGCAAATTAGCAGCGTTTTCAATGTTCTTATCAGCCCCTCGGGGTACTGACAGTCACCAGATGAGCAATACCAGTATCTTTACGACCTGGCATGGGTATACCCGCCTATTTCTGTGGTCACAATCTCTCAATCTCTCCTGCTCTCTCTTTAGACATCAACGCTTTGGGGTTATGTCAGTTTCACGAAATCTCTTTTAAAATATAGTTCAGCGCTCATGCAGAATTCCTAAAAGTCTAGCACAGTATCTGCCAAAGAAAAGGTCATCGGAATCTAATTTAGAAGGGCAATGCAATGTTATAAAACGTTAATAGCCCAAATTTTGTGAGCTTCTCATCGTGTAGCTAATCATCTCAGCTTGTTAATACGTCTTGTTCCTGTATTAGTTTTAGTCGGCGGATGTTGTGATGTTAATCGCAGTGAGTTATTGATATCGGTGGCAAGGGAGCTGACGGCCCGGTCTCCTGAGAGTATGAGGTTGGCTTAAAGCCATGTAGAGCCGGTTTTGCCTCAAATCGAGTAAGTATTTTGGATCGGCAGGCAGCCGGAAGAGAATTAATAGGCAACTCGTGAGTGTCAAAAATGTAGGCTCGTGGCCTGCTTGATGAAAAGCTAACCTAGGTTGCCTAAAAATTCATAATTAGGCGGTCGGTAAAAATTAGGACACTGCGGCGGTTGGCAGTTTTTGACCGACAGCCGACCAGCAAGCCAAGTACAAGCTTTGGTAGTCTTATTGCACTGACCTCAAAGTGGAACATTGCATGCATTAGGAATAATGTCACAGATGTATTGAGCAGCTCAGCTATGAATTATAAAATATAGCGGGTCTTCTTTTAAGCATACCGTACACAGCTCAAATTAAGGAAATTTGACGTAGATTGAGAGAATATAAAGTTTGAGACAGTTTCGGCTCTGTGCCATTCTGTCAGGTACACCAAAAGATATCCGATTTAAGTAAGAACCATCGTTTGCGAAGCTAAGTGCACTACGACATGCAAACTCCCAAGAGCAGAAGTGGAATGTGGCAGTCAGTCTATAACTACCGGTAGGCGATTTTCGGCTAGTCACTATACACCACCCTGCATTCTTTTTTTGCACTACTAACCACTCGGCTATAAAAGCTACGAGCTTTAAGTCTATATATAGATTTTAATTATTTTTAATAATAGCCTTCTTGCTGTGCATCACATTTTTGAGAACAGGCGGCCTTTTATAAAAGTTTAATTCATATCCCTACGCATTTGTGCATTTCCTGCTCCTCAATGTAACCTTCTGCACTTCTGACATCCACACATTCAACTTCTCTGCCCTTAGTGCCCCACTTCTGCATCTGGTTCTCACAGCTTCCGTCACTTTCTTTCTCGATCGACGTGATTCTAACTTTATTGGTTAGACCTGTAATCTTTAACCTTTATTAACATTTTTCAAACGCATCTCTTACTCGGTAACTCTACCCTTATTTTTTGCTAAACCAGTCTCGCAAATTTTTCAAGCTGGTCTACTTCCATATCTTAGTTGTTTCTCTTTGCTATTACTTTTACAGGAAGACTTGTCTCTATAAAGGTACTACAAACACATTAGGTTTACTAGAATGCTAGCGAAAAAACGTACGAAATGTGTGTCTCGGCTGGCACACAAAAGTAGGATTCCTAAGTGGTTTGCACGAATGCTACTTATCAACTCAGAAGTCAGTTGAATAGTACACATATTTGGAGTGGTTGACAGCTTTGATGGTGATAACTAGATCGAAAAACGTATGCAGCTAGTTCAGGGTCATATACAGAACCATACCAACTTAGATCCTGAATGTCTCTAAAATGATTACCCTCATTTTTTTGTTTGGCCCATTCAAATCGAACGTGGGAGATCACTTAGGGGATATCGCATATGGTTCAAAGCAAGATAAATTGAAAACGAATTGAAACGTAGTTTTGAAGGAATATATAGCTCGCACGGTAGGATAACACGTTTCAGGGTTCTTCGGGAAAGAGACTTGCCAGTACACTGTTGATGTAGCAAGCACGCAAATATGTGATTGCTTTGGACTAATCATGTTGCATGACTTAAGAAAAAATATGAATTCATTGTGATTCACTTACTGTTCTTTCTGACTAAACGCGAGCCGAAAGACGCAAATTTATAGATTCCCTTTCGCAACGGGTTAATTTCAAGTTAATCACTGGCCTGTTCTCGAGAGTTAGTTTCATGGGAAATAACGATTATTTCCAAGTTCTCTTGGGAATATGCAAATAGCAACGGAGCTTATTTGCAAGGAGCATAAGTTGAGTTGTATATCGTGATAATAGTAATCAAGGTATTTTGAATTGGAAACAAAATTTTCCCTCCGAAGAATTTGAAAAATCAGTGTTAGAAGGAATAGCCTTTAGTTAATACCTATAATCGAATCATATATAAGTGCTCATGCAAAAAAAACTGAGTATCAGGCTTGCGTAATAACACAAAATCATACCTAAGAAGGTTATCAAGGCCACTGCTTAGCAGGATATTGCGTAGTATTATTGGCCTAAATCCCACAAACGTTGGCACTCGGTCCATTAGGATAATGAGTTATGCCACCATGCCCCAAATAATGTATCTCCCCAAAAGCACACCTAGTGTCATTTAACAGATGCTAATGAAAATATTGGCATGCAAATTGGTAACTGCAACAAGAGTAGCAAATGATAACGAATGATTAAGCCATAGCAGTCATGTTAGGCTTAAGCTGACCTGTAAAAGTCAAGTTCAAGTTTATGCACTGAAGCTCAGCCAACATGTCTGTCATTAAATAAACAGATTCAGTATCAATCGCTGAAATAATAAGAAATCTTTCTAAAGATACATGACACTTGGGTTCATATTTCCCGCATTCACAAGCAATATATAAAAAAGTTGACATGTCTAATGTTGGCTGTCATCAGAGTTACAATTAAAGGACGTTTTGTGACCGGCACTGGTCATCCATAATGACCCATGATGCCGAGATGAGCAGGAAAAGATTTTAAAAGCTATTGAGCTGAGAATATATTCCAAATTTAACGTCGATCGGTCGATTACGGCAAAGCTGTAGAATTGGTCAGGCAGAGTTGTAAAAGCACACATAAAAGCCAACTTGAGCTGTAAACGCATATAGTTGACGACATATAAGACCGTGTTACTCGGTTTTTCGCACATAAATTTGAAACACATACTTGAGAGCACGTTTTTTGAAATTCAAGTTGATCGGATTACTACTAGCCTGCCTGTGACATATGTATGACATGTGAGTGAATTGAAGACAACTGTTTAGCATTAAAACAGCCAGTTTTTGATCGAAAGAAATCTAACTAAAATTTGAATTATGAACACGAGAAGGCTGGAATGATATGTAAGTACAAGCAATAATATATTCCAAAGTTTGTAAGTTAATTTGAGCGTTATGTTAAAAGATATGACATAAGTAAGACACCTGCGAGCAGACATTTCACTCGGTCCAAAGGAGGTAAACTGAGAACCCCAAGCTAGCACCAAGCGACAATATCATGAAACGATATGCATTGAAAAAACAATTTAATAAATAGGTAAATGCATATCTTACGAATAGTTCAACCTAATCATGTCCTTATATAGCATAAGCATTACATGTCTAGGATAGCTCCTTTACAGCTGGCCGTCAAACCACTCTACACTCGGCCGTTCGACCCTATCTCCCCATTCATATATCAAGCTATGAACAGCCTAAATGGGATCATGAAATCACCTAAATTTATTTTATTATAATTTAATCAACATTTTCAGACGGGTTTTAGTAAACTATTTGCTAGTTCCACCCAAGTCACAACGCTTAACAACCGCCGGACAAAGAAACACTCGGGGGCGTTGCCTTGTGAGTTATAGCAGCTACAGGAAAAAGATCAGCTGTCCCATGATTCAGTAGATGCTGGGCTAGTGTACTCCTTAGTCACCACGGTACCCGTGGAGAGTCTTTTCATCAATAAATTATCGCTAACGCTTGTCCAAACACTAGTCACTTCCGGTTTGAGAGCAACGTGAATATACCAATGTAAATATATCTCAGGGAAGTAAATGAGAAGTTAGAGCCTTGGATAGCCGTTTGCTGCTGGTTGCTTTGGTTTTCGAGGGCAAGGCTTTGCCCCGGGCCATCGACTTACGCTTTTTACGCATTTTTTATAACTACTGCTTGGATGGTTGACCTCGAAGGGGCATGTCTTTATTTGAAAATGCGGTTTTTGTTATTTGTAAAGTATTGCATAGAGAGTTCACGTAGGGCTTAAGAGCTTATGTTCAAGTAGGGCTTAAAAGCTTATATTTCCGGAGTTCACCAGAAAACTAAATTTCGGGTTCTGTTATTTTTCAATGAAAGTTATTAAGTCGAGGTCGATGTACTACTTCCGGTGTAAATAGGTCGTACAAATAAATTGTATTTTCAGTTATCTGTCAACCACCAATTTGGGAATACATTTATAAATATTTCATCTTATAATTAATAAGCAAATTGCCAAAGGGCTAAATATTTTCCACACCTACCGCCTTATCATTCCCTTATAAAAAAGTACACAAGCAAATGACATACCGGCGAGGGTACAATTTAAAAGAATGTCGATCGTTCCTTGGTAACCGTTCCCATAGTCTTGTCACACGTCAACACAAAATAAATCCCCAATTAGACGGAACGCAATGTATGTGGAACACATGGTCACCCCTTCTTTTTGATGGCTTTACACTCAGAAGCTTATGTGGTGGTAGTCGGAAGCGGAAAACAACTTTGGGATCATAACACCAGGACATTTGGTGTTTGCCAAGGGTGTAATTGACTAAGGAATTGTGTAATCGACCGTAGTCAGAATAGTAGGGCGGTGACAGGACGCCTGATACGAAACTCATTCAGATAAGTAAACCAAAACAAGGTAGATAAAAACAAAGTAATAGAGCGACCAACAAGGTTGTGACAGAATGTTGAGCTTTCTCGTGCAACTGAGACTGGGAGGAGTTTGTCGAAATTCCCTTGGTCTGGTATGGCTTTCTTGAGTAGGGAGTAGCCTGATATGTTTGAATTGTGCTGGGACATGATCAGATGCTTATTACATATTCATGGCGTTAGTTATGCATGGTCGCAGCAGATTTATCCATCTTAGAAGCATGACAGAGATAATAGGGTCAAATGACTAGTTGTCTTTCTTATTGGTATATGAGCATCAAAACACGATCATTAGCAGCCTTTTTGAATGTAGACATTGACGTACGACATTGAACTTGGGGACATGACTCCAGGGGAGTTAAAGCCACTCTTGGGAAGGAATCTCCTATCATGTCTATCTTGTTGACAAAAAGCTAGAGAAGCGATAGCTAGATTTTCACTGGGTAACAGCTATACAGGGGCCTGGTAAGAAGATTACTGATCGTCAACATCAAGATTTTTCTGAATTGTGCATGTGTGAACCAATGTTGTATTATAGAGGCTAGATTTGGCCTTTGCTACGATCAATTGGTAGGATTTACATGGTGCTAATCTCTTGGCTCGTGAGTGTGCGAGAGGGTACTTTTTTATGTTATTGCATAATCCCGGACTGTAGTTACTGTTGCAGATGATCTCACTTCAGAAGTCCGGTAGCTGAGATCGGTGCCATTCCCCTATTTGCATGTGAGATAGCTATGCACGCTGTATGTAGTGCATATTTCACACTTCCAGATACATTCTTCAAGTCAGGCAAAACGCCAGCCAAACTAGTCCTCTCAAAAATCTTCGGTTTTTTTTTTGCTATACATTTTCAGTTAAGTTTCTGCTCTGCTCAATAAGAAACAGAAAGCAAGGCCAGCAATAGTTAATTATGTGTCTGGTCTCAGATCGCTCGCTGGTGAGGTGGCTACACGATGTATTCAAACAAGTAGGCATGCAGGTATTGCAAGAGATACTGCTACTGTGGGCTTACTATCCAATGAGTTAGTTTGCTTGAGCTTAAAAGGGTCAAATACGAACTTATAAAAAAAGCTACTAATTTTCAGGTGGTAGCAACTTTTCTTACAGCTGGTGGAGATATATCTGTGAAGTGATGGCTATTAAAGCGGTATATTGCAGCCAGTGGGGTCTCAGTCGGCCACTCGGATGGCCCATCGTTCCTGCTTAGCACTAAAACCTATTGACTATCGACCGCGCCTTCGACTGCACTATGCTTCAGCTGGAGTGGAGAAACAATGTGTGGATACTGACCACTTTCGCTTCGCCTGGCAAGTCATAGCTCAAGTAAGTTGGTTACAGGCGGATGTCACTCTTTTCATGGAAATCTGCCTTTAAATAGTTAGACGAAGAGACGCGACGTCTTACTTAGACCAGAAACAGTGCATCAAGTGCTGCTTGTTATGCAAGAAGCAAGGTGTTGGTTAATAATAAAATGAACACTAAGCTCACAGTAATCGAATATAATCTCTCAAAGAGATAAACGTCGTTGTGCGGGCTATCTTTCAGGAGCAAATGCCTTCAGGAGAATATCCATTTACTAGAATGATTGCAGCAAGCAGAACAATACAGCTAGCCGTGCTTCATAGTTATAGCTCTACTCATGGTCTCATCCAGATGGTCTGCCTTCTCGGTAATGGTCGTGGCTATTAATTACTGGCTAAGTATCGTCTATGGCGGGCCAGAGTCATCAGCTTCTTTCCACGAAAAAGCTGCCAAGGAACCAACTTAAGGCAAATATATACTTGTTATGCAAAACAGTGCTCCAGATCCACGAGCAAAATCTCAAGTATATTTTCTGAAACTTTGGAAGCAGTATCATCAATACCCGCGAGCAGCCACTAATATAAAATCACGCCAGCTTCTACCTTGCCAGAGGCAGTGGTTTTTTACGATGAGGCTGACGTGGAAGAACGTTTAACTTTCACAGTCTCAGGACCATCTCTGCTAAAGAATCTGGTGTATACATGTGCTACACAGTCGTTGACGGATTCGTCGTTATCTTGTCTGGCTAGTTTTAACTGGGTGTGCCTGGTAGGGCCTGCACCATAGCTTGTGAGCTAGAGTTCACTGAGCTGGCAATGTCTGCTGTGCAGACATAAAGCATTTGACATGCAGGAGGGTATTTCTACTGCAAACAATTGAAGTTTTAGTCAACACAAGCTGCCGATGCAATAGTTTACAACAACTGGCTACTCCTCAGCTAGGCTTGTCTGCCGTGAACGACTCAGTTGCCACAGTACACCACTTCTCACCGACCTGCACTGGCTACCAGTAAAGCGACGTGTTGACTTCAAAGTTTTCTCGCTCACTTTTAGGTCACTTCATTCATTGGCTCCAGCCTATCTCTCAGATATACTCACCCACCAGGTCAAGCAGCTTACAACCCGCTTTTCGGAATCCAACAGTCTACAAATAACTCGTACAAACCTCAAATCCTTTGGAGACCGTGCATTTAGTTCGTATGCTCCCGAATCCCACAACTCACTCCTGACTTGAGTCAGAACATCCCCTGATGCAACCACATTAAAAAAAAAACTTGAAAACACACCTATTTTGTACAGCGTTGAGTGGGTCCCTGTGATTCGTCCCTCATGTGCTTATGCGTGGTGATACTGTGCATGCTGCCAATAACCACACTTGCATGCTGACCCTGTGCATGTCACCCCTAACCATGTTATTCATTTTGTTTGTTTATCAAGCATGATATCAAACGCCATTCAATTGCACTTCCTTATGCAGCAAATGTAAAGCGCCTAGAAGTAGATTGAGTTATCTGAGGGCGCTTTATCAAGTGCAATATTATTATTATTATTATTATTGCAAGCATTCGTGTTACCGGAAGCTCTCTTTACTCGCAATGCTGAAAGTCGCATTTATTCAAGTTTTCCCTTGACTTCATATTAAATTGAACTGTCAGAAGCTCAGTAAGAACCTCTGATCCACTTGGTATTAACTGAATCTAAGTAACACGGCTTTACGTATATGCATAAGGTAAGTGCAAACTTTGGGTGAAATTGCCATAGTGGCACACGCAATGAGCATAAATAAATATATTTATATTAGCTGATTAAACAGCCTCTTTTTGTTTAGCGTCAGAAGAGCCTTTACGGCTATCACCACCGCTTGCAGTGGCGATTAAAGATCGCCCACCCCAGAAATCGAACCCACGACCTCGGGACCGATGTCGTGCAAGCCACAGCCATGCCTAGTGTGCCATCATGGCTCACCACAGGTTTCTGTAACTCATTGCTGGCTGGTATACCTGCCTGCTCACTCAGGTGCTGCTTCATTGACAGCGTATAAATAAATATATATATATATATATATATATATATATATATATATATATGTATATATATGTATATATATTTATACATTTATTTATTTATTTATTTATTTATTTATTTATTTATTTATTTATTTATTTATTTATTTATTTATTTATTTATTTATTTATTTATTTATTTATTTATTTATTTATTTATTTATTTATTTATTTATTTATGGTGGCTAGAAATCCCGAGGCTCTGTCCGGTAGCTAATCAAATCTGGTATTATTATTGTCATTATAAATGGTAGTGGCATTAATTTCGGAAAGGGGCGAGAATGATGTTGCTGGGCTCTGGCTTCTTGCTGGTATTGCTGCTTTCTGCTATCGTAGCAGTGCCGAAAATCAGTGCCAGTGTAATCACTTGAAGTCATCCGTGGATGGTGGCTGCTACGTATTGGTAGCACCGTTTTTAGGCAGCCTTTTTAGTTCAGCAATTTCTTCGCAGTCATATTGCTTTAGTAATTTGTATAAATAAATAAATAAATATATATATTTATTTATACATATAAACATACATATATATATATTTGTATGTGTGAGTGTGTGTGTGTGTGTGTGTTTGTGTATGCGTGTGTGTGTGCGTGTGCGTGAGTGTGTGTGTGCGTGTGTATATATATGTACCCAGGCTAGGTTCGGTTGGCTGTGACAGGACGGCTTAAGGGTCACCGGTACGCCGGGGTCTGACCTATGAATGGCCGTATGTGCGGAGCCGTGAGGTCACCGGGGCTTATGGGTAGGAGAATTGATCGAGTAAGTCGTGGTGTATATGGCTCCCGGTCTCGCCGAGTTTGGCACCTGGATGGTTGCTGGCGTGCTCCGGCGATGCGGCCACGCACGCAAGGCAACTATTGCCCAAGGCCGAGCGGAGCAGGATAGCACGCTCGTTGTTGAGACCTGTTCATTCCCCGTTCCCGTGTAGCATGTTCCTGACCCCCCCCCCCCATGTGTTGGCGTCTTTCGGCGGAAGCTCGTGACTGTGGTGAACGTCAACTTTCACTAGCCATGCAGTTACTCAGCTAGCCGGGTCTTTTACAGTGTACGCTGGTACTCTTAGATTCGGATTCGGTACAACGGCTTGACTGTGGAAGCCGACTGACCAACTAACGCGTTTGTTCGCGCTTGCTTCGTCGTCTTGAGCCCCTTTAGTGTACTTTGTTTACGACCCTCCCTATAGACTTGCTTGGTTCCCCCGCTGTAGTTGGCGCGTGCGTTATTATACAGATGTTTAACCTGAGGGCTTCTCGTCTTACTCTAGCTCAGTGGCATGGCGAGCAGCAGCGTGGCCGGAGTATGGCGAGTTAGGCGTGAATTAGCCTCTGACCCGCGGAGCTTGCATGCATATATAATACGATATAGCGGTTTGAACACGAAGTTTTTGCAATTTGCGTTGAATGTATAAGAAGAAGCGTATTTCACCACTGCCCTGTAGGTACATGCACTCGTGGCTGAGCAGTATCGTCGCTGCACTCGCTGGATCAAGTTTCGAACTGAAGCTGACCGTAACGACGACCTCGCCCATGCCCACACGGGAAAGCTTCCTGGTTTGCCGCATGCCGTGAGTTTGCACTCCAGAAATACGAATCTCCCTGAGCTACGAGTGTGTGGTTTTCTTTGTTTGCCGAGTATTCCTGATCGTGGGGTTGTGGTCATCAGAATATTCGAACGGGCTTATAGGTCCTCCGTTCTGACTAGGTAGTTCGTTCATGCGTGAAATCCTCCAGGCAAAGCTCAAACCGGAAACCAGTTGATACAATTGAAACATTCAAAAACCATGTGTCGATAGATATCCCATAGCCAGGCACTATGCTGGTGACGTAGCCTGCAATAGGGAAGTGGCTCCCACTCCACTTATAAAAATACCTGGCCTATTTATCACAACAGATCGATGAAGATAATAGTTTCATTCTTCTTGCGACATGATCTAGAAAATAAGGTAAGAATACCAGCCAATTGAAGGGTCTAGATGCACTGAGCACATGTCCACCAAAAAGAAAGGTCTGACTCGACAATAGAAATGTGACAAAAATCGTGCCAACTGCTTTTTATGTGACTATCATTAATCGGCGTTACCACTATTCTTTGTAAACGATAGCCCAATAGAAGCGAGCCCATTTGCTGCTGCTGGCCGATGCTGGCTGATGGCCTCTCGGTGGGCTTCCGGTCGCCTCTGCATAGAACTCGAGTCCGGTTGGGCTCCGGGGCTTGAATTAAAAGAAGCTGCATTTCAACTAGGTCCCTGTGCAATAGAAGCAGTGCTTATAGCCGCACCCATCGTTGCAGATGCCCGATCGGTACAGGCGACGCCAAAGTCTCTAACTAAAGCTAGTGCGACTTGTACGTACAAAGCCATTCGCTTGCCGATGGCATGCCAATGATATTGTCGAACCCAGCCGGCTCGAAGTTTACCTATGCATCCGTGAATTGAGTCTGCATCAACTGCCCTAAGGGCTCTATTTGCTGTGGAGGGTAACAAGTCGGTTGCACCGAGCACTGCTGTCGGCAATTATTGCATGACTCCGGAGCTCATATCAACTGTCTCACTCAGAGCTTCGAGTACAATTGTACTGCCTTTTAAGAGCTGCTAAGAGGACCTCTCAGCGACGACTATCTGAGCTCGGCTTTTGCGCCGCCTATAGGATCGCTTCGACGGTATCTAGTTATAATAGTACAAGGGCAGCAAACAGCATCATGCTTATTGCGATCGATCTAGCACAGCATAGCACAGAGGGTTATCTCACTTGTATTTTGTGCTTGGGTAAGAAAGTTCGAGCAGCAGGATGGATGCGACTGGGCAATGCTCAATGGCATATTCTGCAAGTGCCGAGAGAATAAAATAGAGACGTGCAGTAATTGACAGATTTTTTTTAGCTCAGGCTTAACCAAATCATTAATGCATCCATGTATCGTGAGTTTTTCTTAGCATGGCTACCTATCTGGAAACCTTGAAAGGTAGCTACGGACGTGCCCTATTTTCTGGTAGGTGCAATGATTCTCTGGACGTGGCGTCTGATTAGATATAACTCAATGGGTTGGTCACGTAGAATGTTCATCAATCTTGTAAACATCAAATTATAAACATAAAAATCAAATATAGATTAACATATAGAGATAAACATCAAATTTTTTCCGACACTTTTAGGTACTTTCATTCTCACGCAAAGGCCTATCTGTCGAAACCACTCCCAATTCCAGCTGAATAACTCGCCAGCCACTCTTATGACTGAAGTTGCTCTGCTGTGCCCCACTCGAGGCTTAAGTCCCATGTAGACCATGCCATTAGTTCTTACGTTCTGAATGCAGTTAACTGACTTGAAACTTACGATATCAACGCGTAAGATTACAATTTAAATGGAAAACTAATAATGAGCCTTCTTTAAACAACGTGATTCGTTGTATTCTTATTCAGTAAATGTCAATTCGTCTGCTCTCGCGCGGTAAAAAACTATTTGCACCTCGATTGAAATGTATCATTATTAATTACAGTTATCTCGGAAAAAGTGATTTTAAGATGCTCACGAACTCTGACAGTACTAAGTTGATTGCCATTAGTAGGTGCGCAAGGATTATAGACGCCTGCATTAAATAGACTTCGGTGAAATAGTTCATTACGTCGCTACTTTATCATTACTCACACCAGAAAATGAAGCCGGTTGAAGAAAGAGGTGACACCACAAACTGAACAAATGAAGTACATGTATATCAAAAACTTGGCTTTATCGCGAAAACATTTTGATTTTCTTTAAAGGTTTCGCCATATTATTTACTGTCTTACTTAACTAATTTCAGAATGGATGCATGCATTACAGCTGCTTGTCTGACTGGCTAGCCGTGCTTTTGCCTCTCATGTAGTTGTACCTCTCAAGTAAGGTTTAGGCTGGGCACAAGTTACTTATGTCTTATGTTCTCTGCGGAAGTCGCGGCAGTCAAAAACAGAAGCATGCACTCAAAAAGGCAATATGCATATAATGCGATATATGCATATATACGGCTGACAGTAAGATCGATCGACGAAACTTTTGCTCGAACCTAAGGCACTTCCAGCGGGCATTCTCTAGAAGTGCCGATTGTGATTATCCACTTTAGTATAGGATCGACTTGTGGTCGAGTATAAAGATTACAATTGGTGGCGGGAGAAGTGACGATGCTCATAGATTTGTCACCCTTTACACATTGGTAAATCTTATCTACTGGCTGCATACGGCTGGCCTTTGTCACACGTCTATGAACGCCTGACGCTGTCGAGCAGCATGGAAATTCTTGCCTATCCGAACCAGTAGGCGCTTCCTGCAGTTTCGAGAGTGGCATCCTACTGTGAAATCTATGAGGATTGACCACTCCAGTCGTCCTAGCTGAAATAATACGCGAAACATGGACAAAAGCCGCCCGTCACTGACACGACCGTCTGAACGTTCAGCTAGTGGTTGACTTCATACGTCCAATTTTCTCTCACTGGAAAGACACTCAACATTGTCTGCGCTTTTAATAGATGGATTTCATGTGTTTAGGGTCGAAACCATAAAAAATTGTTATTGCCGATGAAAAAAATAGCCGGAAGTATGGAAATCAGGGCTCGGTCACTAAGGAAAATGACCTTCCATAATTTTGGTTTCAGTTACTGATATGCATGCCTTTGAACTTTTTACTAGCACAGCACTTATCTTGTCTGTTGCCGTTGTTTCTCGTGCTCAGCTGTGCATGATTAAGTGCATCTCGCTTGGTCGAAGTCAAATATTAGAGGTTTGCCGTGTGTGTTACGTCTATTATTAAAGGGTGGCCGTCTGTTTTATCCAGCTCAGTTTAGCATGAGCACATTAACATAAGAAAAACCCGTGCATGTTTAACTCTGACCACAGATTCCCTTGCAGTGTGCTCTGTCGCAAAAGTATATATAGAGGAGCTTTAAAATCCGCTTTCCATATTTAATAATGCTACTTGTCAGTAAGATTGTTTGCCCTTCCATTTATGGTCGACTTCAGCACATACCGGGAAAAGCATCGTATCTCAAGGTTTGCAATCTAGCTGTTCACCTGCATCTCGTGAAAACCACAAATCCTGGAAGACAGTGCCTATAGTTCGTAGGCTTTAAAAGCGTCGAACTTATTCCCGATTTGGGCCACGGCGTCTCCTGACTTGACAACATTTACAAAGGAACTAAAAACGCACATATTTATCACAGCATTTAGTGGGTTCCTGTGATTCGTCCTGTATGCCCTTATGTGTGCTGACACTGTGCACGCTGCCACCAATCGTGCTTGCATGTTGATAACATGCACCTCTACCCTAACATGTTATTCTTGTTGTTAATTGAGCATGGTAACTCTAACTATTTTATTTGTGCTTTGTTTGTAGCAATTGTAGAGCACCTAGAAAGAGATAGATTTTTCAAAGGGCGCTTTATCAAGTGTATTGTTATTATTATAATGCATGCCTACAGACTGGATATGGTTCTCTAACATAATAATCACATAAATATATCAAATCCCTCCATTATGCTATGAATATATGTATCCCATTGGTCAGTTGTCGAATAACGTATCACAGAGATTAAACAGGCTCGGTGTGCAACGACAACAGATTTAGAAAGCGTTACGAAAATCAGGACTAATTGGTGATGAACAGGCAAATGACAATTGCTGTAGGTGGCTTAAATCCATACTTCCAGTTGCTTGTCCACATTTGATACAAAATTAACAAAAGAATATTAATCCACCTAATTCCTGCACTGCTGTGAGTTTAAAGCGACCTTTTCAGCACTTGTGACCTAAAGACGGTCTGATTGCTATTCGTGAGATTTAGCTATATTGGAGGAGCATTCCTAGATTAGCTGGATTTTGCTTATGCATTCAGTTTCATGCAATTTCTTTTCTTTCCCGCGTAAAGTCTCGTCGGGGCATTTATTTCAACTGCCCCATAAAACTGAGTTTTGACCTCAATTCAAGATTTGAAAGCTTTAATGGCAATAAGCGACAGTCATCTAGTGAGATATTCAAGTGCCGATCACCGCTGAGCACTTCAGAGAACTGCTGTTTGCCATAGCCGTCGAAATTCATGTGATACTCAGTCACACGCACAGCAGTAGTGTTCAAGCAAAAATTACGCTTTCATTTAGGCACAGGTGGCCCACAGCTTAAAATGACCTTCAACTTTGTCTGGACTGTTAGCACTTCAAATTCTCTTATGCTTCATTGCTATCCAAATTGCCTAGATGAATTTTTATTTCAAGCAGTATTTCTAAAAAACAAGCGTAAGATATATGTTTCCCACTTTGAGCTCGTGAAAATATTTTGAGCCCTTTACAAATGTAATGGCACGTGCTGTATCTCCATCTGTAGTTCAACAAAGCCATAAAGACGACGTGGGTTTCACACAGACCAGTTGTGTATAGCTTGCTCACTGCCTAAGCTGATTCGTTACGCATTCGTTAGCCAACAGACTTCGTCTCAAGCAACAAAGAGAAAGTGGGATGCACAGCAGAGTCAGGAGATCAGTTGAGGTAGTGAGTAGCATAGAAGTAGCAGCTCAGGACCGCCGAAAAGGATGAGCCATATTCGGCAGCAGGAGAGTAGTTGTCGTTGCATAAGAATTTTGTTAGCGAGTGCCACAGTCTGGGACTTGCAGAGCTAAAGCTTCTGTAGCCAACGGTCTTTAAGCATTGGAATGGATTATCTAATTTATTTTCCACACAGGGTCTGAGGGTGCAAAGAGGCCAAAACTGGTTCAGCTGTTCAGCGAGGTAAAAAGGAGCCAAGCCATGGCGGACCTTGTGAGTCAGCATAGGAACCTTGCTCTGTTTCCATTGCTCAACCAGCATCAATCCTAGCTCTTTTAGCAAAGGAGACACAACATCAAACCTCTGGGACTTGAAGACTAGCCTTGCAGCCCTATTTATAGTCAGTTGCTGTGTCCTAGTGGCTTTCTTTGGTAGCCCGGGCAACAGGGAATTACAACAATCAAGCCGAGACAGAACTACGGAGTTAGTTAAATAAGTATGCTATATAGTAAAAGTGTAGATCGGTTAAGATTAACTTGCATTTTTCAGACCTCGCAAAAAACTTGAGAATTAGGTATGTATTTACATTATTTTCTAATCTTATTTCTTGACGAAATATCAAAACGTAGAAAATTCTAAACTGTGTGAGTAAACTATACGAACGTCTGATCTTCATACAATTTAAAGTTATCATGGCATCTTATTCCGACGTCCATAGTAAAAGTTCAGCATGAGTGCTAGGCCTTAAATTAATTTAATAGTCAAGTATCTGCTACTTTTAAAGTGCGAATGTGTATGTGCACTGAAATTTGCTTAAAATTGATCGAATATGATTTCTTTCATGTAGATTTTAATAACGCCGAGGATAGTTTCCAAACGATCTCCCGACCGAACCAATTTTGGATTTTTGGAATAATACCTCATAGCAAACATGCAGACTTGATAATGGAGCTACTGGCTTTCAAACTATCAAATCGCTCCATTATATAACTGAGGCTATCAAATAGCAGGCCTAATTTTGCTTAGAAATAGTAAATCAAAAATGGCTTTGACCTTCATATAACCTCTATCTTCAACACGCCATTTTAGATTTCCGATTGCAAAGTGATATTGCCTTTGTTAGCAGTTCAGCAACTACAGTCAATTGTGCCTGCTTTCGGCTACCAACCTCTGCAGAATTGCATCTCGACTTCAACGAAATTATACAGCCCAAAAATCTTAGGTTAATGGGAAACCACTGCAACCCGTATTTTAAGGCAATATGTTTTCACTTTTATTTGAATAATTTCTGATGGTCCAAAATGGAGCATTCAAGTCATTCGAAACTATCGGTCTAAGATTTTCTTTCTTTAGCGATGCCGTCTCTAGACCACTCACCTCCTAATTGATTGACAAACATACCCTGCGGGCATATTTAAGAATTCTCGATGTTTTATCTATAATCATTCGCTACATGTTTTACTTTAATCTACGAAACAGTCTATGCAACCTATAACCAAAAAAGTATTGCTTACATCGTGAATTATACACCTAATCGTGTAAGTACACTTCCGTTATTCGCTTCATGAGGGAAGACCTTATAAGAGGTGCCAACCTCTAAACGAGTTATACTAGTGTATTAACATTATTACTGCTAAAAATTTTTAAATAGTTCCTCAACAGCTTTATAAAGTGGCCGGAAGGAGATTAATCAGTGCTGGTACTCTTCAAAATCAAATTGCATTGTTATAATAATCTCGATACTAGACACTAGAAACACACAACACTAGACCAAGAGTACTAGGGCAACTACCGCCCAGTCTCCCTTCTACCATTCCTATCAAAGACACTGGAACGGGTCGTGGCAGATCAGCTGAACTCATATATAGAAACCTCACACCTCGCTAGTAAGTTCCAGTCAGGCTTTAGAACTAATCACTCCACAGAGTCAGCATTGCTAAGGGTATACAACAACCTACATAGAAATGCAGACATGGGTAGAGTGTCACTGCTTGTTTTGCTCGATCTATCGGCAGCTTTTGACACCATCGATCACAAAGTTCTTCTAGAGCGCCTCTCATCTCGCCTGGGCATCACTGGCACTGCTCTGCAGTGGTTCAGGTCCCATCTCAGTGGGAGACTTCAGAGTATTGACGTGAATGGACAAAGATCATCTGAAGTACCTCTGCAATATGGAGTACCTCAGGGCTCCGTGCTAGTTCCGGTTCTTTTCATGGTTTATACTCTGCCTCTTGCTGATGTGATTGCCAAGCACAATCTAGGCTTTCACTTCTATGCAGATGACAATCAGTTGTACCTTTGCTTTGATCCCTCATAGCCTTCGAGCACCTCAAATTCTCTAAACTCACTTGCTGCATGCATTGATGACATCCCCACATGGGTGGCAGCAAATTTTCTAAAACTAAACGATGACAAAACTAACTTAGTAGTTATGGGCAAACCCAGTGTGATTCAGAGATTGGAAAGGTTGTCTCTCAAAATTGGCTCTGCCAGCATATCTTCTGTCGAATCAGTTCGAGATCTAGGTGTCATATTCCAAAGCAACCTGTCGTTAGACGACCATATCAACTCCACAGTCAAATCTGCCTATTTTCAGCTACATAACATTGCTAAAATTTGGGCTTGTTTAGATAAGGATATCACGTCTAAGTTGGTCCATGCATTCGTGACATCTCGTCCCGACTTCTGCAACTAACTGCTAACTGGCCTACCAGCATGTGCGATCAGGCGATTGCATCTGGTGCAAAACTCTGCAGCTAGGCTTGTCTGTCGTGTGCGTCGCAGTTGCCACATTACTCCACTTCTCGCCGACCTGCACTGGCTCCCAGTCAAGTAACGGATTGACTTCAAGGTTTTGTCGCTCACTTTTAGGTCCCTTCATTCTATGGCTCTAGCCTATCTGTCAGATATACTCCCCCATCAGGCCAAGCATCGTGTAACATCTGCTTTTCGGAATACAACAGTCTAGAAATACCTCGTACAAACCTTAAATTCTTTGGAGACCATGCATTTAGTTCGTATGCTCCCAAAGCCTGGAACTCCCTCCCTACCTGTGTCAGAACATCCCCTGACCTGACCGCATTTAAAAGGAACTTAAAAACACACCTATTTAGGACAGCATTTAGTGGGTCCCTCTGATTCGTCCTTCATGTGCCTATGCGTGCTGACACTGTGCATACTGCCACTAACCACATTTGCATGCCGACCCTGTGCATGTCACCCCTAACCATCTTATTCTTCTTGTTTGTTTTTCCAGCCTGATTTTACTTACCATTCAATTGCATTTCGCTTTGCAGCAAATGTAAAGCGCCTAGAAAGAGATTAAGTTCTCTGAGGGTGCTTTATCAAATACATTATTATTGTTAATAATAATAATAATGATAATATTAATAAAGCACTTGATAAAGAGACATTACAGAGCTCAATCTCTTTCTAGAAACTTTACATTTGCTGCAAAAGGAAACCGCGATTGAATTGTGAGTAAAATCATGCTTCATAAACAGCATGAATAGTTTGGTTAGGGGTGACATGCACAGGGTCAGCATGTAAGTGTGGTTAGTGGCAGCATGCACACTGTCAGTATGCATAAGTACGTAAAGGACGAATCACAGGGAATCCACTAAATGCTGTCATAAATAGGTGTGTTTTTAAGTTCTTTTTAAACGTGGTCAAGACAAGGGATGTTCTGACGAAAGTCGGGAGTGAGTTGCGGGATTTGGAAGCATACGACCTAAATGCAGAGTCTCAAAAAGATTTGAGGATTGTACTAGGCATTGGTAAACTGTTGGATTCCGAAAAGCGGGAGGTACGATGCTTGGCCTGGTGCAGGAGCAGATCTGTTAGAGATAGGCAGGAGCCAACGAATGAAGTGATGAAAAAGTGTGTGACAAAACCTTGAAGTCGATTCGCTGCTTCACTGGGACCCTGTGCAGGTCGGAAAGAAGTGGTGTGATGTGGCAACTGCGAAGTTCACGATTGACAAGCCTAGGTGCAGAGTTGTGTACCAGCTGTAATCGCCTGAGTGTACTGGCCTGTAGGCCAGCAAGCAGTGAGTTGCAGAAGTTAAGGCAGGATGTCACAAATGCACGGACATAGTTAGACGTAGTATCCTTACCTAAACACGACCGAGTTTTAGCAAGGTTATGTAGCTGAAAGTAGGCAGACTTAATTGTAGAGCTGATGTGGTCGTCTAACAAGAGGTCACTTTGGAACATGACACCTAGATTTCGAGCTGATTCAACAGGAGATATGCTGGAAGCACTAATTTTGAGCGTCAGCTTTTCCAATTTGTCAATGACACTGGGTTTGCCCATAGTCTGAAACTTATTCTGATCTTTGTTTAGTTTTACAAATTTGCTGCCATCCATATGTGGATGTCATCAATACATACAGCAAGTTAGTTTAGAGAATTTGAGCTGCTCGAAGGCCGGGAGGGATTGAAGCAAAGATCAAACTGAGTGTCTCCCCCATTTAAGTGAAAGCCTAGATTGTGCTTGGCAATCACATCAACGAGAGGGAGAGTTTAAACCGCGAAAAGAACCGGACGTAGCAGGGAGCCCTTAGGTACCCCACAGTTCGGAGGCACCACGGATTTCCTGCGCAACGACAACCACTCTCCTACTGCCGACTATGGCACATCTTTTTCATCGGTCCTGAGCTGCTACTTCTATGCTACTCACTACATCAATTGCTCTCCTGACTCTGCTATGCTTCCCGCTTTCTCTTTGTTGCGTGAGACGAAGTCTGTTGGCTACCGAATGCTTACCGAAAGCCGCTTAGGCTGTGAGTGCGTTATACAAAACTCTCCTGCGTAACACCCACATGGTCTTCATGACTTTGTGGAGTTACAGACGGAGATATATTACATTACATCTGTGTCCATTTGCGTCAATGCTCAGGAGTCTCCCACTGAGATAGAACCTCAACTTGCCCAGTCAAGATTACAAGTGCTCTAGAAGATCTTGGTGATCGATAGTATCAAAAGCTGCCGCGTGATCGAGCACAACAATCACAGACACTCTATCTATGACTGTATTTCTAAGTAGGTCTATATACATCCTAAGCAATGCTGACTCTGTGATGTGATTAGCCCTAAAGCTAGACTGGAACTTACTAGCAAGGTTTGAAGTTTCAATATATGAGCTCAAAGGGTGTGCTTCGACTTGTTCCAGTGTGTTTGACATAACAGGTTTAGGGAAACTGGGTCGTACTCTCTTAAGTTCTCTTGCTGTAGTGTCGCTTTTTGAGAAGTGACTAGAGTAAGGTTTTTTGAAAGGTGCTGGGGTATAGCCTGAGGCTAAAGACATATTATTGGTGTTAGCTATGCATGGAAGCAGCAGGTCAATGCAACATCGGAGCAGGACATTGGGAACAAGGTCCAAATGACTGATTATCTTATTTTATTGGGATATTGTTAACATTATATGTTAATATTAGCATAAGGGCAGAATTCAGGTTCAAAGGACAAAGTGTTCAGAATGAAGGCCTGAATAATTGCAGCCTTAAACGGAAAAATAACAGTGGCGACGAGCTAGATTTTTTCGTTGACCCATTGCAACCTGCAACGGTTTCATTTCCTTCGATTAGCGAAGGCAGGCGTTCGGTGATTACCTGGATTTGTTAAAACGGTATGTGCTAGCTCGGGTGATCACGTTAGATGGCCATAAAGTCGTATTCCTGAGTTCTATTGGAGCACGAGGCGCACGAGCTGCTGAGCAGCCATGCATCACCGGCCGTCGGATAAGAGCCGGTTGGAGCCCACGCAAGCACTTAGGGACCATGTAATGCTCGTACCACTGGAAATTGCTGAGACGTACAAATTTTACTGTCATCATCAACGACCAGGTGAAACAGGGAGAGAATTTTTTGTGGCCGCCTTGCATCTTCTGGCTCAGCACTGTGGATTCGACCGATTCCTGCAGAAAAGGTCTGCGAAATTAGCTGGTATGTGGCCTTTCGTGCAATGCTACTCAGCAAAGGCAATTGACAGTAACGAGTCTGACACTGAAGATAGCATTGGACATTGTAATGACGGCAGAGCAGTAGCAAAAGAGGTTGCAGCTCGGGCAAAAAGTTCATAGCATTCGACTGGCGAAACCGTTTCCCATTGGCAGAATGAGCGGACCACACTCGTAGGTAACCGTGGACGAATGCCCCTCTTGCGGCTCCAGGCAGCACGAACAGCAGAGATGCCCTCATTACAGCAGCATCATATACAGCATGCCACATATGCGTGATACAAGTTCATATTAAAAAAGTTCTTAGAATCTTCTTAGAGAGATCTTAGAAAGAATAGAAAGATTAGAAAGATCGGCTTCCTATGCGAGCGGCAGGAAAGGCAGTCGCCAGAGAAGTAAATTCACACCACTCAGAGGACATCAGGAAAGTGTCCTCACTGGCCTATAGGCTATGTAACACCTGCTCGTTGGAGGCACACTAAACCACGGCATTTATTGATAAGCTGGATACATAGGCCACTAGCTTTAAGCCACACCTGGGACGTAGGCAACGCTCGTCTCCCATTGCGAGGGATCAGGTGCATGCCTCCTCCTTCTGCAGCACGGGTTTCGAATGTCCCCATTGAATTGGCGGCCACGTTCATGTCGCTGGCTCTACTCGTCACAGTAGCAGTCCTAGCAGCACTAACCAGCCTGGTAGCAGCGCCGACCGGCATCTTAGTATTGCCAACTAGCATCTTGGCACCACATGCCGGCGTTGAAGTCACAGTGCAGACCGTCGTAGCACCTGCCAGCGTCTCGGGGGTTGTCATCGTCGACGCTCTGACTGCATTCGCAGCCGTCTTGATGTCCTTCACCAGCGCCGTCTCACTGTCCTTCACCAATGCTGTCCTCTCTCGGACCTCTTTAGTCGTCTGGCGACGAGCAGTTTCGCTGAACGACGTCTTTCGGCCACCACATCTTGGGCCCGTGCCATCTGGTCCGTCTCCTTGCTCTACGTTTCGTGGACCACTATCACTTCGTGGGCAAAATCATCTGCCTCCTCGAGAGCCGCCGACGCAGAGTTCGTTACTTCAAAGGCCACCACCACAGGCTGCTCCACCACCATCGCTGCCACCTGCTGCGCTCTGAAACCGTTGTGGCAGGCAGTTGTGGCCCAGAAAATTTAGACATCATCGTATGTGTCTCATTACTCTAGTTAGTATCGAAGCCAGTACGGATGCGGCCCAAACCATAATCTCGGCCGCATATGTAGCACACATCAGGCTCAGAGGTAGATGCAAGAGGAAGAATCCTCCTAACAAGTGCAACAAGGTCCTGTAGCTGGAGCTTCACTTGTATAAGAGGAGCCACCTCCAACTTTAGCATGGAGTTCCCCTCCATCGGAAAGATACTTCTGACCATTACATTTCGTTGGGACTCTTTGGCAATATGTTTCTCGAGGTACATCCTCCTCGAAGCAATTGAAGAGTATCCTATGTAAGTCTGCACCCTCGACACTGGTGGAGCTCTTGTATCAGATCCTACCGTATTACACGCAGTGTTTAGTTCAAATCCAATCGTCGTCGCCACTGTTACGTTTTTGCGGACAGTCGCTCACAGGTCAAGGCGGCTCAGACAGATACCATTTATTTGGTAAACGCGGACCCGGGCCCCATGGATAGCACGTGGGCCTGCAAGCAACTGCTGCAAGTGGGTCTGCTGTTCACGTCCCAGCGGCTTCCACCGGACTGGTCGGCGGTCGCAGTACAGAAGACCCAACAGGGATGCCTGCTACTTTGGAAGAGAAAATAAGGCACCAGAAGACTGGGAGCAGCCACTGGTTTCAGCGAGTATACATGAAAGAGACCGACAATACCTTCAGTCACCGGCCATGCAATTCGGTTATGTACCAAGAAAATTACCCTCTGCTTTCTCAATATCAGAGTTACTTTGAAAAAAGCACCTTGAGAATAGTGTGTGTTTTCAGACAACGTTATCTTCACAGTAGCCGTGAAGATAATATCATCTGAAAAATGTTGAATAGGACTTACATAGATTTAGAATGTGGCTCTGATAAACTTGGACATCTGGGACACTAAGCAAAGGGCAGCAGGCAACACAAGCTTATTTAAGACTACAGCTATCAGAGGTAGGTTTTAAGATGGCCCGTTTCTGTCTAGAGATTCAAAAATGGACTTTGCTGCTTCGGTCCTCACGAATAGTAGTTGCAAATTTGGATTTTACATAGTCGTTTCTCCAGTCGTTATTAATTTTATTGCTGGATCCCTACGGAACTAGTGGTCCTACATATTTTACTAATTTAAAAATAGCCATTGTTCAGGCAAGGTTAAAGTGTACATTCCACGTAGTGGAGCTCAGAATGGATTGCTATTAAATGGGACCGTTTTTTTAATTTCCAGCCTTGCATTAAGTCAGCATTTCCATTTAGCCTTGGTTACATGGTTATGATCTATCTACGGTTAATCGTAGGATATTTTGTGAAAAAATAGTTCCGACGCTCCAACGTATGCTAGTGGCAAGGACATCGTCAGTTTTCTGCCCTCACAAATGCCGAATTCGAAAAAAATGTTAAGAGCTAGTTTAATCTCGAACAATGTCATAGCATTCGAGGCATGGCATTAAAAATAGTATTTTAGCCAAATCCAAAGCTAAAGTTCGTATACAGTTTCCTCGTGCTAAACCAAATCTGTCCAATATCATCAGCGAATGACTACAATACAAACTCAATAGTTAATATCAGACTAAAATGGGACGCATTTGCTTAGTTTTGTAGTTTTGTACATCCTTGGTAATGTCTTGATTGGGTATGACATGATGAATTATCGCTCTGAAAAGACAAACATGATAATCAATTTTACTCGAAAATAAACGCTTAAACTGAGAGTAGAAGCAAGTGGGACTCAAGCAAAGTGAAACAAGTTACTCGATGTAAAAAAGAGTTAATTAGAGTAAGTACAAATTGAAGCAGAGTTTAGCTTTAAGGCTAATCTCAGTTTACACGAAAGGAGTCACTGGATGACAGTCAACATACAAAGCTTACTTCCGATTGGAAAGACATGCGTGAATTGAAGAATCGCTGAAATACAATCGCTGAAATTAAATTTTAAAACAAACAGTCAAACTATAAAGAGTTAAAGCTGAATACAGTGTTTTTACATTTGCTATGAAATTTACCAAAGTCTGTATGAGATGACATCCATCCAAATAAATATAATGCATTATTAGCTTTGCTTGAGTCAGTGTAAGATATTCATAGAATTAGCTCTATTTTCAAATGCATGCAATTCAGCCAAGAAATTATATGAAGAAACTGTGAAGATTTGTCTTCAGTGTTTACAAAGTCGTAGGCCAACATGAGTGGTTAGAAACCTTGGCTTTAAGCTTCCTGCAAACGTTGGGATACCTAAAGTTGAACCCAAATGTCTCACCAATGTCTGAATGGTGAGGCATAGGTAGACCGCAAACTATAATATAATTTACACATTGTCTTCGAAACGATAAATCGTTTAGGGAAGCTTCGTACGTCAAAAATGTGAAGCGATCTTATTGAGTTTAGTTCTTGCCAGAACGACTGTGGTACCTATTACGAAATGTATGCAAACCTGTTTGATTTCAGGTTAAATTTTGATATTATTTCTCCAAATCTCATCGACAGATTTATGAAAAGTTGCAAGTCAGAAAGTTGTATAGACCTAGACACGTTTTTAGTAAAATAAATCGTGTGTCGTAGTTTGTATCTGAATAATTAACACATTTCTCATGAAATTATTAACTATGGTTAACCTTTACTAGGCTGCTACTGATAATTAGGGTTTGTTTATTAGCTCGAGCGAGGAAATAAATGTGTGAATTACCAGACCTAGAGATACATGTGGTCCATTTCTGCGTTAGACTAAGCACTGAAAAGGTAATTTCGTCGGTATCGTAATTAGCACGAGTCGAAGGACCTGGAACTGAGGCACAGACGTTACCTCATCCATCCACAGCCAGATGCACAAGCTCCGGTCGCCGCACTGGGAGTTAACTTCATAAAATTGTGTGTATAGACATAGGACAATTTTTAAATGCGAATCGCATAAGCGGTTTTCAGCCAGTCAGCTGCCGCATTAGAACGAGTCAGTATTCCGTTTAGAGCTTTCAGGTCTCGTGACATGTAAAGTTGAGATCCTCTATAGCGGCCACTAGCTGGCTCTGGGCGTTTTCCAAAAAGCTGAGAATCGCTGTAGCCTGACTACGAAATGCATGAGCCTAACAACTAGAAATTTGGCGCTCGCTACTTCTTACCGACCTAGCAGATGACCTTTTTTAATCCAGAACTTGAGGTGATCTGTAATTTAAAGTGGCTGCATCCTGTCTAATTTCCTAACGATATCACATTGACGTAGGGACGAAGTTCCACGCTCACTTAACCGTAATAACAGTAGCAGACCAAGGTAACCAACGTCTATGACACGGTAGATATATGGTTTTATCAAGCGGGTAAGGTGCTCCTATCAACAAATGTCTGGCTGAGGTTGTGGACTCAAGCCCCGAGGCATATGTGAAGCGCCAGAATACAGATTTTCCCCTCGGGGCACTATACAAATACAAACACAAATGAAATATATATTTCTAGAATAGCCAGAATGTTTCGATGGTAATTGCAATCCCTTCGTTGAGACAATGTGTGTGTCATAATATGCGTTGACACAGGGTACGTCACATTTAACCTTGAACCGTTTAGAACAGTGTGTATTGTAAGTGGGCTAATGTACAGGGTCTAGAAAGAGATCGATTTCTCCGTGGGGAATATATTGAAAGGAATTATTACTTTTATTAGTTACACAGTGGCATGCAGTTTTTCTAATCAGGTATATGCATAAGCGAAGATAAGGGGTATCCAATGAATGTAAATGCTTGCGGTTACATGGGAAGTAAGACATCGGGCCCTTGAGTACCCACGAACTCATGTTGATTCTAGCATTTAATCAAACATCTTACTGACGCCTGGATAGATAAGGATGTGCATATCATAAATAATTCTACAATGCAGAATCGGTCGTTTCTCATGAATGTAATGTAATGTAATGTATCTCCATCAGTAACTCCACAAAGTCATAAAGATGATATGGGTTAGGCAGGAGAGTTTTTTATAGAGCACTCACAGCCTAAGCGGCATTCGGTAGCCAAAAGACTTCGTCTCACGCAACAAAGAGAAAGTGGGAAGCATAGCAGAATTCGGAGAGCAGTTGAGGTAGTGAGTAGCATAGAAGTAGCAGTTCAGGACAGCTGAAAAAGATGTGCCATAGTCGGCAGTTGGAGAGTAGATGTTGTTGCGTAAGAATTGTGGAAGCGAGTTCCACAGTCTAGGAACTGCAGAGCTAAAGCTTCTTTCGCCAACTGTCTTTAAGCGGAGGAATGGGACAGCTAATTTATTGTCCACACCGGACCTGAGGGCGCACAGGCTGAAACTGATGCAGCAGTTCAGATAGGTACGAAGGAGCCAAGCCGTGGTGGGCCATGTAGGTCAGCGTAAGAACTTTGCTCTGTATCCTTTGCTCAACCGGCAACCATCCTAGCTCTTTCAGCAACGGTGACACGTGCTCAAACCGCTGGAACTTGAAGACCAGCCTTGCAGCCATATTCATAGTCCACTGTAGTGGCATTATAGCTTTCTTTGGTAGCCCAGCCAAAGGGGAATTACAATAATCAAGCCGAGACAGAACTAAAGAGCTAGTTAAATTTTTTACAAGCCACTGTGGGAGACAGCTTCTAATCTTGGATAGGGATCGGATGTGATAGCTAGCTGTAGAGGCAGTCTTCTGAATGAATATCATCCTTAAAGTGCTGATGTTCAGACAATTGAGCATTGACACTTCCCATTTAGTGGGTTGGTTTGCCATTAGTGGCATATCTTTAAATGGATTCGAGAAAGTTATTCGTCTTTAATCTCTGTGCCATGTCAGGGAGGTACCCTGCACTTCAACTAGTGACCTTTAATAGATGAGTAATTATATTGCGACTCAGCAAAGAGATTATACACTTAATGACATCTAGTGAGTTAATATTTTTGACGGGTGCGAACCTATTTCATTGTAAATGCAAAATTACGACTATTTCTCTAAGACTCACCGTGACACTTCAAGAAATTTCCTACTAAAACAATAATAAATAGTATTACTATTTGCTTCATTTTTGCAAAGCTGAAAATAACCTAACTACTCATTTTTTATGCTAGTAAAGAAATATGTGCATAGTAATTTCTAAGCCTCAAGCAACCTGTGACCGACAGCTGCTGGATACTAAATGGGACTGTGAATGACAGGTACATTAAGGTGGCCGGGATCGAAAAACAGCAATTCTCATCAATGCTGTGGTACCATTCGACAACGACGAGGATGCGTTCGTAAAAGCCCCAGAACAGAACATCACGGACTTAGCTAGTATCGCTCGTGACTCTCGGTCCCAGTGTCTGGCGTCAGTGCCTGTCCTACGTTTCATCGTCATAGGAGCACTCTGGTCTTGCTGCCCGGTTAATGAGCAGCACCATGATACCGTTGGCATCAAGGCTGCGCACCGGAAGCTCTAAGCAGAAACTCTATGTAAGCGATGCGGTATGCTGCAGTCCCGATCTGTGTACCCGGTTCTCCACGGAGAGTAGCCACCTCCCTTCATCCAATACTGCTAAGCTTAACCCGAGTGGGAGGACGGGTCACTATCTGCGAATTTCCAATCGTCCGATTTTCAAATAAAATTCAATTACGCATCTACGGACCGAAGTACGGATGGATGAGGGCATCGATGTGTTTCATTGAAGAGGATGTGATCTGGTGATATTTTAGGAAGTTTTTGTCGCGAAAGCTTGTGCTGACACGTAGTCAATATACCGAACTGAGAACCAGAGTAAGTTGTATCAGCCAGTCATCCAATCACAAATAAGGTTCTCGTTCAGAACGATTTGGTAGGATGCAGCCAGGTCTGGAAAGTCACGTTCCTCAGCATGCTTGACTAGCTCACTCCGGGTTTGCTAAGCAGCCAAGAAATGCTTGAGGTCTGGCACCGAACGGAGAAGCAAAGCTACTTGCACTTTGGCATTCGCTGCTTCCTGCCGGAAAAGTATATGAATATGCTTTACCGGAATTTGCGGTGTCGTGTCATTTAAAGTGCTATTGTCCCGCATAATTTCTTAAAGCCACGTCACTGCTGCATGGAAAATGTGATAGGCTCACTTTACAGCAGCAGTAGCCGCAGCACTCGGTAACCAGTTTGCTAAATAATGTGGAGATCCACAGGAAATAGCTTAGTCGTATGGTCTATGAAAACTTGAGGTGAAGACTCTCGGCTTGTCATCTTACATTTTGACACCAAGCGCGTCATCTTTACCAATGTATTCATTTTCACCAATGTTATTTTACCAATGATAGTTCGAGAACTCTTCGTTTTCTCCATATGGGACATGCCTAGGAAAAAATGAAGATCTTTGCAAGTTCTACTAAAAAATCTCGGCAGTATTACAGCTGTGCCCAGTATTACAGTATTTCAGTGTTGCCGTAATCACTTTTATGCTGATCCAAAGTGCCCGGAGAGGCTCTACAGTTCTATTGAACCGTAAAAAATCGTATTGTTATCAAATAGTAATATCCTTGCAAGTGCGAAGTGGATTACATAGTCATTGACTCAAGAGTGAAATCCTCTGAGATTGTTGCCTTAAATCGACTAGATAATGTTCATGCTGTATGTGGGTGATATAGACAATATTGGATGATTCATAAAAAAAGATATAGCCGGATTTCTTTTTATGCAAAAGAGGAGACTGTTCGAAAAGAAACTAGCTCTAGCAATTCAAGTTACACTGCTCAGCTGAGCCAATATACGCATGCCGTGTGACGAAGAGTCTTCCGTGCACATTATGGCATCTGGTAACAAGAGGATTAGTAGACCTCTCTCTTGAGTAACCTGGAAAACATGGTGAGTCCTAGTATAGCTTTCAAATCTCTTACAGACTCCGCTAAAGAACAATATGATGGGTAGGCCATAAAATAGGTATCAATGTCAGCAGAGTGTCTTTAAACAGTAAATCCTGAAAGCTTTGACTTTCACACAATCGTGCTTTACTACTCTGTATTGCTTGCAACTCTTTGCCTTGGTGGCATAGACACGTTTTATTAACTGTGACATTCTACTTGATTTCATTTGTAAGTTTATAAATATTTCTCCAAGTCTCTCCAACAGAGCGTGAAATTTCCTGACAGAAAGTTTCATGTGACGAAACATCACGCGTTAAAATGCTTAAATCCCCGTAGCTTTTAAATGCAAATGTGACCAACTCTTTTATCAAAGTACTTAAACTGGTTAATAGTTTGCGGAGCTGGAAATTCTATAATAGGGCTAGGTTTTATCTTTGACCTAATAAGTATGTGTGCAATAGTTTTCAAAATTTTGAGCAACCTGTCGCTGAGTGTTGCAGTGAACTGAGTGTGATCAGATCTGCAAGTTCATCGGGATAAGACGACCGCAATCACCATTGGCATGGTGGTCCCTTTCGACAACGAAGAGTTACCGTAGGTTTTGTGGGAACCACGCATTTAGTTTATGTGCTCCCATAGCCTGGAACTCCCTCCCGACATGCGTCGGAACATGCCCTGACTTGACCACATTTAAAAAGAACTTAAAAACACACCTATTTAGGACAGCATTAAGTAGGTCCCGTGATTTTTCCTTCATGTGCTTATGCGTGCTGACACTGTGCATGCTGCCACTAACCACACTTGCGTTCTGACACTGTGCATGTCACCACTAACTATGTTATTCATGTTGTTTCTCAAGCATGGTATCACTTAGCATTCAATTGTATTTACCTTTGCAGTAAATATAAAGCGCCTAGAAAGAGATTGAGTTATCTGATGGCGCTGTATCAAGTGCATTTGCATTTTTATATAATTATTATTATGAGTTATTACGCCCGACTTTCGGTCCCAGGCTCGAGCGTCAGTTTCGGTCCTACGGTTTATGGTTGTAGCTCAAGCGTCTGTGTACCCGGGTAATGAGCGGTGCCTTGATGCCCTTTGCATCAAAGCTGCATAACGTAAGCCTTTAGCAAGCTACTTGTTAGCGAAGTTTTGCTTCATAGCGCCAAGGCGTCGGCCCAGTTCTCAGCGGAGGGAAGCAACCGTGCTGTTGGTCAGCTTGGTAACGTTAAGCCTGAAGAAGCGGTCAGCTCACTGCCTGCACTTGCTTAGTAGCCATATTCTCCAATATAATTTATTCACTTTCGACGGACCGTTGGGCGGACCGATGAAGGAGTCCACGTCTGGTATTGGAGAGGACACGATCAGGTGGTTTCTTACCACGTTTTGTGCCAGGGAAATTGTTTGCTGAGACGCAGTCAATATACCAAACTGAGAGCCATATTAAGTTTTATCAGCCAGTCATCCAAGCACAAATAAGGTGCTCATTCAGAACGTCTTGGTAGGACGCAGCAATTATATTAATCACCATTCAATCGTATTTCCCTTTGCAGCAAATGCGAAGCGCCTAGAAAGAGATTGAGTTCTCTGAGGTCGCCGATCAAGTGCATATTATTGTTATTATAGCTCTGGAAAGTCACGTTCCTCCGCATGCTTGGTTAGTTTTCTTCGGTATTTCTCAAACAGCTGAGAAATGCTCGTAGGCGTACTACCGAACCGAGAAGCGAAGCTACTGGCACTTTGGTTGTCGCTGCTTCCTGCCGGAAACGCATATGAATTTGCTTTACCGGAATTTGCGGTGACGCCTTATCTAAAGTGCTTGTATCCCGCATATTTGCCTAGTGCCAGAAGCATGGACAGTGTGCCAGGTTAACTTTGCGACGGTAACCATGGCCGCCGCCCGTGGATACAACTATGTTTAATAATGTGGAGATGCAGAGGCGCTAGCTTACTCGTTTGACCAATGCCTAACCATTCGTTATGACGCTATCCTTGTCATTTTACGATTCGAAACTGGGCATGTCACATTTTACTGTGCAATCTCAGTTAGCACTACCACTTTACCAATAAAAATGTGAGAACCTTTCTTTCATTGCATACGCGACGTGCCAAAGAAGAAATTGAGATCTTAAAAGTTTCATTGACGTAATTACTCTTATTTTAATGCAATATGCCCCGAAATGAGGTAGTTCACACTGAACCATAAAAATCGTATCTTTAATATTGCATAGTAATATTCTTGCAAGGGCGAAGTGAATTACATAGTCAAAGAATCAAGAGCGAAACCCTGTGAGACAGTAGATTTGAAATGACTAGACACAGCATGCTATTTATGGGTGATTGATATCGTATTGCATGCCTAATAAGCATTGTATTCAGACGTCTTTGCATTCAGAAGTGAACACTGTTCAACAAGAAATTACCAAGAGTCATTTAAAGTTAAACGGTTCTGCTGAGCCGATGTACGAATGCGGTATGACATAGAGTCTTTAGTGTACATACTTCTATCTGGAAACAGGAGTAAAAGCTGGTTGAATCATCGTATTCAGCTTGAATATGTTACCCACGCTAGATAACTACGAATTTCCAGAGTCCACAACATTGGTACCCACGCCGACTTAGGGTTTTCTTGACTATATACCGTGAAATATTTGAATTTCGCACATTTGAGCGCTGACACTTGGTATTTTGCTTGCACGTGTTGCCTTTGCAGCATGGGCATCAATTACTGACCGGGTGCGGACCACTTAGTTTCTAATGAGAACTTGAGAATCAAATTCTCCAAGTCTCATCGACGCAACGTGATGCATCTCTTAACATCAATAATGTGGTACGACAAAGCACGCTATTTGCGAAGTGAAACGGTTTATCTGGCTTATCACCACAAGCTGGGCAAGCTTATTTTTTAAAAAGTATTAAATTGGTTCAACATGCACTCTGTGGTAAACAGAATGAAATAGGATTACGTGTTGTGCCTGAAAAAAGAATTACGCGTGCAGTAATTTCAAAGTGTTGAGCAACTTGTGGCCCGGGTAATGCTTGTATCAAATCAGCTGAAAATTACCAGCATAAGAAATAGCTTAGGAAAACCGATAGCATAAGAAATACAAACTGACCGACGGCAGTACGATCGGACGGAAGCACGAACGAACATGACACATTACCCTTTGATTTAAAGATTACGATATCAGCTATCTCAACGTTAGGTTTTATTTCATAAAAATACTTGGGAAATTGATCGCCATGATAGTCGAATGCAAGATGAAGCACTTAGCTGTGGCAATGTCAAAAATTGATTTTCAAAAAATTTTCATCGAGCTTGGGTCGCTCGCACATAGGCTTGGAAACTAAGGATCGTCAATACGTTCCTTCAGCTGGCTCCGATCTCTTATAAAAATGCTAGAATTACTTGAGACGGACTACAAAATGCAGAAGCGCAGGTGCTGGCACTTTAGCACTCATTACTTCTTGCTCAAAAAGTATGTCAATCTTGTATACCACTTGCATTGACAAGTCATCTCAGGGGCTCCCGCATATTCTTGTGCCATCGGCTCACCGATAATTGGACAATGTTCCAGGCAACCCGTTTACGATTGAAACAAGCCTCCTTAGTGATCGATGTGCACGGTGAGCCTGAGTGCCAAAGAAGCCAGCCTAATCGCTTGGCCAATGAAATCCTTTTGCAGCTATGCTGGTGTTCGCTTCTTCCAAGAATCTGTGATGAAGATTTTCGGAAAAATAAATTCGATAGTGCTGGAAATTGATATATATATATTGCTGTCATACTCGGTTATACCTTCATGGTACGCCACGCTCTAGCAGCCTGGGGTAAGCATTAAAGAACAGGCTCAAACTATTGCAGTCGCTATGCACCATTGAACAAGCTTACCTGCCAGCGGCAGCGAGTAAAGTATCCTGATAAAATATTGTTTCTGTCATTTAGAAAATTCACAACCGTGATGTTAGCCCTACTCCTGTGGGCTATTCTTTTGGCGGCAAACAGTGATGCTGAATTCGTAAGTGGCTGCGACTGAAGCAGCCGTGACTAATTATCGTGCTCACTGAAAGCAAGATGTCCATCGCTGACTCGACAATAATAGTTTTCTTCTGTCTTATATAGGTCAGTGAAATCGACGAATTTGAAGACGTCAATTTTAACGAAGATTTTAACGTCGAAAAGCGTATTCCCAGCACTCAATGTAAGTTGACACACAGTTTGGCGAGTGAAGATCACCGAAAGTGCTTTTTATTTAACCTAGATTACCGACTTCATAGGATATCTCTCGATTGCACAGGCTAATATGCGACTATGTTGTCTTGTACTCGGTAGCTTGAAATGTGGATTCGTAAACGTAGGGTTCATTCACAGGACGCAGGCAACGTTGATTCAAATATCGTGATTGATGTGCAGTCGGGAAAGGATTGGACTCTGCTGCCTAGGTTATTCTACAATCATTAGAACATTCATAGAATCCGGCAGAATTTGCTTCGGATTCATTAAAAAGTGATGGGGATTAGACATTACCTCCGACTGCGAATATAGTTCATGCAGGTGGTCGGCTTTTTAAAAGATTTAACCGTAAATTATTGGCTGATAGCAGTCAGACTAGCAAGTAAATCTAAAGGTCGGCAATGCCCTGTGCTATTAGTAAGCTGTAAAGACAATGGGTAGGCTAGGGTTGCCATTCACGGCTCTCTAGACAAGAGTAAGCGATCTCGAGCATGATATGACATCAGAAGAACTTGAAGTGGAGCATTCCCTCAGTGGCTTTCAGTAAAAGTTGCTAATGCACGGCATTGGAAAGCCTTCGCCCTCGGGTTGGGCGGCAGCTCGACGAACGGTACAAGCTTTTATGGGGAGAGAATATCTCCCTTTGCTGTCCGGCAGCCTGGAGCATTTTCGCATCGGTGACTCCAGGAGGTGAGGCCTGTCATCATATCAGCGGCAACCCTGAGGTAGGACGCAGCATTAGCTACGCCAGACATCAGTATTGGGCGAGCTCCCTCATAGGAATGCTGGCCGAACTCGGCTGTCCGCCGTAGGAATGCAGAAGTCAATGTATGACCACGCCCCTGACTTTGGGCCCTCCTCCGCCTTGGGCGTGGTTACCTGCCCTCATCAAAATGTACAACGGCGTTACGTAGCGGGCGGTTGAAAAGCCGTTATTGGCATTGCGATAGCAATGCGACTATTACTGCAAAGCTTCTGAATCATTCCATCTTGGCAGACGAGTCTCGGCGAGCTTGCCACCGGACGCTGGGTCCGGCTGAGATCAGCTCGAACTTTCGGCATGGGAAAACAGTGCAACTGGGGCAATCAAAGAAAGATGGTTGAACTGTGGAGGAAATCCCTGCCAGTGACTTTATTCTGTGGAACATTCCCGCCACGAAGAACCTCATTGAGCATCTGCCTGGCGGTGGCCTCTGGGTTCTCACCAGTTTTAATGGTGCAGCAACGTTGGGTTGCCCTCTCTTATCAATTGAACTATGGTTTGCTGCTTAGCCGGCAAAGGCTTCCGTGTGCTCACATAGCTCAGCGAAGCTCCGTGTCGACTGTCGGATAGAAGCCGAAAACTTGGCTGAGTCAGTGCAAATCATGCCGAGACAATCCTCTGCGTCCCTGATGTGAGATGCTGAAAGCATTACCGAATCTGTGAGCATCGAAGAGTGAGAATACTTCAGGTCGTTACAGTGAACCCTGATGGCCAACGAGGTGAGGCGGTTGCTTTTCATGACCTTGTCACAGGAATTGTTGGTTAAAATCCTGTAGTGTGTGATCCTTTACTGCCACTGCAAGAGGTATTGATAGCCGTAAAGGCTGTTATGTTACTGTCAGATATTTTTTATTTAGAGGCTCGGCTTAAAATGCTTGCACTTTAGAGCATGTTGTTGGGCGATACCAGACACTTCCCTATTGTACACATCTGATGGAAGTGACAGCTGCTAAGGCTCTTTTGCTGCGAGTTATATTAGGTTTCCGAATAATATAGAACTGAACATTCACATGTGCCATGTGCACTGCTGTGTGGAATCTCGGCATTGTTTTTTGGCTGGTGACACTAGTTCTGGCTGCCCCTGAGACTTAGCTCTAGTTAGGTCGGTTGATCTTTACGATTAGGGTTTTCTATTTAAGTGGGACCATTCTCTATTGTCCACTAAAGCGACTGTAGGTGACTTTTGCTGAGGCTATTCGGTTGAAAATACGAAAAACTGCTGTTTAAAAAAATCTCATGGAGAAATTCTGATTTTTCCCAGATGTTAAGGTGCTCGAATCTGACGACAAAGGTTGGGCTCTAACATGGGCTTGCATTTATAACAGTAGCGTCAGACCTGAGCCCTGCAGCATACGTGCAGCCTGAAAGATAATATCAGTAAAGATAATAAAAGTGCAGAGCCTATTCAGAGAACTGAATCTCTTTCTGGGCACTTTGAATGTGAGTTATGAGAATCATTAACAAATGGTTGATGGTAACATCCCCATGCAGTTTGCTTAGTGTTAGCGGGCACACGAACACGATGGACGAGTTATACAAACCCACCAAATACTGCAATAGAGAATAGAGTCTCAGTGTTTTTATTGAGCTGTACGAATTAAATGTGCTATTTTTTTTAAATCGCGTGTTCTTGCAGTAAAACCCTATGATTATCTTATCAAGTCTCCTGCGATTATTACAGTAGTTGTGAATGCAATTACATTAGCAATAAGTTTTTCGTGCATCAGCAGCTTAAACTGCGTAACTAGAAGCTTAATCACATTTTTAAGGGAAAAATTTGATTGATTAAATGCAGCTTGGCAATATCTGTCCGTCTTCATAATTTCAAGTACTTTATCTTTCCGGTTGCTTTAAAATAACTCCAGGTAAACCAAAAATGTGTCAAGCAAAAAAAATGTAAACAAAAAAATTTAAAAGACTGTTATAGAAGTTTCCAAACATGAGTCACTCAGGTTAGATTTGAGGTCAGACTTGGAATAGCTTATTAGAATTTTTCAATATCAATTGGGTGATGAGTCAGCCTCGGCGGGTTAAACAATTATCAACATTAGTCTTCTCTGATTCGGGATTTCTGTTTAACTGTATGCATAGTTTTCCACTTTAAATTTGTCGGGAAAGGTTAGAGGCAAAATGTGCAGCATTTGACGAATCTCTAAGTTTAGCATGAGGAACTTTTAAACACTGTGAATTTTCCAATATACTGCAAATTAAAAGAGAGCAAGACTTATTCTGATGTTGTGATGTACTGATTATTCATACGAGTGTTGAGCGTTTGCAACCACGTGAATTTCGCATTAAAGACAATGTCACTCGTTGCATTCAAAGCCTTTAAATGTCAGGAAAATATTCGCAGAAGATGCCAATCATAATCATTAAGATATATAATAGGACGTTAAAACTCATCGTATTCAGAAAGATGCTGATCAATTCAAAAGTTATATCTAGCTTTATTTTGTACAAACAGTCATGGCTCAGGATCTGAAGGCAATACCTTAAACCGTTGGAAAATGACGAATTTACCTTGTCTAGTGCCATTGAGCTGACGGCTGGCACAGATTCAACGTTGGCAACAAATGTTACTCGTACGAATCTTCATGTGTAATGCATTCAAGCCTTCCGTCCTACCAGATCCCTTTGTATACGATCGTCTGCCTTCCGCATCTCTACTGTATCAACGTTCATGTGCAGTTAACAGAACTTGGTTTGTTCTTTAAGTATTTTTATTCATTCATATGAGGCATATGAGTCCTCTTAGGTCTGTCTTTCTCATCTGCCCTTCGTAAAGGTGCACCCTAAATGTAATGCCCAGTTTTTTAACAGCATAGAATGATATTTAGATAGTTGTGAAACGTAGGTGTAACAACTGGAAATTGCTTGGGGACTAAATTTCTAAACTTATCTTCAATCGTTCGAAGTTAAGCATGGAATTTAAATGCTGAGGTCTACTTTATCGATCTGATGATGCAATTATAATAAAGGGAGGTATTGTTTTCAGAATAATTTCTTGATTCAACAGAATTTATTATTTTGGTGCGAATTCTTTATCGAATTCTCAAGTTTTCTTTTTTCTCGGGTGATTGTTTTTATTTCTGG
This sequence comes from Cristatella mucedo, assembly GCA_009760855.2. NCBI lineage: Eukaryota > Metazoa > Bryozoa > Phylactolaemata > Cristatellidae > Cristatella > Cristatella mucedo. The sequence goes on along the minus strand of WPIO01000067.1, from coordinate 737,448 downwards.
ATCGATTTAACTTTGCTCTTCGGATTATGTTTGTTCTTAAGCTCAGTGATGCTGAGTCTAAAATTGCAGTACTTGTGAAATGACTACCATCTGTGTACGTAAACTACGTTAAATATGAATGCATGAAGAATAAAATTTAAAACCGTTTATCAATATGAACCATGGAAAGGCGAGGAGAAACTTTGCAAAGGGTGTATCCAGTTTTTCATGTGGGCTAACAGTTGGCTGTGAGAATACGGCTCGAGTCTTTCTTTCTTTTTATTTCACTTAAAGGGGCGGTTAGATTCCACCTCAATACGTGTATTGAGTGAGTCCGAGTGGGAAGTGCAAAGTTGCTGTATGCCGTTTTTCATCATAGGAAAGCTCTATTACATGCAGGTAATTTTAGCATATCCAAAAAATAGTTGAGCGGTTTCATCGGAAAACCCTGTTCGTCTGCCTGCCCAAGTCATGTCACCCATACATGCTCTTTGGAGGTTCTCGGAATTCGTTATCAACCATCGTTCAGTCAGCCTGCAGTCATCTCCACATCGACCCGGCCTAGTCCAAGAGCTTTTTAAGAAGCATTTATTTTAATAAATAATTCATAGAACCCCCATTAAGGTGCCTGGATGAGTTGTTTGTCGAAACAACATCGGACGTTCGAGCGTCTCTGGCGGTGAACGAGCTCACGATTCGGGGTATTTTAAAATGGAGTGCTCTTAAAACAGATGGGACACTTCACCGTAAAACCTAATGCCGATGATAAATGTATTACTAGCTTTTGGCAAGCAATTCGGAAAGGTATTCTGGCGCAAGATTATACCGAGACCTAAATTTTAATGGAATAACCTAGCTTTCATATGCCACTTGAGGAGAAACCTCCTAAGTTCTGTGAGAATGGATCAAAGGTAGTAATTTGTATGGCAGACAAGCTTTATTTAGACGTTAAACTAACTTCACAGCGTGAATTTGTGAAGTTAGTTGGTTAGCTGGGCAGTATTAAATATTGCTGGCTGTAAACCCCGAGTCCTTAAATGTTAATTTACGAGCAAAGCATTGGCGGGTTTATATTTTTCCGTTTGAAAGGAAGCTTGAAGCTTTCTCTTGAAGATGATGACTAATGCGATAGTTTTGTTGCATTCGGTAGCTAGATACGAAATGGAAAACGAATCTTTTCAAGCTGCATACGACAATAAACTAGGGAATCATTCTTCAACTATCGCAAGGCTTTTCATTTGAGTACATTTTTTCCCTAAAGTAATAACACGAGCAAACGCAACTTTAAGCAATTTACGACTTTTTATTTCAGCCAACTTCATGGCCACGTGTTTTTGAATCAATACACATAGTTGCAATGTCTCAACCAATCTTATTAAATTATTAACCGTTATGATTCGTAAAGCAAAACTTCTGTAGCAGACCAAAAATAGTTGTGAAGTTGTCACTGCTTGTGGCAGCCTATTAAGCTTTTGACACGTAATTGTTCTTTCATTGAAAATCCTAAAGCTCAAGATTTCCATTATCATGATAAAGCTAAGTTTTATAATAACATTGCTATTAAAAAACTACAATGATACAGTTTTTACTGTAAAATAAGATATATTTATTTTATTTTCTATCCAGTTTTGAACTTATTGCAGGAGAAGCTGCAGCCATCTTTTAATAAGAGGAAAGTATCCTGCTCATTACTGCATGCAAATACCCATATTAGTACTACTAACGCTATCGTGAAAAACCTCATCGAAGACTCACGGGCTTAGATTGTAAGGATAAAAGTTATTGAAAATAGCTTAACCACCCATGGGCAACGATGGTCGCCAGCTTAAAATGAAGGTGCACAGTAAAAACCCAGTAAAGCATTTCCCAATTGAAAACTAAAGTGAAACTAATTTAGGCCGGAAGGCAATAGCAAAAACTTAGAATGATCAGCATTTAATGTAATAAACCTTATGGATTGACACATGATTTCTGAGAGAGCAGTGGTTCGGTTAGTTCCTTATATACATCTCTACGTAAGTCTACCGACCGTCGTTTTAGGTCTAGTGAATTTAATTTTTATAGAAAACTCAAATAAGAGCAAGGTTGAACAGAAGTGTTTTTCTGCTTTACTTGGATAAAAAAAACTCACATCGAAAGTTAATTTCTGTAAAGTTCCTATTGCAGTTGCCACATTACTCCACTTCTCGCCGACCTGCACTGGTTACCAGTCAAGCAACGGATTGACTTCAAGGTTTTGTCGCTCACTTTTAGGTCTCTTCATTCTATGGCTCCAGCGTATCTTTCAGAGATACTACCCCATCAGGCAAAGCATCGTACCACTCGCTTTTCGGAATCCAACAGTCTAGAAATACCTCGTACAAACCTTAAATCCTTTGGAGACCGTGCATTTAGCTCGTATGCTCCCACAGCCTGGAACTCCCTCCCGACCTGCATCAGAACATCCCCTGACCTGACCACATTTAAAAGAAACTTAAAAACATACCTATTTAGGACAGCATTTAGTGGGTCCTTGTGATTCGTCCTCGATGTGCTTATGCGTGCTGACACTGTTCATGCTGCCACTAACCACATTTGCATGCTGACCCAGTGCATGTAACCCCTAACCATGTTATTCATTTTGTTTGTTTTTCAAGCATGATTTTACTCACTATTCTATTGCGCATCACTTTGCAGCAAATGTAAAGCGCCTAGAAAGAGATTAAGTTCTCTGAGGGCGCTTTATCAAGTGCAATATTATTATTATTATTATTGAAACTAGTCAATTCATCAAATCTCTAGTTTGAAGCAGCAAAGGAATCTTTTTATCATAATCTGAAATAGTGACTCAACTTTAAAAAGGACGGTTTCCAGCATTTTTAGAAATGAGATATTTAGCTTATGTCACCCAATGTCGATGGAATTTAGGCTTGTCCTCAGTAGGTAGCAGCTCAAGCTGGTAGGCAGCCGGAAGCACCAACGTTTCCCACGAATGGAGGGTATTAGTCTTAAATTACTTAGGGTTACAACCTGGTAGGCATCGGCTCTAAAACTATCTCAAGGCAACTGTTTGGGTTGTCCATCCCATTAAATGAACCTTTGCAAGTGCATTATCTTAATCCGACTGATCTTAGCTGCATAAATTAGTACCGGTCCTTTACTAATAATAGGTCGCTAGATCGATTTGAATGCTAAATAGTTTTGCTTTACTTCTATACTTACCTACTGACAATGGCATATGCTGAAAGTCTAGCTTCTTCGAATTGTTCTTAAATCGTAGTATTACAAATAAATAGTGACCAAACTGCAGCATCTCGGCATTAATCGTTGTAGCCAAATCGGGGCCCTCAACTCCCATAGTGACGATCAACGGTAAAGAATCTGGAAGTGCATTCGAGAATGCCCCTCTGAACTTGCTTTGCTTTGCCGATGGCAGTCCAGTTATAAGGTATACCTGGAAGTGTGTCAATGGTATGCCAGCAACTGCCATCATCGACGGCAATAAACTGACGTAAGTACTGAGAAAAAATCTGCATGCAGAGGCTGACCGAGAGGAAAAGGGAGAAAGGGAAGAATATTATTAGTGGTATCAAACGAAAAGATGAACTTGATATAGCCGTTAGACTTATAGAGTCAGCCAGTAAGATCGAGAAGGAGGCTAAGACAAAGAGAGGGAGAGGTGGGAGAAGTAGAGAGAAAGCGAGAGTCAGAGAGACATAGAGAGAGAGAGAGAGAGAGAGAGAGAGAGAGAGAGAGAGAGGGCGAGAGAGAGGGGGAGAGGAAGATAGAAGGAGAGGGAGAGAGAGAGAGAGAGGGGGGAAATTAGAGATATAAACTATGGAGAAGTAGGGATTAATCCAAGTAGGGAGAGAGAGAACCGGATTAGGAGCAAAGGGGAAGAAGCCAAACAAATGTAAGAACAATTGCATATATGTGAATACCAAATGTCTAAAAATGTTGAGTTAGCCGATACTTGAGTTGTGCCCACTGTATTGAAAGCAGCCACAATTTAAAGCTTATATGGCCACATGTGATGAGCCCCAACGTCATCAAGATTTGTCATCGATCGCTTACCACGAGGCATCATGTTAATGAAATGCCCATAATCTCAGCCCAGTGTAAGGTGCTTACTCTTGACGACACGGGTCAAAGGCTGCAGTGTTCGATTCATTATTAGCCATTACAATTGGTAATGACAACCACGCAAGCTCCTCTGTCGATGTTTAAGAGCTGATGGGTTATCTGCTTGCCTGAGTAACTGGCGATTATCTGTCGTAGTGCAGCCTGTACAATAACAGGCTGGATTGAAAGATTGCGATTTGGAACGTGAGCCCATATGCCTGGTTGCATGTCTCCTCAAATCCATTTTTCCATCTTATAATACGTAAATTTCTAAAGCTAAAGAATTTTTAAAGCATTTCATGTCTTTATTTTAACGCAATGCGTTGAAAACTACGTGTATGTGGACACCTAAATGCTAGTCACAGCTCGTGTCACACAGAGAGGTAATACTTTCCTGTCTTATGATCAAAATGTTACTTAGGCGTTTGCGACCTTAATATTAGGTACAATTGCGACTAACTATGATCTTTTCTCTATATAAATATTGATCGTTATCGGAAGTCGCAGTGTTCCGCCTTGGGTGAATTTGAAACATTAAGCAGCTGGCAGTCAAGCCAGCCTTATTAAACGCTAAGACGGTCAAATACAGTATTTTTAGCATGTTTTTTCGCCGTTCGTCTCTCTCTCTCTCAAGCTCTGCAGTGAAATTCGTTAAATTAATTATAATTAAGCCTGCAATAGAACTAATTGGTAAATGTCCTAGCGTGCAATAGGATTATGCATTCAATGCTCTGAGAGCTCAGTACTAGGAGGCGTGATTATCTATGACATCCATAGCCCACTTGCTGGCAGGACCTATATGAACTGTACCAACTTTCCAGCCCTACTTAAGTGAGGCCACACATAGAGGCATAACTTTCATTCACGATTAGAAATATAGTGAAACTTTTAGGAAATGCTTTAAGACCCTTTATCCCTCTAACGTTATTTCAATTCCGTTACTTTCGATTTTCCTGTAGTCAGTAACTCTAAAAGCAAGTTAACAGTGATGGGAAAAGTGTATTTATCCCAAGGCACCAAGTCTTTATTGTTATACCAGATTATTTTCATTCAATATTAGTACCATATTTCCGTGAAAGTTTCTTCGTTGGACCGGATCTTATAATCCTCAGTTCACAATGGCTGCCAAACCCTGCAGCTACCACAGCCAGGCATCGGAATCCTAATTGGGATAACCCACCAATTCATACGAACTGTCAGTGGCTTTTTAACAAGGCATCAATGTAAACAGATTGCTTAACAATTTACGTTCCCTAATTCCCTTGCTCGTGCTTTTTTCCCAGACTTTCTCCTTAAAAGGCTAATTACCGGTCAAGCAATACTCACACATAAGTTCTCACTTCTCTAAGCAACCTGACGTTGTCGAGACCACGATAGCCTATTTTCGATACTTCTTGTTGTTCAAAGCCTAGAACGCATTACCGAACGGCCTCACAAAGTTTAGCTTTAAACTTAATAATTAAAATGCTTACATAAAGCTAAAAGTGCGCCTGTTGCTCGCACGTGCAGATTATTCTTGTAGCTATCATCAGTGACACTTGACATGGCACATGCAGTCATTTCAACACATACCTAGAAAGAACACTAGGTCAATTGAGGTGCCATGTAGATTTTAAATTATCAGTTTAATATTTCTAGCGAGAGCGTGTGATACTCTGAATCAGCAAACGGAACCAGTTTGTATCTGTGTTTGCATAGAAAATTCTTCTTTATAGAATACCATCATTTCAGCAACAAGATGGTGGATGGTATGTCTGCACCGCTACAAACGATTATGGATCATCGGTCAGACCTATACAAATTAATCTGCCTGTCGTCGGTAAGCTCTCTAAACGACACCCTGGCTTTGCGCCTTTTTTCTACTGACATTTACACATTTTTGGTCAATCCAACTACTCTGAATTTAAGTATTATTGGCCAAATCATTCTTTTCTTCAGAGGATTGCAAAGTTACTGGGTGGATTTTTCTGAGGTTCAATTAGCACCGATCTGCGAAGACTGCATTGAAATACTATATATTCGACGTTCCATGTTGGTACCCTTCTCTCGCACATCGTGGCCAGCGAACAGTCTCTTCTGCCTTCGTTCAAGGTAACTTTAAACCGACCTCGGTGACGGTGAAAACCAGCAACAGCGGAAACGTCAAATTCGGCGGCTCCTTCACACTTCAGTGTGATGCCAATGGAAGTCCAACCGTGAGATTCACATGGCGCAAATACATTGCATATCAGGTTGTTCCATTGCCTAGCAAGATCATTATTGCTGGAAATAAACTCACGTAAGTAATGCGGCTGGAGCGTACACGAGAAAGAGGGAAAGACCGGAAGAGTAACGGAAAGAAAAAATATAGTGTCGCATGCATATTGAATCTAAAGCAAATTAAATTGCAACAGACGCAGCCTATGAAATTGAGAGAGTTTCGCACGAGAAGTAATATTAATAATATTAATACACTTAAAAAAATAACGTATACATGGTTCCGACCTTATATACTTTTAAATGTGAGCGTGCCTGTCGATGAGTGAGTATGTAGGCTGAACTCACGGACATAACGGTCACCTCGTGCCCTCTGGGCCACAGTACAAATGACAAAAATTTCCGGGTTGTATAAGATAATTGTATAACTTGCCGGATTTGTACAGCATGCACATTCACAGTTGAAATTAAAATAATTGAACTGTGAATTCATTATATAAAATTTGGCAGAGCTAGATTTAATTAGAACATCAGGTTTTAGTTATATAAAGTCTGGAAACTTACTCCAGCTGGAAAATCCTCAATATTTTATTTTTTCAAATACATTATAAGGAAGTTTTCATGACCAGGTAAAACGGTCAATCGATTTTCCTTATTGACTTTTATATCTCCATGACTACATAAGAAACTCTGAGGGAAATAAAAAAATTAAGAGATTCAAAGAAATGATATATACAGAAAACTGGGATAAAAAGACGCGGCTCGACTGATCTCGCTTATAAATAACTATAAAAAATTAGACAAAGAGAAATCCGACTGTTTAAAACAACAAAGGGCCCATATTGCATTAATCACGATGTCTATCGCGACCCATTGCAACTTAAATCAATGGATTGGGTTATCTTTATCAGTCCTTGGTCACTGTACACATCCATCTAACCGGAGTTGCCAAGGCAGCTGAAGTTGACAAAGCAGTGGGTTCCCATGGGTAGTCAATTGCCGGAACAGATAAATTTTAGGTCTGCAATTAGTATCACACTGGCCATTTCTGAAAGCACTTCAAAGGCTACGTTGCTCCCACAGCACTTCTAGGAGTTCAATCATCTACAATCTGCAACGTCGACAATCTGAACGCGAGGGTTAATGACTTACTTTCTCATGTGACAATGTAATGCAAGTAATGTACTTCCGTCCGCAAATCAAGTGATTGACCGAGACAAAATGTGTTATAGTAATAATAATAATGATGATAGAACACTTTGTGAAGCGCCCTCAGACAACTTAATCACACTCTAAAAGCTTTACATTTGCTGCAAAGGAAACACGATCGAATAGCTAGCTGTAGCACACTCAATAAATAGCAAGAATAATATGGTTAAGGGTGACCTGCACAGGGTCAACGTGCACATATGGTTAGTGGAAGCACGAACGGATAAGCAAATAACTGTTCAATCATATATATTCACTAAATGTTCCAATAGGTAGATGCGTTATTATTTTCTTTTTAGATGTGGTCAAGTCAAAGGATGTAGTGCAGTAAGTCGAAAGTGAGTTCCATGTTTTGGGAGCCTACGAACTAAATATTTCTCTCCAAATGATTTGAGCTTTGCATGAGTTACATGTAAACAGTCACATTTCGAAAAGATTGTGGTACGATGCTTAGCTTATTGGGGAAGTATATCTGATATGTAGACTGGAGCAAAAAATGAAGGGACCTAAAAGTGAGCCCCAAAACCTCAAACTCGAGTACTACATATTACAAGAATTCCATGCTACATTAAAATCTCAATCAACCTCCGGTACGGATTTAAACACGAAGAGAAATCGTTTCACCCCACAAAGAGTAAGTTAGAAGCATTGCTGATAGTCAAGAGGAATCTTTCTTTGAGGTTGCACATCTGTACTACCCGAAATGATGTGGCAGTGGGCAGTAGGGGGGCCATTTCCTCGAATAAGAGATTTTAAGGTGATTTCAATAGTGTAGGACGTGCATATCAATGGATCATGTCGACATGAGTTTCTAACTGAAGGAACGATATTATATTTATTAAGTTGGTAGGCAAGTAATTTATTCTCCACAAGCGACCTGACAGTACAATGAGGCAGTAACTGGTGCAGCAGTTAAGCTGGTGCTAGCTTATTTGGGTATTTTTTGAAGACCATTTGTGATTAGCTAAAGGCTATATTTATTTCTTCCACTTTGAAGTTTGAGCGTCTATTTCAAGTTCTAGCTAATTACGGTGTTAATGTATTGCATTGCATTATAGCGGAAGCCCGTTTAGTGTCAATTCTTTGAAAATTAGTAACTCTAATCGCCCTCTAGAGGGAATGCAGTTGTAAAATTCCGAGACGTCTCTGTCGATCAATATTTTTTGGAGAACATACTGCATGCCAACAGGTGCATTGAATTAATAGGCGAAAGGTCTTAATGGAGATAACAAATAAGTAATTTGGAGTTCAAAGGCGTATGATGGTAGGCCACGGGCTCAGGGTATTTCACCTTAGCAACGCTTCGTTTTCTTGCTTTGACTGACAGCAAAACCATATCGGGGAGTGCAATATAGTTCGATGCCCCTTGGCTAAGTTAGTAGCCACTAGGACCTAAGTTGCTCGATTGAGCTCTTGAGCGGAAAGTCATTAAACTAAAGTGATTATTTCACGTGGGGTGCTGTGCAAATGAAAAAAAAATTGTATTTCGGTTCTTTTATATGTGATATATTTTTTAGGATTCCGTCATTCCAAGCAGAGGACACCGGAGTATACTTGTGCACCGCTCAAAACCAGTTCGGTTCACTTTCCAGTGGAGGAAGCATCGGCACGGCTACAGCAGGCAAGGGCAGGCGCCCACAGAAAGACTTTATTATTACCACGTGCTTAATACCTGACAATTATCTTGACCTCTTTCAAGTGTTTCTATCATGAGCACCTCAGTTTTGCTTGTCTGTCAAGTTCCGAGTGGACTTGTAAAGTATCGAGTGCCGCTTTCAAGCTGTCGCTTGGCTCGATGAAAATTGAAAAGGCAGTTCATATGAGTTTATATTCTGTCCTTTTCAAGTTCTGCTGTTTGATAGGTTGGTAACTGTTTTCAGCTAGCAGTAAAAGTTTCTTACAAGCATACGACACGTTAGTTAATGCATGATGCTTCACGTCAGATGCTTAACGCATAGAGCTCGATTAACTGTTAATCTTTAATGGCGAACTGACGTAGGCAGGTGGTACCGGATACAATTTAGTTAAATTAGATGATTGCCAGTGTTGATCGTCCTGACAGCTTTACTTCGCCTGCAGGGAAAGACGTAACAATCAACTGGTTGCCATTGAAGCTGGAGATTGTAGCTCGTGGCTCCTCACCCAAAAACGGTGACAAAAGCTCGTTCTTGCCTGGAACCACTTTGTCAATCACCTGCTCTGCACTTGGTTACTCTAACCTTAAGCTGGAGTTGAGAAAGGATGGTCAGCAGCTGCTCGGCGTCGTTTCACCCGGAAAGGCTGTTCTCAAGTGAGTGGACTGAATATTTTACTTGCAGCATCAGAAATTCTGCTTACTCGAACAAGATTGGCGGCCTGCTGGAAGTCATTTGTCTTGAGATTTGTCCTAAGTATATGCAGTTAAATAAACCAAAGACTGTTCTCTGTTCTCGGAATTTGCTACTTAAGTATTGGCGTTTTGCCACGTTCTTAGTAACTTAATGCAAGGAACCGTATGAGAAAAGATTTAAATAGACGCCCTTAATGCATTAACTTACTTTGTATCTGATGTTTTAATTTAACGAAGATGGAACGACGCCCTGTCTTCTTTAATCCAATTACAGTCCTGCGAATGGGTCTTAGTTTAGCCTCTTTGAATGAAGTTAACAATAGAGACTTAAAATTTAGCTGTTGTTACACGCTTTTTATTGTCAAATCGAATTAAGTTCTAGAATAGACCACGAGGCAAATGTTGGAGCTTCGTAGCTTTTTGAAAAGCATTGTATATTATACTGCTCATTATTTCCTTAATCAGAATTGTTCATCCATTTTTTGCGAATCTTTTTGACACGTGGCCTTTCTAATTGAATGCGTGTGACGTATGTTCTTATAAAATGAGCTCGGTGCTCTTTTGCAGCCTGGCTGGTATCACGAAAGCTTCTTCCGGTCTCTACCAATGTCAAGCTGTCATTGAAAATTTGGGGCCCATTTCATCAAGCCAGATCAGTGTCAACGTTCTTGGTAAGATCGTGCCATTTCCGTACGCTTTCCTGCAGTACCTAGTCATTGCTAGTTTTCACGAGCACATGCCTTGACTTGTTATGTCTGCAATCTTTGCCTAATTCCACGACAGATGAATGTATTCAGAAAATGGTGATTGCCTGGATTAGTAAAGTCTTCTCTTTGTGTCTGATACCTCTTCCTGGCTAGAAGGCAAACAAAATCTGTTTTATTTGATGTAGAATTCTACGAACCCACATCTGTGAAAATAACCGCAACCTTCGTTGATCTGGGAAGTGCTGGCATTTATCTCGGTGGCTCGGCCCATCTCACGTGTCAAGCCCAAGGCAACCCTGTCCCGACCTACAACTGGACCAAGATCATTGGCCGACAATCTGCACCACTGCCAATCACAGCCATCGTCAACGGGAACGAACTGACGTAAGGCGTCTAAAAAAAATTTACAGCTTGCAGCCATCAGTGTGATGTGCAGAGACATAGGCAAAGCTATTCTTTGCTGATCCTAGAAGATGGACCGACATTCAGATGCTAAACAATGGCCGCGATAAAATGAAATGAAATTCTTTTTACTAGAGCTTCAGTGATGTGCAAACTATAAATCCGTGTGTAACGTCTCATAGCCCTAAAGACAGTTTCGGTTGTGCAAAGGAGAGTTGTGTGATGAACACTGACTGTGTAAGCAGTTAGTGGAACCCATTCACAAGCCTACATGCATCATGTCATTTCCAAAAGAGAAAGTAAGAAGAGTAGCTGAGCCCGGAGAGAACTCAAGGTTAGTAGTAATATGTAAGCAGAAGCTCAGGACGGCTGGAAAATATGTACCATAGCCGGCAGCAGGAGAGTCGTTGTCGTTAGATAAGAGTTTTGGAGGTGAGTTCCATCATCTCGGAACTGCAGAGCATAAGGTTTGGTTGCCCACCCTTTTTTAGCATAGAAAATAAACAGGTGATGCATTGTTTATGCATGACCTTACGGCACAAGGAGGCTGATACTGATTTAGAAGTTCAGCCAGGTACTGAGGAGCTAAGCTGATGCTGGGCTTGGGGGTTCAGCCTTAGAACTTTTCACTGTATCCGTAAGTCAAAATGCTGCCACCCTAGCACTTTAAGCAGTTATGATGCATGTTAAAACCTCTAGGATAAGCAAACTCGCCTAGCAGCCATTTTCATAGCCGGTTGAAGTAGCCTCATGGCTTTTATCAGTAGCCAAGTCAGAAGGAAATTACCGGAAACTATACGAGTCAGAACTAAGAAGCTTATTAGATTTCGTGCAAAACACAGTAAAATATAGTTCCTAATGTTAAATACGGAAAGGACGTCGTGACAGATAGTTATGGAAGAAGCCTTTTCATTGTAGCTATCAAAATGTAGGCAGCTACCGAAATAAAAATAAGAAGTTAAAATGGGCAATAGTTTGCTAGGACCTCTGTATCCAGTGCATTCTATTTATGTATTTGTTTAAGTACGGGTCATTTGAAAGAGTTGGCTGCAACAGCTTTTTTAATAGGCAATTACAATTCTCTGTAATTGCTGGGCTAAGCTGGTCTGCCCGTGAAGACCACAGTGAATATTGTAAAGGGTTTTCAAGAGATATCTTTATCTTTTTTTTACTATACCTTATTCAGATTGCCACCTCTTATAAAAAAAACGGAAAATCTCATCAATGTAGCTCGGAGATAAAGATTCATTAATCGCTTTTGTCTGAAGAGCTTAATGAAGGCACACATTTCCAAGATTGATTTTTTCATTATAGAAAGGTGAAAACCTTTTGAATTAGCCGATAATATTCGGGTAGTGATACTTTTCATCGTGTGCCAGAAAGATTGCTATCGTCTCATAAATCTATTTTGGGCCTACTGTCTGGATTTTAGTTTTTCGAGTGAAAACAGGGTCCCTGCCTTTTATAAGCTTCTTAAAATGGTGTTCAAGCCTTTCTTTAACACGGCGCATAATTCAGATTGTTGTAAACTATTTGGCATCTCAGCGACTCACTGTACGGAATAAGGCCACAGCAGGCTGGGAGTCTCATGTGGCCAGCTATTAAGCAGGGAGGAATCAAGCCTTGCAGGCCTACTCTTTGCAAGAGGCCGTTGTCTAGTGGCTTTTACCGTCAGACCAGCCAAAATAGAATTACAATGATCGAGCCGAGATATGACAAGAGAGCTAGTTAATTTTTTTGCAAGCCACGTTGGAAACCGTTCATTATTTAGATAGGCATCCGATGCAATGATTGGCTGTGGAAGCCGTGAGTTTGATAGTTTATAAGATTTGTACTCCTAATCTCATCTTAAGACCATGAGAAAGTAGAAAATGACACAGCAAATTGTTACTGGTGACCTCTAGGACTGAATATCAAAACTCGTCCAAGCGATCCTAGAATAGGCTGCAGTACTGCGAGGAGTGTGTGTTTTAACCTAAACCGGTGGCAGGTGCAAACTATAGCTCATAATGCAATTCCGTGATGCCGGTTTTTAGCCTGCCTTCAGTCGTGGCCGAGGATGCTGGAACTTACTCGTGCACAGCAAGCAACAAGTATGGCTCATCCTCGGATACAGTTCCCGTGAATGTGGACATCAAAGGTATCGTACTGCGACTAGCCAGCTTCTGCTAAGTGGAACGCGTCGCTGCGCTAGATTGCTAGAGTTTCAGATTTTAATTAGCTTGGACAAACACGGTCCTATTAGGCTAAAAGCTCAGTAATATCGAAAAACCAACGCCTTTGCATTCATTAAACTCAATCAGTTAGTTCTGCCTTCCTCAAAATGTCGAAATTATATTTGCTGCACCGTATAAAAAAATAGGAGGCCTCGTGGCTATGTTTATGTAATTGTAGGGAGCTGTCCGCCGAACTCAGTAAACGTGACTTCCCCGGAGACTGGAGGAGTTAGTGGAAGCCTGACTATCGGAGGTGAGCTTATCCTTGTTTGCCAAGGAAATGGTGGTCCGCCTCCCACCTACACATGGATCAAAGTCAATGCCTCTGAGAAAGTTCCACTATCAGAATCTGCCATCATTGACGGCAGCACACTGAGGTAAGCAGACATCCACGGCCTTCTTGCACTAGTCTTACTAAAGTTGTAATTGAAGCTTGTAATATAGATAACGTAACTATTCTACTTTAATAATAAAACATCCCTTCGGCTGCACCCGAATTCTGCATTCATTGTGTAGACCTAAGATCCTAGTAAAAACCTGATCTTGCTATGCCTTGCAGCTTGGGTCGTCTTTTGCAGGATTCCGTCGGTCCAAGCCGATGATGAAGGAACATACTTGTGTATTGCCCAGAACCGGCAGGGTTCGTTGAACAGAGCTGTAACCGTCGTCAAGGATCCGTCAGGTAAGTCAATATCCTAATCTGTTAGTTTTACCTAGCGGCAAAGGTGCAGAAATAGCTAATTGTATTTCATAAATCCTCGAAAGTGAAAAAGGTCTGCCGTCCAAAGAAAAATGTTGTAAGATTAAGGGTTTCACCACGTGAATGATAGGAGTCTTTAAATACACTTGCTAGACAGCATTGCAAGTCTTATGTGCCTCAAGCCTGGCTGCTCTTGGGCATGCCCTTTAAGTAATGGCGCTTCTGTAATTTTTTAGTACGGTCAAGAGAGGAAGAATAGTCTTGCATTATATTTTAAGTTGCAATTCTTCTGATATCTTTGTGGCTTCACGAAGCTACTTAGATTAAGCTGGTGTCACGTGTTTCGTATTGCCATGTCAAAGCCTAAAAGGTTTAGGTATGCACTTGGTTGCAAAAAGAATTAATCTGACACAGCAAAAGGAAGGCAAGAACTTTTTTGAGTCTAGAAAGCAGTTTAGGGTAGAAGTAGCTGATCACATAGACTGGAAATGATGTGCCATAGTTGTCAGCATAGGAGTACTTGTCTTGCCGAAGAACTGTGGAAGTGACTTCAAAGGTGTAAGACATGCATTGCAAAAACATCCGTCACAAATGACCATTAAGGTTTAGACAGGATCTTTGGAAAGAAGAGGGTGGAAATGGTGCAGGAGCTCAATTAGCAATTGTGGAACCAAGCCGGAATCAGTGTAAGAACTTTCTACTTTAACCGATGATCAAGCGATCCCCATCCAGCTTTTTACTACATAAGATATGTGTACTAACATCCTGGATTTTTAAACTAGCCTTTTAACATCATTTATTGCCAGCAGCTTGACCTAGTGGCTATTTTGGCAGCTCAACATATAGGAAATCGCATTACCCTACCCGGGACTAAATGTTAATGTTGACTATGAAATATTGAAAGCCACCATTGAAGGCAGTTCCTAATCTTAGTATTGGACGTGATTTTTAACTGCTGAAGCAGTCCGCCGAATTAATAGGACATCTGACTGAGGGCCCGTTGAGAAACAGTGCAGGAGACTTTAACATTAAAGTTTCCAGCCAAAGCAATGACAGGATTCACTTATTCTTGACTGTCTGGAAAACTTGAGCTTTTTCAACAACTTAATTATATTGTTATTGCTAACTATTTGTGACCCATTGGAATGCCTTAGTGCCTTCTGAGACTATTGTTAAGTCTCATTCAATTTTCCTGCTGGATTGTATGCACAGAGTAACATGAATTTTTCTAGCGACTAAATTTGAAATGCCCTTACCAGAAGAACTTTTCAAATACTTCGATCAGTTAAGTCTTGTAGATCTTAACCCAGACGTGACCCATCGCCTTGATGACCTTACTAATGTAGTGAATATGGCATGTATTGTCATCCTTGGCTAACATGTTCCCGTGCATGCCGTCCATGGGAACAACAGTGAGATTCCGTTTAATTTAGTACAAATAAATAAAAAAGGTAAGGTTTAAAGCCCGGTCTTGAAATTAGCTAGAGGAAGTCTCTATCTGTCTGATCGAGATACAGCCAATTTCAAAGACAACCTTTGAGTCTAAACATGGAGGCTAAATAAAGACCCTCGGTGGTTTTTACTCAGAATCTCAATTCCTTCTAATCGGAATAAAACAATATATAAGACGGAGAACCTTTTGTTCAACAATTTTGAGAGGTTCCACTTCTAAACTTATTGCCGGCTTGCCAAAATTTATTCGCCTCTTTTACGTATAAGGCTTTGTGAGTTAGTGTCTACATTAATCTTCATTAGACAATAGCAATCCATGAACGACGAGGGACCCTTCTTAAGAGATTGTTCCATGTTTTTGCATTGGATTGCTGTAGTCTGATGATATGCTAGGGCTAAACTGCTGCACGCTGGTCCGGCTCCGACATGGCTTGGACCCGGGCTTATATTATTCCTCCACTGACTTCCTGGCTAACAGCTGTAGGATGCATAACCGGAAGAAGCCGGTGCACAGCTGTGCTCAGCCTCCGATATGCATGAACATACGGTTTTGCTCCTCCACCAACCCACCGGCAGACAGATTTTGTATGCATCTTCCGGGAGGGCCACTTTGCAGCCATCCTCAAAGAGTGGCACTCGAGTGGGAGACGAATTGTGAAAATGATGTCCTGCATCCCTCAGCTAGATGCGTAGCAGAGTACTCTGTTGGTGTTGGTCATCGGCTTGTGTTTCCGTGCTTTTCGGGACGGCAGCTAAACTACATAGACGGCTTTACTTAGGTCGCGTAAAAGAGCTCGTCTTCTGAAGACCATGTGCCATCATCCCGATGGTCCCACCGCCAAGAAAACGTAGCCCTGCGATAAGTAACATTTAGAATGCTTCTCGGAAACAACTGCTTACCCCAGGCTTTCAAATTCGCCACCTCTGGACCAATTGTTCAAAAGCCACGATTAGATAAAAGGTCTATTCAACCAATCTACAGTTGCAATTTTATTTGTTATCAAGGATTCTTGAACAAGTTTTGCTATTATTGCTGGTAGCACGCATAGCAAGAATTAAATTTTTTTAGTATGCTAAACTGCGGGTTCAGCCACACAACTCCACTGAATCAGCTCTGCCAGAGCTACCAACGACATCCTCTGCAGCCACTACGACAGTAATGACGGTGACCCTGTGCTGCTAAATCCATTAGCTGTTTTTTTCATGTTCATCACGATATACTACTTAACGAATTTCCAACTACAATCGGTCTGATAAACGAGGCAATGGCTCAATTTAAATTGTACTTGTCCGGTCGTTTTCGATCGGTATCACATGGCGGTGACGTACTATCTACCTGACCAAGCACCAGTACGTTCCTACAAAAGTCCGCTGTCGGTCCTTTGCTGTTTTCCTTGTATAGCACCCTCGTGAAAGGGTGACACGGCACAAGAAAAAGGCTATCTCATGTAGGCCAACGATACTCAAACGTATTTGTCAGTATTCTGCAGCAGCATCTTATATACACAGTCCTTGCATTGATGAAATTCGGCCCTGAGGTGCATACATTTCATAAGACTGAACTTTGATAGCATTAAACTTTAGTTATGGGGTACTTGAAGCATCTGGCTAGACTATAAGGCTTCGCTCATCTAAAAAGTAATGCTTATGTGCTCACATCCCCCTGTGCTCTATATGTAGGTTCCGTTTTTTAAGTGGCTGAAATTTTAAAAACCTTCATCTTGGAGACTGCACTAACAACTAGCCATCTCTCACAATCCCTGTCAAATACTAGGAACTGACTTCAATGTGGTTTGCTAAAATTCAGCAAGCTCCATTGCATCGCAAGAACGATGAGGGAAGAACGATATATATCTTTTGAAGTTTTGAAAGGAAACTTCAGTAGTCTGCTAGTTTAGTGGACCGTTTCATAAAAGATCTACAACCTTTACAAAAGACAATCAGAGATACTAATGGCTGCAATTTCTAAACAAATGAATAAATATAATTAATTTGTATACTACCCCAAGGGAACTTATTTTCTATTCGGGCTCTTTACATATGCCTCCGGGGGCTCGAGCTCACGACCATAGTCAGACCTTGGTCAGGGCTAGGATCTTAACCACTGAATCAAACCTGCTCAACCGTTCGATATGCGATGATGGATTGGTGATAATTATTTCAGAACGACAGTACTGGGGTAGCTGGTTTATATTTATGTAATCAAATAGGTCTTAATTTGGTCATTACCAAGGTTTATGGTGTTGTAATATTAATAATTATGATTATAATGAACGTGATAATGCAACCTCAGGGAACTCAATCTCTTTCTAGGTGATTTACTGTTGCTGCAAAAACGCTATGGAGTAGTGAGTAGTATCATGATTGATAAACAACATGAATGACAGGATTAGGAATGACATGCACAGGTCTGCATGTAAGTGTGGTTAGTGGCAGATAGCACAGAGTCAGCACTCAAAAGTCATGATGAACGAATAATAGGAACCCGCTAAATGCTGTCCTAAATAGGTGTGGTTTTTAATTCTTTTTAAATGTCGTCATGTCAAGGGATGTTGTGAGGCAAGTCGGGTGTGAGTTCCAGGCTTTAAGACAATACGAACTAAATGCACGGTCTTTGGAGGACTTGGGGTTTGTACGAAGTCATGGTAAACTGTTTGAATCGAAAAACTGGTCGGTACAGTGCCTGGCCTGGCGGGGAGTATATCTGACAGGCATTTAAGAACCAAAGAATAAAGTGACCTAAAAGTGAGCAAAAAACCTTGAAATCAAACCTTTGCTGTAATGGGATCCAGTTCAGGTCGGCGTAAAGTGGCGTGATGTAGCGACTTCGAATCTCACGACACACAAGCCTAGCTGCCGAGTTTAACACCAGCTGCAAGTGCCTGATTGCACATGACTGTAGCCCAGCAAGCATTGACTTACAAAAGTCAAAACGGGATGTCGCTAATGCTATGACCAACTTAGACGTGGTACCTTTATCTTAACAAGCCCAAGTTTCCTCAATGCTATATATCTGAAAGTAGGCAGAATTTATTGTATAGCTAATGTGTTTGTCTAACAAGAGGTCTATTTTGAAACATGATACCCAGATTTCATGCTGATTCATCAGAAGATGTGCTGGCAGAGCAAATTTTGAACGTTGGCTTTTTCCACGTTCTGAATCACAGTGGGTTTGTCCATAACTGATAGTACGTGTTAGCGTCTGTAATTTGCCTGCAGGTCAAAGCACAGGAAGTATCGGCTGGTCGCCATTGAGGATCGAGATCAGAGCTAGCGGGAAGCGTCCTAACAACATTGACTCCAACGCAGTTCCGGCAAAGCGACAAAGCAACGGTGGTGACGCTAACACATTCCTGCCTGGAACTAACTTGGCCATAGCTTGTCGCAGCGTCGGTGATACAACACTTCAGCTGGAGTGGAGAAAGGAAGGGCAGCAACTTTCGAGCAATGCTTCGCCTGGAAGGGCTGTACTAAAGTGAGTCCTATTCACACGTAGACGGCTGCTACAATGCGATCCCTGGTCATACAATATTCACGTTGCTACATGGTCGTAAATAGAAAATCTAACGTTGCGGAAAATTCTCAACCTGAAAATATCCTAGCCAGCAACGGAGGTAATCTAGTTTGTCCTATTTCAGTGCAAATATGATTAGGTCTCCAGATAAAAAATGCGACCTTTTAAATGTACTGAATCGACTTGACTTGGAAGCCTAAGGCGTATAATATATATATATATATATATAGAGAGAGAGAGAGAGAGACACTATATTGCTGGACAAGTTCACAGGCGAAGGTCTAATTTATATGTAATATCTTATCTGGCAGTGCACCTGTATGCAGAACGGCTTGTGGTCATTTAGCTGTACATATGAGCTTCGTGTTTTTTTCAGCCTCGAAGGCATCACCACAGCTGACTCTGGAATCTATACATGCCAAGCAGTTATTGAAGGATTTGGCCCGATTGCTTCAGGCCAGATCAGTATTACCGTGCTAGGTGAGAACTTAAGCAGTATCATAGAGTGGCCTGCTGTACCTAGTCTGTGCTACTTTTCTTAGCTTTAAATCATCCCTTCTCATGGAAGGCATAGGATTTCCTTACTACCATAATATATTTTTGCCAGCAGGCAGCAGACCATGGCTTTTTGAAAGAGTTATCGGCCAAATCTTTATTTTGAGGCGCAGCCGTTATTTTTGCCAAAGCCTCATCTGGTCGATTTGCTTAGCTTATATTGGTCATCTGGAACATGTTAGTTTACACTTTGTGGTATATACCTCGTCACATCCCAAATGCATATGTCGTTTACTGAAATTTTTTTAGGTGGCTACTCGCCGTCTCCTGTGAGCATTAGAGCCGTCAGTGACGATCTTGGAAGTGGAGGCATTTACCTCGGCGGTGCGGTACTGCTGATTTGCGAAACCAACAGCAGCCCAGAGGCGAGCTACAACTGGATAAAAACCGGCCACATTCAGTCTTTAGCATTGCCATCCAATGCTATCGTTAAAAGCAACAAGCTAACGTAAGTTTTCAAGAATATGAAGAAAGATTGGGCTAGTAATTCAGGACTCATGCTTCACAAATTATCCTGACTTGACCGAACATAAAAAGAAATAAAAAACGTACTTATTCACCTCAGCACCTACTGGGTCCCCACTATTCGACCTTTATGTGCTCGTGCATGGCGTGCCTATCCATGGTACTCCATCCACGCTATTTCTGTTTTTTAATGAGCATGCTACCACCAACCAATCCGTCGTGGTCTCCCTTGCAGCAAATGTAAAGCCCCTAAAAATGAATTGAGCTCCTCGAGGGCTCTCTATCAAAAGTAATATTATTATTGTTATATCTATTAAATTTAGATAACATTCCAAAGTGAACTACAAAGTGACAAAAAGAGATACAAAGATTTACCTGCACGTGGTAATGAAACCCATTGTGGCAGCATGCCGAGCAGGAATAATATTAACAACAATAATGCCCTTGATAAAGCGCCCTCAGAGATCGCAATGTCTTTCTCGGTGCTTTACGTTTTCTGCGAGGGAAGCACGGTTAAATGGTGACTAATATCATGCTTGATAAATATGAATATCATGGTTAGGGTAGCCATGCACAGGGTCAGCATGCAAATGTGGTTAGTGGCAGCATGCACAGTGTCAAAACGCATAAGGACATGAAGGACGAAATCACAGGGAACCACTCAATGCTGTCATAAATAAGTGCTTTAAAGTTCTTTTTACATGTGGTCAAGTCAGGGGATGATCTGACGCATGTCGTGATGAACTTATAGCTTTGGGTGCATACGAACTAAATGCACGGTCGCCGAAGGTGTCGAGGTTTGTACAAGATGTTGGTGCACTGTTGGATTCCAAAAGCGGAAGCATGAAGCTTGGTGTGATGTGGGTGTAGATCTGAGAGATAGGTTGGAGCCAGAAAATGAAGTGAATTAAAAGTGAGCGACAGAACCTTGAATTTGATCCGTTGCTTGACTGATAGCCACCGCAGGTAGGGAGAAGTGGTGTGATGTGGCAACTGCGACGCTCACGACAGACAAGCCTAGCAGCAGTGTTTCGCACCACCTGCAATCGCTTGATGGCACATGCCGGTAGGCCAGCAAGCAGTGAATTACAGAAGTCAAGACAGGATTTCACAAATTCAGGGACCAACTTAGACGTGTTATCCTTATCTTAACAATCCCTAATTTTAGCAAAGTTATGTAGCTGAAAGTAGGCCGACTTGACTGTGGAGCTGATGTGGTCGTCTAGCGAGAGGTCACTTTGGAACATGGCACCTAAATTTCAAGCTGATTCAACCTGAGAAATCCTGGCTGAGCCATTTTTGACGGTAGGCCTCTCCAATTTCTCAATCACACTGGGTTTTGCCATAACTATTAGGTTAGTTTTATCATAGTTTAGCTTCAAAAAATGTGCTGCTATCCATGCCTGGATATCATCAATACATACAGCAACTGAGTTGAGAAATTCGAGGTGCTTTAACGCTTGTAGGGATCAAACTAAAGGTACGACAGAGTATCATCTGCATAGAAGTGAAAGTCTAGATTGTTCTTGGGTATTACATCAGCAAGAGGTGGAGTATAATTATTACAAATAGTTTTTTATAAAACTCCCAGGCATTTTGGAAATGAATAATGCTTAGAGCTGAATTGATATGTAAGATTTTTTGTTCTCAAAGCAACCTCACTTGATTCAGTGGCATTACTTTTCCAGAATTGTTGAGTTGACATAGTGGTAAACTGCACCATAGCATATGGGCCGGTAAGGGGTGAAGTAATGACAACTGAGCTTTATTCATATGGGCTTTTTGCAGCTTTGTGATAACGACTCGAACGAACTTCGCAGTGTCATTTCAAATTGACTCTTCATTATTTTAGGCAGCATCCGTCTGTTTGCTTGAAATTAATACCACGTCTGATTAAATAAGATTAAGTTATTCGTAAATTCGATGCTCTGTATTGACACTTATCCAAGTTAACAATATATTTGTTCGAACTTTAAAAATTAAATAAATTTTAAAAATTTAAGAAATTTAAAATAAATTTAGCCTGAACGCCTACTTCTAGGAACTCCTCCATCCACTTTATGCGGTAGCAGTTTCTAGCAAATGGTAGCTTGTCTATTTCGCCTCATTCCTAAGCACCTGTATTCACCGAAAGCCGACCCTTGACTTAAATTTTTAATCGTCAGAGCGTCAGAAACGGAAATTGGCTAGTTTTAAAAACAGAGTAGTTTTCTTTGTCCGATTTTAGGACCGATGAGAACTTAATAAGTGAAAGGCAGTGACGCGCATAAATAGACCTACCATAATGCTACTGAAACTCTTTGTATAAGCAGTCAGTGCGGCTTCATTAGAGGAATGATGGAGCATGTTTACACGAACAGCAGGTGTATGCGAACTGCAGGTCAGCCTTCAATTTCGATATCTGATTTTAGGATACCGTCGGTCCAGGCTCAGGATGCTGGAAATTACTCGTGCACTGCTACTAACACGTATGGTTCGTCCACTGGTACCGTCAACGTTCTGGTAGATACAAAAGGTACAATGCTAGGACGAGCCTGTTAATGCTGCTTTGCCCCGCTAATGTTTCATTATTCGAGACGGTCGGTCAACACACCTTTTTAAGACATCATTTACTGGATCCTGTGCTTCTTTCTTCATGTGCCTATGTGTGCTGACGCTGTGCGTGCTGCCACTAACCATGTTATTCATGTTTATCAAGCACGATATTACTCACCCTTCAATCGCACTTCCCTTTGCAGCAAATGTGAAGCGCCTAGAACGAGATTGAGCTCTCTGAGGGCCCTTTATCAAGTACATGGTTATTATTATAATCAAGCAGGAAACGGTAGTAGGCTAGCTGCAGTCAATAGCAAAAAAGCTGTTAAAGCATCATTCACCTACATCGTCAGTCAGTCGTTCGCCTTGACAATCAAATTTTCTGCTGCTTCACTAACCAATGAAAGCACACGGGCTGCGTGATGCGTTCCATGCTTATAGGTAGCTATGCACCGAACAAAGTAAACATAATTTCCACCCGTGACGGAAGTGGTAGCGCTGGCGACCTAGGCTGTGAAGAGCTCATACTTGTTTGCCAAGCAAATGGTGGTCCAAATCCCAGCTACAAATGGAGCTACGTCAAGGGCTCTCAGACGATTCCTTTGTCGGGCTCAGCCATCGTCGAAGGCAACAAACTGAGGTAAGTATTGAGCTAATGGAAATTTTTCCTTTACCTGCTCCGAACCAACGATAAAAGTAAAAGCTTCAAATGAGACCATTGAAATCAACACAGGATTCGCATGAAGAAATCTAGAAAGTGTCCGATCAGGTTAAAGTACACCTTCACAGGTGCGAATGAATCGAAGGTGGTAGAGAGATAAACCCGGATAACTATCGGAGAAATATTTTGTTACGCATGCAGCAGGGTAGTTATTTAGGGTGCTGTCGAATAGACACTGAGCAGCAGAGTGGAAAAATATTACGACTGGAGTTGCTGCTGGATAAAGTGCCCTCGTGTTGAGAATATAGTCTTCACACTATACATGAGATAATTAAAAAATTAAACCCCCCCCCGAGCAATTCTACTAAACAAGGATAGAAGCTTAATTATGATAAAATAGTCAGCCCACAATGGGAGGGATGAAAACTACCTCATCGGCATGGTGCAGGAATGATTGATGTGCATAATCCTTGTCAAATGTTGGATCTGTATTCCAATTGCCACTTGATAGTCATCTCGAAAGATCAGCAATCATGCAGCTCCTGTAAGTACTTGGTTCATTTCTTATATTCAGTACAAATCTGGATCCTCATAGCTTCATTCTTGAAGCTCGTTAACAAGACGATACTGTTTAAAGAAACAGTTATTCCAATCGCAGTATTCGTACCAATTTGGTCCTCGTCGATTACTTTGTAAGTTGTCTCATACCAATATAGCTAGAGTTTAAAAATAGCTTGTTTTTATGCACCCTAATTATAAAATTGACCCATTCAATATGTGCTTGAAATATTTCATTGAACTCACTGAAGGTAATCCTGCGATCTTGCAAAAGAGTTGTACTCACAAGTTACCCACAAGTTTGTAATGATCGGTTGCGGTAAGTCAGTTTTGTTTTTTAATTCATCTTCTAAACAACCGAAATTTACCCTGCTGCAGCCTAATTCAGAGAGGGTCGTTGCCTAGCCAGAGGTTGTGACTAACAGCATGACGTCACTCTGCATGCATGCCGTATTTTTCAGGATTCCTGTAAACCAGGCGGCTGACGCCGGAACATTCTTATGTACTGCCCAGAACCGTTACGGTTCGTCGTCCGCTGCTGTAATAGTCGGTGGAAATAAGCCAGGCAAGTACATTCGCTAATTTACAAGTTTTACCTCGCGTATACTGATGCATAGAATGCCAAAGATTTGTCTTTGATTATCACGAGTGAAAGCAGCCGCATTTGCAGCACCTTGGAAAGCTCTAAGAGTAAGAGTCTTATAAAGTTCTCAAATGACATCCTAAAATGCAGTGGCAGGTATCACTGCAAGCTGTGCGTGCCTGAGTTCTGGAAGCTATTAAGTAAAGTCTATACGTACGACCCCATCATTTAAAATTTTCTGCTCCGTCTCCACCGGATGTCAAGTGTTGCATGCAATATTTGCGACATTGCTTAGCTCGTTGAGGAATCAAATGTATGGGCATTTTTGGATCACCGTCTTTCAAAAAGCAATGTCTCTTCTCGCCGACCTGCACTGGCTACCAGTCAAGCAACGGATTGACTTCGAGGTTTAGCCTCTCACTTTTAAGTTATCTCATTCTTTGGCTCGATCATATCTCTCAGATACACTCCCGTATCAGGCCAGTATCGTACCACCCACTTTTCGAAATCCAGCAGTCTACCAATACCTCGTGCAAACCTCAAATGATTTAGAGACCGTGAATTTAGTTTGTATGCGCCCAAAGCCTGGAATTCCCTCCCAACTTGCGTCAGAACATCCCCTGACCACATTCCAAAAAACTTAAAACACACACCTTTTTAGGACAGTATTTAGTGGATCCCTGTGATTCGTCCTTAATGTGCCTCTGCGTGCTGACACTGTGCATGCTGCCACTAACCACATTTGCATGCTGACCCTGTGCATATCACCCCCAACCATGTTATTGATTTTGTTTGTCTATCAAGCATGATATTACTCTCCATTCAATTGCTTCTCCCTTTGCAGCAAATGTAAATCGCTTAGAGATCAATTTAGTTCTCTGAGGGCGCTTGATCAACTGCATTATTATTATTATATTACTATTGTTTGAAGTTTTGTCAGGTTTAACTGTTCTATATAAAGAGGTCTGGTTCTTCGTAAAAGCGTACCGAGATATTAATAAACACATTCTGCTGCTAGTCCAACGTTCGCTTTAGAGTACTGCATTGGTTATTAATCTTTCTTTCCGAGAACATTTCATTGGTAGCTGGGACATTTATAAATGCATTTCAATTAAGTAATTTCTTTTGCTGATGACAGCATTGATATGCCTGCAGGTGACGGCAAACCCGTCATTTGGTCACCATTGAAGATAGAGATTTTAGCTAGTGGAAAGAAACCCAGCAACGGTGATGCCAACGCATTCCTGCCTGGAACTAAATTGGTCATTAATGGTCGCACCATCGGTGACAATACCCTTCAGCTAGAGTGGAGAAAGGATGGGCAGCTGCTTACAAGTGATGCTTCACCTGGAAAGGCTGTACTAAAGTAAGTCAGATTGATGAATGGCTTTTGACTATTAAGTGTTAGCTGGTAGTATAACAGTTTTCTCTCTTCACGCATGCAGAGTGAGAGCTCTGTAACAGAACATCTTGTGTGCTTGAAATAGCCTGACAAGAATCTTATGGCTTGCTATTACCACAGTGTAAAGAACTAGGGCGACCCTGCACAATAAGGCCACGTTAAATACTTATACGGTTTGGCTTGCTGACTTGCAAACCTTAGTTGTGAATTATTTACCCGACGATTCGACAGACCATCTTCATTTAACCCAACGTAACTTACGATATGATGGCATGACACAGCAGCAGTGTCATGTTTGCCTTTTCCAATGGAATAAGAAATATTCTGCTGTATTCAAGCTGCCGTTGCAGGAATTTAACCTGTGCCTTATCTTAAGCACGTCCGGATGCTGTATTTACATAGACAAAATAAAAGCTGCTTGCATTTTTATCAGCCAGACTTGTTGTACCTATAGGCTCCTTACCCGGAGACAGTCGAATGTATATATGCTATATTTTCTAACAACTTAATACTATGCAGACAGACTGGCAAATTTAAGGTAATGTATCTTCGTCTGTAACTCAATAAAGTCATGAAGACTGTGTCGGTGTTGGGCGGGAGAGTTGTGTACCGCGAACTTACAACCTTAGCGGCTTTCGGTACCCAGTCGGTAGCCAGCAGATGTCATCACAGGTAACTACGAAAAAGTGGGATGCCTAGCAGATGCATTAGAGCAGTTGGGATAGTGAGTAGCTTTAAAATAGCAGCTCAGTACCACTGAAATCAATAAGCTATAATCGGAAGCAGAAGAGTAGTTGTCGTTGCCTAAGAATTATGGAAGCAAGTTCCACAGTCTAGGACTGTCGTTGCCTAAGAATTGTGGCAGCAAGTTCGAAAGTCTAAAGCATGCAGAGGTAAAGCTTCAGAAGCAAGTGGTCTTTAAGTGGAAGAATGGAACAGCTAAATTATCGTCCATACAAGACCTCAGGGCTCTGATAGGCACAAACTCGTGCAGCAGTTTAGCTACGTATGGAGGAACTAAGCCGTGGCAGGCCTTTTGAGCCACCATAAAAACTTTGCTCTGTATCCTTTGATCAGCTGGCAGCCACCCTAGCTCTTTTAGAAAAGGAGACACGTGGTCAAACCTCTGAGACTTGCTAACTAACCTTGAAGCCACATTTCCGGCTATTTGCAGTGGCCCAGTTGCTTTCTTTGGTAGCCCAGCCAAAATGGAATTCCAATAATCATGCCGAGACAGAACTAAGGAGCTAGCTAAACGTTTTGCGAGCCACAGTGGAAGGCAGCTCCTAATCTTATATAGGGATCGGACGTGATGGTAAGCTGTAGAAGCAGTCTTCTGAATGAAGCTTTTACAATTAGGCTGCTGTCGAAATCGACACACCTAAATGTTGAGTATTTGGAGATGGTCACACAACTGCATCACCCATCGGAAGAACCGGTCAGCTTGCCAATGATATGTGCTCGTTCATTTCTTGCAGTTTCGAAAGCATCACCTCAGCTGACTCCGGAGTCTACACATGCCTAGCAGTGGTTGAAGGATTTGGCCCAATTGCTTCGGGCCAGATCAGAATTACCGTGCTCGGTAAGATGGAATCAGTGTCAGGTGTTTGCCTGGTGTTGATATTTATTTTCACAGCTTTGAATTATCCTTTCTTGTGCACGGCGTAGGATTTCTTAGCTACCACAATTTAGATTTTCCGTTCAGAAGCAGAAAAAGTATGTGTGCAGCATCTGAATGCCACAGCCTTCACTAGTGACCTTGGCAATATCTTTTAGGAAAACCCCACTTGTAAATTTTCTCAGCATATGATGACTGACTTGAGCATCTAAGCTGCTCTGTGTGGTATATAGTACTTCGTGTTGCAATTGGATATACCGTCTGCTGAACATTTTGTAGACAGCTATTCACCATCTGCTGCGAGCATTAGGACAGTCAGTAATGATCTGGGAAATGGAGGCATTTACCTCGGTGGCTCCATAGAACTTATTTGTGAAGCCGACGGCAGTCCACTTCCAAGCTACATCTGGACACTAATCCGTGACCTTCAAACTTTAGCATTGCCCTCCAAAGCTATTATTGACGGCAACAAGCTCACGTAAGTGTTCGAGAATATGAAGAGGGCTTCAGCTAACAAATCTGATGTTGAGAGAAATACATATAGCTAATTACAACCTGTAGAGAGATATAGAAAGATAGAGTTACTTGCATATTGTGATGAGTCACAGAGGGGCAACGAGAAAGGCAGTAAAGCTAATGGGTGCTAATTATAATTAAAAAAATTCAGGATATGACTAAACAGGGCAATTATATAAGAATTTCTTAGTAAATCCAGTGTAATTATACATCTGGCCGTTCCCGATATAGCATACGTAAGTGTTGAATCTCCATCTGCAACTCCATGAAGCCATTAAAGTTATGTGGGTGTTAAACAAGAGTGTTTTGTATATCCCACTCGCAGCCTGACCGGCTTTCGATAGACATTCATTAGCCAACAGGCTTCGTCTCACTCGAAAAAAGAAAGTGGGAAGCATTGCAGAGTCAGGAGAGCAGTCGAGGTATTGAGTAGCATGAAAGTAGCAGCTCAGGACCACTGAAAATGATGAGCCATAGTCGGCAGCAGGAATATAGTTGTCCTCGCTTGGTAACTGCAGCAGCGAGTTCCACAGTCTTGGACCTGCAGAGCTAAAAAAATTATCGCCAACTGTCCTTAAGCGGAGGAATGGAACAGCTAGTTTATCGTCTACACTGAACCTGAGGGTGCGAAGAGGCTGAAACTGATACAGCAGTTCAGCTTATTACGAAGGAGGGAAGCCATGGCGGGCCTTGTGAGTCAACGTATGAACTTTGATCTGTATCCATTGCTCAACCGATTTCGATACAATATCTTTCAGCAAATAAGACACGTGCTCAAACATTTAGGACTTGAGGACTAGCCTTGCAGCCATATTCACAATCAGCTGCAGTGGACCACTGGCTTTCTTTGGTAGCCCACTGGAAAGGGGATTACAATAATCAAGCAGAGACAGAACTAAGGAGCTAGTTAAATTTGTGGCAAGCCTCAGTGGAAGACAGAGCCAAATCTTGGATAGGAATTGGACGTGATGGCTAGCTTCAGAAGCAGTCTTCTGACTGAAGCTTTTAAAATTAAGGCAGCTGTTAACAGCGACACCTAGATTTCCAGCAGGCATCTATTAGAAGTGCAAATCTTTTTTTTATCCACCCTGACGCTTCCGTTGTCCTTTGAGCAACAGTGTGGTTTCGTCGTTATTTAGTTTCAAGTAGTATTTCGCCATCCACGATCAAAGTTCGGCAAAGGCAAGCATTCAGTTTCTCAGTTGCTGTTGCAGATTCCGAAGATTTGAATGGCAAACATAGTTAAGTATCGGCATCATAAAGTGATATCCTAGCCCATGGGCCTTAATCAATTTTCCTGGAGCTTCAGTATGAATAGAGAACAGCAACGGACCCTGTACGGACTTTTGAGGGACTCCACTGGTGACCCGTCACGTGTATGAGATCTGACCCCCACACGACAGGGATTGAACAAGTTCAGAAAAGTGCAATTTAAACGACGCCTGTGCCTTGGTTGCCAGATCGATCTTTGTTCTCCATAGTTCGAGTGGACTATCGTAATCTTTGATATCGAAGGCAGGTGATAGATTAGCAGAGCTAGGGCAGTGACATTACAGTCACGTTACCACGTGGAATGTCATCGTTAACACGGAGGAGAGCATTTTCAGTGGAGTGCTGCCTCTTGAACCATGATTGAAATGTATCTGACATTTCATTCTTTTCAATTCGTTCAATCAGCTTCTTAGCAACAATTATTTCAAGAATCTTTGACAAGAAAAGAAGAAGGGAATCTGGGTGATAGTTTGCAAGGACCTCTGTATCTAATCCATTCTGTTTACTTACGTGGGTAACGATTGCCGATTTAAAGGACTTGTATACGATTCCATTTCAAAATAAGCATTATAAATCTCTTTTAACAATGCTAATTTGGTCTTCAAGTGAAGACCACAGAGATGATGGTATGTGGTCTTCAGGAGTCGTGCTCTTTCTGCATAACCTTATGAAGCTAGCCACATAGCATGCAGAAACCTCGGCAAACCTTTCCACTACAGTCAATGATTATGACATGGGCCACACAGCGAAATATCATTTGGATTAGTGTGGCATGATTACTCCGAAATAATTAGCCGCATAATTTTAGGACCGACTCTTAATGACCTTACACACTGTTTTGGTATTACATAGGATAGTTTTGCTTTAATATTTGCTGTTGCTATTCAATTGCGTTTTCCTAAATTTTTACAAGATATGTACTTTTATTCTCCCTGAACTAGCATTTGGTTATAATGTAGCCTGCATGGTCGCTTCGAAGAATCTCTTCCTTTTAGAGTGGGCTATGGTAGCTGTCCGCCAATGATAGATGGCCTTTGCAGTCACGGTCATGATCAACATCATTGACCGAAGTGATGTTGGTTCTTTACAAGAGCCACAATCTTTTCTTAGCCATTTTCTTCCATATTAGTAATCTCATCTGATTTTACGTCCTGTGACAATGAAAACATCAATTCCAGCTTGTATTGTTAGCTGTATTAAGGAGTTCGCTGTCAACACTTGTCACGACAACTGTCGAAGCTGCTGCAGTACTGTTAATGGAGGGCACTTGGGCCTGAAATAGCTAGTGTCTATTTCTCTCGCTTAAACCAACTTGATGAGTCGCAAACCTCCAATGACTTTACTTTCTACTCACCAGAGCATAATTTTACTGATTAGCGTGTTCCAATCAGAGTTGTCTTCTCAATATGATTGTGGGACAGGTGGAGACATATGAGATAAATTGAAAAATACTCATAGATAACTTATGGTATTGCTATCGAAGATTTTCATATCCACTGTCAAACCGGCTGCTGTCGTATGAGGTGATGGCATAATAACTAATGCTGTTTTAATATACAAAAGTACGGCTAAAAATTTAATTGTAAGATCCCATTTTTAGATTACCGTCAGTCCGAGCTCAGGATGCTGGTACTTACTTGTGCACAGCTAGCAACCAGTATGGATCGGCATCTGGTAGAGTCAACGTTGCTGTGGACACTAAAGGTATAATGCAGTTGCATGCTTCGCCTGCTGCTTTGCATTGCGGCTGCTTCAACCTTCGAGATTTGGTCACTCAAGCAGTATAACCTACCTCCAATGGTTTACTGGTACGAGTCTATAGAGTAACAGCTCTATCGTTACCGAAAGGCCATTGAGTCAACATTCACGTACCTTACCAGTCTGTTTTTCGTGCCTGTGACCAAACAGTTACTGTTGCTATACTAACCAAAGACTTTGAAGAGGCTGAGTGGCGATTGTGACGGATGAATTTATAGGTAGCTACTCGCCAAACTTGGTGAAAGTAACATCGCTTAATGATGGAGGTAATAGTGGAGGCGTCCCAGTCGGTGAGGATCTCAACCTTGCTTGCACAGCTAATGGTGGTCCATCTCCCAGCTATGAATGGATCCAAGTCAAAAAATCTAAGCAGGTTCCATTGTCAGCATCTGCCATCATCGAAGGCAACAAACTTAGGTAAGTAACGAGTGACTTGAAAAGGATTGACCGAGGCAAAGAAGCAGCGCTGAGAATTCAGCAACGCCTGGACTAGCTGCATTGGGCTTTGCTCACCTGTTTCGATCCTCGAAAACGTCTGATCAGAATAAAATTCCCATTTTCTGTTGAGATTTTACTAATGGACAAAAAAGAAAGTAATAGTTGAAGACTAGATCAATAGTAAGACAGAGACACAGTACAGCATTTGTATAGCAGTGCAGTCATATAGGTCGGAAGACATAAAGTATAAGAGATAAAGACCGGAATCGCAGATAGATGTAGTGCCGCTCAGTTTAAAAACTTGACCTCGTATTTTGAATGACATATCGTACTAAACCTAAGCATTCTGTCAATCTAAAATAAAATTGAGACTATTTTATAGTACAGCAGGAGCATGAAAACTTGTGAGCTTTAAATCGCTATCACTTGTGCTTAACGGCTAAGTTTGATTTGTTTAACTGCTCGGTGATCCTTCTTTCTTTATTGCAAGAGTAATTGAAAGCGGTAACCCTACAACTCATGTATTCTGTAACTTCAGCAAGTACAGTTTTAGCCTCTTACGGGAATGTAACCATCCGGATCCTTACTGCATCGTTGAGACTTGCAATCTTATTAAAGCACGAAACATGGGTAATGCGACCATTAATAATTTTCCCATGCGATTAGGATGACTTGAGACAACAAACAGGGTTCCTGTCAAATAATGAGAAAGAGACGCATACCAGTGCAGTAATGACTTGAACGATAGCCACAGTTGTATACAGTCGAATGATATAGTCGTTCCCATATTTATTTGTTTAACTGCTACAAGTAAATGCACACTTGACTCTGGTATTCGTTGTACGCCTTAGCTCAAATCATGCATAATAATGTTCTGTCGACATGCTTACCTGGATTTCTCACTGAATATTTGCAGTTGTTTAAGATTATGTCGGTTATCAAAATTAGTAGTCACAATAACTGGCATCGACCCTGCTGCACCCAACTTCAGTGTGAGTCGTGGTGTACCCAATTTCCGATAAGAGTAATTCTGACCTTGACCTGCATGTATGTGGCGTTTTTCAGGATTCCGTCGGTCCAAGCCGATGACGCCGGAACGTACTTGTGTATTGCCCGGAACCGGTACGGTTCGTCGTCTGCTGCTGTTACTATCGTCAGGGACACGAAAGGCAAGTGCAATCTGGGCAATGGCATTTACGTTAATCTTGCATTGACTATGTATGGGCAGAAAATTATTTGCATTTAATCAGCAACAGTGAAAGGAGCAGCATCTGCTGCACTTGCTAAAGCTTCAAGATTTAATTTCACGTTATTTGCAAGATTGGCATCCTCAAACTCACTGGCTAGGTAGCACTGCAACGTGTGAGTTCCTGAGTTCTGGCTCCTAGTGGGTACAATCTTTGTAGTACTGGCACATCAATTTAGCTATTCCGCTGTGTCCACAGTGGAGATGTCAAGTACTTCATGTAATAATAACATTTCATAATACAATTTTACAAGATCACGTATTGCATGAAATATGTGTCGCATTGCTTAGCTGTGCGAGGAACATGATGCACTTGCATGCGTGATCAAAGTCTCTCCCCATCCGACTTGTATTGTCTGGTACTGTAGTAGCTGATTTATATGCAGAGATCCAATCCTGCATGCATTATGCAGGGACATTATTTGATGGGTGATACTGGAATTCAGATATTCTATATATAGCACCGGAACAGTCAGCAATTTTTCGTAACGACACTTTTTTTGGATCTCAACAGATTTCAAATAAGTTTTTAAGTAGTAATTACAAGTGTTGCTATTTCTGACAGCTTTATTATGCCTGCAGGTGGAGCGACAACCCTCAACTGGTCCTCATTGAAGATCGAGATTGTAGCTAGTGGGAAGCGACCTCGCAAAGATGAAGCTCAAAAACTCCTGCCTGGAAGTGACTTGTCGAAGCGACAGAGCAATGGCGACGATAACACGTTCCTGCCTGGAACTAACTTGGCCATCACTGGTCGCAGCATTGGTGATCCTACCCTTCAGCTGGAGTGGAGACAAAAAGGGCAGCTACTCCAGAGCAATGCTTCGCCTGGCAAGGCTGTGCTAAAGTGAGTCCGATCAACATTTGCTCGCGTACTACAAAGCAGGCTCGGGTCCTAAATGCTTTTTGGGTGTACTGGCGTCGAAATTAGGATATCAAAATAATTGACAAATCTCTGGCCTCGAAATGAGTTAAATCCCCGAAATGTTTTGCTCTTCCATGGTGTCTGCGTACGAAGAAAACTAGTACGGCTGATGAAAATGTGTCCGTCAAATGCTATTAAAAGGCTTGGCTTGAGCACCACAGATGTTCCTATTTACCCTAAGATTCAAGTGGCGTGTCCTGTAGACCTCGTTTAACCTATGGTAGGTAATGAATATGCCTTATAATTAAAATAATAATTATAATACGTTTGCCAAATAGCCCTCAGCGAACCTAATCTCTCTCTCTAGGCGGTTTGCATTTGCTGTAAAGTGAAATGTACTTGAGCTTCAGTATTGTATCAGCCCGTTCAAATAGGCTCGAGGTTTTTCTGGTGGATTTGGGCCCCCCTCACATTGTTCATGTCGTTGGCTTGGGTTAGTCCTATCTAAAAAGAGCACAAAGTAAATTTTGAAGTTTTGCAATTATCTTTACAAGGGCATTTTGTACTACCGTATTTCTTTCCCGGCATGGCTTGGCCTTTCCGTCTGATATTTTCGTAAAGTACATTATTTTGCAGCAAAGCTAGTTTTGAGCTTCCAGCTAATGTGAGCTTGACGATTTATTTCAGCCTGGCAGGCATCACCTCAGCTAACTCTGGCGTTTACACATGCCAAGCAATTGTTGATGGCTTCGGCCCCATCGCTTCAAGCCAGATCACTATTACGGTTCTTGGTAAGATCGTGCGATTCCCGTGTACTTGATTGAACTAAGTATTCTCTACTAGTTTTCACTGCTTTGAACCATCTATTCTCCAGCATAGTGTAGGATTTCTTGATAATTTAGACGGGGGTTTCCAGCAGTCACATAATGCATTCTTGTCAGCGGCATAGAAAGTTATGGACACCGTTCTTGGATCTTGCCAATATTTGAAAAAAGTTTTGACATGTCTATTTTGTGAGCAATAAGTCAATCATCTTGAACGTCTAGGCCAGCTGATCGTTTCCTTTAAAGCGTGGAATTCCAAATATATATATATATATATATATATATATATATATATATATATGTATATATATACAGGCTGTGGTACTTGTTGCAGACAGCTACTCACCATCTTCTGTGAGCGTTACGGCCGTCAGTGACGATCTGGGAAGTGGAGGCCTTTACCTTGGTGGCTCGGTCCAACTAATTTGCGAAGCCGACGGAAGCCCTGTTCCGAGGTACATATGGATCAAAAAGAACGGTCTTCAAACCTTAACCTTGCCAACCAAAGCAGTCATCAACGGCAACCAGCTAACGTAAGTTTTTGAGATGATAAAGACAACTTGTGGTATGAGTGAGATATAGAGAGAAATTACTTTTAAGAAATTCTGTCAGTCATATTTTGAAAACCTTTGGCCAACATTACCGGCTTTCATTTCAGTTAGCATCCGATATTTTTTTGTTTAAATTATTGTGGTATTCAAGATGACGTTCCTTGAAATGTTGAGCCAATCGACAGTAGCAGTACTTCAAGTAGCATCATTTTGTTAGAACTTGGCATGCAAGGTTTCGAGTGCCTCTGAGAATGCTTTCTACCATTGTGGGCTGATGTAGCTGCCCCTCCCAAAATGTTACATGGTCTCATCTGTCAAAGTCTGGAACGACATTAGTGACCAAAAGCCACAGGCTTCTACAATTACTACTTATTAAAGCATCATGCGTTTTAGACCGGTTATTTATCAGCTGTGCATTCCTAATCCAGTTGTTTGGTTTTCGAAAACGTCAAATAGAAAACAGTCGTAGCCAGACTTAAGACATTCCTATTGACACTATCCTTATCAATTAAACTTCAGTTGTGTATTGATATTGCATGGTAACCCGAAAGGCTGGCAGATGCCAACTGTAGGGCAGCCTGCACTTCTGACATCCTGTTTTAGGATACCATCAGTCCAGGCTCAGGATGCTGGAAATTACTCGTGCACAGCTGCTAACACGTATGGCTCATCCTCTGGTACGGTCAGCATAGTGGTGGACGAAAAAGGTATAATGCGGGGACGAGCCTGCTTCTGCTGGTGGTTTGCAAAGCCAGTGTTTAATTCTTTGAGATTCGGTAGTGGAAGCAGACAGCTATAGTCGGCGAGCAGCACTGCAATGGCCGAACAGCTTTTCGCTGCATCATTCACGAATTTTATCAGTCTTGTTGTGCCTTGAAGCATACAATTTCTAGTTGCTGCACTACCGAAAGTGCATTGTTGAGTAATGCCTTCAAAAAACTTACAGGTAGCTTTCCACCAAACTCGGTAAAAGTAACTTCCCCCGAAGGTGGTGGTGGTAGTGGAGGCGTTCCAGCTGGTGGAGAGCTCAACCTCTTTTGCGAAGCGAACGGTGGTCCAGCTCCCAGCTACACATGGATTCAAGTCAATGGCTCTCACAAGGTTCCACTGCCGGCCTCTGCCAGCATTGACGGAAACAAACTGAGGTAAGTTATGAGCGATTCGAAAGGTAAGTTCATGGCTGCAGAATCAGCGCCGAGGATCATCAGCGTCGAGGGCTTAATTGGTATCGAGCAATCACATCTTAAAAAAGCATTTTCATGAAGTCCTATTCGTTTTAAAAAACGCCTTCTCAGGTTTTATTAACTCAAGCAAGTAGTGATATATAGATGGATAAATCAATGTAAATCGTAGGAAAGAGACTCAATACAGCCGCCATAAGCTGATGCTTTCAAATAGATTTGAAGCAGCAAAACTAACGACACAAGGACTGCTAATCACTTTTAGGTTTCTTCATTCTTTGGTTCTAACCCACATGCAAGATTTACGCCTATACTGGTTTAGGCATCGTACCACTTACTTATCGGGATCTAATCGTTTGCCTACACCTCACACAAACCAGATATCCTTTGGAGGCCTTGCCTTTAGTTCTTTAGTTCGGATGCTCCAAAAGCTTTGAACTCACCCAGGACCTTCCACACGACATCTCCTGACTTGACAACATTAGAAAAAACTAAAATCGCATCTAGTGATCAAAGTATTTACTGGGTCCGGGCGAATTGTGCCTTACGCATGGGTTGTTTCGATTAACGCCTTAGCCATCTTTTTCAGGATCTCTCCAGTCAAGACTGATGATGCCGGAACATACTTGTGTATTGCCCAGAACCGATACGGTTCGGTTTCTAGTGGAGGAAGCATCGTGTGGGACGCGACAGGCAAGTAATTTTATTAGTTCTCTAGCACCGAATGAAGTTTTACATTTCCCGCAGAGGACATGTTTTAATCCACAAGTGTGACGGAAGCGCCAGCTTCGTTCCCATTAGCTGAAGATCTCAGTTCTCGTCTCTTCTATAATTATATGCATTCTGTACTTTTCTGGGAAGGTAACTCTGAAGCTTGCATTGACTGGAGGTTCTCCAGAAACCACATACGTTTTCAGAAGATTAGAATCTGAGAAATACCATTCGCTTAAAGGTCAATAGTATCCATTGTAGCTAAGGACATATTCGGCTATGTTTCCTCATCGGCTTGATGAGCGTGTAAAAACATGCCCACACTTGCATGAAACCTGTCTCTGGTTTGAGATCGCTTGCTGTAAAGCTGATCGGTATTTGAACTGATTGTTATGCAGGTTATCGTAAGCAATGCATCTTATGGTATGTACACTGTCCAGTATTCATGTTTTTCCTATATGGCTGCAGGTGGAGGTAATAAAGCCAAGTGGTTGCCGTTGAAGCTGGATATTGTAGCTACTGGGGCACCACTCAATAACTCTGACGGCAGCACGTTCCTGCCGGGCTCTAAATTATCGATTACCGCTCGAGCCGTTGGTGGTCCAACGCTTCAGCTGGAGTGGAGGAAGAATGGGCAGCTGTTGCCCAGCAACACTTCGCCCGGCCAGGCTGTCCTCGAGTAAGTTGATTACAGGCAGGGACTATATTTAGTTTTGCTAATTGTTCTCCTAATCACACGCTCTGTTATAGATTAAGCTTGCATCTTGCAA
Organism: Cristatella mucedo; assembly: GCA_009760855.2. NCBI lineage: Eukaryota > Metazoa > Bryozoa > Phylactolaemata > Cristatellidae > Cristatella > Cristatella mucedo. The sequence goes on along the minus strand of WPIO01000067.1, from coordinate 700,134 downwards.
ATTTATGGGGCTGAATCTCTTCGCAGACGTGTGTCATTTAAATGTTTAGGTGGTGAGAAATGGTGTCCTACATTGTTCTGCATAGAATTCATTTAGTGCTAACTTTGGCCAACCAGCTTACATTCGCTTTCTCAGAGTATAGATATGAAGCTCATACTAATCCCAGATCTGTAGCTCAGACTTAAAGATGGAATATCTTTTAGGATATACCTAGGGCTTGAAAGCCTCACCTTGAGGCTTGATCTACCCAAATAGATGTGCATTACTTAATCATTGCAATGCCTGGTGGGGCATCAGCTAATCGATTTCATTGTGCAAACTGGAAACAAATGATAGTGCTGGTCGTTATAGACACTTTACAAGCACTGGTAGAACTAGAATTAGGGTAAGCTAATCAGTCGTTGAATTTTCACAAATTACGGAAGTTGAATTAATAATGACAATACATTTAGCTTTAAACGTGTTGTTGGGGGATACAATATCAATTGGCAAACTTAAATACTTCCAGCAATGTATCTAAATCAGGGTGTAGTGGTCTGGAATCTAAAAAGCTGAAACAGGACTGATCAGAATTTCTTTCTCTCTCTCTCTCTCTCCTCTCTCCTCTCTCTCCTATCTCTCTCTCTCCTCTCTCTCTCTCTCTCTCTCTCTCTCTCTCTCTCTCTCTCTCTCTCTCTCTCTCTCTCTCTCTCTCTCTCCTCTCTCTCTCCTCTCTCCTATCTCTCTCTTCCTCCCTTTCTCCCACGCACACTCCTCAAGACGTCGGAATTAAACCAAGATTCCCAGGTTGCACAAGGCTTTACCTATTCAAAATATTTCCCAAAGAGCTCATGAATTTAAATATCAGGCTTACACCTTAATACAAATGTAGATAACACACTCGAAGCCTCTGGCTAATTAAATCCAAACTTAGGAAGACATGCAATGAATACCTCCCTTTATAAAGCCATTAAGTCGCTAGCAAAAAGACAGGTTTACAGGAGATTAGGAAAATCTGTTTCCACACACACACACACACACACACACACGCATACAGACGCACGAGCACACGCACACATACACACACACTCACACACTCACACACTTATGCACTCACACACAACCAATCACACAAAATCACATACACACATGCACACTGTATATATATATATATATATATACGTTGTGCACACTGTATATATATATATATATATATATATATATATATATATATATATATATATATATATATGTGTGTGTGTGTGTGTGTGTGTGTGTGTGTGTATAGCTGATAATTAAATAGTGCGACACATATTCGCGTATCAACACTAAAATTATAAATTTTACTCCAAGAAATTTAAAGGAATTCTGAAGATCACGTTTAGTGAATAATATTAAGAAGTGCAGTGTCAGAATGCTTAAGCAAAGACTGGACATTTTTGGTTGGCTTATATCTCTGCCTTCATATTAATCGAAAAAGACGTAGTAGGGATCACAGTTAGAATTAGCTATAGATGTATTTCCATACATTATAAATTCTGTCTTCAAAGGACTACATGTTGTTTAGGAACTCAGCTATAATCCGGAAAGAAAAGAAAAGTGACATGAGAGTCAGTCTACCTACATCGCCTGAGTGGCCAGCCTTGAACGTGATAGGCTGTTGCATGCAAGCTAGTGTCGGTCTCTGAGAACGGCAGCCATGCAGCGGTTGCTTCACTCACAATAAACAATCCTAGCTCCTGAGTCTCACATGGACTGTCAGAGAATAGTGGCCCTAACGCGATTAAATCTCGGTTCAGGACTGACTGAGCTTGTAAGTGTGCTTCCAATTTTCGGTCCATACGAATAAAAAGCATCTACAGGCCAGGGCGATATCAATCAAGCTAAGCCATAACTTTATCCTTAGTATATTTTAATTATCGGTTTACCTATATATATTGTGCAGTGTAAATAAAACGTGAGAAATTGCATCCAAAAGCTCACAGACGCCGACTCCCAAGCACCTTTTGACAGCGTCGGGAGACATACGTTCACAGGGGTTGCTCACAGCCAGCCGGCACACGATTGCTCCGACCCGTTTTTTGTCACACCTGAGCTCTTAACCTGCATGATTTATACTTCCTTCGGTGAAACTGCCCGGCCCATTAAATGCTGGCTGAGCTGCATTCAAAGCCGGCCACTCACATCAAAGGTGGACCTGTTGAAGTGGCCGAGCACCTGCCTTCTAATCACCCATACACTGTGGAACATCGGAAAGGAAACATCTCGCATCTACAAATTATTACTTAGGGAACAGATAATCGTGTCTAGGAAATGTTGCAATCAGGATTACTTCAGCATTTACAGGTTTTAAAACCTCTCCCGTTTAACCATAGGCATAGCTCTGCTTTCATTAGAAGCGGAGCTCATACATTACCAAAATGTTAAGCATGTTCTCTGCAAGTCGCTAAGCAGCAGCATTAATAATATTAACCATCCGTGATGCAAAAAATTCCGTCTTCTTCCCTTTCTGTGGAGTCAGTGGGTTGACGATGGTGCTGATGTCGAAGTATGTTTAATATTTTGCAGTCTTACGAGCATCGCTGCAAAAGACTCAGGTGTGTACGAGTGTCAAGCAGCCATTGACGGATTCGGCATTCTATTGTCTGGCAAGTTTCCTTTGACCGTGCCGGGTAAGGCCTGAACCGTGCTTATTAAGCTTCGATAGGCTAACAACGTCGCGGACGGAGGCTGTTGTTGTGCAGCACTTTTGATTTCGGCAGCCAAGATTTCATTTCTAAACCTAATGGTGGATTTGATTGAAAGCAGCCAATGCGTTCCTGTGCGTCGGCTTGCTAGTTCCAAGCTTTATTGTATCTACCGGTGGCATTACATCCTCTTGCTGTACCTCAAGCAACCTGCGTTAAAAATACTTAATCTAAAGTGCATTCACGCTCGCCCACTGCTCCTTAACTAAGCGAGCTGTCGGGTGCTTTTTAGGCAACTCTTTTTCTATTTTGCAGCCGGTTCGCCAACAACGTCAATCACAGTGACGGCCACAGGCCCTGATCAAGGAAGTGGGGCCATTAGGCCAGGCGGCACACTGACTCTGGTTTGCCAAGCCGACGGCATCCCTGAACCCAGCATTGAATGGGCCAGAGGCAACGGCACTCAATCGTTGGCTTTTCCAGCCGGCGCCATTATCAGTGGCAACAAACTAACGTGCGTGAGAATTCGTGTCCCGCGCAATAGATGCGTACGAGTGGGCGAGGTGGCTGAGGGAACAAGACAAGCTAACGTCGCTGAGCAATCTGTGCTCTGTTTTCTTTCAGAATTCCCTCTATCAAGTTTGAGGACGCCGGCCTATACAGTTGCAGTGCTAAAAACCCGTTTGGCTCAGTCTCCAAACTTGCACGTCTCGTGGTAGACAGGGGTAAGGGCGAACTGAGGAATGAAGTCGCTGTGTCAGCGGGCGGGGTTTATGCAAACTTTTCTCTCTCCGACTCTCTTTCCTAGTGCATTAGACAGCGATTGCAGCCAGCTCCGCTAACGCTAGATTCGCTTAGGCTTGCTCCTTATTTTGCTCTATACGTTTCTTATTAGGATGATATAAGTGCTTGAAACTTGATTGCAACCAAATAATAGCGGGAGAAAACCTCAATGCAGATGTTATAAATGCTTGTTGTCATAACTGATTCCCACAACTTTGATAGCACAGCAGTCGTAGTATTACTTGGCCTTGGTTAACCTCCCACAGCAGTTCTTCCTTGGTAATTTAACATAATGTAATGCAATGTATCTCTGTATGTAAATCCACAAACCCATTAAGACTAAGTGGGTCTTACATCCGAAGAATTTTGTATAGCTCATTCACAGCCTATGCGGCTTGTGGTACGCATTCGGTAGCCAACACACTACACCTCACATAACCAAACGAAAGTGGCGAGCATAATAGCTTTAGATGAGCAGTTGAGGTAGTGATTAGCATGGCAGTAGCAGCTCAGGACCACTAAAAAGGATTAGCCATAGTCGGCAGCAAGGGATTATTTGTCTTTGCATAAGAATTGTGGAAGCCAGCTCCATAGTTTATGACCTGCTGAACTAAAGGTTCTGTCGCCAATGGTCTTTAAGCAGAGGAATGCAACAGCTAATTAATTGTCCACACAGGACCTGAGTGTGCGAAGAAGCAGAAACTGATGCAGCAGTTCAGCTAGCTACGAAATAGCCAAGTGGTAGCGGGCCTTGTGGGTCAGTATAAGAACTGTGCTCTAAATCGGTTGATCAATCGGCAGCCATCCTAGCTCGTTTTACAAAGGATACACGTGTTCAAACCTATAGGACTTGAAAACAGCCTTGCAGTCAAATTTATAGTTACCTGCAGTGGCCCTGTTGCTTTCTTTGGTTACCAAGCCAGAATGGCATTGCAATAATAAAGCTGAGACAGAAATATGGAGCTATTTAAATCTCTGGCAATCCACTGTGGAAGACACCTCTAGTTCTTAGATAGGGGTCTGATGCAATTGCAAGCTACAGAAGCAGTCTTATGAATGGAGCTTTCAAAAATTCAGATGCGGTAAAAAATGCACAAATTTGGAACACAATGGATGTACAAATTGGTAGCAAACACCTGACTGAAGCTTGGTGTACCTTTTCTTGGAATTACGGGTTTTGAAATTAAAAATGTCTCTGAAGGTCACCCAGAATTTCTCCTGGTGCCTTCTGGCCGGCTTTAAGTCTTCTTGTTTCCCGTTCTTTATTGGGCTGCAATAGCAGTGGCACTTAATCCAGCTGCGAGTACAATGCAACGACAGCCGTCACCCTGCATATGTCGGCTCTGCATAGCCAAAATCAGTGAAATTTCCAGGCTAATTGAATGTTAGGCGGTCAAGCGTACACTCACTTCCCGTTGGAAGTGCAAGTACTTAGTAGTAGTCTCTTACAGTCTTTAAAGCTATCGAGCTCTTGCCTGTGTATATCGTTAATGGCCGTGGCATGATTAGTGGTTTTTATCTTCATCTAATAATGTACAAAAGCGTTCAAAACTTCTCTAATTTTTTTAGAAGAAGCCCCTTCAGATATTGAAGTGATTGCAACGATTACTGCTGAACGCCAAGTGACCCTCCTATGCCAAGCCAATGGCAGCCCGGCTCCCAGGCTCGACTGGAAAAGGTACAAGGGCAGTCGCTTAGCACCTTTACCAGCAAGGGCCACAGTTGATGGAAACAAACTTGTGTAAGTACAAAGTCAGTTTGACAGGTAGATTTTGGAAGACGTATAGCTAAAAGCGGCCGTCTATATATGTGTGGGTGTGTGCATGTGTGTTAGACCTCAAGCCTGTGTGTGCGCTCGTGTGTGTGTGTGTGTGTGTGTGTGTGTGTGTGAGAGAGAGAGAGAGAGAGAGAGAGAGAGAGAGAGAGAGAGAGCTTGCATGTGTGTAAGCGTATGAATCTGTGATTGTGGCATAAACAGTTTACAAGCAAAAATAAAAACTTGAAAGGTCTCAGAGTCCAGTTATGGTTAACTTTTAGGGTTTTTGCTAGTAATGAATCGCAGTAAAATTGTAGTGCAATTATTGAGCAAGGTTTCTCCGAAACCACTCTGCAAGGAATTAATTTCAAAGTTTCTTCAGATCCGGTTGGTGATGTAGGGACAATAATAAGTAAATGTTTCTATTCATTGCACTATCGGTGCAAAATGCATGGTGTTGTAAGATTTGAAGTTCATTACAAGCATATTTAATTGATCAGTGGCAAATGTATATGCGATAGAGAGAGTACAATATTCAGATTTGCAAACCAAATTGAGACAGTAACTGAGCTTCCATTTTATGTAAATAATCTCGACATCAATTCTCTGCTTGCTAATTGAAAATTATTAAGGAGTTGCCTAAAAATGACATTTTGCAACTTAAGGCAGACAATTTCACAACTGTCAACCAAGAGAATCCAACAAGGCGCTCATTCCAAATTGTATTTAGGATCTCAAATGTATTTACTCGGACTTAGGTATCATATCCCCAAAGCAAATCGCGCCGAGATTTTGCCAACACAAAGTACCTGAACTCCTCCAGAATTTACTCTTGAGACAATATCGCCGCGTAGTGAGGAATAAAACGATTTTATGCTCGACGTTTGCACTATCTATCTGATGAAGTGATTGAATAATCACAGACATTGCTTAGTCGACCAAAGCAGGCTCATCCTCAATAGCCTTCCAAGCCGTAAGCAGTAGTTGTATAAATGTTCTCTCAAATAAAGCACTACTAAGGAAACTGCTATTTGACATCTCTACGGCGTGACTATATGCTATCACAACTATTACTTGCTTATCTAACAGCTTCATTTGTGCGGTGGCTGAAGATATTAAAGGACTGTCACCGCTAGTCGATGTTGGCAATGCAGTACTGTCCAGTGTAGATGTGACTGTAGATGTAGATGTAGATGTAGATGTAGATTGAGCATACGTCTTCTGTCGTGATCTGGGATCTCCTCACCTCCCTCCCTTCGAGGACTTAGTTACGTGTCTCAGAGTAACTAATGTATGTAGGCGATTTAGGCTGCCAAAATGAGAGCACGACAGTCGAGAGCACGATTTTCCCTGTCCTCTCTATATCATTCTGCTGCAGAACATGGCTTGAAATTAATAATGAATAATTCTGAAATAATTATGAATTCTGAAATAATTATGAATAATTCAGCTCCACAATATGGCTCTGCTAGAGGGCTCGAGAGTGAATAACTGCTCCCAGATTAATAAAAATTGGCCAAAATTTCAGAGAAAGCTTTTAGACGCCTAATTTATTCAATTGCTGATGAGCTCGCCAGAAATGCATGACAATTTTGAACTAGCCATATAGTCCAGCAGGCTTCTCATTCATCGTGGAGCAAATCATGAGGAATTGCAAATTCTGGTCCCAGTGAGCATCCAGGACTCGAACTGTTTCGTATTCAACTGTTAAGTAGCTGAATTTTAATGGTTCTTCAGTTATTACTTTCGTTTTGGTTGCTTCCTTACTTTTAGAATAATGATATATTGTATAAGACAGGGTGTGGCATAATGCTGCACGACAACGTAAATAAAGGCTTCATTCAGCTTCGGTACTATTATTCCGATGAGTTCGGTTTCAATTAGTTAGATCACAGCCATTAGTTTTCCTATCTCTCTGACCTATAGTAGTTGACAGTAAATCACGATACTTTAATACGTACATGGAAGCTGTGCCAGACAAGAAGTGTCTCTGAGGCTAGACTGTTATGCATACATATATATATATATATATATATATATATATAATATATATATATATATAATATGTATATATATATCTATATATATATATGTGTGTGTGTGTGTGTGTGTATGTGTGTGTGTGTATGTGTGTGTGCACCTGTTTATATCAGGGACGATAATAAAAATGGTGCCCTGGCTCACGACGTCTGACAATCTATCTTTTGCAGAATTTCAGAAGTTAGGTTCGGCGACACAGACACATACGTTTGCACTGCTTCGAACCGTTATGGAACAAAGACATCCAAGAAGATCAAATTGGTTGTCAAGCCTAGGCATCGTGATGATGATTATTGGAAGTGAAACTTCCATTCATTAATTGGGTGCCAACGACTTATACCTATGTCGTGAGCAAGTGTATTTACGGTGGATGGCCTACCAACTTGACAAGATGCAGCTTGCATACGAGCCAGCGAATGCTTGCACTGAGGCTACATAAGTTGTCTGACAGCTCGTGAATGGTTAATGGTAATGGTCTATAAAATAAAGTCTTGGTGCAAAGGAAATCATCTTGGTATCAGCATTGACTTGTTTGATATGCTTTTAAACGAGTTTTTTTATCTCAAAAGATTTGCACCAGAGGGAACAGGAATGTGAGCTGGGATAAGCATTTTTGGTATTGTTTCTCTGAAATATACTGAGGTAAACACTTCCTGCTTGATTAGTTAAGCTGTGAATAAGGCAACCACTAGATTGCCACTGCTTTGCGGCTACCCCTAACCAATTTTCACAAAACGGGAGCAAAGCTCGACCATCAGGGCTTGGTTAGGCTCTAACGGTAACGAGAAGACATCCGAGCCTATTCGTAGTGTGACTCACCCATTCAGATCGGTTGCCTCACCTTGCACTGTCCAAAGACTACAATTTCAATCTCGCATTACAGCCTAGTATAGCCCAAGGGCAAGTTGTTCACGTTGGACGAGTAATTTAATGGGCTTGATTACAGTGGCACCACATGTGCTGCACTTTCGTAAAGGTAAATGTTCCTCTATGGTTCTTCCCAAGATAATCTTACAAAAATAAAAGACTTGCACTCATGTTCACTGCGTCTGTGCAGACTACCACTGCTCAAGCCCACTAATAGTCTGAAACTGAGAGCCATAAATTCTCCGCTCTATGAAAGTTACTCTCTTTCTTTGTAAAGTACCATCGATTGTGACAGCTTGGTTCCATCTCATCTTCTTTTCATTGTTATTATTGAGCGGCCATTTCAAATATCGGGTCAGACCTTTCGATTCAAAATCTAGTTTATCTTCCTGTTTGTACTGATCAGCCACGTGATCAGCCTCTTCTTTTGATGTTCATCTAGGCTATGTGCCACGCGGGTGTATAAATTTGAATTCCAAACATCACCGGGATAAGAGCTTAATGAAGCTACAAAAATTGTCTCAATAACCACTAGGATAAATTTGACGGATCCAACTAGGGCACAAAGCAGGAGAGACTACTCATAAATTAGTGGACTATACCATTATTGGTAAACGCATCTGTATTTCAGGAAGAGAGACCGCAAGTCATTGCTTTGGATTGACTACCGAGATTGACAATGTTTTGCAACACTAAGAAAAAGGAAATTCCGAGTAGCCATTGGGCTCGAAACGGCTGTCACTTTACTGCTAGCCACTAATAGTGCTGTCCCAAATGTATTCAGCACACAGTGCCTTGGATCCGGTTGCTCTCTATCTGTGAAACATCTAAAATAGAAATTGATAAGATCGCATTTCGGCTGCATTAATTAAAGTGTCTTCGGTCCCCATCATCCAGTCTAACAATAAATACTGCCAACACAAGATATTTTTCTCAGCACGGTGATCATATGTCGGCTTCTAGGTTGTTTAGCACTCTCCAGCTGGTCTAGGAGTAACTGTTCAATAGCCTAATGAAATAATTTAGTGCCAGTCAACATTAAAAGTAGCCAATAAGTTGCAAACACAAAATTAGTTATAGAACTGTGAGCTGCAAACTGAGAAATGGCTTCATTGTATGGCTATTTGGCCCCGTATTAAGTTATCTCAAGATAAAGACTGCGGCCTAATGAATCCCGCTCTTTACCTTGGGAAGCTTTACTGTAGGAGATGTGACCCAGAACGGCATGGCCAGAAACTGACGAAACCAGGAGTCTTTAAAGGTGCGACTATTGGGCGTATTGAAGATGGGTCACCAAGTAGGAGCATTTATTGATCTTGGACAATACTGGCGTACTGGCTGCAAGCGGCCCTGAACTTTTTTGATCAATGAATGGAATGAGGCTCCATCTTCAGACGCGCCTACATATCGCTAACAAACCTCAGATTCTTCCGTGGGTTTTGAGATAGGGTGGCGATAGTCACTAATTTTAAAGTCACTGGTGTTACCGGGATATTTGTACAATAGGGCAAAGTCAATCGCTATAGAGTTAATTGCTCGTTATCATTTCTCAAATTCTTTGTTATCTTTTATTGGGACTATATTAAATACAATGCGTGCGTATATGCGCGCGCGTGTGTGTGTGTGTGTGTGTGTGTGTGTGTGTGTGTGTGTGTGTGTGTGTGTGTGTGTGTGTGTGTGTGAGTGAACGAGCCCGCGTCGTTCCTAAAAGTTAGCCTTTAGTGATGAAGAATTCAATACATCTTTTAATTCACAAGACGGTACTGAGCTGGGGCAGGCTCGCACTGTATTACTTACTTTAGTATGGTGGTGATTTTGAATGCGAAATGCAGAAATTGCTCTATAAATTATTATTCATGGAACCGTCAATTACCTTGGGCCCTACAGACAAAGTCTTGCTTAAATCATGGTTTTGTGCACAACCAGGATAGCATTTATCGTCACGAACAGCATTTTAAGCTACATCTAAGAATACCTAAAGCGGACTTCTTTCAATGGCTCTTATAGCTGGAATGTAGAGACCAAAACGAGACTAATAGCCCCTTTGACGGCACATGAATTAGGAATGGTCCCGGTTCTTCTTGTTGCACACACTGCAGTAGTGAAGCTCAATGTAACGTGAGGGACGATTAGAGAAAAGTCGGAAAGTTATTCTGAGCAGTGAGTATTGCATTTGTAAAGAAAAGATGCCTCGACCAAGGCCATTTTCTGTTTTACTAGAACCGCTTACATGACTATACGGTATGTCCCTAAGCCTATTCTGAACAAAAGAAGAATTCGCCTTTGGACATATATATGTGAGGCATCAGAGATCAGGTATTGCTGACTCTGCGACGTTGTCATTGAACTGACCTAGGAAGATCTTTGACCGTCATTATTTCCTTTCAAAGGCAATAAAGGGCACAACAAACGTATGCAGACGTTTTAATCTCACGCATCTCTGCAGTTTCAGACGATATTAGTGATCAACAAGAGCCATCTCAAGTGACTTCAGGAATTCTTTGAACGCCCTTAACTTGTCTCAAAGCTAATGCAATTTTCACACCTCCCAAAGCATCTATGCTCATGGCATACAAAACTAAGCATGTTTATCTAGCCATTATATATTTTTTAACTAGAGAAATGGTTTTTTTTTCCATCATGAGAATATTTTCAAGCGCCAAAAAATGAAGTAATCTCCAGTATGTCAGAAATCCCAAAAATCCACTAGAAACGCCAAAAACAAGACCTAATCCGGCACGATTTAAACGAATGATTTTGTTAACACGATGAAAGCGATTATATATCAACAACTCACAACTTAAATCTAATCATAACTCACTTGTTCAAGTTAAAACGAAGTGCAGCCCCACAGGCGTTTGTTTCCCGGTTCTGTATTGGTGGACTCTGGGCTATGCACCACTGCAGTGTGGATAAAACACACGCAGCCACAACTGGGTATAAAAAGCCAAAGTTTAGTGCTGGTCTGTTAGTAGCGACTTAGTCGCACTTAGCTGTACGTTGCTGTCGGTTCGACTCTCCAGCTCTCGCAGCGTAGTCTTGCATCGACTACGAAAGCATCCCTGAGCTCAGTCAGTTGTCTCTCTTATAGTCTGCCTCGTCTAAACGTTTTGATCGAACCCGTTGCTACTATTCACTCGGACCCAGCTCTTGGGGATCGTTCTCTGGCTTATTTGCATCCAAGTGCACTTTATCAGACGGCTCCTACGCCTGCTTGCCCTATTCTAGCTCTTTCTCTAACGGGGTACATTAGTGATTCCTCATCCTGCTAGCTCGTCGCCTGCCCCAAGCCGCTCAGTAGACTCGCCGACCCCCACTGTCCGACTGGCACCTTGCTCCACTCACGGTTAACTACTGGGTCTCCCACCCCGTTCTGCCTGGCTACATCCGCCCGCTACGGGTTGCTACGTTTCGTTGCTACGCCGTCAATGGGTTGCTCAGGTACCCAACTCAAGCCCACTAAGGCGAGATCTAGTGTCGCGTCTAACCTGAGAGCTGCACCTGTGCATAAGCAAGGATTCCGTAACCAATATAAATACAAAGATACAAGAGCCGGATAATGCAAAAACTCGGCAACTAAGAATAGTGATTACCTAGATAATCCCTTTGCAGCAAATTTAAAGCGCCTAGAAAGAGATTAAGTTCTCTGAGGGCGCTTTATCAAGTACATTATTATTATTATTATTTATAGCAACGGTTGCCTTGCTGCCTAACCTACAGCCGAGTGCTGTTTGGTTCGCGTCTACATGCAATAAGCAGGCCGCCACGAAACGAGTGCTTCGGGTGCCCAACTGCTTACCGTTACTAGAGGGGTTTCGTGAGTCTACTGCTTGAATTAGAGGCAAACACAGACGAATAGAGACTTTACTAAGCTTTTTCGCCAGCTCAAATTGTTGCTGCAAGTATAGCCAAAGTTTTATCTCCACACTCCTCAGAATCACTCAACAGCACAAGCACTGTAGTGGAGAAATGCGCCCAAGCACTTAAGCTACCAACGTCTATTGCAGGGCAAGACCCAAATAGTGCGAGGAGCCGGAATCCAGGAGCCATGACTCTGAAGGGAGAACTTGGGCTCCGCTTCCACCGCCCAGTCCGTAGCACCTCAAATTCTACGTCAAGAACTCTTGGTAAAGAAAAAATACCATTTGTGCACTTAGGCTACCGGTGCCTTTAGTGTGGAATGACACCAATAGATGGAGGTGCTTAAACCAACAGAATATCTCATACAACATCAAGCCCATGTAGTTGTCACCGGCAAATTCTTAAGGAGAGACCGCGTGCTCACATACACACAGAAAACAAAAGAAATACAGAATGAGAGCTCGGATGCAATGCGACAGTGTTCGGCGGTGTCCACCAAGTTCTCCTGGAGCTGTCTCATCCTGTCGGGTCGTTGGCCAGCGAACAGTTCACCCCCGCCCGATCTCGCGTTCTGAGAGGCTAGTCCCGTAGCTACCGGCAACTGCTTCGAATCAAAGCCGAGGAATGAATGGAAACCGATTGGAAGACCCGGAGCGAGCTTCGCTCAACTCTCAAATACCTGACGCTGAGACAACGGGGGCAAGAGTTTAGCAGTATTGGGCCCGGCTCTGCCGGCCGTTACGGTAAGGAATTCATATGGTCACTCGACCACAGGCTGAGGAACCCAGTGCAGCTTGAACGCCGAACAGTTTCCAGATGATTCTTTTTGGAAAGAGTTACGGCGGATGTTTTTTTACATGCCAGCCAGCATCAATCAGCCGCTCCTGCGCGTAGCAGACCATTTTCAAGGGCCAAATCGCTACAGCTGGTCCCAGAGCTTCCTGGCTCTCAATTAGGCTCTCGTTCTATTACCAAGCAGGTGCTCTTACCCGCCGAGCATTTGTTGTTGGTGCTAAAATTAAGCCGTTGCTAGTGCGGCGCTAGGCAGTCAATGATGCGAGAGATGATGACTGCAGGCCTCACAAATCTGTGAACAAAAATCGAGCTTCGATCTTCATAATTGTTCTTTCACTACCCTATTCGCGTTGGTTTGTCACTGCTGTCAGATTCTCATAAGTAGTTTCATTAATCACTTGGTGATACGCTCACATGCAAACGTACACACAAACACGTGCATGCACACCCGAGGAAAAAAATTATGACCAAATAAAAAGAATCAAAAGATAAAACCTCGATAGTTTACGCGGTTCCCAAAGAGTTACAGCTTGACCAGTCAAGGCAATGTTGCTTGCAATGGGTAGCACTTACCTTAGCTAGTACGAAACCCTCGTTATTAGGTCTCTTACATAATACAGCAGTCTGTCTAAGTTGAAACGTCCTTTGTTTCGTTTCTAACCACCATTCTCTGTATATTTCATGCAGGGCATCAACAGTTGCCACGCCACGGCACTGAGCAGAGCCAGTGTCATCATCAGAGAGATTCCTTCCACTACCGTCACCCTTACTCTCTAAGTAAATACCTTTCGCACCACCAGTACCCATATTGACGTGGCTCAATTTTTTTCCAATGCATTAGCAAGAAAAGCATCAGTGTTTGCATGCAGCGTGAAACCTGGTGATAACTTTGATAGCCAGACGTCCTTTAATATTCAGCAAGGACCCCCTTGCTAAGAGAACTTGAGATGCACTCTATGTGACCGAAGCAAGCCGACTTTTGGCTTCCCATAGGCAATTAATTGTCGAGGTTGCAGCAACAATGCATTTGAGTTTTCCAGCATATTCAGGGGAACCAATTCGATAGTGCTCCAGACATGGAGTGTTGGATTACGGCCTTAGTGGTTGCAGCTGTGTGCAGGGTTTTTAAAGTTACATTCAACAAGCTGTATCAGCTGGATCTACCATTGCCCGGCAACGTTCTGAGATCAAGAAGCTGATTGCCCATCTACCTTATTTATTCACAATTGACCTAACGGGCGAAAATCAGGCGTTAGACCCGATCGGAGTTTAGCGATTAAGTATTCCGTTTCATTCGGTTCAAGAATATATTGACAGCCAGAAGATGTTAATCTGCAACCATATTAATGCGCTTAATAACAATTGCAGTCGTCGTGCAGTGCTCACAAAATTATGCACGTTTATGATGAGCATGGTTCAAGGAATGAAGCAAGTCCGAGCGGAACTCGACAGCTCCAATAATGCGGCAGCTTGTAAGGCACCTCCGTTGGGGACTGCTGAGCTGCTCCCACATCGTTCACCTAACTTCAATAATTGTGTCCTTGATCATCACCGAGATCACCTAGCCCAGTTAGGACTGCACCTATAATTGAGCCTGTTGAGCAGGCACATCACCATCTTGTGGCTATTGATGCCACCAAGGCAGCTGATGTCAGGCACAACCAGTCGACGGATTTCAATACAGCTTGGGATGACCTTTAACGTCTCTCTCCTGAATCTTCATGCAAGCCCCTGTGTCAGTGCTGCTGTCGATTGGTAACTGTTTTCGCCAACACTGCGTCTGTTGATCTCTCTCAGTTCTCTTCTCTATGCTCAAGTGACAAATAGACGACCTTCGGACCAATCTGACACCACTAGCTTTGGAGGACATCTTTCAGAAGAAGCAGCTTGATCGCCTGTCAACCCTTTAGAGGTTAAATACTCTTACACCGTTTACACCAGTTACGTCTTTAAGCTCAGACTTAATAAAGTGTCATTTTATTTGTCAGGTGCGCTGTCTGCTTTGATGCAGAATTGAATAGTCGGTATGACAGAGATAATAGTTAATTTACTTAAATTTGGGTAAAGCCGAATGTAAGCAGGTCTGCTTTACCCTCCTGAACTGCCTCAGGGACGCCTTCATATACAGTCTAGGCCACATGAGTAAGAAAAAGTGGCAGAACATTTCCTAAATCCTCTACTCGTAGCCTGTTGGCCAACTTCGTGAACCGAGTCAGAAACTTGGCCTTAGTATCTGATGCTGTTAAATGATGAAAGTGCTGCTTCCGTCAATTGTATGTTTATACTCAATTTCGCGTCGAAATAGATTAGAATTTAAAGCTTTCCTCGTCAGAACCTAGGTGATAACAAACAATGCTAAAGCGTGTTTATTAAGACAAATATTCTTGCTGGAGCCCCAAGCCCTCTAGAACGCAGCTGTCCGGCCCTCAGCCGACAGCGGCCTTTCACGACACTACCGATTTTAAGCACAATTTGAAAGTAAGTAATTCAGCTCTGCATCCCAACCAAGCCGCAAGGAATAAGTGTGTGTGTGCGTGTGTGTGTGTGTGTGTGTATGTGTGTGTGTGTGTGGGTGTGTGTAGGTGTATGTGTGTTATGCTGGAGTTGTCTGTAGAGAGCTCAAAGCCATGCTGCCTATCAGCGAAATAAACTTTAGCCTACAGACTGCATCTGAGGATGCAAATACAAAGCATGAATTTATTCTTAGTCGGAGGGAACCAATATAAACTGTGTAGCTAACCATTATATTTGTACGATGGCTAGAAAAGACTCATTGCCTTCAGTTGGCTGCCTTTAGCTGACTACCATCTCTTGCTAGCTCATGCACAGACTGCCTAATTGCATGGTTTCTTGCACCTCAACTCGGCCGCTGCTTCTCCATTGAAGGAGTGGCAGGGCCACAATACAGGTGCCTCCACAAATCACGTTACTTAGATAAGGTTCTCTCAAAACTAGCGAAAAAACTCTTACTTTTCCAAATCAAGTGTACGCAAATTTGAATGAAAGAACATTTAAAGAATGGTCCGACTGTTTCTTAGAAGTGAACGTGAAGGAGTAAGCATTCTCCGACTCGAACTATGTAAACCTGAAAGCTGACCACAAATAGGAACTTACAGCTACAACTAAAAGCATCTTTTCGCAGCGTCTTGTTAAAACGCAAGTTTGGTACCAACAATTCAGTCCGAGTCAGCTCTTTACCCATCAAGCACTCTTCTCCGTATCACCTTTGAACTAATGTGAAACAAGTCCAGTCGTGATCTAATTTAGCAAAAAACAGTTCCTAGGCATCTAAGGAAGCACCCAGGTCTGCAATGCATACCTCAACTTTCTCGCAGGGAAAGGGGCAACAGCTTTTTTTTATTACGATTAATTTTCGTTTTCAATGAGTAATTGCTCACCTTTATTCAAGCCAGCTACCATGTCAGCTACTATATAAGTTTACGAATACTTAAGGTATTGGCAAGCCCATAATTTTAAAATAAAGAGGAAGGAAGCCACCTAAACAAAGTGCTGCGAATACATAATTTGTATTGGGAATTACTCGTCATTTAAAAAATTGAGAAATTGTTTTTCAAATATCGGCCGATCAAGAGGTGGTCGAAAAAAAAGATTCCATAACTTCTGTGAATAGGTAATGAGTTTGGTAGTTATTTTAGTCTGACAGCAGACGTAAACCCACGTGATGGCACAAACGTAATGAATCCTATAAGAAAGACCTCGATGGAAAACGGTTATAAGGGCACTGGAAACCATTAACAAATGCAAATGAATGTGTTTTCTGTACAACAGATTAAGCCGCGGTTTGTACAGGATCATTCGTTTGCTTTTATTATAGCAGGCAGGGAGGTCTAACTGTGTATAGTTAGATTTTTAATCTTTATCTGTCGGAAAATGAATACAATATGTATCCTCAGCATCAAGCGCTTTCCCGGGATTCATCGAAGTGTGTACTCATCAACTGCAATTACTGCATGTGATAATAATAGCAATTTTGAAACGCGTTTATGCTCTCTTAGGAGAACTAAATCACTTTCGACACTTTATATTCGCTGAAAAAAAGCATGTTGAAGTGCCAAATAGCGGTAACGGGCACTGTGCGAGCATTATTACGTACATTGAGGATGTTTATTAACAATTCAGAAAATGGTCTAAGAAACTGAGGAGAAAGTGTTCAATTCAGCTCTTTAAAAACTTTTCAAGTCAGGGCTTGTCATAATATCGGCCCAAAGTAAGCTCCACCATCGCCTTGGAAGCACACAAACTAAACGCACGGATTGCACTCGGTTTGTAGTAAGCTTTGATGTGCAGCTTAATGACTCGAGTCATACGAGAGTCTGCCACAATGACTTACCTGATTTCTAAACAGCTTTAATGGAAAGGCCGGAGCGAGAAAGTAATATTTAGGAGGGATTAGCATATAAAAGGTAAAACGTTGTAATCGGTATTCTGCTAGATAGGAAGCCAGTGCAGTGGGTGAAAAGTGGCATAATGCAGTAGCAGATCCTACGTTTACCACACACATGCCTACTTGCTAAATAGTTCTCAACAAGTGCAAGCCCTTGATTGGGCATGCCATAGGACCTCGCAATAATTTAGATTTGCCAAACTAAATCTGGTGTCTCTGCATTGTCAGGCCACGATTTGCAAATGTTACTTAGCCAAAATTGAGCAGACCTAACTGGTGTGCTTATATGGTCGTCTTTAATGGTTCTTCGTAAACAGGAGACTCCGAAGTTTCGGGACAGGGTAAGAGGCCAAAAGTACTTTTCCATTTTCTTACTGAAGCTACGAAAGCTTTTATATATGAAGAGTGAGCATGCACTGAGTCCATGGAGACAAAGTTCAACTCTCTAGAGAAATCAGTCTGCTGCTTAAGCAAGTCAAATGTATTTTCAAAAGAGTTGAGCCGCTTATACTAGTAAAGTTGGGGAAGGTACCTGAAAGGGCAAACAACGTGAACTACCTGTAAGTCAATCTTAGTTATTAGCTAATCGCGTAAAAGTAAATCACGGATATGAGTAACCCATGGCAATGTCCCAATTTCTTATCCTATCTTTAACATGAGAGTACCTTGGTTATTAGAAACTCGATTATATGCAAACCTCACTCGCAAGGCTTTTTTTCTGTTTCCAGAGCCATTTTTCCCTGACTTCTAAGCGACTCTCAACAAAATGAATCGACTTCGTCTTATCAAAGTGCCTGTCGGAATGAAATAAATATTGTAAAAATTGTGGTTGTGTGGTTTTTTAACTATTGTTTAGATATGTTTTGCTTGTTTTGTGCCTTGTTAATGGGTTTGCTGCAGTGATGTCATGACCCTCAAAATTCGAGACGCGTGAATGGTTAGTGCCTAAATAAGGAGTGGTACCGCCGCAGACGTGGTTGCCCATACTAATAGAAGCGCACTCATACGGCCCCACGAGACTGTGGTGCTGTTGCGGCAAGTTGGTAGGAAGTGTCGTTCATTAACTTGTGTATTTTGTATTCTTCAGTTTTCCGCTGACTAAAATTTCAATACTCTAGTGTAACGCCGAAGGCTCAGCGGGGCAGGCTTGACCTGCCGCTTACCTAGCGGCGTAGCCTTGCGCCTACTGCCGTTCGGTGCGCGCCTACGCACAATAAGCAGGCCGCCACGAAACGAGCGTTTCTGGTACTGACCTGCTTACCGTTACTAAAGGGGGTCGCGCGTCCGCGGCGTAAATTGGAAAGCGAGACACACAAATTGGGGATTTTACTGAACTTTATTTACAAGCGCACAAAGTCGCTGCTCGTCTAGTTCAGCTTTATCTCCACACTCCTCGCAGGATCTCAACAGCACCAACTATCTTGCTTAGGGAATACTTCTCCACACAGAACGTGAACCGGAGCCTAAACCCTAACCGGAGAACTAGGACTTCGTTTCCACCTGTGCGGAAGGACTACCCCAAACACACCAACCTAAGCACTCTTGCGGAGGGAATACTTCTCCACACTGAAGCGCGAACCCGAGCCTAAACCCTAACCGGAGAACTAGAACTCGGTTTCCGACAGTGCGACAGGAATACTCCACACACGTCAACTCAAGCACTCCTGCGGAGGAAACACGTCTCCACACTTACGCTACTTACATCTATACTGGGGAACGACCCAATTAGGCGGAGCTCAAACTGCAGCCTAAACCCTAATCGGAGAACTAGGGCTCCACACATGCCAACTACGCCTAGCTCGCACCGGCAAATCCCTATGCCGAGACCACGTGCTAGCGCCCACATACAAAACACAAATGAAACACAGAATTCCAGCTCGGGCGTGATACGACCGTATTCGTTGGAATCCACCGAATCCTCCTAGTGCTGTCTTGTCCTGTTCCGTCCATCGTCAGCGGACAGCCCGCCCTCCTCCCTTGCTTTCAGAGAAACGAGTCCCCGATGGCGTCAAAGCGCAGAGCCGGACCGAAGACCAGAAGAGACCAAAAACATAAGGCCGAGAGCGAGCGTCGCTCGACTCTTAATAATCTAGCTGAGACAATGGGAAAGAGCTTAGTGGTATTGGGCCCGACACCCCGGCTCATTACGGCAAGGAATCAATACCTTCAGTAGGCCACTGGTAGGGCACCTCTGTCGAGCTTGAATGGCGAATGGGTTCCAGACGACTCTTTCTTGGAATGAGTGAAGGTGGAGGTTGACAGGCCAGCCAACATCAATCAGCAGCTTCCCCGCGTACCGGACCAATTCTGAAGGCCGAATCGCCACCGCTCGTCTCAGAGCTTCCTGGCTTGCTCTTAAGCGCTTCCTCTATGGCTCACTTCTCCAGGACAAAGGAGCTCTAGCCCGCCGCCGAGCAGCTCTTGTTCGCGCTAAAATTCAGCCAAGGCCAGCAGGGCGCTACACTAGTATGCTCATAAATTTGTCTTGTCTTTCCAATCTTTTGGTCGATGAATGCGCAATTGACTCAAAAATTAATGGGTCGGTGCTATGTTTGTGCGAGCAGTCGCACACAGATTGAGACGGCTCGAGCAGATGCAATTTATTTAGGAAACGCGGAACTGGGCCGCACGGCCAGCATGCGGGCATGGTAGCATCTGCCGCAAGCGGGTCTGCAGTCTAGACCGGAAGAACTCGGTGGGTGAATACGCCAGGCGGACCCAACATTCAGAAAGTAGCCCTTTTTGCGCATACATTTGAGCATTCAAACTAAGGTTATCAGTAAGAAATAAATTTCAATATTGAATTACAAATTGCATTGATTATTATTTCGTCTTCAGAATTGTGGTAAAAGGAAATTAAGAAGGGGAAATGTATTGCATGGAAAGAGCAGCTCGATATTTCGGAGGATGCTTTAAAGACGAGTAAGGCAAATGACTGGGCGATCAAGCTTCGTGCTCAGCATACGTAAAATGCCTGGTAAGAATTTTAATTATGATGGAGCGCAATACAAGTATCTTAATTTTGCTGTAACAAATAATGCACACAGTTTATCTCTCCATCAACGTGCTACACATCACTTACTTTCATAAAGAGGCACCAAGTCGGAAGACATAATTCGTACTTAATGCTAGAAGAACGTAGTCATTATTTATGCGCACATACATTGAAAAAACTAAAGTGATCGAGGCCTGCCGACTTAGATGCATTTACTGAGCACGCCATACTCGTTTTCCAAGAGCGGCACTCGCCTGCTTTCCAGAGACTCTGGAATAATGGAGGCCCAACGTAATTTCCTTCATTTGCCGTTTAATTTATGCAGAACTGTGAATACAAGAAAACACTTGATGAATTTCTACTTGTGTGTAGTAATCCCTCCTTCTCTGTTTACTTGCTGCATTTACTCCTTTACTTACACGAACTTCTCGCCATCGATGCTTAAATACGCTCATAACACAAACGTCTGAATAGTATCTACTTCATTATCATAGTACCTAGGTGCTTTTGTACCGTCTTCCCCAAACTGGAGGGTCAATGTGCATCTAACACCTGCTTTGTGTATCCTGACGCTTTCGTATTCATGGAAGTTGGTTCATATTTAAAAATGAGTACAACGGAGTCGCTCGGCGCTATCTGCAAGGGAGGCCTTCTTGCAAGAAGAGGGACGCTGCTAAAACCTGACCGTGCATCCTCGTGAACACTATAACGGGTGCTTATCTGCTGGAGCTCAGATTAGCGAAAATACAGCTACGTAAGCCGAAGCAAATTATTCGCGACTGTTACTTGGAGCAGTTTGGCATGTTTTTCCTTACAACGAGTGGCGTTTTATCGAATCTAAAGAGCCTCATGCTGATGACATGCTTAGTGCTATGCCAATCGTCAACAGGGCGAGCTCCGTTTCTACAGCCGCACTGGGTCAAAGTGCGACTGGTCTTTCTGGATCTTGACTATTGAGAGAAAACAGAGATTATTTTAAGGTCCTGCCTAGCAGCACCTGCAAGATAATTGATTCTCCGACTAGATAACTTGCGGAATAGTTTCCAGACTGGGTTTCTCTAAAGAAAATTAAGATTTTAATGCAACTATGTGCTCCTACTTGGTGTTTCCATTTATATCTCCCACCTCAGTGTATTATATTGTCTATTAGGTATTTTTTCCTTATCAGCAACAGTTAGTCTTATGCTGGTCATAGGGGATAAGTCGTGGTGGCACACTAGGAAAGTCGGTTGCTTTCTCGGTCTTGGCCCCGAGGTCGTGCATTCAAATCCGGCGGTGGGCAATCTCTTGTTGCCACTACAAGAGATGGTGATAGCGGGAAAGGCTTTTCTGTCACCATACAAAAGATACTGTTAAATCAGCTGGTATTTATTTATTTATTTTAAAGTGAAGGTCGCACAACGTTATCCCCTTTTAGAAGAGCGAATCCATCTTTCGCAGCCACATGCTTGGAATATCCTAAGAGTAGTCATTCTGTTGTATTTTCACTAAGTTTACAAGAAGCCGAGATCTCGGATTACTTTTTTTGAAGTCATGCATTTGGTTTTTCAATCGCCGTACCAGCATTAGACTGTTTAAATAAAAACACAGATGAGTATTATCAGCATAAAACTGATAGCCTATTTAACAAGTCAGACTCTAACACTTTCCGCAAAGGTATGTATGTAGTCATGATTGAAAACAGAGATTCGACCATTAAGAGCATTAACAGCGCCTAATTGAAGAACTGTGAGATGTCTTCCACCTCAAATTATTCTCTTTTAAAAATGTGTGTTAAATAGATCATTCACGCCTGAGTCGTTCTAGTTCAGGGTTTGAAAACAGCAGCGTGTCAGTGACGATGGGGCACGACGGTTTGGCGTCGCCTGTAAGTGGTGCTAGATTAGGACTGTGAACGGTGCGACGCGACCAGGCAATGTTCGACGCTCTCCACGCATTTGGCTGCATGGCTGGACACTTTTTCACAAAGTTTCTAATACGGCCTCGAGCTTTTGATAATGCACATATGGCAACTGACAGGCCTCGGCCGCAGAATCTCGATTCGCGTAAATTGGTTCGATGCACATGTCGCTACCGTCCAAAAACGGTGAGCAAACTGTTAACTTGGCAAACGCATAGATTTTTGCACATGCCTACGAAATAAAAAAGCGACATAGAGCGACGACGCAATTTGAGGCAATAACTTGACCACCAAAACCTCTAACTAGCGGTTGATTGTATTTATAGTTTCATCTCTGCTGGAGAAGCGCTCCAAATTGGTTTACACCTTTATTGTCGAAATTTTCTAAATACTCCCCAGTGGTTGAAATTACAGCCGGAGGTAAAGGAAGTTCAAAAATCTAGGTAGGGTCACCTGAAATGACCTTGCTTTAATTTGGCCTCACTTAGCATTACTTGTTTGATGCCTTTTCTTTGTGTGGTTGGCTGTGCTCGATTTTTTGCATGTTGCTTAATAGAATGCTAATTAAACGTAATAGTAATAATAATAATAATAATAATGTTAAGACATTTGACAACGTCCTCGAAGAATTTAATCTCATTCTAATCAATCTGCAATTGCTGCAAAGTAAGTGCTATTGAATACTAAGTGGTAGTTTGCTGAATAAACAACAAAAATAACGTGGTTAAGGATAACATGCACAGGGTCAACTAGCAAATATGGTTAGATGCAGCATAAACTTGGTAAACATGCATCAGCACATGCAGAACGAATTGCAGGGAACCATTAAACCTGTCAATGAAAATGAGTGTTTTTAACGTGTTGAAGTCAGGAGATTTCGTGACGCACGTCTGGATGGAGTTCAGGGCTTTTGGATCTTTAGAACTAAAGGCATGGCCTCCAAAGGATTTGATATTTATTTTGGGCATGGATAAACAGTTGCAATCTAAAAATCGAGTGCGACTCTTCTTAGCCAGGTAAGAGAGTAGATCTAATAGGTAGGCTGGAGCCAAAGATGAAGGAACCTGACTGTTAGTTACAAGACCATGAAGGCAATACGTTGCTTGTCTTACAGCCAGTGTAGATTGGCAAGAAGTGGTGCAGTGTTGCAACTGCTTAGCTCAAGACAGACAAGTCTAGCAGCAGAGTCTTACACAGCTTCAAGGTCCTGGGTGCACAGGCCGGTTGAACAGAAAGCAGCGAGTCACTGAAGTCAAGTCGGGATGTCACTAATGCATGGGCCGATTTAGAAGTGGTATTCCTATCTAAACAGCAGGAATTTGAGCAATGTAATGTAGCTGAAAGTAGGCAACTTAAGTATGGAGCTGATGCGGTCGTCTAATGAAAGGTCACTTTATAACATGACACCTAGGTTTCGTGCAAAATCACCATGGAATATGCTAGCTGAGCCGATTTTTTCGATTTAATGTTTCTCATATCTAAATCACACTTGATTTGTCCATTGCTAGTAAGTTTCTTGTATCTTCATTCAATTTAAGAAATTTTTATGAGAGTACATACAGCTAGATTGGTGAGAGAAGTCGCCCTGATGGATGGCTGGGAGGGATCAAAGCAAAGATACAACTGGGTGTCAATCTGCAAGACTATCCAACACAATTTATAAGCCTACTCAGTAAAACCATCGGTTGTGTCATGAAGATACTTATGCTCTTGTTTAGGTGGCCAATGGTTTAACCAGATGTGTAAAGGGTGAGGACTACTATGTTAAATATTTACACTGCATTAGGAAAATCAATAACTTCTGGTAGTCAACATGCAGAAGATGATAGCTGTGTAAGTAGCTTCAATCCCTACTACCAGAAAAAAGTCCACATTTTAAATAAAATATTAAATACGAAAACAATGCAGCTGAGTGCCATTACAGTTGTTTTGATTTTAACATGACTTTCGCAGTCATCCCGACTAATGAATAATCCCCTTGCTATTTTAGAGGTAACACTTCATTAGAAGATCACTGCCAGGTAAGCGGGATTAGGCCTTAGGATTTCATAGCATTTGGATTTTTCTTTCGCACCTGTAGTCTCCCTCGTAAGGGTTAAGATATGATGTCGCTGCTAGATAATAGAGCATTGATGGCCGCGAGCAAAAGTCATCCGGTAAGATTTTGCAGTATGGAGCACCTTGGAGATATGTGGCAGCCCCTACTCAGATATGAATGACATTCTATCTCCCGTTGGCAGTGGTAGTCTCCATTCAAAAAAGGCTTTGAGTTTGAGGCAGTTGGCACACAGCCAAATATGACTTCCTATCTCTTCCTGACTGGTAGCATGTCAAACTCTTGTGAGCCTCCGTGGTATCTGTATTGCTTAAATTGAACCTGTAATGTTAATTGTAATTTTAAAATGAAAATAAATATGTGATCTGTTCCTTGCTACGAGCTTATTGAATTATTTTGGTCTTTTGCAAATGTTAAAAAGTTAATTTGTAGATTGGTTAGTCTCAACATTGATAATTTCAGAGCAGACGAGTGACAATGGAAATCTCACTCGGGTGGATCCGAAGCAAAGAGAAATAGGGAGTGTTTCGATTTTTTCCGATCCATGTCGTATTTAGATGAAGTGTTGTCAAAACGTGACGACGTTTTTGCTGTGGGAGCAATGTAAATGAACTTCTGGTTTCCAATCAAGCTGAAGTTTTCTTTGGAGGGCAGAGACGTCCATAATCAAATTATAATTAGAGTGGTGGCACGTCAAGCCGTAAGGTAACGTTACAGTTGAGAGACTGCACCAACATGCACTGACCTGCATGTGAGCACAATAATCTTGAAGTAGAACATGTTTGAAGTAATGTAGAGTGGCAGTTGTAACGTCTGCGTCAGATCAGATAAGCTGATATCCCGACGATTTTGGAAACTGCAATTATCTATGTCACAGGCAGCAGGTTTCTAAATTAATTATAGTAATGAGGCAGTTCACAGATGTTTCAGAATGCACAACAAGTGTTTAGGCACTGACATTTGCTTCACAGTGTAGAGTTGTGGAAGTCTAATGAAAATACCAGGAACGAAGAGATTAGTTTCTCAACGGTCTCATGACAAAAGCGAAAACAAGCATTAGTATGAATGCCTAAAGGCAAGTATTCAGACAACCACTTTTAGCTAAGGGTTCCGAAAATTCTCAAATCGAATTTATTTCGAAAAATCGCCATAAATAGCTCACCTAGTTTCGCTGGCAAATGGAGAACAAAAATTAATTTGTCCGGCATATGATATGTGGCATCAACCTGAATTCTTGCTGAAAATGACAATCGAGTGTGCCTACTTTCGGCTAAGCATCAGTGAAGAATGTATATCTTCCCATCTTAACAATGCTACGGCTAATATTTATTAGGCCAAGGAGAAATAAATCTAGCGAAAATATTTGTGCAATGTTTTCCAATACTATTTTAATGTCTCTGATCTGTACAATGCGGAGTTTTCACCTGCTTTAACCAACAGCAGCAACGATTTCATAGTAAGCGTGACAGTCTTCAAACTTTTCAACTACCCACTGAACTGTATATCGGGTCTAAATAAGGTAGCTTTTGGATTTCTGGTTTTCGGCATTGTCTTGAGAGTTGGTGTATGTTAACTTTGCCCATGTCATTTGACTCGTTGACCCTGTGAGTGCCATATCTAACCGCATAATTCTTGTGACATTGTACAGCATACTAATATTCATTTGAGAATGCTTTATTTATTGACTGTATACGTGATAAGCCTAGAAAGAAGTGACGGTTTCTGAGAGATCTATACTAATCCATCACTATTATTACGACTACACTTGTCGCATAATTCCTGTATAGCTTTTTTAAGTGTCCAGAAAGAGATTAAATTGTGATTATGCCATTTAAATATTATTGTTAATATTAGTTAGAAACATGAGTGAGGAATTGTCCTCAAAGGTCAGGGATTTCAGAGCAAAAGCCATAACAGTTACAGGCTTGAATTGAAAACGTGATGCCTACTCTTTATGTTTAAAAAACATAACTCGATAAGGCTGAGAACATCCCACTGATTTAAGATCATTTCTGCCGAAAAAACCTGCGATTTAGGCTGTCACTTTTCTAATAAATCAATAATAATAACGCACTTATCACAGCACCCTTAGAGAACTCGATCTCTTTCTGCACATTTCACATTTGCTGCATATGAAGCACGATTGAAAGGCTACTTTAAGCATGCTTAATAAAGACGAATTAATGGTTACTGGCGACATACAGAGGATGAGCATACCCAACTATGGTTAGTGGCAGCACACACAGTTCAGCACGCATGAGCACATAAAGGTAGAATCACAGGGAACCTCTAATGCTACGATCAATAAATGCATT
Source organism: Cristatella mucedo (assembly GCA_009760855.2). NCBI lineage: Eukaryota > Metazoa > Bryozoa > Phylactolaemata > Cristatellidae > Cristatella > Cristatella mucedo. Next base: position 673,695 of record WPIO01000067.1, on the reverse strand, counting down.
TTTAGTTTCTTCTGAAATGTGGAAAAGTCAGAAGATTTTAAGAAGCAAGTCGAGAGTGCTATCCAGGCTTTAGGATCATACGGATTAAATCATGGTCTCCAAAGAATTTGAGATTCGTATTTTTTATGAGTAAACAGTTTTTCATAGATTCCAAAAGGCAGTGGTACGATGCTTAACTTGGCGAGGGAGTTGATCTGATAGGTAGGCTGCAGTCAAAGAGTGAAAGACCTAACAGTAAAAATTCTTGAATAATCAGTGATGGATCTTTAAAAGATGGCACTCGTAAAAGTGGGAACCTGCGAAAGTTTGAATCCAAAAAAGGAGCGGGAATTTGAAAAGCTTGTGAGAAAATTCTGTTTACCACTTGCCACTGTTTGGCTTAGGATGCCCGAGATTTTTCTGTCGATTAAATACCAAATTTCGCGACTCGAAGCGGATGTGTTGTTGTCCAAAAGTTAGAAGCTACATGTTTGTCGTTTATTTAGGGGTTTTTAATTTTGCAGTCTAGCCCCAAATGGAATAGTGGTTTTATGTTGAGTTCTAATTTACCACTTAAGCCAAAATTCAAATCGGAATGAAGTATAAATACATCAAAGGTGAGTGCCAATTTAATCGATATTCGGTGGTCTTTTTTTTTTCTTGCTATAATTGTTTAAGAGCTGCAGTTTCCTCCAGCATTTTCTGTGCAGCAAAGATCAGAGGCTTAAAAAGAACAAAGGTTGAAGGTTAAAGGTTATCAAAAAAGATCAAAGGTTACAAAAAGCAGATTTCCGTGTGAAAGAAATGACGAAGCTTCTGCACGTACTCCTGGCGGTGCTATCGTAACTTTTCTGCACACTGTGAGTTCCGGGCTCGCGAAAACAATAAAATTCTTATCCCTCTTTTTAGAAAACAATAAGTATCGAAATCTTGTGAATGCTTAAAGCTAAGTTTATTTGTAACATCGTCCTGGCATTTGCAGCACATTATGAAAATGCTATTCCAGCTGAAGCGAATGGAGGAACTTGTTTGTTTTTTTACCTTACAAACACAGTAAACAAAGTTAGTTTGATATCAGTATCAACTGACTACAACAGATATTAATTACTAAATGGTACTTTCAAATTGGAAGTATTTTGAAAGTTTTTAAGTTGTTCTATTTTTAAGAACTTATTGCTCGAGTGTCACGCGATGAATTTCTGCTCATAAAATGGCCGTGATGAGTTTTTGATCCAAAATAAGGTTGAGGATCAAAACAAGCAGGATACAAGCAACGCAAAGAATTATAATTTAAGGGATAAAAACTGTTTTCTGTATTTTTTGTGCGAATTAAAGCGAAATTATTTTGAAAGGCTAGTTTGTGTTAACCAAAAGCAAGTAACTGTATGACAGAGTCGGAGTAGATTACTCTGAAATATGGGGTACCTCATAGCTCCATGCTAGGTCCGGCTCATTTCACTCTGTATACTTTCCCTCTTGCCGATGTGATTGCTAAAAACAATCTAGGATTTCACTACTACGTTGATTACACACTGCTGTCCGTTTACTGTGATCCCTCCCAGCCTTCGAGCACCTTGAGTTCTCTCAATTCACTTTCTGTATACATTTATGACATCCGCACAGGGATGGCAGCACATTTTCTACACTAAAAGATGATAAAACCAACTTACTAATTATGGGAAAACCCAGTGGGATTCAGAAATTGGAAAGGCCGACGCTCAAAATTGGCTCTTCCAGCATATATCCTGTTGAATTAGCTCAAAATCTAGGTGTCACGTTCCAAAGTGACCTCTGGTTAGACGTCAATAATAGTTCCACAATCAAATCTGCCTACTTTCAGCTACATAACATTGCTAAAATTCGGCTTTAGTTTGATAAGGATACTACCTCTAAGCTGGTCCATGCATTCATTACGTCCCGTCTCGACTTCTGCAGCTCACTGCTTACTGGCGTACCGGCATGTGCGATCAGGCGATTGCAGCTGGTGCAAAACTCTGCAGCTAGGTTTGTCTGTTGTCTGCGTTGCAGCTACCATATCACACTACTTCTCGCCGACCTGCACTGGCTGCCAGTCAAGCAACAATTGACTTCAAGGTTTTGTCCCTCACGTTTAGGTCCCTTCGTTCTTTGGCTCCAGCCTATCTCTCAGAGATACTCCCCCATCAGGCCAAGCATCGTACCACCAGTTTTTTGGAATCCAACAGTCTACCAATATCATGTACAAACCTCAAATTCTTTGGATACCTTGAATGTTGTTCGTATGCTCCTAAAGCCGGGATCTTCCTCCCGACTTGTGTTACAGCATCCCCTGACTTGACCACATTTAAAAAGAAGATAAATGAAAGTATATGTAGTCGCTTTCATCGGACACATGAAACTACAAATTGGGATTATTTCAGTAGATTACATTTCTAATAGGCTGGCAACTAATTAATAGAGTGTCATTGCATGCCAGAGCAAAGCAATAAGTGTACCTTAAGTTGAAAACATCGAGCAAATCGTAACTGTGGCTTACTGCCGTGGGGAGACTAAGTATTGGAAAAGTAATTTTGCCGGTATCGTACATAATAAGACGACGGACCTGTGAGTTTACTTACGGACGGTAGGGTTACCATCCACAACCAGACACACGAGCTTCGTTGGCTGAGCAGTTCCTTTCCTTGCATCAATTTTTAACATAGGTATAAGGCAATTTATTAAACTGTTGATCAACATATTGCTTGTTAGTCATCTGAGGCAGCAGCAAGAGTAATGTTTTTATTCAGAATGTCTAGATGGCATGCAGCCGAGTCTTGAAGGTCGCGTTTCTTAAAATAATCCACTAGTTGACTCGGGATTTGTAAAAACAACCAAGAACTGCTAGAGAAGGCTAAACAAATGCTGAAGCAAAGCTACTGACACTTTCGCTTTCAGTAATTCCGGTTGAAAAATCAGATGAATCCGTGTTTACCAGAACTTGTGATCACGCTTAACTATGGTGCTTGAACCCCACATATTTTCCTGCTGCCTTTATGCAGATGTATGGACGATGTTCCACGTTCACTTTACGGCCGCAGCAGCCACTGCCCGCGGTCACCGATCTTCAGGACACGGTGGAGATGTACAATATCCAGCATAGTTAGATGGCCAGTAAAATACTGTTGTTTCTGTGCTGCCAGAATCATTTTGAGCGTTGACAATGTGCATGTCAACTTTAACCATGCGATACTTCCTGGCATTATGTATTCTACCAATAATCATTTGAGCACGTTTCCGGCGTTGTACTATTTAAGTGCCTAGAAATAGATTAAGTTCTCGGGGGGTGCTTTATCAAATGTACTATTGTTATTATTAATATTATCACTAACAATGTAGACGTGATTCCTCTTAAGTATAACTATAGTGCCCATGAAAATATTAGGTTTGTATGGTGTGAGCAAATAAGTTTAGTTACTATTAAGCAGTAATATGCTACAGTAATTTAGTAATAAGCATTTAAATCTGTTCTGAGGCCATAAACTATAGGGTGAAAGCCTTTGTCGCTACAGCCTTGAAGTAATTAGATACCGTGCATACAGTTTGCGGTCAACGGAGACAAGATTGATTGCCTCCTAAGAAATTTGTAGGGCAATGTCTTAGCTAGAGAAAGAGAAAATTTCAAGTAAGTTAGCCCCATGTACTCAAATGCAAGAAGTTCCGCTAAGCAGAGATATGCATTCATAGTGACGAAGGGTATACAGTGCATGTAGATGAATGAGGTAAGATGACGAATGAAACATCCGGCTCTTACCCCTGAGCCCACGTCAATCCTAGTACTAAATTCAAACATCTACCGACGCCTTGATAGCTAAGAATGTTTATACCATGAACTATTACAAAGGTAGACATAGTCACTTGTCGTCTTTATTGTTAATAATTTGGCAGAATTTGCGTACAATTAATTTATCTCCGTCAGTAACTCCACAAAGTCAAAAAGACCATGTGGGTGTTACGCAGGAGAGTTTTGTATAGCGCACTCACAGCCTAAGCAGCTTTCGGTACGCATTCGGTAGCCAACAGACTTCGTCTCACGCAACAAAGAGAAATTGGGAAGCATAGCAGAATTAGGAGAGCAGTTGAGGTAGTGAGTAGCATAGAAGTAGCAGTTCAGGACCGCTGAAAAAAATGTGCCATAGTCGGCAGTTGGAGAGTAGATGTCATTGCGTAAGAATTGTGGAAGCGAGTTCCACAGTCTAGGACCTGCAGAGCTAAAGCTTCTGTCGCCAACTGTCTTTAAGCGGAGGAATGGAACAGCTAATTTATTGTCCACACAGGACCTGAGGGCGCGAACAGGCTGAAAATGATGCAGCAGTTCAGCTAGATACGAAGGAGCCAAGCCGTGGCGGGCCTTGTGGGTCAGCATTAGAACTTCGCTCTGTATCCTTTGCTCAACCGGCAACCATCCTAGCTCTTTCAGCAACGATGACACGTGCTCAAACCGCTGGGACTTGAAGACCAGCCTTGCAGCCGTATTCATAGTCCGCTGTAGTGGCATTTTGATAAAGCGCCCTCAGAGAACTTAGTTTCTCTATATGCTGTTTACTTGTTAGACTATGCAGCAAATTGGTCTGAAGTAGATGCTATTACTACTGAAGTAAGCCCGGAGCTTGCCTGCGATCAAAAGACAAAGTTAGTTATCTCTGCTGCTGATGCCACTGCAGGAAAATGTCACGTAGGGGTCGGGCGAGGGTTTGGGCGTTTGTGTGTCAACACCTCGTCCTGCTTTCAGCAATAACTTGACATTTAAGTCCTTGCAATATCAGCCTTCACAAATCCCAAGGCAGTTAAACCATGTGAGTTCTGCAAGTTGATTCTTTTCCAAGTGATAGTCATTCCATGCTAATCCAGAGTGTCGGTAGCAGCTACGTAACCAAAAACAATTTAGTATCATTGATTGTAGGCTACAGTCTCATCATCATGCCAAACCGGAAATTTGAGATCTCATCACCACACCAGCCAGAGATTAACTCGACACTCCAACCAACTAACCATATTTGATAGATGTATGAGGCTGCAGCAAATGCCTATTTCGCAACATTGCCAACTATAGACAGATGAATTTTATCTCCTTTAATGTTCGTGCCTGCAATGAAATCTGAAATAGTTGAGCATTGACACTTCGTATAGAATGCATTTGTTTGCCAACGTTGGTACTTGTACTAATTAAAGCAAGAAGTTCTTACTGCCTTTCCTTTTGCCCCATTAAAGATGGCGACCGGTACTCCAGGGAGTGACATGTAATATACGTGTAATTCGACTATACCTCACCAAAGCGAGTCAGCAGACCATTTTTGCTTTCTTTCGTGAGCTCTACTAGGTACTTATTATGAACTCAATGCCATCCTAATCGATTTCTGATGAAAATTTGAGATTTTTTGTTAAAGTATTACCAACTCACACTACTACTTTTTTGGACTAAGCGGGACTGCTTTGCACCTGAAAAGTAATTTTGCCGGGCTCAGAAGAAAAACATGTCAGCTGACCTGAGGATTGGCAAATAGAGGCCTCAATGTCTACCTTGGAAGACGGCGATATTGGCTAGCTGGCTGCACGACGAGCTTTATTTTACGAAATTGTTTGGTGAGAAATAGGCAATTTAGCAAACTGTGCGTCGTCATAGCAAGTTTTATCAGCGAGTAATCCGAAGCCATAGCACGAACGAGATTTGTAATTCTAGCGTCTGGGTCGCATTCAGTAAGGTCTGAAAGGTCACGTTCATCAATTTCTAGCTAGTTCTGGGTTTTTGAACAGCCAAAAATTGATCTAGCCAGACTACCAAATGCAGAAGCGAAGCTACGGGCACTTTGGAGCGCACCGATTCCGGCCGGAAAAGTAGATGAATATGTTTACCAGAATGTGTAGTGACGTGTATTCAGTAGTGCTTGTATCCCACATATCGTTATAACGCCAGCATACCACCTCATGGACAGTGCACCATGCTCAACTCACCGCAGCAGCAGCGGCTGCAATTGGTGACCAACGTGCCCAGCACGGTGAACATCTACACGAACAAGCATAGATCTTTGGCTAATGAGCTCCTGTCCTTGAGCTGTTGCGTGTGTCACGCTACGTAATGTCTCTCCGTCTGTAGCTCCACAAAGTGATAAAGACCACGTGGGTGTTACGTGGGAGAGTTTTGTATAGCACACTCGCAGCCTAAGCGGCTTTCGGAACGCATTCGGTAGCCAACAGACTTCTTCTCACGCAACAAAGAGAAAGTGGGAAGCGTAGCAGAATCAGGAGAGCAGTTGAGGTAGTGAGTATTATGGAAGTAGAAGCTTAGGACTGCTGAAAAGGATGAGCCATAGTCGTCAGTAGGAGAGCAGTTGTCATTGCATAAGAATTGTGGAAGCGAATTCCTCAGTCTAGGACCAGCAGAGCTAAAGATTCTGTCGCCAACGGTCTGTAAGCGGAGGAATAGAACGGCTAATTTATTGTCCACACAGGACTTGATGGCGCGAATAGGCCGAAACTGATGCAGCAGTTCAGCTAGGTACGAAGGAGCCAAGCCGTGGCGGGCCTTGTGGGTCAGCGTAAGAAATTGGCTCTGTATCAGTTACTCAACCAGCATCCATCCTAGCTCTTTTAGCAAAGGAGACACGTGGTCAAACCGCTCGGATTTGAAGACTTGACTTGCAGCCATATTCATATTCTGCTGCAGTGGCCTAATAGCTTTCTTTGGCAGCCCACCCAAAAGGGAATTACAATAATCAAGCCTAGACAGAACTAATGAGCCAGTTAAGTTTTATTACAAGCAACTGTGACAGAGAGCTCCTTATCTTGGATAGGGATTGGTCGTGATGGCCAGCTGCAGCAGCGGTCTTCTGAATGAAGCTTTTAAAATTCTTGCCAATACGTACCTCACTTTAAACCACGTAACGCTTGCTAAAATTATGCGATACATCAAGAATCATTTCAGCACGTTTCTCGCGTTGGGTAAGTGCTGCGTGCTCCCGTTCATTCTATCCATGTACAGAGTCGTGGAGATTCCTTTGAACTTATAAAAAACTCCTAAAGATGCACCGAGTTAAACTCATCCTTAAACTTCGTTTCAATAATCGGGGTCTGATACAGATCTAGTCAATTTCAAAGACTTTCTTCGAGTTTCAACCCGAAAGCTTAAAAAGGTCAAGGCTTCTTTTTTCACTTGAAAGCTAAATTCCTGCCAGTCGGACTTTAAAGAGATTTATAAGACAGTAAAACATTACTGGCCAATGCTGAGAGGTCTGACTCCCCAGATATAAAAGGCTCAGCCGAGTGTTTTCTGCCTTCTTTACTGAAAATTGTGCACATTCATGCCTCCATAAAGCCTTCTCCGGCTAAAGCAATTTTGGAATCACAACCGGTGACCGTAATTAAAAGGTTTTCCGATGTTTCTACATGATATGTGGCTACCTTAATAAGGTCAAGCAGAAAGAGCTCGTCACATTAAGACCCTATACCATCATCTCAGTGGTCTTTACGGGAAGACCAACTTAGCATTGTCATAACCGAAATTTGTATGCTTCTTTTTGAAAAAGGGTCGTCCCTAAGTCGTTCAAATTGGAAATCGTTATACCCACACTTAAAGGCCCGGATTAGATACAGAGGTAATAGCAAGCTATCACCAAGTTTCCCTTTTTCCTTTCTTGTCAACGATTCTTGAAACTATTGTTGATAAGCACCTGGTTTGACCTCTTGAAACTAATGAAAGGTCAGAAATATTTCAATCAGGGTTCAAGAAGCAGCGATTTAACGGAAATCCTCTGCTCCATGTTAACAATGACATTCTACGTGGCAACGATGACGGGAATGTCACTGCCTTAGCTCGGTTGAATCCGTCAGCTGCCTTCGACACCATTGATCACGATGTTCTACTTAAACGATCGAGACCAGTGATTGATCTGGCAAGATGAAGCACGGATTTGGTTTATATCGGACTTGTCTAATCGTGTTCAATCCGGGTCTTGTGGGGGTCACGCCTCACAAACGAGACGGGTCACCTGTGGATTCACTCAAAAGTCTGTACTCTGTCCCTTGCTGTTCTTTATTTATACTTATCCTAGGGTAAAATTGATTAAGGCCCATGGAATATCATATATCGTTTATGCTGCCGATACTCAGCTGTATTTGTCGTTCAAACAGTTGAATCTGCTGCAGCAAGTGTAAAACTGAATGTTTCCCTGGCAAACATTCAATCCTGGATGTCGGAAGACATTTTTAAACTAAATGTAGATAAACCCAAACTGCTGCTCATAAGAAACCCTAACCAGGAGCTGGAATTAAGGCTACGAATTGCCCTTCTAATAGGTGATGCTCTTGAGCCACTATCATTGCCTGCTCGAAATTCAGGTGTCGTTTTTCGACAACTGCCTCAATTTTAAAAGCTTCTTTAAGAAGACGGCTTCTCTATGTTGCAATCACGTCCAATCCCTATCCAATATTAGGAGCTGAGTTCCACCGCGGCTTGCATACAATTAAACTGGCTCCTAAGTTGTGTCTCGGCTTGATTATTGTAATTCCCTTTCGGCTGGGCTACCAAAGAAAGAAACTGGGCCATTGCAACTCGCCATGATTAGGGATTCAAGGCTAGCAATCCAAGTCTCAGAGGTTTGAGCGCATGTATCCTTTGCTAAAAGAGTTAGGATGGATGCCGGTGGAGCAACGGATGCAGAGCAAAGTTCATTCGCTGACCCACAACGTCCGCCACGGCTAGGCTCCTTCGTGCTTAGCTAAACTGCTGCATTAGTTTCTGCCTCTTCGCGCCCTCAGGTCATGCTTTGACAATAAATTAGGTGTTCCACTCCTCAACTTAAAGACCGCTGTCAACAGAAGCTTTAGCTCCACACATCCTGTGGAACTGGCTTCCACAATTCTTACACAACGATAGCTACTCTCCTACTGCCTACTATGGCCCATCTTTTTCAGAGGTCCCGAGCTGCTACGTCCATGTTACTCACTATATCAACTTCTTTTCTGACTCTGCAACGCTTCGCACTTATTCTTTGTTCCATGATTCGAAGCCTTTGGGCTACTGTATGCCTACCTAAAGCCGCATAGGCTGTGAGTGGGCTATACAAAACTCGCCTGCGTGCACCCACATAGTATTAATGGATTCGAAGTGTTACAGACGGAGATACATACATCGATACCCGTGTCTATAAATAGAAGATCTCTGAAAGAATACTTAAATGTATTACTATCATTATTAATACCACTAACCATGTTGACGTAATTCCTAATAAGCGTAAAACGGGTGCCCTTAAGAAGATAATGTCTTTATGGTGCAAGCAAATACGTTATGTCACTATCGCATAGTGATATAACATAGCTATATCAGTGCTGAAATGTGTTCAAATGTCGCAGACTGCTGAGCGGAAGCCTCTGTCGCTACAGCCTCAAAGTGACTAGATACCGTGCATGCAATTCAAGTTTGATGGAGACCAGATTGAATGCCTCCTAGGAAAGCTGCAAATCAATGTCTTAGTTATGGAAAGTGAAGAATTTTTAAGATTCATCCAAGTTTATTCAAACTTATGCAGTTCTGCTAAGCCAAGATATGCATCGGCTGCGAAGAAGGGTCCCTGCCGTATGTGAATGCATGAGGTTACATGAGTAGCAAAACATCTGGCTCTTGAGCCATCCACAAGGAAATGGTAATCCTAGTAATAAATTCAAACATCTACCATTGCCGTGATAGCTAAGAGTTTTTTTAACATACATTATTACAAAGCTTGACATGGTCACTTCTCATCTACATCATCAATAATGCCCCGAGTTTCACATAATTAAGCCCTGACACTTCTTGTACAGTGCATTGATTTGCCACCTTGCTATCTATACTAACTTAACTGAGAAAGTCCATCCGTCTTTCTCTTCGTCACACTCAATTGGAGACCAGTATTCCAGGGAGTGACGTGTAATATAGCTGTCATTTTACGATGCCCCAGCAAGGTGAATCCGCTGGGAATGAGGTCTACTGGGTACCTGTTATTAACCAGGTGAGACCCTACTTGAAGTCTGATGCAAAGTTGAGACTATTTCTCCAAGTACCAATAACACACCTTGAAAAAGTATCTAACACAAAGTTAAGTGGGCTAAAACGCCATACTTTTATTGAAATAATTTTTTCTCGTATCGTATCTACCACCTGGACAAACTCTTTCGTCAAAGTGTGTACCTGGGTTAATTTTTACGTAGTTGGAAATCTATTATTAGTAATAATTGTTATGCGTGAAAAAAAGAAATATGTTTAAACTAATTTCAACAACTCGAGCGATCTGTGGCCCACTACTGCATGGGACTAAGTGGGACGTCTTGGGACCGGAAAAGTAACTCGGCCGGGCTTAAAAGAAACATACATCGATGGACCTGAGGATTGGCGAATAGAGGCCTCAATGTCTACTTTGGAAAACGATGATATTGGCTGGCTGGCTGCGCGATCAATTTTATTTCATGAAACTGTTTGGTGAGACATCGTCAATTTATTTAACTACTCGTCGTCACACCAAGTTTCCTAAGCGAGTAATCTGAAGCCAAAGTACGAACGAGATTTTTATTTCTAGAATCTCGGTCGAATCCAGTAACCTCTGACAGGTCACGTTCCTAAACCAGCTCCACTAGCTGGTTCTGGGTTTTTTTAGCAACAGAAAATTGCTCTAGCCCGGCTACCAAAGTGCTAGAAGCAAAGCTACTGGCACTTTGGTGCTCACTGCTTCCTGCCGGAAAAGTAGGTGAATGTTTTCACCAGAATTTGCGGTGACGTGTTATCTGAAGTGTTTGTATCCCCCCCCCATATTTTCCCTAACGCCAGCACACCGCCGCATGACAGTGTGCCCTGGTCAACTTACGGCACCAGCAGCGGCCGCCCTTGGTGACCAAAGTGCACGGCAAGCTGGATATATACAATTGCCGGCATATTTCTATGGCAAATGAACTCCTGTCCTTGCAAAGCTGAGCGAGTCATGTTTAGTCTTTACGCTGCGAGCCTCACCTTTAAACACGTAACGTTTGTTAAAATTGTGTATTTCACCTTTATTAATTTGAGCATACTTAATTCGTTGCATTCATAGAGTTTATGAAGAGATACTTATTTCTGAACTTGCTATAACAAATTATCATCAATAATACCAATATAGTGTCAACATTATTCTTCTTGAGGGCATGCTACCTGCCCAGAAAGATATTAAGTTCTCGCGGCACCATGTATAATCTGATCATTATATTTTTAAAGTAACATAATTTTAAGTGTGAAGTGGGATCCGTAATTAAAGAGGTGACAGCAAAACCTTCTGAGATTGTACCCTCTATATGACTAAATACCGTGCATGCTATTTTAGGATGGTGCATAAAAGACTGAGTGCCTATTGAAAGGTTACCTGAACTTCTTATTTCAAGAGAGTTGAGACTGGTAAAGATGTCTGCTCTAATCGTTGGAAGTCAAGAAAATCAGCTGGGCTCAGAAATGCTTACAGTGTGACAAGGAGTCTGAAGTCCGCTGAATTGAATGTTGTTTCATGAGGATAAACATACCTTGCTCATTAGGTATCTTCGGATTCAAATTATTTTTTTGGGAATTGTGAGGTAGGAATGAGTACACCATTAATTTGGAAGCGACACCTAATGGGTGTCTTCTTTCCTATATCATCCCGAAAGAGTCAAGTTTCACAAAATTGTGTGTTGGGACTTCGTATTGAGTCCAATGATTAACCCAGAGGAATAATATATTTTGCTAAATTTGTGCGAACCTACTTCATTGCGAATGTGAATTTAAGTTTGTACTTTTCCAAGCCTCATCGACACTAACCAATTGAGTCTTGGGGAAAAGTGTTGTATTAAAAGTCTATTTGTTTTGAATTGAAAGAAATATCTCGTTGGTTTTAGCAAACAGCTGGAATGACTCTTTTATCAAATTGTTAATCTAGTTTAATTTTCAATTGGTTGTAGATGGAATACTCTACGAGTTAAACAGAAATGCGTCTTCGGGAATTTCGAGATGCTGAAAAGCGTGTAGTCCATTGTTTCGTGGATCAAATTGACAGCAATATAATTTCACCCGTAGCATACAGGGCCCATGGATAGGAGCATGGACGAACTATAGCACTTCTCTCTGCGATTGGAGAGGACGTGATCTGCTGGCTAAAAACCTAGGTTTCATTTCCTACGCAGTTACGCAGTAAATTGTCGCTAGAACAGTGCTCATGAAGCAATTAGCTGGGGCATGTTTAAAATACGATTTCTGAAAGTTACCATCGCGCTCGAGTGGTATGCTGATAGGTCTGGAAGTTTAGGATCGTCTACTAGTTACTTTAGCTGGCTCCACTTTCTATCAAACCAGCTGGAATCGCTAGAGGCGGACGACGAAATGCAGAAGCCTAGATGCTGGCACTTCAACACTCACTACTTCCTGCTCATAAAGCAGATGATTCTTGTTTATCCGCCTTGCACGGACAAGTCATCTAAAGTACTTGTATCCTGCATATTTTTCGAACATCAGCCGACCGATGATTGGACAATGTTCCGAGCTAACATTGTACTGCAGAAACATGCACCCTAAGTGACCGATGTGCATGATGAGGCAGAGTGCCACAGAAGCCATCCTGATAACTTAGCCAATTAAATCTGTAGCAGCTATGCTGGTTTTGGCTTCTTCGAAGAATCTGTGATGTGGATTTCTATGAATTTACAGTCGACAGTGCTGAAAATTGATATAAATATATGTCAGACACGTTTGTACCTTCATGTTACGCCTAGTCCTACCAGCCAGGGGTAAGCATTTGTGTACAAGCTCCAACTATTGCAATCACTATGCACCGTTAAACGAGCTGACCTGACTGCTGATGCGAACGAAGTTGGCTGATGAAATATTTGTTTCTTTCATTCAGAAACTTCACAACCATGATGTTGGCCCTACTCCTGTGGGCGGTTTTTTTGGCGGCAAGCAGTGAAGCTGGATTTGTAAGTTGCTGTGTTTGAAAGAGAGGCAGCTAATTATCTTGCTTATTGAAAGCAAGACATTCATCATGGACTCAACAATATTAACTTTCTTCTCTCTTATACAGGTCAGCAAGATTGACGAATTTGAAGGGTTTAACCTCGGTAAACGTAGTATTAGTACATCATGTGAGTTGGGCCATGCTATTGAGAGCGAAGATCACCAACTGCGCCTTACTTATATTGAGCCTGCATTAGCGACTTCGTGGGCTATTTCTCGATAGCACAGGCTATTGTGCGACAATTTCTTCTTCTTTTTGGAAGCGTTAAATCCAGACCCAAAACCACACATTAGTACAGACAACAGTGTGCACAACGATATCGCGACTAACGTCTAGCTAGGAAAATATCGGTTTCTCCTGCCTATGTTATTCTACACTTGCCAGCAAGCTCATTTTAGTATTTGCTTTGGATTCAAAAAGTGACTTCGATTAGCGATTACTTTTAACTGCCACTTTAGTTCATTCAGGCAGCCGGCTTCTGGGAAGGCTTATTTGAAAGTTTGTGGTCGATAGCAGTGAGACAAGCAACTAAACCTAAAGCTCAGGAACCCCCCTGTGCAATCGATAAGCTGTAAAGACCAGCCGTACATTAGATTTGCCCCTCATCACTGTCTAGACGACAGCATGAAGAGGCAAGCTATGTTTTATTACGGCATGATATGATATCAGAATGGCTTTAAATCGAAAATTTTGGCAGTGGCTTCCAGCAATTTGTGATAAGGGCCGCCCTCACCAATGCGGCAGCTTGCCGAACAGGTACAAGGTTGGCCTGGGAATTTCTGTCGTCCTGTCCCGCCACCCACTCGTTTTCGCATTGCCAACTCCAGGAGAGCCTGGCATATCTGTGCGGCGGTGTCTAGGACGAAGCTTTTGCTTTGACGGACCCCGGGACCTGGGAGAGCACCAGCAGAGGAAAGCAGGTGACCACTGATGTGAGTGATGTCCGCGTGGGAAATTTGGTGTATGGCCAAGTCCTCTGGCTTTGGACCGTCCTCCCGCCTCAGTCATGCTGACCTGTGCTCGTCTGCATATACGAAGGTGTTACATGGTATGCAGTTGATCCGCGTTTGTGCTATCGGCATTGCATTAGCACTGTGACTATTTAATTGAAATACGTATCCAAGGGATCGTGGCTGACGAGTCTCAGCTGGCTCGCCACATAACGCCGGGTTGGTCAATATCGGCTCGAACTTTCAACATTAACGATAGTGTGTGACTGGGCAATCAAAGCTGAGTGGTTGAGCTGTTGAAGTCTTAGCTGTCGGTGACTTTATTAGGTGACCATTTCTCGCCTCAAAAAGCCTCATTGAGCTGAAGCCCACATATGGCCGTGACCCCGGGATTCTCGCCAGCTCTACTATAGCCACCTCATCAGGTTGTTCTAACTGGGCTATTCAAGCTTAAGTTAGCTGCTCAGCTGGTGAAGTCTTCAGCGTGCTAAATGCAAGGCAAAATATGGAATTCTGCTCTGGCTGTGGACTAGATGCCGAAAACTCGGCCGAGTCAATGCTCATCACACTAAAGCGATAGTTTGGGTTCCTGATGTAAGAGGCTCGAGGTAAAGGGGTTAGCACCTGAAAGCTTACGGAGAGCCAGTATCAGGAATTTAACCAGCTACCAATATAAATACTGCTGCTAAAGCTCAGTGAGCTAAATGAGGCGTTCGAATAAGATACCTTAGATGTCTACCTTGTTGTTTTTCCAATCATCGGCACGGTTTGTTGTCTGGAGGCAAGATCTGCCCTGGTGCATTCCTTACACGGCTGCAGAGTGTTTGCAAACACATAAATTCGCCTTAAAGAAATAGATTTCTTATTGCACTCACTACATTTTAATGTTAGTCCAACGGTTGTCGAAGCGATCAAATTGGATGAGTCTAATGGATAGGAACATGTACAAGAAGTAGAACTGCCTATCTAGCTCACGTATTCCCATTTGTTATTACTCACGATCCGAGAACAATCACTCGAGCATTGATAAACTGGCAAATTAAGCTAACGTACTTTTATTTTGTTGGTAGTTAGCAATTTCAATGTAAATAATAAATATTGCTTGTTATAATTTTTCAATTGTAACACGTATATCCTAACGTTCGATCAGATCTCTGCTTATGAATGTTTGATATCCACTTCTCTAATGCCTTTTTTAGTTCGTATGCTCCCACAGCCTGGAACTCCCGACCTGCGTCAGAACATCCCCCGACCTGACCACATTTAAAAGGACCCTAAAAACACACCTACTTAGGACAGCATTTAGCGGGTCCCTGTGATTCGTCCTTGATGTGCTTATGCGTGCTGACACTGTGCATGCTGCCACCAACCACATTCGCATGCTGACCCTGTGCATGTCATCCCTAACCATATTATTCATTATGTTTGTTTTTTAAGTATGATTTTACTTACCATTCAACTGCATTTCACTTTGCAGCAAATTTAAAGTGCCTAGAGAGAGATTAAGTTCTCTGAGGGCGCTTTATCGTGAATTATTATTTTTATAATGCATACTGACTACTCGCTTCATTCGTTAGATTTCTTCCGCATATATATTACGGAACATTCTTCGATCTGTGTCGTTGATTTGCAACTTTCAGTCGCTAAATCTCTTATCCAGTTTAACTTATTGAGACTCTTAGCTCCTGTCAACCAATGACGAGGCATGTTAGGCTCACCCTGAGAATTCAAGCTG
The DNA here is from genome assembly GCA_009760855.2 of Cristatella mucedo. Lineage (NCBI taxonomy): Eukaryota > Metazoa > Bryozoa > Phylactolaemata > Cristatellidae > Cristatella > Cristatella mucedo. The sequence goes on along the minus strand of WPIO01000067.1, from coordinate 658,039 downwards.
ATGCAGTACTGAAGGCCGACAAGGCACTGACTATTTCTATAAATTAACCAATTAAGCATAGAGGGTTCTGGTCTTTGTCTACCTTGGTTTATAACTAGGTAGGTCTGCTTTCGAAAAGTATTGTTTGGTTACCGTGTCAGTTTTGTTATTCCCTGGAATGAATCCTAGCAAGTGCTTGCCTATTTAAGCTGCTGATTCTATGAGCAGAAATTAGCACTGGTCCGTTAGAAGGATCCGGTCGCTAGATCAAGCTAAGTGTACTTTTTCTATCCTAGCCACTAAAGAAGCTATATAATGAGAGTCTAACTATGAGAGTTGTTCTCACTTAGACCAGAATCCAGATGATATCGCAGCATCTCACTTCTACTCTTTGTAGCCGGCTTTCCCCCGACCACTCCCAAGGTGACAGTCAACGGTAAGGAATCTGGAAATGTTAATACCGATACCGAACTGAACTTGCTTTGCCAAGCCAAAGGTGGCCCAGTTCTACTATACAAGTGGACGAGAGGCAATGGTGGTTTGCCAGCAACTGCCATCACTAACGGCCAAAAACTCACGTGAGTATTAGACAGAAATCTGCATACCGAGGCTGACCAAGAGAGAAATAGGATAGAGAGAATAATATTCAACGAAGCAAAGAATAGATCAATTTGATATGGCTAAAAACATATAGAATCAGAGAGGTAGATCGAGGAGGAAACTAAGACAATGGTATAAAGAGAAAGTGGAGAAGGTGAGAGAGAGACATACGATCTGAAGGCTGAGATACGTTGAATTAACGAAGGATAAAAAAATACGGGCACAGTAAAGAAGCTTAACAGAAACAAGTAATAAGATATTTTAAATATGAAACTGCTAAAAAAATTCATGTTAGCCTAATAATAATAATAATAATAATAATGCACTTGATAAAGCGCTCTCAGAGAACTAAATCTCTTTCTAGGCACTTTACATTTGCTGCAAAGGGAAAGGTAATTGAACAGTAAGTAAAATCATGCTCGAAAAACAAACAAAATTAATACGAATAAAAATGCCTTTATATGAGCTGTGCCTACTGTATTGAATGCAGCCACCAAGTGAAGCTTGTGTGGTGATCATTGGTATGCCCTCACTTCATTAGGATACCTAACTACTCGTGTGTCTCCAAGCATCATGTCAATGACACTCAACAATTCTTAGCTCAGGGTAAGGTAGTCCTACTTGCCTTTACGGGTCAGGGCTCAAGAAATTGCATTTCTCGCCACAAAAAGCCTCATTGAGCTGAAGCCCACATATGGCCGTGACCCCGGGATTCTCGCCAGCTCTACTATAGCCACCTCATCAGGTTGTTCTAACTGGGCTATTCAAGCTTAAGTTAGCTGCTCAGCTGGTGAAGTCTTCAGCGTGCTAAATGCAAGGCAAAATATGGAATTCTGCTCTGGCTGTGGACTAGATGCCGAAAACTCGGCCGAGTCAATGCTCATCACACTAAAGCGATAGTTTGGGTTCCTGATGTAAGAGGCTCGAGGTAAAGGGGTTAGCACCTGAAAGCTTACGGAGAGCCAGTATCAGGAATTAAATATAAATATAAGTAAGTAAGAAATATAAGTAAGGCTGGATAATCTGCATGCTAAAACAATTGTAGTTATCCTTAATGGGAATGCCTACATTGATGCAAGAAAATTAATGCCTGACTGAAGAATGATTTTCACCAAAATCCGCATGACTGGCGGCGTGTACTCACAAATTGGAGTTATTTTACGATTTTAGAGCGGAAGGTTCTAAAGTTAAGATACGCTTAAAGCATATGATATTATTGGTTTATTGTAGTGCGTTCAAAAATAAGCCCTTCTGGCACTTAAATGCTGGTCTAATTTTCCCGTCGCCCAGTAGGGGATGGCTTTCCCATCTGATCTAGATGTCGTTTCAGCTTGGCCGACCACAATCATAGGTCCAAGCGTGTGCCCATGATCTTTTCCCTGTTAGACTGGAATTCCTTAATCAATATCGCTGTTCTAGGCCTGACACACGTGAATGAGGAATCTTTAGCTTCAAGCAGGCCAGCCATAGCAGTTAAACTCTGCAATGCTTATGTCTAGTGGTTCTAAAGTAGGGTGTCGAGCCACCCATCTCGCTTTCTCGTGATTGGCTGTGAGTAGCATTACATTAGTGGTGATCAATCCATAAATAAATAATTGTGTAGATGTTTTAGTGCTTATTTGGAAGAAATTTCCATTTTTAATATGTTCTGCAGTATTAGGCCTATGATGGCACACTTGGTTAGGAGGTTGCTTTCCCGACCTCGGTCCCAAGGTCATGGGTTCGATTCCTGCAGTGAGCGATTCTTTATGGCCACTGCAAGCGGCGGTGATAGCCGTAAAGGCTCTACTGTTGCTATACAAAAAGAGGCTATTTAATCATCTAGGATTTATTTATTTAATTACTGACGATGCATTTAACCTGCTGCCATAGCAGACACCTGGCTGAATTTGGCGAAGTTTCCAGTCTTCCTAAGGTTAGGCCTGACTTTTAGGTATGACTTTCATTCTTAACTTAAAACATATCCAAACTAGTAGATGATACAAAACGACTACAACATCTTTCGTTTGTTCCTTCAAATCTGATTTTTTTTCAAATTTCCCACAGCAAAAAACTCTAAATACATGCTACCAATGATGGCAAAATGTATTGCTCCCCAGGTACCAGGTCTTCTTGTACATCAGACTTTCTTGTTCAACTTTGGTTCAGTTTTAAGTTACCGTATTTATCTAACACATTATGATTTTATTATTTATAAAGTTATTAAGTTAAAGCAGCATTTGCTGACTTTCGCAAATTTGTGATTTATTAATTGATTTAATCTCAGGTATGCGGCTAATCATTACTGCCAAATAACCGGAACGGATAACTTGCACTTTTTATGCAGTGTACTGAATACGTCCCCATATGTCAACAAAATCGCGTGCGAATTAGAAATCCTAATTTCTTTTGTTATCAATCATGTCGAATCAAAATAATTTCCTTGCTAATGCATCTAAATCCTCAATTTATAGTGGTGCAAGCATGAGGCAGCCAGAATGGCCTGTCGTTTGTTCTACCATTGAGACTAAGAACCCCTTCCAACTGACCTTCAATGACTCCTCATCGTGCAGGGTATCGATTTCGACGTGTTGTTAATCAATTATTTCACTTAATTATCTTTCTCCGGTGTGCTTGTCCGAACGTCTTCTCTAACTCTCATGGTATCCTGTCGGCCAATTCTCACAAGCAAGTTCCAACTCCTCGAAGCTACCTCAGTGTATTCCGATCCTGATAGTGCTTCCTTTTCGTGTAATACCTAGAAAATATTAAACCACAAAACTGAGGATAAAAAATAATAATTCAATCACCAAACTACAGAACTACAGCTAAAACACACCTGCTACTTACAGCCTTCCTGGGTGCGCCTCAATTGTTCTAATGATTATCGGCGGTTAGACTTGCTTGGGCACATCTTTTGCTAAATATTTGAAAAATGCCTAGAAAAACCTTGGGTCTTTTTGGGCACCAAGCAATTTTGAACTTGCACTAAAAATCCTTCTACTGAGATTGCACGATAACCAGAATCTTCAGGCTGAACCAAATTTGCGCTTGTAAGGAAAATTCTCGTTTATAGAATACCATCACTTCGACTACAAGATTCGGGATGGTACACTTGCGTGGCCCAAAACGACTATGGAAGTTCAAGTGTTGCAGTAAAAATTGACGTACAGGGCAGAGGTAATGACAATCGATGATGTACATGCACTTTTCTCTTCCCATAGTACAGCAATGCAAATTTATGGTGAATATAAATAGTCCGCCCTAAAGAAATGTTTGTAAAATACGCCCTTACTTTAGGGCTGCCAGATATTCACTGGGAATTGTTCTAAGCTTCCGTTTGCACCGACCTGCAAAGTTTACATCTTCCGGGTTGTCTCTCTTCCACAATATGGACAGTTTACAATCTGTGCTGCACTTCGTTCAAGGTACTTCTAAACCAACTTTGGTGACAGTAAAGACTAGCAACATTGGAACAATCACCATCGGTGGCTCCGTCACAATTCTGTGCGAGGCAAATGGAAACCCAACACCTACCTTGACTTGGCGAAGAATTATTGGAAATGAGGCACTTCCATTAACAGACAAGGTCTTCGTCGCCGGCAATAAAATCACGTAAGTAAGGAAGTGGGAGAACACAGACAATTGCAAAATATAAGGAGTGAAAAGATAGTGTCATACACAAACCACAACGTTATACAAGTAAAATGAATACCTATATACCCCGTGAGGTTGCGACAGCATTGCACAGGAAGTAATATATAAAGAATTTTGAACTTACATTCATTTGCATACATTTTCTATCGAGAGCACGATCGTCCTTAAGCAATTAAGTTCCAATCGCTGACGTCACGCTTACGATTACCCCTCTGCTCTGAGACGTATATATATATATATATATATATATATATATATATACATACGCGCGGCGGTGCCCTGACCCCAGCAGCACGGGCACCGCTAGCTAATGTATACATACTAGTTAAAAGTCTTTTTCTCGATAATATATAGGTAACCTATATTTTAAATATCTTAATGAATAATTGAACCTTAGTCAGAGGAGCTCAGCCCATCTGGGGTCACGGGGCTACGCCACCCTGCACCTCCCAGTTAAGGAACAGGGATCGCACGGCTTCCGGCCCAGAAATGGCGTCCGGGATGCACAGCCGCCACAATGTCGTCCGCTCCATGCGCGACACGCCTAGGTCAGCCAGACAGGCTTCATTATCCGGCCACCAGCCACCCAGAGCACCGATGACAAAGACTGCATCACTGCCCACTAGCTGCGAGCGGTCAGGAAAGACCAGGCTGTGGCCTCATACCTATCAACCTTTTTCGGGCCGCAACCAGCAGGGCATCCTTGCCAGAGTCAAACGGCAGCAATTATATATTTATGTATCTACACATGCGTATATATGTATGTGTACGCTGGTATATATACATACATATATATATATATATACATATATATATATATATATATATATATATATATATATATCCATGTATTCACTCTTATCATTGTGATGAAACAGCTGCAGTGCACGGACAAAATATTGGGCTGTGTGAGATCATTTAATAGTTAGCAAGAAAGAAGTACGTCACGTACCTTCATAGTTGACATTTAAATTTGAATTGCGCATTCAGTCCATGAACTAAGACGGAGCAAGATTTTGATCACAACAACAGTTTGCTGTTTCTTAAATGCTGGAAAGTATATTTCACCACGTCTTAAATAGTATTTCGTTCATTAAATAAAAAGTTATATTGGACGCGTAAAAACGGTTTATAGGTACTTCCCAACATCATTTTTTTTTCACATGTGCAAGCGCACGCATAAAACACACAGAGGGAAATACGAAAACACCGAGAAAGAAAGCGGAGTATATAATCAGGAAAAAAAACTAGGAGAAAATACGCGTCTCTGCTGATATTGCCGAAGGATTGCGATTAAAAACTGGAGAGAAAAAGAAAGGCAACTGTTGATAAGAAAAGATTACTGGTAAAATTTAGACTTTCACTGCAACCCCAGCTGACAGATACGACAGAATTGGTTGGCAGTGATTAGGTCTTGGTCGTCCTATGCCTTAGCCTCACTGAGTTTCCGACTCAGTTGTCCCTGAAAATGTAGCGGCTACCCATAGGTAGTCAGTCGTTACCTGCATAGTTGAAATGTGGGTCTACTATTGCCATCGCACTGGACACAGACAAAATTGCCTGCGAAAGAAGCTACGTTTTCGCTGAGAGCAGTCGACAATTTATAGAATCATAATGAGATGGTTGCCCGACTGGTGCTCTCGTGTGATAGTCTCGTGAAGTTAATGCACCTCCATTTTTCAATCAAGAAACTAATAAAGACAAAACACCTAGAGGAAAACATGTAGCGCACTAAAATTCTAATCGTTTCTGTCTGCATTCTGAAGTGATAAGAAATTATCCAACACAACAGAGAGAAAGTAAAATGTATTACCTAGTCAGGATGGCATTTGAGGTAAGAAGCATCTTAGAGTTAGCAGCTCTGTATGACTAGAATTTACGTGCCATAATCAGCAGCATGGAAGCACATTGTATTGCATAGGAATTGAGAAAGTGAATTTAGGAGCTTAGTTCTCGCCGATCCCAAGATTGTGTTAACATCAGCCTCGACATGACTGAACTGAATACCAAATGTTTGTCCATTGACGACATGAGGGAACGATTAGGTTGTAACTGGTGCAGCAGTTATGCCGGTGGTAGCTTATGGTCATTTGTAAAGCCCTTTAGGCAATTATGATACTGAAATCATAATTCGTTTATTTCAACCGTTTGGGTTTTTATTTGATATATCAATTGAAAACGATGTTAATGTTGGGCATCGTGTTACAGCACCAGGTTTTTATTATTTGCCTTATTTAAAATGGTAACACTCGTTGGTCTTTTCAAGGGATTGCAATTTAAAAACTCCGAACTGTAAGTATTGTTGAATAATGCTTGGAGAACTTACTATTTTCCAACTGTGGAATTAAATTATTACGCAAAAACAGTAAAAGAAGATGACAAAGAGATTAATTTAAAGTCTGAAGTCAATGAATGGCAGGCACCTAGTTCAGCTTATTCAATATTTGAATTATTTCATTTCCTTGCTTTGAGTGAGTGCAAAACCATCATGGTTTATGCAACGTAGTGCCAAACCGTACTGGTGTGGCACTAGGCTAGTTACTAGCCATTAATTTCAATGTCGTGGGCTCTAATATAATGCAATGTATCTCCGTCAGTAACTCCACAAAGTCAAAAAGACCACGTGGGTGTTACGCGGGAGAGTTTTGTATAGCCTACTCACAGCCTAAGCGGCTTTCGGTACGCATTCGGTTGCCAACAGACTTCGTCTCACGCAAAAAAGAGAAATAGGAAGCGTAGCAGAGTCAGGAGAGCAGTTGAGGTAGAGAGTAGCATAGAAGTAGCAGCTCAGGACCGCTGAAAAAAGATGCGCCATAGTCGACAGCAGGAGAGTAGTTGTCGTTGCGTAAGAATTGTGGAAGCGGGCTTTACCTTTATGCAGAGAGTATTTTAATCAATGTTAGTTTTTTAGGGTGCTATGCGAATGAGATATGTTGTATCACGTCTTTCTTTTAATCCTTTATTACTTTTGCAGAATCCCGTCATTAGAAGCAGGGGACGCCGGCCTATACTGGTGCACAGCTCGCAACCAGTACGGTTCAGCTTCCGACGGAGGAAGCATCGTTGTGGCAGGCAAGAACATGAACCCGCAAGCAATATTCTTAAGTTACCACTTGCTTAATGCCTCTCAATTATCCTGCCAAGTTTGGAGTTCTGCGTTTGAGCAAAAATCTCACATGTGCCTGCTTTGATCTCAATTTCAGAAAAGTGGTTAATAGTCTAGAGAAACTGCTTGATAGTTCCGATATATGCCCGAACTCAATTGCACTACATACTGACATTCTTAGTGAAACTGTCGCAACCCGTTTGGTTTTGGTATATCGGTACTACCTTCCAGGGTACCTTTCAATACTTTAGCAGTATTTTACGATTTCACTGCTTAAGCATGAGGCATCTGGCATTTGAATGAATTTAATCAGATATCGAGAATCTATCTATTAAAAGAATTATCTCTATCTGAGCATGTGACACTTCAATGCTTTGCAAAAGCTGGCCGTGCTTAACGATTTAATATGTAATGAATAACTATTTATGAATTGTATACTGCTTCTTACATCCAATCAAGAACATAGAGAATTATGTATACGGCCAATTTCTATATTGAGCCTAAGAGAGCTTTGATTGAAGGATGACGTTAAAATGTTCGCCACTAGATGATTTCTTATACACGTCTGACATCTTGGAGTACTAGTATCTCAGTTTTCCTTTGTTGTTCTCTTCGGAGTGGACCCTTGAGGTATCGAGTGCCATTGTTAACCTGCCATTTGGCTCGATTTTAATTGAAAGGTAAATACATGTATGTCTATAGCCTGTAACTTTGCATATATTCTGTCTGGAAGAGTAGTAACCTTTTTTCCAACGAGCACCGAGTGTTCCTCTAATCATACATAACCATTATATTATTATAAGCAAACAATAATGCACGATGCTTCGTGTTAGTTGCTTGATCAATAGAGCTAGACTGGTTTGTTAACTTTCCATGGTGAAATAATGCAGGTAGCTGGCATCTGATAAAATATGATTTAGTTCGATCACTGTCCCTTTTGGTTGCTATAAAAGCGTCAATTCACCTGCAGGGAAAGACTCAGCTATCCGCTGGTTGCCATTGAAGCTGGAGATTGTAGCTCGTGGCGTGCCACCCAGAAACGGTGACAAAAGCTCGTTCCTTCCTGGCACCAATTTATCAATCACGTGCACTTCTCCTGGTTACTCTAACGTTAATCTGGAATTGATAAAGGATGGTCAGCTGCTGCTCGGAGTAGTTTCACCCGGAAAGGCTATTCTCAAGTGAGTTGGCTCAATATTTGACTTGCCGCTTCAGCGTTTCTGCTCACTTAAACAAGATTGGCTGCTTCTTAAAAGCCATATGTATTGAGGGTCGTCCAGAATACGTTTAGTTAAGCCGACCACGGATTGTTCTTTCCTCTTAATTTTCTGCTAAGATATTGGCGTTTTGCGCCTTTTCTAATACTTGAATGCATGAATCAGTAGGCGAAATGATTTAAAACGGGGCCAGTTTCCATATGCTTACTCACTTTCACCTGTTATTTTGAGTTAATGAACCTGGTGCGATGCTATGTCATCTTTGATCCGATGCAAGTAAAACTATTGAGTGTTAGTTTAGCCTGTCCAAATGCAAATAAAAAGAGCCTGCTATACCTAAGCTAATGTTAGATGCTTTGTGTTGTAAAATTAAGCTAAGCCCTTCCACAGACCACAAGGGTAATGGTGGAGCTTTGTAGGTTTTTCGGAAAGCAGTGCATATTCTACTGCTCATTTCCTTATTCAGCAATGGTCAATCGATTTGTTGCGAATCCTTTTAACATATGGCCTTTCTGTTCAAATGATTGTGACGAGTGTGCAATAACACGAGCCTGGTGCTCTTTTGTAGCCTTGCAGGCATCACCCCGGCCTCCTCGGGTCTTTATCAATGCCAAGCTGTAATTGGCAATTTTGGCTCCATTTCATCAAGCCAGGTCACTATCAACGTAGTCGGTAAGATTGCATTATTCCTGTACGCTTGCCTTCCCTTCACTACCGAGTCTGAGCTAGTTTGGCTGAAGCACGAGCCTCAACTTGTTATGTTAGCAATACTTTGCCTAATACGAAGACAGATCCGTGTGCTCAGAAGACGGCGACTGTCTCGAAAGTTTAAGCTTCCTTTTTCTGTTCAATATCTCGTCCTTGCTAGAATACAAACCGAATCCGCTTCATTTGATGTAGAATTCTACGAACCCACGTCTGCGAAAATAACCGCAACCTTCGAGGATCTGGGAAGTTCGGGCCTTTACCTTGGCGGCTCGGCCCGTCTCACGTGTCAAGCCCAAGGCAACCCTGTCCCAACCTACCACTGGACCAAAATCGATGGCCGAAAGACATCACCAGTGCCAATCACAGCCATCGTCGATGGCAACAAACTGAAGTAAGGCTTTGAGAAGAATATTACAGCTTGTGGTTGTAAGTGGTATTTGTGGAGAAATACGCACGGCTCATCATAATAAGAGGTAGGGAGTGACCGTCTGAAACATCTAGCAAGACACAAACTGTCAGAAAGACTATCAGATGTAAAAGTAAATAAGGACGGTAATAAGAAATACGGTAAAGGCAAAATTGTTAATAGTGTGTGTTTGGTTATAAGGGCAGTGTCGCAAGAACATACAATAAGGTCACAGCTTATTTGCCTTCCACACTCTCATGTTGCAAGATCTGTGTGGGGACTTGTTAAAGCTTAATCTAGGGGAAAAGCAGACCTGTATTAGAGCTTTTTAATGCTTATTACCCAAGATTCCAAGGAAATTTGCTTTGGAAATTTAGGATAGATTACTGACGAACTGGCTAACTATTATTTTCCTTAATACGTTACAATTGTGAATGTATTTTTATAGTTACCTATCGAGATTTTGTCCGCCAAGTTTTGAGCCGACAAGAAACCAGTCTTTGATAAAAATGATTTTACTGGATTATCTTCTGCACGGTATCTCCTAAGAGTATTTTGAACAGCTGTGGGCAGATTAGGCAGTATTGCAGAATTAATTACACCTATTTACTCAGCCTGTGGCGACTAAATTCATAGAAAGCCCACAGCCAACTGCAATTTATATTTCTGAGAGTATTGTAAAAGTGCTTATTTCATATCCATCTGTAACTCTACAAAGCTACAAAGCCTGTGTAGGTGTTCAACTGGAAATTTTTGACATAAAAGGTCGCTGCCGCTTCCGGTATTCCTATGGTTGCCAACGGACTTCATCTCAAGTGACAAAACAAAAAGTGAAAAAACCAGCTGAGTCAGGTGGCAGTCAATGTATTGAGCAGCATGGAAGTTTTATTTTAGGACAGCTGCAAGGTTTTCCAAATGCTGAAGAACGATGGCAGCTGTCTTTGCAAAAGAGATTTGTAATTGAGATCCAAAATCTTTGACATGTACAGCAAAATCCCCTTTTGCCAGCGGTCTTAAGGCGAAAGAAAAGAATGGCTGATTAATTTCGCATGCAGGACCTGTGGGGGCACGACGGAACTGAAACTGCTGCACATGTTCTGCTAGTTACAACGGACCCAAATCATGGCTGGCCTTGCGGGTCAGCCTAGAAACTTTGCTCGTATCTGTTGATCAATGGGCCGGAATTTCAGCTCTTTTAGCGTAGAAGACGCATGTTCAAGCCTCTTCGATTAGTAAACCAGTCTTGAGCCATATTTATGGCTAACAGTGCTTGCCTACTGGCATTTCCGGTAAAACAGCCAAACGAGACTTTTCTGAAATCTAGGCGAGTCATAACTAATGAGCTAGTAAAATTAAGTGCAAGCCACCATGGGAGACAGCTCCTATTTTAAGGTTGAGACCAGACGTAATGTATAGCAGTGAAAGCAGCCTTCTATACGAAGGTTTTAATATTTGGACAGCTGTCGAAGACAAAAAGAAAGGGTAACAGGCATATAATTCAGTCAATTAAGTATTCGTGTTGGACGCTACTGCAATCAGTAACGGCCTGTCAAACACGAATATTTACGAGAGAGACTCAAGTTTAAACAGCATGTTGGATGTCGGTATATCACAACAGTTAGAGGAAATGTCTTTGATGAGAATCTAATTGCAACTGATTTTATCAATTGCCCGTGCGAAAAACTGACTTTATTATAGGCAGACAATTCCCTAACAATATTAAACCTTCCGACCGCTCGTTCAAATTGCATGAATGGCAAGAATGAGAACCACAGTGAGTTGTCTAAAATATACACCTACCTATCAGGGCTTCATCCCATTTTCTGTTTATCAGAACAGCATGTACCTTCTCAAAGACAGTCTGATTACGAATGATATACCTATGGCAGTTTAGGAAGCTGGAATTTAACGGGCGGAATCGTAGTGGCTATCTTACACCTGAGCAGAGCCGATTAAGTGGCTTATATTCCAGTCGCTATTAGCTGGCCCAGCAGATGCTGCCCCTTTGAATAAAAATTAGGTCTTATTAACCGTTGGCAGTTAACTTTTCACAAGCACAACAATTGAGCTGCTGCCATAACGGAAGCTATGCATGGCTACAAACTTACTTGTATTAGGTTGATACCAAGCTGGTGATAAGGCGAAAGCAAGATCCAGGGGGTTCTTACAAATATTTTTCATAGGTGTTTAATAATAACTACATCGAACCTTTGTCTAAGGAAGTCGTGATTTTATTAGCACATCAGAGGTCATCTCATGACCAGTTACAGCAAAAATAGCTGGCAAATACCCGAATGTGTCACAGAGCAGTCAGTTACAGAGCCAGAATAGGCTTGGCTTTGCAAGAGACGGCCCTTCTGTGAAAAGAGGTCAACTAGCCGTGCTGCCATATCCATAGCGAGCTGCAGTGGCCTGGTAAAATTTTTTGTCAGACCAACCAACGGAGAATTACACTGGTCTAACTAAGATATAGCTAAGAAGCAGTTTCTTTTTTCAAGCCACCTTGGATAACAGTTTCTAATTTAGATACCTCTTTGACCCAATGGCTGGTTGCGAAAGCAGTAATTTCGGTAGTTTCTTATCAGATTGATAATCCTAGCCTCATTTTGAGACTAGGAGAATAACATCGACAATTGATAATAGCTAATGTTTTGGGTTGGCTATCGAAATTTGTCAAAACCACCTTTGAATAGGGTGCACTACTAAGGATATGTGTTATGTAAGGATACGTGCTTTAACCTTAAAACCAGGCGCAAAGGTGCAAAGCAGGCTCAAACTGTAGCTTGCTTGCACCTCAGTGATTCCGGTTTTAGGCTTCCATCAGTCGTGGCTGAAGATGCTGGAACCTACTCGTGCACAGCAACCAACAAGTACGGCTCATCCACGGCTAGAGTTACTATTGATGTGGACTCCAAAGGTATCGTATTGTTGCCAGCCAGCTCCTGCAATTGCAAAGTGTCGAGGTACATTGCCTACTGTGTAGTATGTACATAATTCTGTACTGCTAAGAACCAGTATGGCTCATTGTCTGGTACCTTCACCATTACCATATACGCCAAGGGTATTGTAGAGTGACGAACCTGTTTCTGCTGCAATGCATTGCCTGCGTTTCATTTGTTATTGAGATCTGATCACACAAGGACAGATCCGCTTGGCTATCAGCACAGTAATAGCTGAAAACAGATGCCTCAGCATTCGGTTACCTCAATCAGTCAGTTCCGTCTTTCTCGAGCCAAACAGAATGGAATTTCAAGGGCCGAGTGACGATATCAATGCACTTGTAGGCAGCTTTGCACCGAACTCAGTAAACGTGACTTCCCCGGATGGTGGAGGTGTTAGTGGAAGCCAGGACATCGGAGCTGAGCTCAACCTCATTTGCAACGCCAATGGCGGTCCAGCTCCTAGCTTCATATGGAGCAAAGTCAAGTCCATCGAGAAGGTTCCACTATCAGAATCAACTATCGTCGACGGAAACACGCTGAGGTAAGCAGGGATTATTACCGTCATTGCACTAGTCTTACTGAAGGCTTGATTAAGCACGGAAGCTCTATAATGCAAGGATTATCCGTTATTTGCATGTTTTTTTTATCTCCAGGGTCCCAGAAATTGGTTCTTTTGTTTCCTATCTCATTAGGGCTCACCAGTCGTCATGTTTTAAGAACCGCCAACACTATAGGCCCAACTAGAATCTTTGTCGCATCTTTATTAGTTAACCTTCTTGCATGAAACGTACGCTTCGGCTAACTAGGTGTAGTATGTGGAGCAAACCGTTAATTCTTGTTAGAGAATTGTACTTAATCACTTGCTCACATATGTCCATACCAGTTATTTTGCATTTGGGGATCCAATGCACTAACAGCCGTCGACCCAGCTGCACCCAAATTCAGTGAGGGCCATTGTGTAGCTTGGAGTTCGTAGTAAAAACTGTATCTTATCTCTGCATGCGCACCGTCTGTTGCAGGATTCCGTCACTCCATGCTGATGATGCAGGAACGTACTTGTGTACTGCCCAGAACCGGTATGGTTCGTCGTCCACTGCCGTATGTTTCGTCGGGGTACCGGAAGGCGAGTAAATTGGCTTATACTGAAACTTTACCTACCCCAACAGGTTTATGAATTCCCCGCGATTTGTCGTTAATCATCGACAGTGAAAGTATTAAATCGGCCGCACTTGCAAAAGTTCTAAGATTATGGTCTCGTCTAGGCATCCTCAGTTGCACTGGCAAGATGTTACTACAAGCTTTGTGTGCCCGAGTTACGGCAGCTAGTGGATACATTCTCCAAGTACAGGCTCTAGTTAGATTTTTCAACTTGGTCGAGGGAATACGTATGAAATAATGAATGAAATTGTAAATGCGTAATTATTTTGTTATGTCTGTAAGCTAAATTATTTATCGCCAGCTGCAATGCACTGGTGCGTTTGGGGAGTCAAACGAAAATAAAATAAAGTAATCGAGTGAAAGACATGCTGGAAGAAACTTCATATTCTTAGGGGGAACGGACATGGGGGGGCTAGCTGAAGAACCTTTGCTCTTAATTAGGATTGGATCTGACGTCATGGCAAGCTGTGAAAACCGTGCAGCAAACCTCAATGGACAAGTTTTTTGTTGTCGAAACGGTCAGATCGGCTCATTTCTTGGCTGTCTACAGCACCTTTGGTTAATATTACCACTAACCTGTGTGGCCATATCATACACTTCGTTATCACTGAGGATGTCTACCTCAATGACCTAGTTTTGTGCACTCTAACCCTCTCGGATCATTGTTCGATCTTATTTGATTTTCCTGCTCCGTTGTATATACCGGTAAAGTTGACATTTTCCCGAGGCATCGCTTAAAACGCTATGACTGAGACATAATTTTAATCCGTGCTTGAGGCAAATTGTCTTGATCTGCACTCATACTCAACCGAAAGCCGCTATATCCCAAATGTGAAAGTGACCATGACATGTAGTAATACCCTTTAAGATTAGGTATTATGCATGCCGTCCGTCTAACACGGCAGTGAAGATTTCTTTCATGGTTATAAAAAAATAATTTACAAGACGACATACAGTGTGAAGGCTTAAATGCTGCTTTTAGAAGTGTTTGTATGGTCAACACTAAAGCTATTACAAAGACTTCCTTCGAGTCTACACATGGAATCCTAGGAAAGCCATATCTCATGGTAGTCAGACAAGAAACAGATTTATAAGAAAGAAAAAAACTTGCTCACCGATTGTGATATGCTCTTGCTCCTCCGTATTGACGGCTTGTCCGCAGGTTTTCGCCCGCCTTTAAAAAAAATGTGCACGTGTGTGCCTCTATAAAGCTCCATTTAAATATAGCGATCGTTAAAACGCAAGTATCGATCTTCCTTAAGGGATTTTGGACGTTTCTGAATTTCATGGAGTGACCCTAATAGGTTCTCATAAAAAACTCCTTTCTGAAGACTATGCATTTTTTTAGTGGCAATCGGCAAGTAAACTTAGCCTTGCCTCAATCGAGATTTTTAATGCATCACTAAGTAAACAGTTTCACAAGACCTTCAAAAATCGACCATATCTCTACAAATATTTATGAAGCCCATATTAAATACAAATTTTTTCAAGTTATTGTCAAGTTTCCACTCTACCTTTTTTGTCAAGGATTTGACTAAAAATTGTCGTTCAGAAACAGGCAGCATACAATTAAAATATTGAGATTTTTAAAATAGTTAAAATTGTGGTTCATGCGGCAGAAGTTCGCTGAGTCTTTGACTACAGAGTTAGCATCGTTATCCAACGAAGCAACTATGTTGGTAATGTTACTAGCTCTGAAGTACTGATAAGCTGCCATTAACAGGGTTGATAACAATAGGCTACTTGAACCATTGAGAACTACGATAGGTCTGACAGACGTAACACTGGTCTTGTTGTAGTACTTGTCCAGTCTTCTTCAATCCCTGTCATGTGGTAGTCAAATCTCATCCACCAAATCAGGCACCTGCATAGTCCCACAAGAGTCAATCCTCAGTGCTCTGCTGTTTTCCATTTATACTCAAATTCTCGACAAAATGATCCCGGTACATGAAATAGGCTATCTCACTTAAGCTGAAGATACTTATCTTTTTTGTCATTTAAACCGTAGGAGTCTGCTCCAGCAATTATTAAACAGAATTCTTGCTTTGCAGAAATTTGATCCTGAATTTAGGTAAATTTCGTAAAATAAACTGTGATAAAACGGAACTATTACTCATAGGACACCCCAAGCTTGCATTAATGCTTTGGTCTTCTAATAAGTGGTGCATGTGCCATACTGTGATGAATACTCGACTGCGTTTGTCGAAGTGTCCTAAATTTTGAAAGCCTCGTTATGAAGACAGCTTCCAAAGCAGGCCTTCCCATGCTATCCCTATCTGAGACTAGAAATAATCTTCCTTGCTGGTTAGCTCATAACAATCATCAGCTTTGCTTGGAATAACGAGGAAAGAAGGGCATGTCCATGTGGGCTTACAGTTTGTCGCCGGCAACTTATATGGTATGGTAAGACTAAAACATTTTATACGTGAGCTAATATCGTTCCTAAAAGCGAACAGAGGAATACATGGAGGCAGGCCATTCAGATGTGTCAGTCAGCATCTCTAGTTGTAGAACAGCATTTTTTATTAATCTTTTGCCATGCGTTACTTATGTATCTAGTACATTTTTTACACACATTTTCGTTAGGTCAATAATCGTATTACTAGTGCTAACATCTTTAGTACGCCTACAGATGACAGCAAAACCATCAACTGGTCACCATTGAGGATCGATATTGAAGCCAGTGGGAAGCGACCAGACAATGGTGATGCCAATACATTCCTATCTAAGACTAGCTTGGACATCACTTGTCGCAGCGTTGGTGACTCAACGCTTCAGCTGGAGTGGAGAAAGGAAGGGCAGCTATTTCTGAGCGAAGTTTCGCCTGGCAGGGCTGTACTAAAGTGAGTCTGACAAGTGGCCTGCTGCTACTCATCTATCGCTGGTGAAATAACATTTGTTTGGAAACAAATCAAGAAGGTCCGGGAGCAAAGTAACAGAAATCTTCTCTCAGGCTTCAAAAGTATGTAGTGAGTACTAGAAGCTTCGACAGTTGTATACTAAAATCCAGGGAACACTAGTAGGACAGATAAAAGCTATTTCCTGTTCGATACGTTCCAACGGTTTTACTCACGTGCCACAGGCATACATTTTTACCCAAACATTTGAACGTGCTCCCACTCGTTTGATATTCCTAGCATTGTCTCGAACCGCTCGGCACGCTCTCCCACATGCTTCACTGTGAATCTCTCTAACTTAATGGTCACCAGGCCTGTTACAATCCCATCGGCCAGACTTAACGGTTGTCTTTGAAATTCTCGTTCAATTGCACTAAACCTCTGGTAATATGCGACCTATTTTTGAAAATGGTATCAACCTGCTCGTCCTAACTGAAACTTGGATAAAATCGATAAACTGCCCGACAACTGAAGACCCAATCCTAACTGATTTCTCATTCCTTCACACCCCTAGATCGATCAAAACTAGAGGTTGAGATGCCTTTATCGTGTGCTCAAAATTCAACTTCAAGCCATTTGCAGTACCCTCGAAGCAGATTTTTGAATCAATTGTCTTGGTCTCACCCGAAAACAAGCTACCGATAGTGGCAGTAGTCTATCGTCTGCCACGACATCTACTCTCTAACTGCCGACTATGGCACATCTTTTTCAGCGGTCCTGAACTGCTACTTCTATGCTACTCACTATCTCAACTGCTCTCCTAACTCTGCTATGCTTCCCACTTTCTCTTTGTTGCGTGAGACGAAGTTTGTTGGCTACCGAATGCTTACCGAAAGCCACTTAGGCTGTGAGTGCGCTATACAAAACTCCCCTGCATAACACCCACATGGTCTTTTTGACTTTGTGGAGTTACTGACGGAGATACATTACACTACATTACAAGGTACCAAATCCTCGTTTATCTCAGATTTCACTGATCTCATTTCGATTCTGTGTGCGAGAAATCAATCCCTCCTCGGTATGGGTGATTTCAACGTTCATTTGGTAACTTCACTGATACCTTCTGCACTGAATTTCGTGCATTGACTTACTCATTGTATCTTGTGGCTCGTGTGCATGGCCCTACTCACATCAATGGCCACAAACGACGTAATTTTCTCATAAACTTTAGTTTTTCATCCCCTATTATTATCCAATCCTGCTTATCTGACCGCATACAGATATCAATCAATCTAAAGTGTGTGCCTGCCTCCACATCTAAAATGACCTGCATATCGCGAAACCTCAAGACCCTTGACATCGTTGCTGTCCGTGCAAAAATGTCTGCTTCCCTCTGCTGCTCAGTCCTCGGTCCGATAAGTCACCACTGATAGACAGCTACAACACGACACTAGCTGATACGCTCGACAAGTTTGCACTTCTGACTAAGTGCACTGTCAACCATCGCCCAGACGACCTATGGTTTACCACAGACGTTTAACTAGCCAGGTCAACCAAGAACAAGCTTAAAAAGGAATAAAAAAGATCAGGACTGACTGTCCATCGAACGGCATATGAAGACTACTGTAGGTCTTACCAATCGATCCTAGCAAAGCCTAAGTCTAGGTTCTTTAAAAACATTGTCTAATCACAGATGCACAATCGAAAAATGCTGATCTCGTCAATAGACCATTTCCTCAACCGCTCCCAGATTAGCTCCTTCTCCGATCATATTTGTGGTGATCTAGCCGATCGATTCTCCCGCTTCTTTGTGCAGAAGATAGACAAGATCAGGGATTCTTTCCCTGCGATGACGACCTCCTCACTAGAATGCTGTTCCTCGGTTCCCAAGTGGGAAAACCTAGTGTTATTCAGATATTGGAAAGGCCGACTTTCAAAATTGGCTCTGCCAGCATATCTTCAGTTGCATCAGCTCGAAATCTAGGTGTCATATTCCAAAGCGACCTCTCGTTAGACGACCATATCAGCTCCACAGTCAAATCAGCCTATTTTCAGCTTCATAACATTGCTAAAATTAGGGCTTGTTTAGATGAGGATACCACGTCCAAGTTGGTCCATGCATTCGTGATATCTCGTCTCGACTTCTGCAACTCACTGCTTACTGGCCTACCAGCATGTGCGATCAGGCGATTGCAGCTGGTGCAAAACTCTGCAGCTAGGCTTGTCTGTCGTGAGCGCCGCAGTTGCCACATTACTCCACTTCTCGCCGACCTGCACTGGTTACCAGTCAAGCAACGGATTGACTTCAAGGTTTTGTCGCTCACTTTTAGGTCTCTTCATTCTATGGCTCCAGCCTATCTTTCAGAGATACTACCCCATCAGGCAAAGCATCGTACCACTCGCTTTTCGGAATCCAACAGTCTAGAAATACCTCGTACAAACCTTAAATCCTTTGGAGACCGTGCATTTAGCTCGTATGCTCCCACAGCCTGGAACTCCCTCCGAACCTGCATCAGAACATCCCCTGACCTGACCACATTTAAAAGAAACTTAAAAACATACCTATTTAGGACAGCATTTAGTGGGTCCTTGTGATTCGTCCTCGATGTGCTTATGCGTGCTGACACTGTTCATGCTGCCACTAACCACATTTGCATGCTGACCCAGTGCATGTAACCCCTAACCATGTTATTCATTTTGTTTGCTTTTCAAGCATGATTTTACTTACTATTCTATTGCGTATCACTTTGCAGCAAATGTAAAGCGCCTAGAAAGAGATTAAGTTCTCTGAGGGCGCTTTATCAAGTGCAATATTATTATTATTATTATTCCTGGCTGCACCTCAATGTCTGCATTTAAGCAGGTCCCTAGTGATCTCGTCCTGAAGTTCGTATTCCAATTAAAAAAGACAACGAGTCCTCTGGACACCAAGCCCATTGTCCTGCTCTTACGTTGCATTGATCTGCTACAGCAATGCATAACTAACCTCATTAATATGTCATTAGCATCAGGTCATGTCACAGCATCTTTAAAAAAAACGGTAGTCAGGCCACTTCTCGAGAGCACGACACTACACCAAGAGAACTTGAGCAACTACCGCCCAGTCTCCCTTCCATAATTCCTATCAAAGACACTGCAATGCTTTGTGGCCGTCCAGCTGCACTCATATACTGAAACTTCAAACCATTCCAGAAAGTTCCAGTCTGGCTTCAGAACCAATCACTCCACAGAGTCGGCATTGCTTAGGATGTACGACGACCTACTTAGTAATGCAGACATGGGTAGAGTGTCTATGCTTGTTTTACTCGACCTTTCGGCAGCTTTTGATACTATCGATTACAAAGTTCTTCTAGAGCGCCTTCCATCTGGCCTTGGCATCAATGGCACTGATCTGCAATGGTTCAGGTACAATCTCAGCGGGAGACTCCAGATGGTTGACTTGAATTGACAAAGATCATCCGAGGTACCTCTGAAATATATTAGTTCCGGTCCTTTCCACGATGTATACTCTCCCTCTTGCTGATGTGATTGCCATGCACAATCTAGGGTTTCACTTCTATGTGGATCACACACTGTTGTACGTATGCGTTGATCCCTCACAGCCTTCGAGCACCTTGAATTCTCTCAATTCACTTGCTGTATGTGTTGATGTCATCTGCACATGGATGGCAGCAAATTTTCTTACACTAAACGAAGATAAAACTAAATTGCTAGTTGTGGACAAACCCAGTGTGACTCAGAAATTGGGATGGCAGATGCTAAAATTGGCTATGTCAGCATATCTTCTGTTGAATAGGCCCGAAATCTAGGTGTCAGGTTCCAAATTAACCTCTCGTTAGACGACCATATCAGCTCCACAGTCACGTCTGTCAACTTTGAGCTACATAACTTTGCTCAAATTTGGGCTTGTTTAGATTAGGATACCACGCCTAAGTTGGTCCATTCATTTGTGATATCCTATCTCGACTTCTGTAACTCACTTCTAGCTGGCGTACCGGCATGTGAAATCTGGCGATAACAGCTTGTGCAAAAACTATGCAGCTAGGTTTACCAGTCGTGAGCTTCACAGTTGCCACATCACGCCACTTCTCGCCGACTTGCACTTGCTACCAGTCAAGCAACTGATCGATGTCAAGGTTGCTTCGCAGACTTTTAGGATCCTTCATTCTTTGGCTCCAGCCTATCTCTCATATCTACTGCCCCGCAAGGCCAAGCATCGTACCACCCACTTTTTGGAATCTAACAGTTTACCAATACCTCATACAAACCTCAAATCTTTTGGAGACCGTGCATTTATTTAGTATGCCCCCAAGGCCTGGAACTTCCTCCGGAATTCCTTCAGAGCATTCCCCTGACTCTACCAAATTTAAAAGGAACTTCAAAGAACACCTACTTAGGAGAGCATTTAGTGAGTCCCTGTGATTCGACCTTCATGTGCTTATGCCTGCTGACATTGTGCATGCTGCCACTAACCACATTTGCATGCTGATCCTATGCATGACACCTCTAAACATATTATTTACATTGTTTATCAAGCATAATATTATGCAGCATTCAATTGCTTTCCCTTCGCAGCAAATGTAAAGCGCCTATATAGATATTGAGTTCTCTGAGGGCGTTTTATCAATTGCATCATTATTACTATTACTGAATAAACATGCTCCTTCCACATTAGGAGACTTACAGTACCATGGGAGGACGTTGCTGGTGTTTTATCTTGGCTTGCTCTAACGCACTTGAGAATAATCTGAAATATTTTTATGGTCACGATTAAAATCTTAATAACAATAATTCACTTGATAAAGCGTCCTCGGGGAACTTAATCTCTCTCTCTCTCTCTCTAGGCGCTTTACATTTGCTGCAAAGTGAAATGCAATTGAATGGTAAGTAAAATCATGCTTGAAAAACACACGAAATGAATAATATGGTTAGGGGTGACATGCACAGGGTCAGCATGCAAATGTGGTTAGTGGCAGCATGCACAGTGTCAGCACCCATAAGCACATCAAGGACGAATCACAGGGACCCTCTAAATGCTGTCCTAAATAGGCGTTTTTTTAGATTCCTTTTAAATGTGGTCAGGTTAGGGGATGTTCTGACGCAGTTCGGGAGGAAGTTCCTGGCTTTGGGAGCATATGAACTAAATGCATGGTCTCCAAGGATTTAAGGTCTGTACGAGGTATTTCCAAACTGTTGAAATCCGAGAAGCGGATGGTACGATGATTGGCCTGTTGGGGTTGTATATCTGAAAGATAGGCTGCAGCCATAGAATGAAGGGACCTAATAGTGAGCGACAAAACCTTAAATTCAATCCGTTGCTTGACTGGTAGCCACTGCAGGTCGGCAAGAAGTGGAGTAATGTGGAAACTGCGACGCTCACGGCAGACAAGTCTAGCTGCCGAGTTTTGCACCAGCTGCAATCGCCTGATCGCACATGCTGGTAAGCTAGTAAGCAGTGAGTCGCAGAAGTCGAGACGGGATGTCACGAATGCATGGACTAACTTTGATATGGTATCTTTATCTAAACAAGCCCGAATTTTAGCAATGTTATGAAGCTGAAAACAGGCGGATTTGACTGTGAAGCTGATATGGTCGTCAAACGAGAGGTCGCTTTGGAATATGGCACCTAGATTTCGAGCTGATTCGACTGGAGATATGCTGCCAGAGCCAATTTTGAGAGTCAGCCTGTCCAATCTCTGGATCACACTGGGTTAGCCCATAACTAGTAAGTTAGTTTTATCATCATAAGTTTTAGAAAATTTGCTGCCATCCATGTGCGGATGCCATCAATGCATGCAGCTAGTGAGTTTAGAGAATTTGAGGTGCTCGAAGGCTGGGAGGGATCAAGGAAAAGGATCTTGACCTGTAGCACTTAGTTATTTTAAAGCTTTGTAGTAATTTTTTACAAATCAGACGTAATATAAAGCTAAACTGCATAACCAGCGACAGTCAGTTTTCCGGATACTATACTATCTGACATTTCGCCATTTTCCAGGTTAGGTGATTGTAAGCTTGCCAATGGTGTGAGCCTGACAATTTATTGCAGATTCGAAGACATCAACTCAGCTTACTCTGGTGTTTATACATGCCGAGCAGTTGTTGAAGGAGCCGGCCCCATTGCTTCAGACCAGATCAAAATTATCGTCATTGGTAAGATCGAGTCGTTCCCGTCGCTACTAAGTTATTGCAAATTATCTCTGCTTTTACCAGTCCTTTCGAAGACACTGCCTGCGTAAACCTACCAATCACCAGTATATTTTAAGGCAGGCAGCTAATGCATTATTCTGTGCAACGCTGGGAGGCGGATGCCTTCATTTGTGACGTTTGAAATCTTTTTATCACAGCCCAAACAGGTCAAGTTGTACATCATAGGCTGACTGTCTAAGACATGAGCATAATCTGAGACGCCTGAGAGCCGCAGGTTTCCGAATGTACGCTCCTTCTGCTTTACTTGTTGTAGACGAATACTCACCATCTTCTGTCGGCATCACTGCCGTTACTAAAGATTTAGGAAGTGAAGGCCTGTACGTCAATGGCTCAGTCCAACTGATTTGTGAAGCGGATGGCAGCCCAGTGCCGAGCTACACCTTTACCAGAATAGGTGACGGTCAGCCTATCCCATTGCCAACAACGGCTATCGTCAACGGCAACCAGCTAACGTAAGGTTTTGAGAACACAAAGGCAGCTTGCCGTAACCAGTTAGACTTTAGGAGAAATAAATAAGGGCTTGTCACCAACTTGGAGACGGATATTTACCCCTGTAAAGTGCTGATAAAACTACTGGAAGCCAGGCAGTTAGATACACTAATATGTTCTAATAACGTTTGGGTAAATAAAGTGAATAACGGTAATAACGAGATAGTTACGTTGGCATTTTATTCAAGAATAAGGCTTCACATAAATAAATGTTCGAACCATGCCCAATTTGTCTTCCATGTTATTAATCTGGAAATTAATCCCGTGGACCTGTGAGAGATTGTGCAATTCTTGCAGTGGCTTTTCATACGGACTAATAATTGCTTAGTGACAACGACTTGGAAGATGTTTTTTGTGTCATTATAAAATACATACCTACGAAACTTACTCACTTGTACTAAGGATACTGTCGCATAGTTTTATTCGATCTCTTGATGTCTTATCAAGATTGCATTATTTGAAAAGTTGGGCCAATCTGTACTTGCACTAGTCTTTGTTAACCATCATTTTTTTTAATGTTACCTGCAAGGTTTTTTGTAAGAATGTTTTCCACTAGTTCAGGTTGTGGCGTCTCCACTCCAATATCATATAGTAGACGGCAACAATTTAAAGTGATTTTGCCGACCGAAAGCCAACTAAGAATTTTATTTCAGCTACCACTGCAACGACCGTTTCCGACAACTCTTTAATCAGAATTGTCTTTCTAATCCTATTTTAGGACAGATGGGCAAGCATTAGGTAAAATTCCAAAATACTTCAAGCTGGAGTTAGCATATGGCTATTGACACTCCTCCTATACACTGTCAAATCGGCTGCTTTAGTGTGAGGAGCTGGTACGTTAAACTAAAACGCTTGCAAATAAAAATTCCAACTAAGAGCTAACAAGTTCTATCTCGTTTTTAGACTACCATCAGTCCAGGCTGAGGATAGTGGAACATACGTGTGTACTGCTACCAACCAGCATGGCTCATCGTCTGGCACCAATAAGATTACTGTTGACACTAAAGGTATTGTGTTAAGAAGAGCCTTTATTCTCTGCACTGCCTTACCACTATTTTGACATTTGAGATTCCATCAAACAAGTTGAGGCCTCTAGTATGTGTTACCTTATATGTTGATATTTTAACAAATTATTGTATCTAAGATGGAGAAACCCTGCCCTACAGTTGCTCTGGGTCCTACCCTCCTGATGCCTGGTTCATGTACACTGATGAAGGTTTCCGACATGGAAATCATGTTAGATGGTCAGCAGCCGAAATGTCGGAAACTACTGTAGTGAAATGCCAATGTAAGCTTGGTGGACGTCAGCCGGTGATCGGATCCCCAGAGCTAGGATCAAAAATGGCCTAGCAGCTGCCGACCGGTAGCCAGTAGTCAAGAAAGGCCGGACTATGGCATCGTACTAATCCTACTTTTTATCGGAGGCCGCCATGATGGCCTCCTTGCTGCCTCCGAACGACACAGTTAGCTCGATTATAATAGCCATGGTTCCTTGGTCGATGACTAGATCCAGCTGTCATACTAGTCCGGCCCCACCCCCAGGCGAGGAGACTAGACCTACCGAGAAGCAAGAATTGTTATTGGCCGAACGTCGATTAGCCAAACCTGAATGCCTTGGCTGTGCCCAGCCATTATTGCCTGCAGCATCTCTCGTCCGTGGCTAAGGACTTGGCAAAAAGTCTCAACCTCAGTACTCTTAAGGTGGAAGTTGGTGGCCGTTCTGCAATATGGCCGGCTACTACCAGCACCTCGGGCAACTCACCTAATGACCTCCATGGTCCACCAAGCACCACGCCGTAACGACAAGCTTCAGAATGACAGCCTGGCTAGAATTATAGAGCTACTTTGCCAGAATTTTTTTACGACACCAGTCTGTTTTGTCAACCTGATGCAATCAAAGTTGATGCGGCTGCACCAACAGAAGAGTAGATGAAAGTAGTAGAAAGCAGACGTGTGAGTGATGATTTTGCTCCTCTTTTAGGAAGCTATGCACCGAACTCTGTCAACGTCACTTCCCCCAATGGTGGAGGTGGTAGTGGAGGCACCCCAGTCGGTGGAGAGCTCGTCCTTGTTTGCCAAGCGAATGGCGGTCCAGATCCCATCTATAGATGGAGCGGAGTCATTGGCAGTCAGAATGTTTCATTGCCAGCCTCAGTCATCATCAACGGCAACACGCTTAGGTAAGTATCGAGAGATTGGAACAGTATATATGCAGGCACGGAAGTAGCATTGAGAATAAAATCTTTGACGTGTGCAGTGGCATAGTGTATGCATTGCTGAAAGAACCTTGAAAAAGTACGATCACCGTATAATGCAACTCCTAAGTGACGTTATAGTGAATCTGTTAGAAAGTCGTAAATGGGTAAAGAGTGGACTGTTATATGACGTAATCGTAGGAGAGAAGTTATAGGGCATCTTTTTTGACGAAATTCAGTGCCTCAGATTATAAGATGTCATGACTGAAACTGTAGTTTGATGAAGCACTGATCGCTAAAAAACGCAGTCTAATAAATTGCAGGTAATATCTAGGACTAAATAAAAGCATCCCGACTCACTTATTTTTAATATGACTATCTACTGATAACTAGAGAGATTGGAATTGTAAATACCGTTTCTTTTCAGATAAGCTTTCGTTCTTCGCTCAGTTGTATAACATTCTTCTGCATTCCAATAGCGATTCCTCGTGCCATGCTCAATAAGCATATAACTTTTAACTTCTGTAAGCACTAATTTCAATTCTCAGGCACGAGATAAATTTAAATGTACGACTCTCAACTGTTATTTTATAAAAGCCTTGACGGTCGATGATGGAGAGATTTGGAAATCTATCAACATCGATTAGACCCTTGTAGTCCCAGGACTAGGTTATCACTTTTCTGAAATATATTTAGCCAAGACATCGTTGCTAAAGTCAAATGAATAACCATTGTTGTATACAGCTTGATAGTAAATTTCCTCTACCATTAATGTTTCAGCTGCTTTCACGAAATTTCCACTATAAGGTACTTTTGGTGCAAATCTTTTGCTGTCTTCAAAGAGATGCCATAACAGGCTATAACCTGGACGTTCCCAACGACCATTTTCAGTAATCTACCGTTGGGAATTGCAAATTAAAAGTCAATATATCAAGTATTGCCCGTGCTCGCCGAGACATCAGTGAGACTTTTGATGTAGCCCGAGTTTCAGGGTAAAATTTCATTAGGCTTTATTGCATGCAATATTTTGCAGGATTCCATCAGCCCAGGCCAGTGATGCAGGAACATACATGTGTACTGCCCAGAACCGTTACGGTCAGTCGTCCAGAGGTGCAACCGTCGTCGTGGACACACCAGGCAAGTGCAGTGGCTGACGTGAAGGCTTACTCTCCACTGTAGATGCATCAACCGCCAATCACGGCCTACATTTAGCAGCACCGAAAGTTGCTGAACGTTTGGCACTTGCAAAGCACAAAGATTAAGGTTGTCGTCCTAGGAATGACTCGCATGCACAAATGTCCTGGCGAGTTTTCACTGCAAGCTGTGTCTTCCTCTGCTCTCGACGCTACAGAGTACGGTCGATAAGTACACGAACTTGGTTAAATTCTGTTTGCTTTATTAACCGCATATTTCTCAAGTTCTTGATTAAATAGTTGCGGTACTTCTTAGCTCGGTGAAAAAGAAAAGGCATATTCATGTGTTTGGAGTATGTCACAACTCAACTTCTGCCTTCTGCTAAGCTAGTAACTTTTCTATAAATAGTTCAAATTCTACGTACAGGCACGCAAAGAGTTTACTATAGCCTTCTGCTGCAATGAACCATTTCCATGTTTAGTAGTGGGTTCGTTATTAATCTTAGGCAATGACTTTAATTTGCTGTCACGTTTTTTATACATTTTTTTTCGGTCAATACTCATGTTGCATTGCCAACCTATTAAACATGCCTGCAGGTGAGCCAAGCCATATCAACTGGTCGCTGTTGGAGATCGAAGTTGTAGCTATAGGGAAACGACCTAGTAATGTTGATGCCAACACATTCCTGCCCGCAACAAAGTTGGCCATCACTGGTCGCACAGTCAATGACTCTACCCTTCACCTGGAGTGGAGAAAGCTTGGGCAGCTACTTCAAAGTGATGCTTCACCTGGCAAGGCGGTACTAACGTGAGTCCTACTAGCATGTGGCGGGCTGCCGCAAAGTTTTTACTGGTCGTTATACGTTCGGCTTGCTGCAGTTTTCTAATGCAAAATACTAAAATCGTTGAAGATTATCCAGCCTGGAAAATGGATAGCCAGACATAGTCGGCCAGACATGTTACTATAGCTGCATCCGATGGTCACTAGAAGGACATGTAAACAATACGCCCAGTTAAATGTGCTATTATTATTTCACTTGAATGTATCTGGCATATGCATTTAGCTGAATACTCATTGTGCTTCTTCCTTGCCTGACTTCTAGCAGGACCGTAGAACTTTTGAAACATCAGCCTCTTAGCCTGTTCTAACGAACTTGAGCAT
This sequence comes from Cristatella mucedo, assembly GCA_009760855.2. Lineage (NCBI taxonomy): Eukaryota > Metazoa > Bryozoa > Phylactolaemata > Cristatellidae > Cristatella > Cristatella mucedo. The sequence continues at coordinate 630,264 of WPIO01000067.1, read as the reverse complement.
AGGCTTGCATGTTCAAGGTGTGGTAAGAAGCCTCAGATCGTCGCCCTTTCATGAACTCATTCACCCATGACACAAAGCTAATTTTTAAGCTTTGAAGTTATAGTTACAAACCCGACAACTGTACGGTACTAAGCTCCCTACCTGTCGACGGTCATATTTTCACTTCAAATCTTTTTCAGGAATTGCACCATTTTGCAGAAAGGCTCGTGCTGATTTGTCGTTAATGTGAGGTTGGCCGTCTCTTGCAGCCTTGAAGACATCACCTCAGCCGACTCCGGTGTCTACACATGCCAAGTAGTTGTTGAAGGATTTGGCCCCATTGCTTCACGCCAGATTGATATTCTCGTTCTCGGTAAGATCTAACAATTAACTTGTGTTTGCCGATAGTAACTAGCGAGTGCTAAGCCCTTCTGCTTGTAATCGCCGATTCGCATGCTCGGCCTAGGATTTCCTAACAATAACCATGTACATTTTCCGGGAGGAATCAGTAGCATTATGCTGGGCTTGCCGGGACTGGGAAAGCCCTCAGTTTTGACGTTTGCGAAATTGCTATGAAAGCCAGAACGGGTCAGTTTCCACAGCATGTACTGACTCTCTGCTCAACCGTTGCATACTCTTGGTTTCCCATAAGTCGTAGAATCACTAACGTGCCTACCGTACGCTGTACTTGCTGTAGGCCACTATTCACCATCTTCTGTGAACGTCAAGGCTGTCAGCGACGATCTGGGAAGTGGTGGCCTTTACGTCAATGGCTCAGTGAGACTCGTTTGCCAGGCGGATGGCATCCCAGTTCCAAGCTACAACTGGACAAGAATAGTTGACAGTCAACAGTTATCTTTGCCGACCACAGCTATCATTAATGGCAACCAGCTAACGTAAGTAATCGCAAAAATAACGATAAAGACATCTTATGGTAACGAGTTTATAGGTACGGAGAAATAATAAAAGATACTCTTCAAATTTGGAGGCATGTATTTCTTTGCGTATAGTGCTGATAAAAAAGTTTGCCGCCAGTCAGGCAGTTGGTCGAAAAGGTGCTATGAATGTTTAGGATAAAGAAAAAGGATAACGGTAGGAGCAGCATCGTTGTATTAGAATAATTATAAAAACAGTGTCAGATGAGAATATGTCGCGACTACGCCTATCGGGTTACCCAATTGTTAATAAGCATTTTATCAAGTGGACCTGTAAGAGATTGGGCATTAGGTTCACGTATTTGTCTTGTGAACTGATTAATGCTTAGTGACAACGACTCTGACAAAATTCGTGGCTTCACTTTTTAAATTACCATCTACACGAATACTTAAAGTATTATTCAACAGTTCCGATCAAGTTATCGCTTAGTCCCAATTAGGGTTAGGTTCTTTGAATTGTTAACTACCTCGTACTAGAATTTCTTTTCGATAAATATCGTTCTGTTAAAATGAAGCCCAAACAATTGCTTGCAAAAATCTTGTCCACTGACGTAGGATGAGGTAGCTTTCCCTCCGACGTTTTGATGGTCTATACAGAAACATTGTGACTAGAGTTGTATGACAAAAAGCCAGGCAGGAATTTCAATCCTTTTAACAAGGACGACTATCGCTTGCGAGCTTTCTTCAACTAGAGCTGTCTTAACGATCCGACTTTACCGAACCGGCCTGAGGGTGGAAGGTAAACATTAAATATAACTCAAAAGTAGACTTTAGGCATTGCTTTCGACACTTTTCATATCCATTTCGTAATAAGCTGAAATAGCATGAGGAGAGGGTACGTTAGTCTGACAAGCTAGCACATACAAACTGCAGCTCACCATGCACCTGCGTGATTTCTCTTTTAGATTACCATCAGTCCAGGCTGCTGATGCAGGAACCTACGTGTGTACGGCAGGCAACCAGCATGGCTCACTGTCAGGTGCCATCAACGTTACTGTAGACACCAAAGGTATATTGCAGTGACCCGTCCTTTTTCTGCTTTCCACCGACACCGTTGCAATCTCTGAGATTCGGTCACTTAAACACAAGCCTCTGGAGATTATCACGTTGGGGTTTAATATTTCCACAATGTATTGGACCTTTGTTGGATAACCCTACAGGGTCGAGGGTGGGACCCCCATCATCCAATTCACGTACGGGGACCAAAAGGCTTCACACGCAGAAATTGAGTCCGAGAGGCACAACTGCCACAGTGACGCCCATTTCCCCTGCGAAATGCCGAGGTCTACATAAGCAGGCTTTGATATCCATCCACCAGCCAGTTAGAGCAACGACCAAGAAGGGCCTCACCAATGCTGACCTGTACCGGTTAGTGAGAAAAGAGCAGGCTATGGCTTCGTACTTATCAGCTTTTTCATCTGGGTAGCCACCACCGAGGTTTTCTTGCTGCCATCAAACGACACCTTGCGGTAGACTAGGACGACGTCGGTGCCCTTGTCAATGACCAGGCCTGGCTCTCAAGCCGGTTCCCCGACTGGTGGGAAGGCGAGTCCTGTCATGTGGCAAGAATATTGGGTGGCCGGGACAGCACTGATCAGCAGAACCTGAACCAGGTTGGTTGTGGCGAGCCGTTATTGCTTGCAGCATCGGTCGGCCGTGGCTAGGGAGATGGCAGTTTTTTTTAGCCTCTGTACTCCAAAGGTGGCTGTTGGTGGTCGTTCCCGGAAACGGCCGGCTCCTAGCAGTGCCCACCAGCAGCACGTTCAGGCGACCAGGGTAAACTAACCAGCAGGCACGGAACGACAGGCCTCAGCACAACAAGTATTATAGAGCTACACTGCCAGCATGATTTTACGGCCTAAGTCTGTTCTGTCTTCCTGATGCAATCAAAGTTGATGCGGCGGCACTAACAGAAGAGAGTAGAGGTGTGAGTGATGATTGTGCTCCTCTTTTAGGAAGCTATGCACCGAACTCTGTCAACGTGACTTCCCCTAATGGTGGAGGTGGTAGTGGAGGCACCCCAGTCGGTGGAGAGCTCGTCCTTGTTTGCCAAGCGAATGGCGGTCCAGATCCCATCTATAATTGGAGCCGAATTGGCTATCAGAATGCTTCATTACCCGCCTCAGTCGTCATCGACGGCAACACGCTTAGGTAAGTAACGAGCGATCGGAACAGTATATATGCAGGCACAGAAAAAGCATTGACAATAAAATCGTTGACGTGAGCAGTGGCATAGTGCATGCATTGCTGAAAAAACCTTAAAAAAGTTCGATCACCTTATAATGCAACTCCTAAGTGACGTTAAAGTAAATCAGTTAGAAAGAACGTAAATGGGTAAAGACTGAACTGTTAGTAGGAAATAATCGTAGAAGAGAAGTTAGTGGGCATCTTTTTTGACAACATTGAGTGCCTCAGATTATAAGATGTCAAGAGTTGAACTTTAACTTGATGTAGCACCAATTGGTAAAGAAACGAAGTCTAATAGATTGCAATTAAAATCTAGGACTAAATAAAAGCATCCCGACTCACTTATTTATAAGATGACCATCAACTGATAACTGGATAGATTGAACTAACAACCACGGCGTCTATGCAGTTAAGCTTGCTTTCTTCAATCAGTTGTTTATCATTCTTCTGCATTACAAGAGCGATTCCTGATGCCATATTCAAAAAGAATTTAACTTTGACCTTCTGTAAGCACTAATTTACCTCTCAGGCACTAGTTATTTCCTAATGTTTTAATTTAAACTGCCATTTTATGAAAGCCTTGAAGCTTGATGATGGAGAGGTTTGGAAGTATATCAACGTCGATTAGACCCTTGTAGTCCCAGGACTTGGTCATTGTTTTTCTAAAATATATTTAGCCAAGAAATCGTTGCTAAAGTTAAATGAATACCCTTTGTTGTACAAAGCCTAATAGTAAATTTGGTCTACTAGTAATTGTTCAGCTGCTTTCACGAAGATTTCACTCGAACTACTCGAAGGTACTTTCAGTAGAAATCTTGTGGTCTTCAAAGAGATGCACTAGCAAGCTATAACATGCACGTGCCCAACGACCGTTTTCAGTAATCTACCGTTTGGAGTTCCTAATTAGGAGTCACTATATCGGGCATTGAATATGCTTTTCGAGAAATCAGTTAGGCTTGTGATGTATCTCGAGGTTCTGGATAAAATTTCATTAGGCTCTAATGCATGCAATATTTTGCAGGATTCCATCAGCCCAGGCCAGTGATGCCGGAACATACGTGTGTACTGCCCAGAACCGTTATGGTCAGTCGTCCAAAGGAGCAACCGTCGGCGTGGACACGCCAGGCAAGTGCAGTGAAGTGCTGATGTGAAGGCGTACTCTGCACCGTGGATGCATCAACTGCCAATCACGGCCTTTATTTATCAGCAGCAAAAGTAGCGCAAACGTGTGCACTTGCAAAGCACAAAGATTAGGGGTCTCGTCAAAGGCATGACTCGCATGCACAAAAGCCCTGGCGAGTTTTCACTGCAAGCTGTGTCTTCCTCTGCTCTCGACGCTACAGAGTACGGTCGATAAGTACACGAACTTGGTTAAATTCTGTTTGCTTTATTAACCGCATATTTCTCAAGTTCTTGATTAAATAGTTGCAGTACTTCTTAGCTTGGTGAAAAAGAAAAGGCATATTTATGTGTTTGGAGTATGTCACTACTCAACTTCTGCCTTCTGCTAAGCTAGTAACTTTTCTATAAATAGTTCAAATTCTACGTACAGGCACGCAAAGAGTTTTACTATAGCCTTCTGCTGCAATGAACCATTTCCATGTTTAGTAGTGGGTTCGTTATTAATCTTAGGCAATGACTTTAATTTGCTGTCACGTTTTTTATACATTTTTATTCGGTCAATACTCATGTTGCATTGCCAACCTATTAAACATGCCTGCAGGTGAGCCAAGCCATATCAACTGGTCGCTGTTGGAGATCGAAGTTGTAGCTATAGGGAAACGACCTAGTAATGTTGATGCCAACACATTCCTGCCCGCAACAAAGTTGGCCATCACTGGTCGCACAGTCAATGACTCTACCCTTCACCTGGAGTGGAGAAAGCTTGGGCAGCTACTTCAAAGTGATGCTTCACCTGGCAAGGCGGTACTAACGTGAGTCCTACTAGCATGTGGCGGGCTGCCGCAAAGTTTTTACTGGTCGTTATACGTTCGGCTTGCTGCAGTTTTCTAATGCAAAATACTAAAATCGTTGAAGATTATCCAGCCTGGAAAATGGATAGCCAGACATAGTCGGCCAGACATGTTACTATAGCTGCATCCGATGGTCACTAGAAGGACATGTAAACAATACGCCCAGTTAAATGTGCTATTATTATTTCACTTGAATGTATCTGGCATATGCATTTAGCTGAATACTCATTGTGCTTCTTCCTTGCCTGACTTCTAGCAGGACCGTAGAACTTTTGAAACATCAGCCTCTTAGCCTGTTCTAACGAACTTGAGCATAGGCTTGCATGTTCAAGGTGTGGTAAGAAGCCTCAGATCGTCGCCCTTTCATGAACTCATTCACCCATGACACAAAGCTAATTTTTAAGCTTTGAAGTTATAGTTACAAACCCGACAACTGTACGGTACTAAGCTCCCTACCTGTCGACGGTCATATTTTCACTTCAAATCTTTTTTCAGGAATTGCACCATTTTGCAGAAAGGCTCGTGCTGATTTGTCGTTAATGTGAGGTTGGCCGTCTCTTGCAGCCTTGAAGACATCACCTCAGCCGACTCCGGTGTCTACACATGCCAAGTAGTTGTTGAAGGATTTGGCCCCATTGCTTCACGCCAGATTGATATTCTCGTTCTCGGTAAGATCTAACAATTAACTTGTGTTTGCCGATAGTAACTAGCGAGTGCTAAGCCCTTCTGCTTGTAATCGCCGATTCGCATGCTCGGCCTAGGATTTCCTAACAATAACCATGTACATTTTCCGGGAGGAATCAGTAGCATTATGCTGGGCTTGCCGGGACTGGGAAAGCCCTCAGTTTTGACGTTTGCGAAATTGCTATGAAAGCCAGAACGGGTCAGTTTCCACAGCATGTACTGACTCTCTGCTCAACCGTTGCATACTCTTGGTTTCCCATAAGTCGTAGAATCACTAACGTGCCTACCGTACGCTGTACTTGCTGTAGGCCACTATTCACCATCTTCTGTGAACGTCAAGGCTGTCAGCGACGATCTGGGAAGTGGTGGCCTTTACGTCAATGGCTCAGTGAGACTCGTTTGCCAGGCGGATGGCATCCCAGTTCCAAGCTACAACTGGACAAGAATAGTTGACAGTCAACAGTTATCTTTGCCGACCACAGCTATCATTAATGGCAACCAGCTAACGTAAGTAATCGCAAAAATAACGATAAAGACATCTTATGGTAACGAGTTTATAGGTACGGAGAAATAATAAAAGATACTCTTCAAATTTGGAGGCATGTATTTCTTTGCGTATAGTGCTGATAAAAAAGTTTGCCGCCAGTCAGGCAGTTGGTCGAAAAGGTGCTATGAATGTTTAGGATAAAGAAAAAGGATAACGGTAGGAGCAGCATCGTTGTATTAGAATAATTATAAAAACAGTGTCAGATGAGAATATGTCGCGACTACGCCTATCGGGTTACCCAATTGTTAATAAGCATTTTATCAAGTGGACCTGTAAGAGATTGGGCATTAGGTTCACGTATTTGTCTTGTGAACTGATTAATGCTTAGTGACAACGACTCTGACAAAATTCGTGGCTTCACTTTTTAAATTACCATCTACACGAATACTTAAAGTATTATTCAACAGTTCCGATCAAGTTATCGCTTAGTCCCAATTAGGGTTAGGTTCTTTGAATTGTTAACTACCTCGTACTAGAATTTCTTTTCGATAAATATCGTTCTGTTAAAATGAAGCCCAAACAATTGCTTGCAAAAATCTTGTCCACTGACGTAGGATGAGGTAGCTTTCCTCCGACGTTTTGATGGTCTATACAGAAACATTGTGACTAGAGTTGTATGACAAAAAGCCAGGCAGGAATTTCAATCCTTTTAACAAGGACGACTATCGCTTGCGAGCTTTCTTCAACTAGAGCTGTCTTAACGATCCGACTTTACCGAACCGGCCTGAGGGTGGAAGGTAAACATTAAATATAACTCAAAAGTAGACTTTAGGCATTGCTTTCGACACTTTTCATATCCATTTCGTAATAAGCTGAAATAGCATGAGGAGAGGGTACGTTAGTCTGACAAGCTAGCACATACAAACTGCAGCTCACCATGCACCTGCGTGATTTCTCTTTTAGATTACCATCAGTCCAGGCTGCTGATGCAGGAACCTACGTGTGTACGGCAGGCAACCAGCATGGCTCACTGTCAGGTGCCATCAACGTTACTGTAGACACCAAAGGTATATTGCAGTGACCCGTCCTTTTTCTGCTTTCCACCGACACCGTTGCAATCTCTGAGATTCGGTCACTTAAACACAAGCCTCTGGAGATTATCACGTTGGGGTTTAATATTTCCACAATGTATTGGACCTTTGTTGGATAACCCTACAGGGTCGAGGGTGGGACCCCCATCATCCAATTCACGTACGGGGACCAAAAGGCTTCACACGCAGAAATTGAGTCCGAGAGGCACAACTGCCACAGTGACGCCCATTTCCCCTGCGAAATGCCGAGGTCTACATAAGCAGGCTTTGATATCCATCCACCAGCCAGTTAGAGCAACGACCAAGAAGGGCCTCACCAATGCTGACCTGTACCGGTTAGTGAGAAAAGAGCAGGCTATGGCTTCGTACTTATCAGCTTTTTCATCTGGGTAGCCACCACCGAGGTTTTCTTGCTGCCATCAAACGACACCTTGCGGTAGACTAGGACGACGTCGGTGCCCTTGTCAATGACCAGGCCTGGCTCTCAAGCCGGTTCCCCGACTGGTGGGAAGGCGAGTCCTGTCATGTGGCAAGAATATTGGGTGGCCGGGACAGCACTGATCAGCAGAACCTGAACCAGGTTGGTTGTGGCGAGCCGTTATTGCTTGCAGCATCGGTCGGCCGTGGCTAGGGAGATGGCAGTTTTTTTTTAGCCTCTGTACTCCAAAGGTGGCTGTTGGTGGTCGTTCCCGGAAACGGCCGGCTCCTAGCAGTGCCCACCAGCAGCACGTTCAGGCGACCAGGGTAAACTAACCAGCAGGCACGGAACGACAGGCCTCAGCACAACAAGTATTATAGAGCTACACTGCCAGCATGATTTTACGGCCTAAGTCTGTTCTGTCTTCCTGATGCAATCAAAGTTGATGCGGCGGCACTAACAGAAGAGAGTAGAGGTGTGAGTGATGATTGTGCTCCTCTTTTAGGAAGCTATGCACCGAACTCTGTCAACGTGACTTCCCCTAATGGTGGAGGTGGTAGTGGAGGCACCCCAGTCGGTGGAGAGCTCGTCCTTGTTTGCCAAGCGAATGGCGGTCCAGATCCCATCTATAATTGGAGCCGAATTGGCTATCAGAATGCTTCATTACCCGCCTCAGTCGTCATCGACGGCAACACGCTTAGGTAAGTAACGAGCGATCGGAACAGTATATATGCAGGCACAGAAAAAGCATTGACAATAAAATCGTTGACGTGAGCAGTGGCATAGTGCATGCATTGCTGAAAAAACCTTAAAAAAGTTCGATCACCTTATAATGCAACTCCTAAGTGACGTTAAAGTAAATCAGTTAGAAAGAACGTAAATGGGTAAAGACTGAACTGTTAGTAGGAAATAATCGTAGAAGAGAAGTTAGTGGGCATCTTTTTTGACAACATTGAGTGCCTCAGATTATAAGATGTCAAGAGTTGAACTTTAACTTGATGTAGCACCAATTGGTAAAGAAACGAAGTCTAATAGATTGCAATTAAAATCTAGGACTAAATAAAAGCATCCCGACTCACTTATATTTATAAGATGACCATCAACTGATAACTGGATAGATTGAACTAACAACCACGGCGTCTATGCAGTTAAGCTTGCTTTCTTCAATCAGTTGTTTATCATTCTTCTGCATTACAAGAGCGATTCCTGATGCCATATTCAAAAAGAATTTAACTTTGACCTTCTGTAAGCACTAATTTACCTCTCAGGCACTAGTTATTTCCTAATGTTTTAATTTAAACTGCCATTTTATGAAAGCCTTGAAGCTTGATGATGGAGAGGTTTGGAAGTATATCAACGTCGATTAGACCCTTGTAGTCCCAGGACTTGGTCATTGTTTTTCTAAAATATATTTAGCCAAGAAATCGTTGCTAAAGTTAAATGAATACCCTTTGTTGTACAAAGCCTAATAGTAAATTTGGTCTACTAGTAATTGTTCAGCTGCTTTCACGAAGATTTCACTCGAACTACTCGAAGGTACTTTCAGTAGAAATCTTGTGGTCTTCAAAGAGATGCACTAGCAAGCTATAACATGCACGTGCCCAACGACCGTTTTCAGTAATCTACCGTTTGGAGTTCCTAATTAGGAGTCACTATATCGGGCATTGAATATGCTTTTCGAGAAATCAGTTAGGCTTGTGATGTATCTCGAGGTTCTGGATAAAATTTCATTAGGCTCTAATGCATGCAATATTTTGCAGGATTCCATCAGCCCAGGCCAGTGATGCCGGAACATACGTGTGTACTGCCCAGAACCGTTATGGTCAGTCGTCCAAAGGAGCAACCGTCGGCGTGGACACGCCAGGCAAGTGCAGTGAAGTGCTGATGTGAAGGCGTACTCTGCACCGTGGATGCATCAACTGCCAATCACGGCCTTTATTTATCAGCAGCAAAAGTAGCGCAACGTGTGCACTTGCAAAGCACAAAGATTAGGGGTCTCGTCAAAGGCATGACTCGCATGCACAAAAGCCCTGGCGAGTTTTCACTGCAAGCTGTGTCTTCCTCTGCTCTCGACGCTACAGAGTACGGTCGATAAGTACACGAACTTGGTTAAATTCTGTTTGCTTTATTAACCGCATATTTCTCAAGTTCTTGATTAAATAGTTGCAGTACTTCTTAGCTTGGTGAAAAAAGAAAAGGCATATTTATGTGTTTGGAGTATGTCACTACTCAACTTCTGCCTTCTGCTAAGCTAGTAACTTTTCTATAAATAGTTCAAATTCTACGTACAGGCACGCAAAGAGTTTTACTATAGCCTTCTGCTGCAATGAACCATTTCCATGTTTAGTAGTGGGTTCGTTATTAATCTTAGGCAATGACTTTAATTTGCTGTCACGTTTTTTATACATTTTTATTCGGTCAATACTCATGTTGCATTGCCAACCTATTAAACATGCCTGCAGGTGAGCCAAGCCATATCAACTGGTCGCTGTTGGAGATCGAAGTTGTAGCTATAGGGAAACGACCTAGTAATGTTGATGCCAACACATTCCTGCCCGCAACAAAGTTGGCCATCACTGGTCGCACAGTCAATGACTCTACCCTTCACCTGGAGTGGAGAAAGCTTGGGCAGCTACTTCAAAGTGATGCTTCACCTGGCAAGGCGGTACTAACGTGAGTCCTACTAGCATGTGGCGGGCTGCCGCAAAGTTTTTACTGGTCGTTATACGTTCGGCTTGCTGCAGTTTTCTAATGCAAAATACTAAAATCGTTGAAGATTATCCAGCCTGGAAAATGGATAGCCAGACATAGTCGGCCAGACATGTTACTATAGCTGCATCCGATGGTCACTAGAAGGACATGTAAACAATACGCCCAGTTAAATGTGCTATTATTATTTCACTTGAATGTATCTGGCATATGCATTTAGCTGAATACTCATTGTGCTTCTTCCTTGCCTGACTTCTAGCAGGACCGTAGAACTTTTGAAACATCAGCCTCTTAGCCTGTTCTAACGAACTTGAGCATAGGCTTGCATGTTCAAGGTGTGGTAAGAAGCCTCAGATCGTCGCCCTTTCATGAACTCATTCACCCATGACACAAAGCTAATTTTTAAGCTTTGAAGTTATAGTTACAAACCCGACAACTGTACGGTACTAAGCTCCCTACCTGTCGACGGTCATATTTTCACTTCAAATCTTTTTCAGGAATTGCACCATTTTGCAGAAAGGCTCGTGCTGATTTGTCGTTAATGTGAGGTTGGCCGTCTCTTGCAGCCTTGAAGACATCACCTCAGCCGACTCCGGTGTCTACACATGCCAAGTAGTTGTTGAAGGATTTGGCCCCATTGCTTCACGCCAGATTGATATTCTCGTTCTCGGTAAGATCTAACAATTAACTTGTGTTTGCCGATAGTAACTAGCGAGTGCTAAGCCCTTCTGCTTGTAATCGCCGATTCGCATGCTCGGCCTAGGATTTCCTAACAATAACCATGTACATTTTCCGGGAGGAATCAGTAGCATTATGCTGGGCTTGCCGGGACTGGGAAAGCCCTCAGTTTTGACGTTTGCGAAATTGCTATGAAAGCCAGAACGGGTCAGTTTCCACAGCATGTACTGACTCTCTGCTCAACCGTTGCATACTCTTGGTTTCCCATAAGTCGTAGAATCACTAACGTGCCTACCGTACGCTGTACTTGCTGTAGGCCACTATTCACCATCTTCTGTGAACGTCAAGGCTGTCAGCGACGATCTGGGAAGTGGTGGCCTTTACGTCAATGGCTCAGTGAGACTCGTTTGCCAGGCGGATGGCATCCCAGTTCCAAGCTACAACTGGACAAGAATAGTTGACAGTCAACAGTTATCTTTGCCGACCACAGCTATCATTAATGGCAACCAGCTAACGTAAGTAATCGCAAAAATAACGATAAAGACATCTTATGGTAACGAGTTTATAGGTACGGAGAAATAATAAAAGATACTCTTCAAATTTGGAGGCATGTATTTCTTTGCGTATAGTGCTGATAAAAAAGTTTGCCGCCAGTCAGGCAGTTGGTCGAAAAGGTGCTATGAATGTTTAGGATAAAGAAAAAGGATAACGGTAGGAGCAGCATCGTTGTATTAGAATAATTATAAAAACAGTGTCAGATGAGAATATGTCGCGACTACGCCTATCGGGTTACCCAATTGTTAATAAGCATTTTATCAAGTGGACCTGTAAGAGATTGGGCATTAGGTTCACGTATTTGTCTTGTGAACTGATTAATGCTTAGTGACAACGACTCTGACAAAATTCGTGGCTTCACTTGTTAAATTACCATCTACACGAATACTTAAAGTATTATTCAACAGTTCCGATCAAGTTATCGCTTAAACCCAATTAGGGTTAGGTTCTTTGAATTGTTAACTACCTCGTACTAGAATTTCTTTTCGATAAATATCGTTCTGTTAAAATGAAGCCCAAACAATTGCTTGCAAAAATCTTGTCCACTGACGTAGGATGAGGTAGCTTTCCTCCGACGTTTTGATGGGTCTATACAGAAACATTGTGACTAGAGTTGTATGACAAAAAGCCAGGCAGGAATTTCAATCCTTTTAACAAGGACGACTATCGCTTGCGAGCTTTCTTCAACTAGAGCTGTCTTAACGATCCGACTTTACCGAACCGGCCTGAGGGTGGAAGGTAAACATTAAATATAACTCAAAAGTAGACTTTAGGCATTGCTTTCGACACTTTTCATATCCATTTCGTAATAAGCTGAAATAGCATGAGGAGAGGGTACGTTAGTCTGACAAGCTAGCACATACAAACTGCAGCTCACCATGCACCTGCGTGATTTCTCTTTTAGATTACCATCAGTCCAGGCTGCTGATGCAGGAACCTACGTGTGTACGGCAGGCAACCAGCATGGCTCACTGTCAGGTGCCATCAACGTTACTGTAGACACCAAAGGTATATTGCAGTGACCCGTCCTTTTTCTGCTTTCCACCGACACCGTTGCAATCTCTGAGATTCGGTCACTTAAACACAAGCCTCTGGAGATTATCACGTTGGGGTTTAATATTTCCACAATGTATTGGACCTTTGTTGGATAACCCTACAGGGTCGAGGGTGGGACCCCCATCATCCAATTCACGTACGGGGACCAAAAGGCTTCACACGCAGAAATTGAGTCCGAGAGGCACAACTGCCACAGTGACGCCCATTTCCCCTGCGAAATGCCGAGGTCTACATAAGCAGGCTTTGATATCCATCCACCAGCCAGTTAGAGCAACGACCAAGAAGGGCCTCACCAATGCTGACCTGTACCGGTTAGTGAGAAAAGAGCAGGCTATGGCTTCGTACTTATCAGCTTTTTCATCTGGGTAGCCACCACCGAGGTTTTCTTGCTGCCATCAAACGACACCTTGCGGTAGACTAGGACGACGTCGGTGCCCTTGTCAATGACCAGGCCTGGCTCTCAAGCCGGTTCCCCGACTGGTGGGAAGGCGAGTCCTGTCATGTGGCAAGAATATTGGGTGGCCGGGACAGCACTGATCAGCAGAACCTGAACCAGGTTGGTTGTGGCGAGCCGTTATTGCTTGCAGCATCGGTCGGCCGTGGCTAGGGAGATGGCAGTTTTTTTTTAGCCTCTGTACTCCAAAGGTGGCTGTTGGTGGTCGTTCCCGGAAACGGCCGGCTCCTAGCAGTGCCCACCAGCAGCACGTTCAGGCGACCAGGGTAAACTAACCAGCAGGCACGGAACGACAGGCCTCAGCACAACAAGTATTATAGAGCTACACTGCCAGCATGATTTTACGGCCTAAGTCTGTTCTGTCTTCCTGATGCAATCAAAGTTGATGCGGCGGCACTAACAGAAGAGAGTAGAGGTGTGAGTGATGATTGTGCTCCTCTTTTAGGAAGCTATGCACCGAACTCTGTCAACGTGACTTCCCCTAATGGTGGAGGTGGTAGTGGAGGCACCCCAGTCGGTGGAGAGCTCGTCCTTGTTTGCCAAGCGAATGGCGGTCCAGATCCCATCTATAATTGGAGCCGAATTGGCTATCAGAATGCTTCATTACCCGCCTCAGTCGTCATCGACGGCAACACGCTTAGGTAAGTAACGAGCGATCGGAACAGTATATATGCAGGCACAGAAAAAGCATTGACAATAAAATCGTTGACGTGAGCAGTGGCATAGTGCATGCATTGCTGAAAAAACCTTAAAAAAGTTCGATCACCTTATAATGCAACTCCTAAGTGACGTTAAAGTAAATCAGTTAGAAAGAACGTAAATGGGTAAAGACTGAACTGTTAGTAGGAAATAATCGTAGAAGAGAAGTTAGTGGGCATCTTTTTTGACAACATTGAGTGCCTCAGATTATAAGATGTCAAGAGTTGAACTTTAACTTGATGTAGCACCAATTGGTAAAGAAACGAAGTCTAATAGATTGCAATTAAAATCTAGGACTAAATAAAAGCATCCCGACTCACTTATTTATAAGATGACCATCAACTGATAACTGGATAGATTGAACTAACAACCACGGCGTCTATGCAGTTAAGCTTGCTTTCTTCAATCAGTTGTTTATCATTCTTCTGCATTACAAGAGCGATTCCTGATGCCATATTCAAAAAGAATTTAACTTTGACCTTCTGTAAGCACTAATTTACCTCTCAGGCACTAGTTATTTCCTAATGTTTTAATTTAAACTGCCATTTTATGAAAGCCTTGAAGCTTGATGATGGAGAGGTTTGGAAGTATATCAACGTCGATTAGACCCTTGTAGTCCCAGGACTTGGTCATTGTTTTTCTAAAATATATTTAGCCAAGAAATCGTTGCTAAAGTTAAATGAATACCCTTTGTTGTACAAAGCCTAATAGTAAATTTGGTCTACTAGTAATTGTTCAGCTGCTTTCACGAAGATTTCACTCGAACTACTCGAAGGTACTTTCAGTAGAAATCTTGTGGTCTTCAAAGAGATGCACTAGCAAGCTATAACATGCACGTGCCCAACGACCGTTTTCAGTAATCTACCGTTTGGAGTTCCTAATTAGGAGTCACTATATCGGGCATTGAATATGCTTTTCGAGAAATCAGTTAGGCTTGTGATGTATCTCGAGGTTCTGGATAAAATTTCATTAGGCTCTAATGCATGCAATATTTTGCAGGATTCCATCAGCCCAGGCCAGTGATGCCGGAACATACGTGTGTACTGCCCAGAACCGTTATGGTCAGTCGTCCAAAGGAGCAACCGTCGGCGTGGACACGCCAGGCAAGTGCAGTGAAGTGCTGATGTGAAGGCGTACTCTGCACCGTGGATGCATCAACTGCCAATCACGGCCTTTATTTATCAGCAGCAAAAGTAGCGCAACGTGTGCACTTGCAAAGCACAAAGATTAGGGGTCTCGTCAAAGGCATGACTCGCATGCACAAAAGCCCTGGCGAGTTTTCACTGCAAGCTGTGTCTTCCTCTGCTCTCGACGCTACAGAGTACGGTCGATAAGTACACGAACTTGGTTAAATTCTGTTTGCTTTATTAACCGCATATTTCTCAAGTTCTTGATTAAATAGTTGCAGTACTTCTTAGCTTGGTGAAAAAGAAAAGGCATATTTATGTGTTTGGAGTATGTCACTACTCAACTTCTGCCTTCTGCTAAGCTAGTAACTTTTCTATAAATAGTTCAAATTCTACGTACAGGCACGCAAAGAGTTTTACTATAGCCTTCTGCTGCAATGAACCATTTCCATGTTTAGTAGTGGGTTCGTTATTAATCTTAGGCAATGACTTTAATTTGCTGTCACGTTTTTTATACATTTTTATTCGGTCAATACTCATGTTGCATTGCCAACCTATTAAACATGCCTGCAGGTGAGCCAAGCCATATCAACTGGTCGCTGTTGGAGATCGAAGTTGTAGCTATAGGGAAACGACCTAGTAATGTTGATGCCAACACATTCCTGCCCGCAACAAAGTTGGCCATCACTGGTCGCACAGTCAATGACTCTACCCTTCACCTGGAGTGGAGAAAGCTTGGGCAGCTACTTCAAAGTGATGCTTCACCTGGCAAGGCGGTACTAACGTGAGTCCTACTAGCATGTGGCGGGCTGCCGCAAAGTTTTTACTGGTCGTTATACGTTCGGCTTGCTGCAGTTTTCTAATGCAAAATACTAAAATCGTTGAAGATTATCCAGCCTGGAAAATGGATAGCCAGACATAGTCGGCCAGACATGTTACTATAGCTGCATCCGATGGTCACTAGAAGGACATGTAAACAATACGCCCAGTTAAATGTGCTATTATTATTTCACTTGAATGTATCTGGCATATGCATTTAGCTGAATACTCATTGTGCTTCTTCCTTGCCTGACTTCTAGCAGGACCGTAGAACTTTTGAAACATCAGCCTCTTAGCCTGTTCTAACGAACTTGAGCATAGGCTTGCATGTTCAAGGTGTGGTAAGAAGCCTCAGATCGTCGCCCTTTCATGAACTCATTCACCCATGACACAAAGCTAATTTTTAAGCTTTGAAGTTATAGTTACAAACCCGACAACTGTACGGTACTAAGCTCCCTACCTGTCGACGGTCATATTTTCACTTCAAATCTTTTTCAGGAATTGCACCATTTTGCAGAAAGGCTCGTGCTGATTTGTCGTTAATGTGAGGTTGGCCGTCTCTTGCAGCCTTGAAGACATCACCTCAGCCGACTCCGGTGTCTACACATGCCAAGTAGTTGTTGAAGGATTTGGCCCCATTGCTTCACGCCAGATTGATATTCTCGTTCTCGGTAAGATCTAACAATTAACTTGTGTTTGCCGATAGTAACTAGCGAGTGCTAAGCCCTTCTGCTTGTAATCGCCGATTCGCATGCTCGGCCTAGGATTTCCTAACAATAACCATGTACATTTTCCGGGAGGAATCAGTAGCATTATGCTGGGCTTGCCGGGACTGGGAAAGCCCTCAGTTTTGACGTTTGCGAAATTGCTATGAAAGCCAGAACGGGTCAGTTTCCACAGCATGTACTGACTCTCTGCTCAACCGTTGCATACTCTTGGTTTCCCATAAGTCGTAGAATCACTAACGTGCCTACCGTACGCTGTACTTGCTGTAGGCCACTATTCACCATCTTCTGTGAACGTCAAGGCTGTCAGCGACGATCTGGGAAGTGGTGGCCTTTACGTCAATGGCTCAGTGAGACTCGTTTGCCAGGCGGATGGCATCCCAGTTCCAAGCTACAACTGGACAAGAATAGTTGACAGTCAACAGTTATCTTTGCCGACCACAGCTATCATTAATGGCAACCAGCTAACGTAAGTAATCGCAAAAATAACGATAAAGACATCTTATGGTAACGAGTTTATAGGTACGGAGAAATAATAAAAGATACTCTTCAAATTTGGAGGCATGTATTTCTTTGCGTATAGTGCTGATAAAAAAGTTTGCCGCCAGTCAGGCAGTTGGTCGAAAAGGTGCTATGAATGTTTAGGATAAAGAAAAAGGATAACGGTAGGAGCAGCATCGTTGTATTAGAATAATTATAAAAACAGTGTCAGATGAGAATATGTCGCGACTACGCCTATCGGGTTACCCAATTGTTAATAAGCATTTTATCAAGTGGACCTGTAAGAGATTGGGCATTAGGTTCACGTATTTGTCTTGTGAACTGATTAATGCTTAGTGACAACGACTCTGACAAAATTCGTGGCTTCACTTGTTAAATTACCATCTACACGAATACTTAAAGTATTATTCAACAGTTCCGATCAAGTTATCGCTTAAACCCAATTAGGGTTAGGTTCTTTGAATTGTTAACTACCTCGTACTAGAATTTCTTTTCGATAAATATCGTTCTGTTAAAATGAAGCCCAAACAATTGCTTGCAAAAATCTTGTCCACTGACGTAGGATGAGGTAGCTTTCCTCCGACGTTTTGATGGTCTATACAGAAACATTGTGACTAGAGTTGTATGACAAAAAGCCAGGCAGGAATTTCAATCCTTTTAACAAGGACGACTATCGCTTGCGAGCTTTCTTCAACTAGAGCTGTCTTAACGATCCGACTTTACCGAACCGGCCTGAGGGTGGAAGGTAAACATTAAATATAACTCAAAAGTAGACTTTAGGCATTGCTTTCGACACTTTTCATATCCATTTCGTAATAAGCTGAAATAGCATGAGGAGAGGGTACGTTAGTCTGACAAGCTAGCACATACAAACTGCAGCTCACCATGCACCTGCGTGATTTCTCTTTTAGATTACCATCAGTCCAGGCTGCTGATGCAGGAACCTACGTGTGTACGGCAGGCAACCAGCATGGCTCACTGTCAGGTGCCATCAACGTTACTGTAGACACCAAAGGTATATTGCAGTGACCCGTCCTTTTTCTGCTTTCCACCGACACCGTTGCAATCTCTGAGATTCGGTCACTTAAACACAAGCCTCTGGAGATTATCACGTTGGGGTTTAATATTTCCACAATGTATTGGACCTTTGTTGGATAACCCTACAGGGTCGAGGGTGGGACCCCCATCATCCAATTCACGTACGGGGACCAAAAGGCTTCACACGCAGAAATTGAGTCCGAGAGGCACAACTGCCACAGTGACGCCCATTTCCCCTGCGAAATGCCGAGGTCTACATAAGCAGGCTTTGATATCCATCCACCAGCCAGTTAGAGCAACGACCAAGAAGGGCCTCACCAATGCTGACCTGTACCGGTTAGTGAGAAAAGAGCAGGCTATGGCTTCGTACTTATCAGCTTTTTCATCTGGGTAGCCACCACCGAGGTTTTCTTTGCTGCCATCAAACGACACCTTGCGGTAGACTAGGACGACGTCGGTGCCCTTGTCAATGACCAGGCCTGGCTCTCAAGCCGGTTCCCCGACTGGTGGGAAGGCGAGTCCTGTCATGTGGCAAGAATATTGGGTGGCCGGGACAGCACTGATCAGCAGAACCTGAACCAGGTTGGTTGTGGCGAGCCGTTATTGCTTGCAGCATCGGTCGGCCGTGGCTAGGGAGATGGCAGTTTTTTTTAGCCTCTGTACTCCAAAGGTGGCTGTTGGTGGTCGTTCCCGGAAACGGCCGGCTCCTAGCAGTGCCCACCAGCAGCACGTTCAGGCGACCAGGGTAAACTAACCAGCAGGCACGGAACGACAGGCCTCAGCACAACAAGTATTATAGAGCTACACTGCCAGCATGATTTTACGGCCTAAGTCTGTTCTGTCTTCCTGATGCAATCAAAGTTGATGCGGCGGCACTAACAGAAGAGAGTAGAGGTGTGAGTGATGATTGTGCTCCTCTTTTAGGAAGCTATGCACCGAACTCTGTCAACGTGACTTCCCCTAATGGTGGAGGTGGTAGTGGAGGCACCCCAGTCGGTGGAGAGCTCGTCCTTGTTTGCCAAGCGAATGGCGGTCCAGATCCCATCTATAATTGGAGCCGAATTGGCTATCAGAATGCTTCATTACCCGCCTCAGTCGTCATCGACGGCAACACGCTTAGGTAAGTAACGAGCGATCGGAACAGTATATATGCAGGCACAGAAAAAGCATTGACAATAAAATCGTTGACGTGAGCAGTGGCATAGTGCATGCATTGCTGAAAAAACCTTAAAAAAGTTCGATCACCTTATAATGCAACTCCTAAGTGACGTTAAAGTAAATCAGTTAGAAAGAACGTAAATGGGTAAAGACTGAACTGTTAGTAGGAAATAATCGTAGAAGAGAAGTTAGTGGGCATCTTTTTTGACAACATTGAGTGCCTCAGATTATAAGATGTCAAGAGTTGAACTTTAACTTGATGTAGCACCAATTGGTAAAGAAACGAAGTCTAATAGATTGCAATTAAAATCTAGGACTAAATAAAAGCATCCCGACTCACTTATTTATAAGATGACCATCAACTGATAACTGGATAGATTGAACTAACAACCACGGCGTCTATGCAGTTAAGCTTGCTTTCTTCAATCAGTTGTTTATCATTCTTCTGCATTACAAGAGCGATTCCTGATGCCATATTCAAAAAGAATTTAACTTTGACCTTCTGTAAGCACTAATTTACCTCTCAGGCACTAGTTATTTCCTAATGTTTTAATTTAAACTGCCATTTTATGAAAGCCTTGAAGCTTGATGATGGAGAGGTTTGGAAGTATATCAACGTCGATTAGACCCTTGTAGTCCCAGGACTTGGTCATTGTTTTTCTAAAATATATTTAGCCAAGAAATCGTTGCTAAAGTTAAATGAATACCCTTTGTTGTACAAAGCCTAATAGTAAATTTGGTCTACTAGTAATTGTTCAGCTGCTTTCACGAAGATTTCACTCGAACTACTCGAAGGTACTTTCAGTAGAAATCTTGTGGTCTTCAAAGAGATGCACTAGCAAGCTATAACATGCACGTGCCCAACGACCGTTTTCAGTAATCTACCGTTTGGAGTTCCTAATTAGGAGTCACTATATCGGGCATTGAATATGCTTTTCGAGAAATCAGTTAGGCTTGTGATGTATCTCGAGGTTCTGGATAAAATTTCATTAGGCTCTAATGCATGCAATATTTTGCAGGATTCCATCAGCCCAGGCCAGTGATGCCGGAACATACGTGTGTACTGCCCAGAACCGTTATGGTCAGTCGTCCAAAGGAGCAACCGTCGGCGTGGACACGCCAGGCAAGTGCAGTGAAGTGCTGATGTGAAGGCGTACTCTGCACCGTGGATGCATCAACTGCCAATCACGGCCTTTATTTATCAGCAGCAAAAGTAGCGCAACGTGTGCACTTGCAAAGCACAAAGATTAGGGGTCTCGTCAAAGGCATGACTCGCATGCACAAAAGCCCTGGCGAGTTTTCACTGCAAGCTGTGTCTTCCTCTGCTCTCGACGCTACAGAGTACGGTCGATAAGTACACGAACTTGGTTAAATTCTGTTTGCTTTATTAACCGCATATTTCTCAGTTCTTGATTAAATAGTTGCAGTACTTCTTAGCTTGGTGAAAAAGAAAAGGCATATTTATGTGTTTGGAGTATGTCACTACTCAACTTCTGCCTTCTGCTAAGCTAGTAACTTTTCTATAAATAGTTCAAATTCTACGTACAGGCACGCAAAGAGTTTTACTATAGCCTTCTGCTGCAATGAACCATTTCCATGTTTAGTAGTGGGTTCGTTATTAATCTTAGGCAATGACTTTAATTTGCTGTCACGTTTTTTTATACATTTTTATTCGGTCAATACTCATGTTGCATTGCCAACCTATTAAACATGCCTGCAGGTGAGCCAAGCCATATCAACTGGTCGCTGTTGGAGATCGAAGTTGTAGCTATAGGGAAACGACCTAGTAATGTTGATGCCAACACATTCCTGCCCGCAACAAAGTTGGCCATCACTGGTCGCACAGTCAATGACTCTACCCTTCACCTGGAGTGGAGAAAGCTTGGGCAGCTACTTCAAAGTGATGCTTCACCTGGCAAGGCGGTACTAACGTGAGTCCTACTAGCATGTGGCGGGCTGCCGCAAAGTTTTTTACTGGTCGTTATACGTTCGGCTTGCTGCAGTTTTCTAATGCAAAATACTAAAATCGTTGAAGATTATCCAGCCTGGAAAATGGATAGCCAGACATAGTCGGCCAGACATGTTACTATAGCTGCATCCGATGGTCACTAGAAGGACATGTAAACAATACGCCCAGTTAAATGTGCTATTATTATTTCACTTGAATGTATCTGGCATATGCATTTAGCTGAATACTCATTGTGCTTCTTCCTTGCCTGACTTCTAGCAGGACCGTAGAACTTTTGAAACATCAGCCTCTTAGCCTGTTCTAACGAACTTGAGCATAGGCTTGCATGTTCAAGGTGTGGTAAGAAGCCTCAGATCGTCGCCCTTTCATGAACTCATTCACCCATGACACAAAGCTAATTTTTAAGCTTTGAAGTTATAGTTACAACCCGACAACTGTACGGTACTAAGCTCCCTACCTGTCGACGGTCATATTTTCACTTCAAATCTTTTTCAGGAATTGCACCATTTTGCAGAAAGGCTCGTGCTGATTTGTCGTTAATGTGAGGTTGGCCGTCTCTTGCAGCCTTGAAGACATCACCTCAGCCGACTCCGGTGTCTACACATGCCAAGTAGTTGTTGAAGGATTTGGCCCCATTGCTTCACGCCAGATTGATATTCTCGTTCTCGGTAAGATCTAACAATTAACTTGTGTTTGCCGATAGTAACTAGCGAGTGCTAAGCCCTTCTGCTTGTAATCGCCGATTCGCATGCTCGGCCTAGGATTTCCTAACAATAACCATGTACATTTTCCGGGAGGAATCAGTAGCATTATGCTGGGCTTGCCGGGACTGGGAAAGCCCTCAGTTTTGACGTTTGCGAAATTGCTATGAAAGCCAGAACGGGTCAGTTTCCACAGCATGTACTGACTCTCT
Organism: Cristatella mucedo; assembly: GCA_009760855.2. Taxonomy (NCBI): domain Eukaryota; kingdom Metazoa; phylum Bryozoa; class Phylactolaemata; family Cristatellidae; genus Cristatella; species Cristatella mucedo. The sequence goes on along the minus strand of WPIO01000067.1, from coordinate 608,109 downwards.
GCTCAACCGTTGCATACTCTTGGTTTCCCATAAGTCGTAGAATCACTAACGTGCCTACCGTACGCTGTACTTGCTGTAGGCCACTATTCACCATCTTCTGTGAACGTCAAGGCTGTCAGCGACGATCTGGGAAGTGGTGGCCTTTACGTCAATGGCTCAGTGAGACTCGTTTGCCAGGCGGATGGCATCCCAGTTCCAAGCTACAACTGGACAAGAATAGTTGACAGTCAACAGTTATCTTTGCCGACCACAGCTATCATTAATGGCAACCAGCTAACGTAAGTAATCGCAAAAATAACGATAAAGACATCTTATGGTAACGAGTTTATAGGTACGGAGAAATAATAAAAGATACTCTTCAAATTTGGAGGCATGTATTTCTTTGCGTATAGTGCTGATAAAAAAGTTTGCCGCCAGTCAGGCAGTTGGTCGAAAAGGTGCTATGAATGTTTAGGATAAAGAAAAAGGATAACGGTAGGAGCAGCATCGTTGTATTAGAATAATTATAAAAACAGTGTCAGATGAGAATATGTCGCGACTACGCCTATCGGGTTACCCAATTGTTAATAAGCATTTTATCAAGTGGACCTGTAAGAGATTGGGCATTAGGTTCACGTATTTGTCTTGTGAACTGATTAATGCTTAGTGACAACGACTCTGACAAAATTCGTGGCTTCACTTGTTTAAATTACCATCTACACGAATACTTAAAGTATTATTCAACAGTTCCGATCAAGTTATCGCTTAAACCCAATTAGGGTTAGGTTCTTTGAATTGTTAACTACCTCGTACTAGAATTTCTTTTCGATAAATATCGTTCTGTTAAAATGAAGCCCAAACAATTGCTTGCAAAAATCTTGTCCACTGACGTAGGATGAGGTAGCTTTCCTCCGACGTTTTGATGGTCTATACAGAAACATTGTGACTAGAGTTGTATGACAAAAAGCCAGGCAGGAATTTCAATCCTTTTAACAAGGACGACTATCGCTTGCGAGCTTTCTTCAACTAGAGCTGTCTTAACGATCCGACTTTACCGAACCCGGCCCTGAGGGTGGAAGGTAAACATTAAATATAACTCAAAAGTAGACTTTAGGCATTGCTTTCGACACTTTTCATATCCATTTCGTAATAAGCTGAAATAGCATGAGGAGAGGGTACGTTAGTCTGACAAGCTAGCACATACAAACTGCAGCTCACCATGCACCTGCGTGATTTCTCTTTTAGATTACCATCAGTCCAGGCTGCTGATGCAGGAACCTACGTGTGTACGGCAGGCAACCAGCATGGCTCACTGTCAGGTGCCATCAACGTTACTGTAGACACCAAAGGTATATTGCAGTGACCCGTCCTTTTTCTGCTTTCCACCGACACCGTTGCAATCTCTGAGATTCGGTCACTTAAACACAAGCCTCTGGAGATTATCACGTTGGGGTTTAATATTTCCACAATGTATTGGACCTTTGTTGGATAACCCTACAGGGTCGAGGGTGGGACCCCCATCATCCAATTCACGTACGGGGACCAAAAGGCTTCACACGCAGAAATTGAGTCCGAGAGGCACAACTGCCACAGTGACGCCCATTTCCCCTGCGAAATGCCGAGGTCTACATAAGCAGGCTTTGATATCCATCCACCAGCCAGTTAGAGCAACGACCAAGAAGGGCCTCACCAATGCTGACCTGTACCGGTTAGTGAGAAAAGAGCAGGCTATGGCTTCGTACTTATCAGCTTTTTCATCTGGGTAGCCACCACCGAGGTTTTCTTGCTGCCATCAAACGACACCTTGCGGTAGACTAGGACGACGTCGGTGCCCTTGTCAATGACCAGGCCTGGCTCTCAAGCCGGTTCCCCGACTGGTGGGAAGGCGAGTCCTGTCATGTGGTAAGAATATTGGGTGGCCGGGACAGCACTGATCAGCAGAACCTGAACCAGGTTGGTTGTGGCGAGCCGTTATTGCTTGCAGCATCGGTCGGCCGTGGCTAGGGAGATGGCAGTTTTTTTTAGCCTCTGTACTCCAAAGGTGGCTGTTGGTGGTCGTTCCCGGAAACGGCCGGCTCCTAGCAGTGCCCACCAGCAGCACGTTCAGGCGACCAGGGTAAACTAACCAGCAGGCACGGAACGACAGGCCTCAGCACAACAAGTATTATAGAGCTACACTGCCAGCATGATTTTACGGCCCTAAGTCTGTTCTGTCTTCCTGATGCAATCAAAGTTGATGCGGCGGCACTAACAGAAGAGAGTAGAGGTGTGAGTGATGATTGTGCTCCTCTTTTAGGAAGCTATGCACCGAACTCTGTCAACGTGACTTCCCTAATGGTGGAGGTGGTAGTGGAGGCACCCCAGTCGGTGGAGAGCTCGTCCTTGTTTGCCAAGCGAATGGCGGTCCAGATCCCATCTATAATTGGAGCCGAATTGGCTATCAGAATGCTTCATTACCCGCCTCAGTCGTCATCGACGGCAACACGCTTAGGTAAGTAAACGAGCGATCGGAACAGTATATATGCAGGCACAGAAAAAGCATTGACAATAAAATCGTTGACGTGAGCAGTGGCATAGTGCATGCATTGCTGAAAAAACCTTAAAAAAGTTCGATCACCTTATAATGCAACTCCTAAGTGACGTTAAAGTAAATCAGTTAGAAAGAACGTAAATGGGTAAAGACTGAAAACTGTTAGTAGGAAATAATCGTAGAAGAGAAGTTAGTGGGCATCTTTTTTTGACAACATTGAGTGCCTCAGATTATAAGATGTCAAGAGTTGAACTTTACTTGATGTAGCACCAATTGGTAAAGAAACGAAGTCTAATAGATTGCAATTAAAATCTAGGACTAAATAAAAGCATCCCGACTCACTTATTTATAAGATGACCATCAACTGATAACTGGATAGATTGAACTAACAACCACGGCGTCTATGCAGTTAAGCTTGCTTTCTTCAATCAGTTGTTTATCATTCTTCTGCATTACAAGAGCGATTCCTGATGCCATATTCAAAAAGAATTTAACTTTGACCTTCTGTAAGCACTAATTTACCTCTCAGGCACTAGTTATTTCCTAATGTTTTTAATTTAAACTGCCATTTTATGAAAGCCTTGAAGCTTGATGATGGAGAGGTTTGGAAGTATATCAACGTCGATTAGACCCTTGTAGTCCCAGGACTTGGTCATTGTTTTTCTAAAATATATTTAGCCAAGAAATCGTTGCTAAAGTTAAATGAATACCCTTTGTTGTACAAAGCCTAATAGTAAATTTGGTCTACTAGTAATTGTTCAGCTGCTTTCACGAAGATTTCACTCGAACTACTCGAAGGTACTTTCAGTAGAAATCTTGTGGTCTTCAAAGAGATGCACTAGCAAGCTATAACATGCACGTGCCCAACGACCGTTTTCAGTAATCTACCGTTTGGAGTTCCTAATTAGGAGTCACTATATCGGGCATTGAATATGCTTTTCGAGAAATCAGTTAGGCTTGTGATGTATCTCGAGGTTCTGGATAAAATTTCATTAGGCTCTAATGCATGCAATATTTTGCAGGATTCCATCAGCCCAGGCCAGTGATGCCGGAAACATACGTGTGTACTGCCAGAACCGTTATGGTCAGTCGTCCAAGGAGCAACCGTCGGCGTGGACACGCCAGGCAAGTGCAGTGAAGTGCTGATGTGAAGGCGTACTCTGCACCGTGGATGCATCAACTGCCAATCACGGCCTTTATTTATCAGCAGCAAAAGTAGCGCAACGTGTGCACTTGCAAAGCACAAAGATTAGGGGTCTCGTCAAAGGCATGACTCGCATGCACAAAAGCCCTGGCGAGTTTTCACTGCAAGCTGTGTCTTCCTCTGCTCTCGACGCTACAGAGTACGGTCGATAAGTACACGAACTTGGTTAAATTCTGTTTGCTTTATTAACCGCATATTTCTCAAGTTCTTGATTAAATAGTTGCAGTACTTCTTAGCTTGGTGAAAAAGAAAAGGGCATATTTTATGTGTTTGGAGTATGTCACTACTCAACTTCTGCCTTCTGCTAAGCTAGTAACTTTTCTATAAATAGTTCAAATTCTACGTACAGGCACGCAAAGAGTTTTACTATAGCCTTCTGCTGCAATGAACCATTTCCATGTTTAGTAGTGGGTTCGTTATTAATCTTAGGCAATGACTTTAATTTGCTGTCACGTTTTTTTATACATTTTTATTCGGTCAATACTCATGTTGCATTGCCAACCTATTAAACATGCCTGCAGGTGAGCCAAGCATATATCAACTGGTCGCTGTTTGGAGATCGAAGTTGTAGCTATAGGGAAACGACCTAGTAATGTTGATGCCAACACATTCCTGCCCGCAACAAAGTTGGCCATCACTGGTCGCACAGTCAATGACTGTACCCTTCACCTGGAGTGGAGAAAGCTTGGGCAGCTACTTCAAAGTGATGCTTCACCTGGCAAGGCGGTACTAACGTGAGTCCTACTAGCATGTGGCGGGCTGCCGCAAAGTTTTTACTGGTCGTTATACGTTCGGCTTGCTGCAGTTTTCTAATGCAAAATACTAAAATCGTTGAAGATTATCCAGCCTGGAAAATGGATAGCCAGACATAGTCGGCCAGACATGTTACTATAGCTGCATCCGATGGTCACTAGGAAGGACATGTAAACACATACGCCCAGTTAAATGTGCTATTATTATTTCACTTGAATGTATCTGGCATATGCATTTAGCTGAATACTCATTGTGCTTCTTCCTTGCCTGACTTCTAGCAGGACCGTAGAACTTTTGAAACATCAGCCTCTTAGCCTGTTCTAACGAACTTGAGCATAGGCTTGCATGTTCAAGGTGTGGTAAGAAGCCTCAGATCGTCGCCCTTTCATGAACTCATTCACCCATGACACAAAGCTAATTTTTAAGCTTTGAAGTTATAGTTACAAAAACCCGACAACTGTACGGTACTAAGCTCCCTACCTGTCGACGGTCATATTTTCACTTCAAATCTTTTTGTCAGGAATTGCACCCATTTTGCAGAAAGGCTCGTGCTGATTTGTCGTTAATGTGAGGTTGGCCGTCTCTTGCAGCCTTGAAGACATCACCTCAGCCGACTCCGGTGTCTACACATGCCAAGTAGTTGTTGAAGGATTTGGCCCCATTGCTTCACGCCAGATTGATATTCTCGTTCTCGGTAAGATCTAACAATTAACTTGTGTTTGCCGATAGTAACTAGCGAGTGCTAAGCCCTTCTGCTTGTAATCGCCGATTCGCATGCTCGGCCTAGGATTTCCTAAAAATAACCATGTACATTTTCCGGGAGGAATCAGTAGCATTATGCTGGGCTTGCCGGGACTGGGAAAGCCCTCAGTTTTGACGTTTGCGAAATGCTATGAAAGCCAGAACGGGTCAGTTTCCACAGCATGTACTGACTCTCTGCGCTCAACCGTTTGCATACTCTTGGTTTCCCATAAAGTCGTAGAATCACTAACGTGCCTACCGTACGCTGTACTTGCTGTAGGCCACTATTCACCATCTTCTGTGAACGTCAAGGCTGTCAGCGACGATCTGGGGAAGTGGTGGCCTTTTACGTCAATGGCTCAGTGAGACTCGTTTGCCAGGCGGATGGCATCCCAGTTCCAAGCTACAACTGGACAAGAATAGTTGACAGTCAACAGTTATCTTTGCCGACCACAGCTATCATTAATGGCAACCAGCTAACGTAAGTAATCGCAAAAATAACGATAAAGACATCTTATGGTAACGAGTTTATAGGTACGGAGAAATAATAAAAGATACTCTTCAAATTTGGAGGCATGTATTTCTTTGCGTATAGTGCTGATAAAAAAGTTTGCCGCCAGTCAGGCAGTTGGTCGAAAAGGTGCTATGAATGTTTAGGATAAAGAAAAAGGATAACGGTAGGAGCAGCATCGTTGTATTAGAATAATTAAAAAACAGTGTCAGATGAGAATATGTCGCGACTACGCCTATCGGGTTACCCAATTGTTAATAAGCATTTTATCAAGTGGACCTGTAAGAGATTGGGCATTAGGTTCACGTATTTGTCTTGTGAACTGATTAATGCTTAGTGACAACGACTCTGACAAAAATTCGTGGCTTCACTTGTTAAATTACCATCTACACGAATACTTAAAGTATTATTCAACAGTTCCGATCAAGTTATCGCTTAAACCCAATTAGGGTTAGGTTCTTTGATTGTTAACTACCTCGTACTAGAATTTCTTTTCGATAAATATCGTTCTGTTAAAATGAAGCCCAAACAATTGCTTGCAAAAATCTTGTCCACTGACGTAGGATGAGGTAGCTTTCCTCCGACGTTTTGATGGTCTATACAGAAACATTGTGACTAGAGTTGTATGACAAAAAGCCAGGCAGGAATTTCAATCCTTTTAACAAGGACGACTATCGCTTGCGAGCTTTCTTCAACTAGAGCTGTCTTAACGATCCGACTTTACCGAACCGGCCTGAGGGTGGAAGGTAAACATTAAATATAACTCAAAAGTAGACTTTAGGCATTGCTTTCGACACTTTTCATATCCATTTCGTAATAAGCTGAAATAGCATGAGGAGAGGGTACGTTAGTCTGACAAGCTAGCACATACAAACTGCAGCTCACCATGCACCTGCGTGATTTCTCTTTTAGATTACCATCAGTCCAGGCTGCTGATGCAGGAACCTACGTGTGTACGGCAGGCAACCAGCATGGCTCACTGTCAGGTGCCATCAACGTTACTGTAGACACCAAAGGTATATTGCAGTGACCCGTCCTTTTTCTGCTTTCCACCGACACCGTTGCAATCTCTGAGATTCGGTCACTTAAACACAAGCCTCTGGAGATTATCACGTTGGGGTTTAATATTTCCACAATGTATTGGACCTTTGTTGGATAACCCTACAGGGTCGAGGGTGGGACCCCCATCATCCAATTCACGTACGGGGACCAAAAGGCTTCACACGCAGAAATTGAGTCCGAGAGGCACAACTGCCACAGTGACGCCCATTTCCCCTGCGAAATGCCGAGGTCTACATAAGCAGGCTTTGATATCCATCCACCAGCCAGTTAGAGCAACGACCAAGAAGGGCCTCACCAATGCTGACCTGTACCGGTTAGTGAGAAAAGAGCAGGCTATGGCTTCGTACTTATCAGCTTTTTCATCTGGGTAGCCACCACCGAGGTTTTCTTGCTGCCATCAAACGACACCTTGCGGTAGACTAGGACGACGTCGGTGCCCTTGTCAATGACCAGGCCTGGCTCTCAAGCCGGTTCCCCGACTGGTGGGAAGGCGAGTCCTGTCATGTGGCAAGAATATTGGGTGGCCGGGACAGCACTGATCAGCAGAACCTGAACCAGGTTGGTTGTGGCGAGCCGTTATTGCTTGCAGCATCGGTCGGCCGTGGCTAGGGAGATGGCAGTTTTTTTTAGCCTCTGTACTCCAAAGGTGGCTGTTGGTGGTCGTTCCCGGAAACGGCCGGCTCCTAGCAGTGCCCACCAGCAGCACGTTCAGGCGACCAGGGTAAACTAACCAGCAGGCACGGAACGACAGGCCTCAGCACAACAAGTATTATAGAGCTACACTGCCAGCATGATTTTACGGCCTAAGTCTGTTCTGTCTTCCTGATGCAATCAAAGTTGATGCGGCGGCACTAACAGAAGAGAGTAGAGGTGTGAGTGATGATTGTGCTCCTCTTTTAGGAAGCTATGCACCGAACTCTGTCAACGTGACTTCCCCTAATGGTGGAGGTGGTAGTGGAGGCACCCCAGTCGGTGGAGAGCTCGTCCTTGTTTGCCAAGCGAATGGCGGTCCAGATCCCATCTATAATTGGAGCCGAATTGGCTATCAGAATGCTTCATTACCCGCCTCAGTCGTCATCGACGGCAACACGCTTAGGTAAGTAACGAGCGATCGGAACAGTATATATGCAGGCACAGAAAAAGCATTGACAATAAAATCGTTGACGTGAGCAGTGGCATAGTGCATGCATTGCTGAAAAAAACCTTAAAAAAGTTCGATCACCTTATAATGCAACTCCTAAGTGACGTTAAAGTAAATCAGTTAGAAAGAACGTAAATGGGTAAAGACTGAACTGTTAGTAGGAAATAATCGTAGAAGAGAAGTTAGTGGGCATCTTTTTTGACAACATTGAGTGCCTCAGATTATAAGATGTCAAGAGTTGAACTTTAACTTGATGTAGCACCAATTGGTAAAGAAACGAAGTCTAATAGATTGCAATTAAAATCTAGGACTAAATAAAAGCATCCCGACTCACTTATTTATAAGATGACCATCAACTGATAACTGGATAGATTGAACTAACAACCACGGCGTCTATGCAGTTAAGCTTGCTTTCTTCAATCAGTTGTTTATCATTCTTCTGCATTACAAGAGCGATTCCTGATGCCATATTCAAAAAGAATTTAACTTTGACCTTCTGTAAGCACTAATTTACCTCTCAGGCACTAGTTATTTCCTAATGTTTTAATTTAAACTGCCATTTTATGAAAGCCTTGAAGCTTGATGATGGAGAGGTTTGGAAGTATATCAACGTCGATTAGACCCTTGTAGTCCCAGGACTTGGTCATTGTTTTTCTAAAATATATTTAGCCAAGAAATCGTTGCTAAAGTTAAATGAATACCCTTTGTTGTACAAAGCCTAATAGTAAATTTGGTCTACTAGTAATTGTTCAGCTGCTTTCACGAAGATTTCACTCGAACTACTCGAAGGTACTTTCAGTAGAAATCTTGTGGTCTTCAAAGAGATGCACTAGCAAGCTATAACATGCACGTGCCCAACGACCGTTTTCAGTAATCTACCGTTTGGAGTTCCTAATTAGGAGTCACTATATCGGGCATTGAATATGCTTTTCGAGAAATCAGTTAGGCTTGTGATGTATCTCGAGGTTCTGGATAAAATTTCATTAGGCTCTAATGCATGCAATATTTTGCAGGATTCCATCAGCCCAGGCCAGTGATGCCGGAACATACGTGTGTACTGCCCAGAACCGTTATGGTCAGTCGTCCAAAGGAGCAACCGTCGGCGTGGACACGCCAGGCAAGTGCAGTGAAGTGCTGATGTGAAGGCGTACTCTGCACCGTGGATGCATCAACTGCCAATCACGGCCTTTATTTATCAGCAGCAAAAGTAGCGCAACGTGTGCACTTGCAAAGCACAAAGATTAGGGGTCTCGTCAAAGGCATGACTCGCATGCACAAAAGCCCTGGCGAGTTTTCACTGCAAGCTGTGTCTTCCTCTGCTCTCGACGCTACAGAGTACGGTCGATAAGTACACGAACTTGGTTAAATTCTGTTTGCTTTATTAACCGCATATTTCTCAAGTTCTTGATTAAATAGTTGCAGTACTTCTTAGCTTGGTGAAAAAGAAAAGGCATATTTATGTGTTTGGAGTATGTCACTACTCAACTTCTGCCTTCTGCTAAGCTAGTAACTTTTCTATAAATAGTTCAAATTCTACGTACAGGCACGCAAAGAGTTTTACTATAGCCTTCTGCTGCAATGAACCATTTCCCTAACAAAGTTGGCCATCACTGGTCGCACAGTCAATGACTCTACCCTTCACCTGGAGTGGAGAAAGCTTGGGCAGCTACTTCAAAGTGATGCTTCACCTGGCAAGGCGGTACTAACGTGAGTCCTACTAGCATGTGGCGGGCTGCCGCAAAGTTTTTACTGGTCGTTATACGTTCGGCTTGCTGCAGTTTTCTAATGCAAAATACTAAAATCGTTGAAGATTATCCAGCCTGGAAAATGGATAGCCAGACATAGTCGGCCAGACATGTTACTATAGCTGCATCCGATGGTCACTAGAAGGACATGTAAACAATACGCCCAGTTAAATGTGCTATTATTATTTCACTTGAATGTATCTGGCATATGCATTTAGCTGAATACTCATTGTGCTTCTTCCTTGCCTGACTTCTAGCAGGACCGTAGAACTTTTGAAACATCAGCCTCTTAGCCTGTTCTAACGAACTTGAGCATAGGCTTGCATGTTCAAGGTGTGGTAAGAAGCCTCAGATCGTCGCCCTTTCATGAACTCATTCACCCATGACACAAAGCTAATTTTTTAAGCTTTGAAGTTATAGTTACAAACCCGACAACTGTACGGTACTAAGCTCCCTACCTGTCGACGGTCATATTTTCACTTCAAATCTTTTTCAGGAATTGCACCATTTTGCAGAAAGGCTCGTGCTGATTTGTCGTTAATGTGAGGTTGGCCGTCTCTTGCAGCCTTGAAGACATCACCTCAGCCGACTCCGGTGTCTACACATGCCAAGTAGTTGTTGAAGGATTTGGCCCCATTGCTTCACGCCAGATTGATATTCTCGTTCTCGGTAAGATCTAACAATTAACTTGTGTTTGCCGATAGTAACTAGCGAGTGCTAAGCCCTTCTGCTTGTAATCGCCGATTCGCATGCTCGGCCTAGGATTTCCTAACAATAACCATGTACATTTTCCGGGAGGAATCAGTAGCATTATGCTGGGCTTGCCGGGACTGGGAAAGCCCTCAGTTTTGACGTTTGCGAAATTGCTATGAAAGCCAGAACGGGTCAGTTTCCACAGCATGTACTGACTCTCTGCTCAACCGTTGCATACTCTTGGTTTCCCATAAGTCGTAGAATCACTAACGTGCCTACCGTACGCTGTACTTGCTGTAGGCCACTATTCACCATCTTCTGTGAACGTCAAGGCTGTCAGCGACGATCTGGGAAGTGGTGGCCTTTACGTCAATGGCTCAGTGAGACTCGTTTGCCAGGCGGATGGCATCCCAGTTCCAAGCTACAACTGGACAAGAATAGTTGACAGTCAACAGTTATCTTTGCCGACCACAGCTATCATTAATGGCAACCAGCTAACGTAAGTAATCGCAAAATAACGATAAAGACATCTTATGGTAACGAGTTTATAGGTACGGAGAAATAATAAAAGATACTCTTCAAATTTGGAGGCATGTATTTCTTTGCGTATAGTGCTGATAAAAAAGTTTGCCGCCAGTCAGGCAGTTGGTCGAAAAGGTGCTATGAATGTTTAGGATAAAGAAAAAGGATAACGGTAGGAGCAGCATCGTTGTATTAGAATAATTATAAAAACAGTGTCAGATGAGAATATGTCGCGACTACGCCTATCGGGTTACCCAATTGTTAATAAGCATTTTATCAAGTGGACCTGTAAGAGATTGGGCATTAGGTTCACGTATTTGTCTCTTGTGAACTGATTAATGCTTAGTGACAACGACTCTGACAAAATTCGTGGCTTCACTTGTTAAATTACCATCTACACGAATACTTAAAGTATTATTCAACAGTTCCGATCAAGTTATCGCTTAAAACCCAATTAGGGTTAGGTTCTTTGAATTGTTAACTACCTCGTACTAGAATTTCTTTTCGATAAATATCGTTCTGTTAAAATGAAGCCCAAACAATTGCTTGCAAAAATCTTGTCCACTGACGTAGGATGAGGTAGCTTTCCTCCGACGTTTTGATGGTCTATACAGAAACATTGTGACTAGAGTTGTATGACAAAAAGCCAGGCAGGAATTTCAATCCTTTTAACAAGGACGACTATCGCTTGCGAGCTTTCTTCAACTAGAGCTGTCTTAACGATCCGACTTTACCGAACCGGCCTGAGGGTGGAAGGTAAACATTAAATATAACTCAAAAGTAGACTTTAGGCATTGCTTTCGACACTTTTCATATCCATTTCGTAATAAGCTGAAATAGCATGAGGAGAGGGTACGTTAGTCTGACAAGCTAGCACATACAAACTGCAGCTCACCATGCACCTGCGTGATTTCTCTTTTAGATTACCATCAGTCCAGGCTGCTGATGCAGGAACCTACGTGTGTACGGCAGGCAACCAGCATGGCTCACTGTCAGGTGCCATCAACGTTACTGTAGACACCAAAGGTATATTGCAGTGACCCGTCCTTTTTCTGCTTTCCACCGACACCGTTGCAATCTCTGAGATTCGGTCACTTAAACACAAGCCTCTGGAGATTATCACGTTGGGGTTTAATATTTCCACAATGTATTGGACCTTTGTTGGATAACCCTACAGGGTCGAGGGTGGGACCCCCATCATCCAATTCACGTACGGGGACCAAAAGGCTTCACACGCAGAAATTGAGTCCGAGAGGCACAACTGCCACAGTGACGCCCATTTCCCCTGCGAAATGCCGAGGTCTACATAAGCAGGCTTTGATATCCATCCACCAGCCAGTTAGAGCAACGACCAAGAAGGGCCTCACCAATGCTGACCTGTACCGGTTAGTGAGAAAAGAGCAGGCTATGGCTTCGTACTTATCAGCTTTTTCATCTGGGTAGCCACCACCGAGGTTTTCTTGCTGCCATCAAACGACACCTTGCGGTAGACTAGGACGACGTCGGTGCCCTTGTCAATGACCAGGCCTGGCTCTCAAGCCGGTTCCCCGACTGGTGGGAAGGCGAGTCCTGTCATGTGGCAAGAATATTGGGTGGCCGGGACAGCACTGATCAGCAGAACCTGAACCAGGTTGGTTGTGGCGAGCCGTTATTGCTTGCAGCATCGGTCGGCCGTGGCTAGGGAGATGGCAGTTTTTTTTAGCCTCTGTACTCCAAAGGTGGCTGTTGGTGGTCGTTCCCGGAAACGGCCGGCTCCTAGCAGTGCCCACCAGCAGCACGTTCAGGCGACCAGGGTAAACTAACCAGCAGGCACGGAACGACAGGCCTCAGCACAACAAGTATTATAGAGCTACACTGCCAGCATGATTTTACGGCCTAAGTCTGTTCTGTCTTCCTGATGCAATCAAAGTTGATGCGGCGGCACTAACAGAAGAGAGTAGAGGTGTGAGTGATGATTGTGCTCCTCTTTTAGGAAGCTATGCACCGAACTCTGTCAACGTGACTTCCCCTAATGGTGGAGGTGGTAGTGGAGGCACCCCAGTCGGTGGAGAGCTCGTCCTTGTTTGCCAAGCGAATGGCGGTCCAGATCCCATCTATAATTGGAGCCGAATTGGCTATCAGAATGCTTCATTACCCGCCTCAGTCGTCATCGACGGCAACACGCTTAGGTAAGTAACGAGCGATCGGAACAGTATATATGCAGGCACAGAAAAAGCATTGACAATAAAATCGTTGACGTGAGCAGTGGCATAGTGCATGCATTGCTGAAAAAACCTTAAAAAAGTTCGATCACCTTATAATGCAACTCCTAAGTGACGTTAAAGTAAATCAGTTAGAAAGAACGTAAATGGGTAAAGACTGAACTGTTAGTAGGAAATAATCGTAGAAGAGAAGTTAGTGGGCATCTTTTTTTGACAACATTGAGTGCCTCAGATTATAAGATGTCAAGAGTTGAACTTTAACTTGATGTAGCACCAATTGGTAAAGAAACGAAGTCTAATAGATTGCAATTAAAATCTAGGACTAAATAAAAGCATCCCGACTCACTTATTTATAAGATGACCATCAACTGATAACTGGATAGATTGAACTAACAACCACGGCGTCTATGCAGTTAAGCTTGCTTTCTTCAATCAGTTGTTTATCATTCTTCTGCATTACAAGAGCGATTCCTGATGCCATATTCAAAAAGAATTTAACTTTGACCTTCTGTAAGCACTAATTTACCTCTCAGGCACTAGTTATTTCCTAATGTTTTAATTTAAACTGCCATTTTATGAAAGCCTTGAAGCTTGATGATGGAGAGGTTTGGAAGTATATCAACGTCGATTAGACCCTTGTAGTCCCAGGACTTGGTCATTGTTTTTCTAAAATATATTTAGCCAAGAAATCGTTGCTAAAGTTAAATGAATACCCTTTGTTGTACAAAGCCTAATAGTAAATTTGGTCTACTAGTAATTGTTCAGCTGCTTTCACGAAGATTTCACTCGAACTACTCGAAGGTATTTTTTCCGTTGAAATCTTGTGGTCTTCAGAGAGATGCACTAACAGGCTATAACCTGAACGTGCCCAACGAACGTTTTCAGTAGTTTACCTTTGGGTGTTCGAACTTAAGAATCAATATATCGGGCATAGACCATTCTCTACGAGAAAACAGTTAGGCTTTTAACGTAGCCCACGGTTTTGGGTAAAATATGATTGGGCTCTAATTTATTCAACGTTTTACAGAATTCCATCAGCTCAGGCCAGTGATGCAGGAACATACGTGTGTACTGCCCAGAACCGTTATGGTCAGTCGTCTAGAGGAGCAACCGTCGTCGTGGACACGCCAGGCAAGTGCAGTGGCTGACGTGAAGGCTTACTCTTTACAGGTACCTTACAGGTTAAGTTACAGGTGAGTTATCTGCTAGTGATTTTCTTCAATCATTGAAGGTAAATGCAGTAGTATGTTAGGTAACTTCTAAGCACGGTCTTTTCCCTTGCATAGTTACCCTGCTCAAATTCACTGGCTCGGCAGCACTGCAAGCTGTGCATACGTGAGGCTGGGCTGAGTGTGAGTACAATCTTAAGAGATTGGCTCATCTGACAAAGTGTGCGGCTCCTTTTAGAATGAACGTGTCAAGTATTGCACGAAATAGTTAGGATACTGCTTAGTTCTATAATGAACAAAGGCCTATTGCACGTGGTTTCAGAGTTTGTCGCTTGGCAACTTCTGCATTTAATTAAGTTGTTAATTTTTTTAGGTAATGAGTTTAATTCCTTCGCGAAAGCATAGAAAGATAATAACTATTGCATGCATTCTGCGGCAATTTAGCAGTCCGGCATATAGTACTAGGTTTGCTGTTATTCTTCAGCAATGACATTGATTTGATGACCGGTCAGTAATAATATTAATAATAATAATAAAATTGATAAAGAGAGCTCAGAGAATTTAATGTCTTTCTAGGCACTTTAAATTTGCTGCTGACGAAAACGTGATTGAATGGTGAGAAATAGCACGCTTTATAAACATTAATACCATGATTTGGGGTGACATGCACAGTGTCAGAACGCAAGTGCGGTTAGTGGCAGCATGCACAGTGTCAGCACAAATAAGCATATCAAGGACGAATCACAGAGACCCACTAAATGCTGTCCTAAACAGGTGCGTTTCTATTTTCTCCTCAAATGTGGTCAAGTCAGAGGATGCAGAGACGCAAGTTGGGAGTGAGTTCGAGCCTTTAGAAGCATAGAACTAAGTGCACTGTCTCCAAAAAATTTGAGGTTTGTACGAGGTATTGGAAGACTGTTGGATTCCAAATAGCTGGTGGTACGATGCTTGGCCTGGCGGGAGATTAGATCTGAGAGATAGGGTGGAGCCAAAGAATAATGTGACAAAAAAGTGTGACAAAATTTTCAATGCGACATAATTGGTTCATTACCCACGTTGCTTTCACTAGCAGCTTTAATACGCTGGCAGGTGAACCGAGAAATATCAACTGGTCGCTACTGGAGATCGACATTGTTGCAATAGGGAAGCGACCCATCAATGCTGACGCCAACACATTCCTGCCGGGAACTACATTGGTTATCACTGGTCGCACCATAAATGACTCAAGACTTCACCTGGAGTGGAGAAAGGATGGACAGCTACTACAAAGCAAAGCAACGCCTGGCCAGGCCGTGCTAACGTAAGCTTGATTAGCATGTGGCCTGCTGCTACTGAGCGATAGCTGGTAGTTTAACATTGCCTCGCTAAAGATCTTGTACTTAAGAAATGGACCCAATCCAAAGTTATCTGGCCTTGAAAGAAGGTAGCCTGCCATGAATGTTTCGAAGTTTTGTGACACCTGAATCCAGGGAATACTGATAGGTCTCATAAAAAAACGTTTAATGCTTTGAAACGGGTTGATCTCTGACATACACGTTTACCCAAATATTTGAATAACCATACTCATACCCCACATGGGACCTATGGTTAATTGCGATGACCGAGCTGCTCTATCGCTTATGCACTTATGCAGGGTTGAATGGATTTGTGTTTATTTAATATATATTTTGTGTTTATTTAATATATATTCAATTTACTGTTAGAATCATTGGTTTGTCACCTTATGTTAAGCACGTCAACATGCAGTACGTAACCAATTGTAGAGCTTTGTAGCTCTTTTTGCAAGCCAGGCATATTGCACAGATGGGCTCCTTACCCTGCGACAGTCTGCTTCTCCAACTGCAATGCTTTCTGACAGTGCATCATTCTGCAGAACAGCTGGTGGTGAGGTGCCGTTAACAACAGCATTCAAATATTTTGCAGCCGCAACGTCATCACCCCAGCCAACTCCGGTGTATATACATGCCAAGCAGTTGTTGAAGGATTCGGTCCCATTGCTTCAGGACACATCGGTATCACTGTGCTGGGTGAGAAGACAATATTTCCGTGTGCTTGGCACAGCATCGAGTCTGTGGTAGTTTTCTCAGCTTTGATCTTAAAATTTGCATGCATGGAATTAGATATGAATGCAATCACGGTGTTGGTTTTCCGATAGTCAGAAAATTAGTTCTTTTTGGAAACATCAAAATTCAAAAGCCTTCATCTGTGACATTTGCCAATAATGTTTTGATGCCCCGACCGATCAATTGGCTCAGTGTATCTTAATTAGCTTGAACATCTATACTTAATTGTTGTGTCATATAAGTCTTCTTAAGAAACATGTATTTATTCGATATGCTGTATTTTTTTAGACCACCACTCACTGCCATCTGTGAGCATCACGATCGTCAGCAACGATCTGGGAAGAGCAGGCCTTTACATCAACGGCTCAGTCCAACTTATTTGTATAGCCAACGGCATCACCGATCCGAGCTACAAGTGGACCAGAATCCATGAACGTCAAACTTTAGCATTGCCATCCAAGGCTATAATACTAGGCAACAAACTAACGTACGTGTTAGAGAACAAACACCCGGACGCAGCTTGCCGTAATGAGTGAGATACAAAGAGAAATAACGAAAGCTCTTCAAGTGGGAGAGAAATAGAGAGGGGAGAGAGAGAGAGATTCACCTTAAGATACTTATGCGACACACAAAGCCAGCAATTCATGAATATAATAATTATAATACATTTGATATAGTGCCCTCGGAGAACTTAAATATATTTGTAAGTACTTTATATTTGCTGCAAAAGGAGCACGATTGATTGGCTGGTAGTAGCATGCTCAGTAAACAACAAGTATAACATTGTTAGGGGTAACATGCACAGGGTAAACATGCAAGTATGGTTAGTGGCAGCATGCATAGTGTCAGAACACTTAAGCACATCACGAACATAAGGACGAAATCATGGGGACCAAATAAACGCTGTGATAAGTAAGTGCGATTTTAGTTTTTCTCAGAATGTGGACACTGAGGAGATGGTCTGAAGCAGGTCATGAGTATGTTCGAGGGTTTGAGTGTACATGAATTAAAGGAACGATCCCAAAAGATTTGAGGTACAAGGTGTCTGTAAAAAGTTACAATCCGAAAAGCAGGTACTACAGTGCTTAGTCTGGTGGTGGAGTATATCTAACTGGTAGGCTGGAGCCAAAGAATGAAGGGACCTAAAAGTGAGTGAAAAATCTTGCAGTCGATGCTTTGCTTGGGTGGGAGCCAGTGCAGGTCGGCGAGAAATGGTAAGATGCTGCAACTACAAATTTCAAGATAGACAAGCATAGCTGCCGATTTTTTCATGAGCTGTAAGTAAATAAGTGTTAAAACAATACATAGGGCGAAGAAATAAAAATTATATTAAGAGCTATGTCATTTTATAAGCATTTTTCGTGAACAGTATCACACAAGAATACGGCGGTGCCGTTAAAGATTTGACTCCCTAAGTGTCAACTGCAAGATATAATTTTATCAGTATGGGATAAAGCAATATTTGAATTTTTTTAAAGGATCAAATAATTGCAGATATTTTTCACAAGGGATATTAATTGCCTAATGGGAACGAAGCAAAACAAATTCGCTTAGTCATCTTAGATAAGACTATTCATGAATTTACACACCATTGCTTAGGATTGCATCCCATACTTTCTTCAAATTTTTAGTGTGCTATCAAGATGACGTTTTTTGAAATGTTTAGCCAATCTTTTCTTGCACTACTCTTTGATAACTTAGATTTGAATTGAACGCCCGGTTGCTTTTATGAATGGTTTCACTACCATGGGCCGTCTCTGTAGTGACAGTCTTAAGCCAGTTTATTGATTGAAAGCCAGCGATTACTTTGGTTTCTTTTTGCAACAGCAACAATCGTTTCTGAGCAAGTTTCAATAAAAGTTTTCTTTAAATCCGATTTTAGTAGCAGTGAAGCTTTAAAAAATAGTTCACAAACAAATATGTATCTATAACTAGGAATTCGTTGGCGAAACTTGGCACGACCACTACCCCGGCTGCTGTAGTAGCGTTAATAGAGGGCATGTTAGCCTGATATTACATGGCCTCTATTTCATCATCAGCCTAAACCAACTTCAATAATTGAAAGGTATAAGCAATTTTAAATTCCACTCCCAATACCACTACCGGTATTATTAGCAATTTTTAATCAGAGTTGTTTTCTTGATACGAGTTTAGGACTGAAGAGAATGTATTTAATCAAATGCAAAAACATAGTAGCAGCTAAACTTAAAATAAATCTGTTGAAAATCGTCATGTCCACTGTCAGATTCGCTGCAACAGCGTGTGTGGAGCTGGCAAAGTAACTTGAATGGCTTGCAGGTCCTAATTGCAGCTCAGCACAAAGCCGTGTGAGTCCCGTTTTTAGAATTCCGTCAGTCCAGGCTCCGGATGCAGGAACTTACTTGTGCACTGCTAACAACCCATTTGGCTCATCGGCTGGTACTGTCAACGTTGTTGTAGACACCCAAGGTACCACGCCCGGACGAGCCTGCTCCAGCTGCTTTGCATGGCCACTGTTTTATTCTTTGAGATTCAGTCGCTCCAGCAGAAGCTTTTAGTATGATACAGCACTACATGAGCCCAAGAGCTACTCAGTTTGCATATCTGTGCATCATCTGTCTGCTTTGTGAGCCAGAAACAATCAAATTTCACGTTGTTGTACTAACCAAAGATAAGGTATTGCTGAGTGACAATCCGGATGCTCTTGTAGGTAGCTATGCACCAAAATCGATCAACGTGACTTCCCCCAACGGTGGAGCTGCTAGTGGTGTCGTCGAAATTGGTAAGGAACTCAACCTTGTTTGCACAGCAAATGGTGGGCCAGCTCCCAACTACACATGGAGCATAGTCAGGGACTCTAAGAAGGTTCCCTTGTCGGCAAATGCCATCAGCAATGGCAACAAACTTAGGTAAGTGTCGAGTGATTTTAAAAGCATTTACACTTGCACAGAAGCTGCACTGAGAATACAAGCTTTGATGGATACAGCGGCATGGAGCAAGCTTTGCTCAGAGAAACCTCGAAAACGTCGGATCATCTTAAATGAAACCTTCTTAGGGGCGTTTAAATAAAGCTGGTAAGGAGTTTAAAATGGATAAAGCCTTTAAAAATCGTCGGGCTTTCAAGTAGGAGAGCAGTATCAGGGTTAAGCTTTCGACAAGATAGAAAACTGCAGAATGGCAGAGATAAATATCAGCATTACTGCTGGATGTGGCACCGTTAAGCACCTACATCTGTAAAGGTAATTTTTTCGCGAAGTTATTTACCCGATCCTCGTAGGGCAACTCTTGCTAAGGTTTTTTCTCGGCACTAATGCTTTAATGCTCTGACTAGCTATCCTTCTAGGTATCTTTAGATCATCATTCTCGAAGCAACACCAAGTTTCAATCATCAGCTGTGAAATTGAAACGCTGTAGTCCAGGCAGTCTTTAAACAAAACCCAGCTTCATATGCAACCTTTTTGAGTTTTTTAACGTACATTAGTTTTCCTGCTGGCTGAATAATTATAATTTTCTTAATAAATAATAATTATTCGGTCATGAAAATCTTACTTTCTTGTACGGGATTTTTAATAACATGTCAAACACCATGTCACAAATGACCGACGAAATTAACCACATAAAATGTATAATTCATTCTTATAGCTCCCTAAGATAACTCAATCTCTATTCAGACGCTTTCTGTATGCCATGGCGCTCGACCCCACGGTCTCGGCCAATTCTTGATTCGGGCGAGAACTTTAACCACTGGGCCAACGCAGCTCTTTAGAAGGTTACAATGTTGATTTCAAACAACACTCATCGACACAGCTACCACGAATTCAGTGATGACGGCTGTGTAGCCTAAACTTTAGAGCAAAAACCTCATTTATTTCCCCTTAATAATAATAATAATAATATTGCACTTGATAAAGCGCCCTCAGAGAACTTAATCTCTTTCTAGGCGCTTTACATTTGCTGCAAAGTGATACGCAATAGAATAGAATACGCAATAGAATAGAATTCTTTCCCCTGTGCACTTCTGAGCCGTCTTTTTAGGATCCTGTCGGTCAAGGCCAACGACGCAGGAACATACTTGTGTACTGCCAGGAACCGGTACGGTTCCTTGTCTAGCGGAGGAAGCATCGTCGTGGACACGACAGGCAAGTGTTTTCATTTGTTTGGAAACTTTATTGGTCAGCATGTGCAATGTGCATGGACAGCAGAGAATGTTATCGATCCGTAAAAGGTGATATAAACGCCAGACTCGTTCCCACTAGCAGAAGATCTTTGATTTACTTGCACGATCATGTGCAGTCTCTGAAACTCGTGGTATAAGTAGCATCTAATGCTATATGCGCACGGGCTTCTACAGCAGCTGAGTAAATTTGTCAAGAAACAACGACAGAGCCATAATGTTCTTCCCAAAGGTCCGAAGCGTAGCATTTAGTTATGGTCAAAGCTTTCTGAAGTGTTACTATTTGGCACAACGGGCCAGGTAAGGCATGCACGCGCCCGAATGAAATATTGTATTTCTGTATTTTGAACTTTCACTAGAGAGGTAGTGAAGTGTACTTAAACCGATTATGGTGCGGATTTTCCAAGTGTTAAATGGAATTGTGTGTCTTATTTTCAATGCTGAAAGTTAGGAAGCTATTTACTCTTTTGCAGAGGCTGAAATTTTTACAGATTAAAGTGCAGTTACATTCGATATGTACCAACTTTGCTTTGACTTTCACGACTTTCCATACGACTGCAGGTGGAGGTAATAAAGCAAATTGGTGGCCGTTGAAGCTGGATATTGTAGCCAAGGGGGTGCCACTTAATAATGCCGTCGCCAACTCGTTCCTACCTGGCTCTAACTTGTTGATTACCGGCCGTGCCGTCGGTGGCCCAACGCTTCAGCTGGAGTGGAGAAAGAATGGGCAGCTGTTGCCCAGCAACACTTCGCCTGGCCAGGCTGTCCTGGAGTAAGTTGGTTACAGACGACTAATCTATTCAGCTTTGCTAGTGCTCATCCTAATTATCTGTGCTTGTTTATGGATTTAGCTTACATGCTGCAAATTTTTGTGGCTGAATCCGTTCTTGGACGCATGCTATTTAAATAGTCATGAGAATAGTAATGTCGTCTTATTTAGATCAGTATCAAAACATTTAGTGCTACGTTCGGCCAACCAGCTTGTAAATGCTTTCCCAAAATAGAGATAGGGAACTCACATTATTCATAGATCTCTGGCTCAGACTTAAAGTTTTTAAGCACCTAACACTAATGCCTTGAACAGTGAGCTTCTCGAATAGAAGGCTATCACTTAATCATTGTTCCATTAAAATATGTGGAGCACCACTCTCGAATAAATTACCATTTAATTACTACGTGCAACACATAGAGCCTGTCCCAATGGACACTTTCGGATACAGGTAGAATTAGCCTTTAGGTAAGCTAACAGCACAGAGAATCTTCACGAATAATAGAAGTTTTACTAATTATGGTATTAATTGTAGTTTTCAAAGTGCCAATTGAGCAAAAATTGCCAATTAGTGAACTTTAGAACTTGCTGCTAAAGCATCAAAAACCAGTCTAGTATCTAGATTTCTTGAAAAGGCCTTATCTGAGACCCCCCTCTCTCTCTCTCTCTCTCTCTCTCTCTCTCTCTCTCTCTCTCTCTCTCTCTCTCTCTCTCTCTCTCTCTCTCTCTCTCTCTCTCTCTCTCTCTATCTATCTATCTATCTATCTCTATCTCGCTCTTGCTGTCTCTCTCTCTCTCTCTCTCTCTCTCTCTCTCTCTCTCTCTCTCTCTCTCTCTCTATCTCTATCTCGCTCTCACGCTCTCTCTCTCTCTCTTTCTCTCTCTCTCTATCTTGCATCTTGCTCTCATTGTCACTCTCTCTCTCACTCTCTCTCTCTCTCTCTCTCTCTCTCTCTCTCTCTCTCTCTCTCTCTCTCTCTCTCTCTCTCTCTCTCTCTATCTCTCTCTCTCTCTCTCTCTCTCTCTCTCCGCTAAGTCATTGCCATTAAACCATTATACCAACTTGCACACTGTGCCATCTATAAGATATTATTCCAAATAAGTTCGCGTAATTGTTAACAGGCTTCCAGCTTCCCACAAGGGTACACTAGACACACGAGGCTGCAGTCTAGTAAGACCCAAGGTCAGTAAACCACAATTAATCACACCTTTTGTGAAGCAGGGTCGTCGTTTACAAAATACGGATTACGGTGGCTTTGGAAAGATGGGTATCACATTTACATCAAAACATTTGAGAATCAAATAAGGATAATATTAAAAATTCCTATACAGATTGCCACGATAAAAAACTAACCGTATTTCGAGGCATTTCAATAAATGCTGAGTATCCTGTCTGGTTGTTACTATTAAGAAGTGCAGTGTGAGCTAGAATAAGCTCCAAAAAAAAGTTCTGTAGCTAATATTTTTCATTTTCAATTCATCAAGAGCAGGCGATATGAGACTAAGTCTACTTGTGTCGACTGAGTATCCAACCTTGAATGTATAATAGGCTGATGAATGGAAGCCAGTGAAGGTCTCTGAGAGGAGCAATGATGTGGTTGTTTCGACGCGCCGAATAGACAAGCCTAGCTTCGGGTTTACAAACGTACTTTCAGCTCCTAACAGCCTAGGCATGATTGGATGTCACTCCAGGGTGTGACCTGAACCCATAAGTGGGCTTCCAATATTCGGTGCATTACGAAATACAGTGCCTGTAGAAAAACCCGAGATGCAATTGAGGACACCCATAACTTTAAAGTATATTATGTTTATCGATTCGTGCTTATTCTGCAGAGGAAAAATACCCGTCAAAAGTTTGATTAAAAGGCCTACAGGCGACGACACTCGAGCACCATAGCAGGCTTCAGGAGACCGACAGCGAGGCCGACCGGATTGCAGCCACTGAGCATCAGCATGCCAATCGCCGACATGCTCCAGAACACCCGATAGGGACAAATCTAGCATCTACGAATTATAGCACAGTAACCTCTAATAATTTCTACCAACTATCATAATCGCGATTGCTTTAGCATGTACTCGTTTTAGAAGGTTTTCAATCTAATGATAGGTGTAGCAGTGTTTTTCATGCAATGCAGAGCATGCATTGAATGACCTGAATCTTAAGTATATTATCTGCAATTTCTAATGAAAGAATATCCATACAACTGACCATCCATGAAATAAAAATCCTGTCTTCTTCCGTTCCAGCGGAGGAAGTGGTTTGTGCTGTAGTAGAAGTACGTCTAATATTTTGTAGTCTCAGAAGCGTCGCCGCCAAAGACTCGGGTGTGTATGTGTGTCAAGCAGCCGTTGAAGGCTTCGGCGTTATATTGTCTGGCAACTTCCAGCTGACAGTGCCGGGTAAGACCTGAACAGTGCTAATTGCCCTACTTGAAGACATTCGGGTTTTAAATAGGTGAAACCTGTAAAATCTCACGGCGAATGTTAACGTTAGGCAGTCGAGGGCGCGTTCACTTTGCCCTGCAAAAGCAATCACCGAGTATCGGGCTCTGCCAGTCGCTAACAGCTATCCGACTCTTCCCCAAATGTACCGTTTTTGGTCATTATGTGGGCTGTGATTTTATCTGCGGTTTGACGTATCCAAGAGCAGTCGCATATTAATCTTGTTTTTTTTAAAAGAACCGAAGTATATTGAAGTGATTGAAACGACTATTACTGAACGCCAAGTGACCCTCCTGTGCCTTGCCGATGGCAGCACTGCTCCAAGCTATAAGTGGAGAAGATATAGAAGAGGTAGCACTGTGCCATTACCAGCAAGGGCCATTGTTAATGGAAACAAACTTACGTAAGTACAGACTTGGTGTGGCAAGTAAAGCTTAGAAGAAAGGTTACTGTAAGCTCACATATATATGTTGCATTTCAAGCTTTATGTTGCATAGAACGTTGCTTTTGTCACCAAAGTGTATGCACTCGCATATATATATATATATATATAATAAATAATATATATATAATAAATAATAATATACAAAATAACTGGGGAAAAACGCTCTATTTTTCATGTCTACCATCTATCTGATTAACTCATTGAATAACCTCAGACGTTAATTTGCCGACCAAAGTAGCTGATGGCTCATTCTAAATTGAACTGCCAGCAAAGCAGAATCTGTTCAACTATTCTTTCAAATAAAGCACATCCAAGGCAACTGCTAGTTCTCATTTCACTGTGCTCACTTAATGCTAAAGCACATACTGCTATCTAATTTAAGAGCATAATTTGTATAGCGGCTGAACAGCCTAAACGGCTAGGAACATTAGTCGATGCTGGAAATACAGTAATGCCCAATAGAGTTGAAGCCAGCGGCTTCGGTCGCGATAAATGAGCACCTTGCCTCCCTATCTGCAAGATGAGGGTAACGGGTCTGAGAGCCACCAAATGTAGGGCAATAAATCTTAAGAAATTGGAGCCCAACAGTCTAGAATAAGTCCTCGTGCTCTCTATATTGCTATGCTGGAGTCGGCTTAACGAAAGGGCACCTCTAGAGGGCTTGAGAGTGTATGGCAGCTCCCGGTTAGATTATATTCTTGCAAAACTTTAGAAAAAAGCTTCGGATTTCCTCATTTCTAAATGGCCCAAGCAAGCAAAAACTCACCAGAAAATCGTTAAAAATATAGATTTAATGAGATAGTCAAATAGGCTCCACATCACCGTGGAGCAAATTATTAGGCATACAAAATTCAGGTCTTAATCCAGGACTGGAGGTTTTTCGTTTTGGTCTAGTAACTTACCATTCATTCTAATGGTTTTCCAGTTATTGCTCTCAATGTGGTCGCTTTATTGCTTTTTAGATAGTGATACATTTCTCCGTGGCTTCATGCTGCCTCACAGCATAGATTATGGCTTTTTTCAGCTTCTGTACTATTCTCCAACTAAGTTTTCCTACAATTTTTAGATGATAAGCCATTAATTTTCCCGTCTCGTGGACTTAATTAGGTCGAGAGTAAATCGTAGAACAATTGCATCTACATGGGAGCCGTGCCTTTAAGGCCAGACTGCTATGAAATCATTGACAATAAGAATAACTGTGCTCCTGTTCATGATTTCTGCTGATTCGTCTTTTGCAGAATCCCATCAGTACACTATAGCGGCCTAGACACATATATTTGTACTGCTGTGAACAGCCCAGGAGCGAAAACTTCCGAAAGGAAAAAATTTGAAATAAACTATGGTTCTCCAAGATGGACCTAAAGTTCAATCGTTGGCTGCCAACGACGTATACCTTTTTCCTGAGCAAGGATGTTTATGGTGGAGGTCTTACCAGTGTTGCATGATGCAGCCGCCATACAAACCAGCTAATGCCGGCACAGTGCCCACAAAGTTGTCTGGCAGCTTGTGAACGGCTAATGGCAATAGTCAATACAATAAAGTCATGATGCATAGTGGTTTATCTTGTGATCCATTCTCAGCCGTATCACCATAGACTATAGAGGTTTATTCGATCTCTAAAGTTCTACATCCCGTCACAGGGCCCAGGAAAAAACTGGTGAGTAGCTATAGGCATTTCTGGATATGGCTTATCTGCAATGCCCTAAGATGACCACTTCTCGTGCGATTCACTATGCTGTAAATAAGGCAGCTACTAAATCGCCACTGCTAAGCAGTCATCCATAAATTGTGTTCACAAGAGGGAATCAAGCACGACCTGCGAGACTTCGTTAGGATCTAACGGATAGGAGATGACGTCGAAGCACATTCGTAGTGCTACTCACCCACTACCCTCGGTAGCCTCACTTTGCACTATCCAGAGACTACAATTTGAAGCTCGCAATGCCATCTTTCGTTGCAAAAGGGTGAGGTGCTCATAATCAAAAGTTGGCTTCTGGGCTATCTGCTGGGCTATGTGCTGGGAATCAATGGCTAGGAGAGGACATCAACCTGCATTCGTAGTGCTACTCGCCCACTTCCTTCGCTAGCCAAACTTTGCACTGGCCAGGGACTACTGCTTCAAACTCGTCGTGGTTTTGCTCACGAATCGGTTGCTCGCATTTTCCGACTACCTTCATAGACGTGAGTACTGCATCCCATGTGAAATACTTGCAAAGGGGTGAATTTCGTTTAGCGTTACTCGCCTAATAATTTTAACAAATAACCCACTTGTCAATCCTGTTTACTGATAATGCTGTGACCATTGCTCAAGCCCCCTGCTATTCGAGCATTGAGCGCAGCATATCATCTGCTCACTGAAAGCTGCAATTGTCCTATCCACTCTCTATCTCGCTCCGTTTCGGGGTCAGGTCTCATTCACTTGGCCAGTCACGTGCGTTCAAGGGTTGTTCCTCGGTCATTTGCCGTTCACGATTTATACTCGGCATCTAGGAAATGTGAATAGGGTCTATGGAATAGGACCTTACTGACGATTGCTGACGATAGGCAGCTGCATTGCCACTTAAACGATCAAAATCTGCTGCAGCACCTAATGAATAGAATGATGGCCTTGCCGATCCTGGATGTCCGTAAATTTCCTTAAGCTAAACGGCGATTAAACTGTACTGCTGCTGAATTGGATATCATTTCTATGCTGACGATACTCAGTTGTATTTGTCATTTAAACCGTCGGAAACTGCTGCAGCAACTGAGAAACTGAATGCTTGCCTTGCCGATGTTCAATCCTGGATGTCGGAAAACTTCCTGAAATTAAATGACGATAAAACCGAACTGCTGCTCATAGGACACCCTAAGCGTGTGGCTGGATTAAAAGGCTTTGCTGTTCTAATAGGTGATGCTATTGTGCGACCTTCACCACGTGCTCGTAATCTAGGTGTCGTGTTCGACAGCTGCCTCAATTTCATAAGCTTCATTCAGAAGACTGCCTCCACAGCTAGCCATCACATCCGATCCCTATCCAAGATTAGAAGCTGTCTCCCACAGTGGCTTGTAAAGAATTTAACTAGCTCTTTAGTTCTGGCTCGGCTTGATTATTGTAATTCCCTTTTGGCTGGGCTACCAAAGAAAGCTAATATGCCACTACAGCGGACTATGAATATGACTTCAAGGCTGGTCTTCAAGTCCCAGCGGTTTGAGCACGCCTCACCTCTGCTGAAAGAGCTAGGGTGTTTGCCGGTTGAGCAAAGGATACAGAGCAAAGTTCGTATGCTGACCCACAAGGCCCACCACGGCTTGGCTCCTTCGTACCGAGCTGAACTGCTGCATCAGTTTCAGCCTGTTCGAGCCCTCAGGTCCGGTGTGGTCAATAAATTAGCTGTCCCATTCCTCCGCCTAAAGACAGTTGGCGACAGAAGCTTTGGCTCTGCAGGTCCTAGACTGTGGAACTCCCTTCCACAATTCTTACGCAACGACAACTACTCTCCACCTGCCGACTACGGCACATCTTTTTCAGCGGTCCTGAACTGCTACTTCTATGCTACTCACTACCTCAGTTGCTCTCCTGACTCTGCTATGCTTCCCACTTTCTCTTTGTTGCGTGAGACAAAGTCTGTTGGCTACCGAATGCGTACCGAAAGCCGCTTAGGCTGTGAGTGGGCTATACAAAACTCTCCTGCGTAACACCCACGTGGTCTTTATGACTTTGTGGAGTTACTGACGGAGATACATTACATAAATAGGACAGGCTGAGCGTATGGCTGGACTAGAAAGCTTTGCTCTTCTAATGGGTGTGCTATTTCGCGACCATCACCATGTGCTCGGAATTTAGTTATCGTCTTCAATAACATCCTGAATTTCTATAGAATCGTTAAGAAGACTGCTTCCACAGCTAGCCATCACGTCCGATCCGTATGATTAGGAACGGAATCCTACAGTAGCCCTCAATAAATTTAACTAGCTCCTTTGCTCTGTCTCGGCTATATTATTGTAATTCTCTTTCTGCTAAGCAACCGAAAAAAGCACCAGGTCACTGTAGCTGGCTATGAATATGGCTGCGTTGATAGTTTTTTAATACCGAGGGTGTGACCACGTGTCTCCTTTGCTAATAGGGCTCGGATGGCCGCTGGCTGATAAAAGAATATAGAGCAAAGTTCTTCCTGTGACCCACAAGGCCAACTCTGCTCGGCTCCTCCATGCCCAGTTAAAACTCTGCACCAGTTTCAGCCTCTTCGTGCCCTCAGGGCCTGTGTAGACTATAAACGAGCTGTTCCATTACTATGCTTTAAGACCGTTGGCAACTGAAGCATTTGCTCTGCAGGTCCTAGACTGTGAAACTCACCTCATCGATTCTTATGCAAAGGCCGCTACTCTCCTGCAGAGGAATATGGCAATTCTTTTCAGCAGTACCGACGTGCTACTTTCATTTTTACACTAGCTCGACTGCTCTCTTGACTCTACTATGCTTCCCACTTTTTCTAAGTTAGGTGAGAGTAGGTTTTTCGGCTACGGAATGCTTACCGAAAGCAGCTTAGGCAGCAACTGAGCTATTCAAAACTCTCCGGAGTAACACCTACAGAGTTATTGCATTTTTCGTGCAGACATACATAAAGAAAGATAGAGATCTATTGTGCAGGCTCTTTGTTGTTTTGTTGTTAATATTGTCCGACCATTTCAATTTTCTGGATAGGATGTTAGATTCGAAATCTCGTTTATCTGGTTGCTTGTGCCCTATTGAACAGCCACAGGCGCCTCTGTTCGCTGGCTTCCTCCAACGAATATGCTACAGAGGTTAAGCAAGTACATTTTAAATGCTATGCATCACCAGAATCAGAGTCTCAAAAATCTAACTGTTGATCTTACTTGCCAGCAGTTTAAATTTGATTACAAGCAACTAGTTCACAAAGCAAGAGATATTACATGCAAATTATTAGACCTTGCTTTCACTCGGTTAAACTACTGAATGTTTGAGAATTAGATTAATTGTCCCTATGTTCGATTGGCAGCTAAGTAGTGCAACGTTTGCCAACACTGAGGTAATACAAATTCCATTCAGTCATCGATATAAAAACCACCTGAGTTCTGATACTCCCGTTCGGCGGCTGCTCCCTAACTGAATTGAGCAGACAATGCTTGACGTCTGGTTCCTTCCCCTCAGCAGTAGAAAAGCTGATTGAACAGCATCGTTTGTGCAGCGACATACGAACCTCTACTTGGATCATTACCGGTTGCACCAGCAATAAGAAACACCACCGCAGGATTCGAACCACGAACTTGGGACCAAGGTTGTGAAAAGCAATCGCCTTACCTAGTGAGTGATCACGGCACGATCAATATATTGTAAAAATCCGGAATAATTCATTTTACAGCTTTATAAACACCAGGTGGGATTGGTCCTCGTCAGCCGGTCTCACATCAAAGAGTCATCAATGTAAGAGTTTTTCCATTCCAGCGATCAAAAAGGGCTTCTAAGTTTGATTGTGCCACCAATTCTTCAAGGAGTAAGTGCTCAGCCTTGTGAAATACTTTAGTGTAAGCCAAGATAAACAGTAGCCGAGATTTTGCCATTTAAACTTTAATTTAGTTTCAGATCGGCGAGCTACAATCGTGATAATTTTAAAGCGCTTGGCTGCATGGTTTTTCACCTGTGCTCAGTTTACTTAGAGCCTTTATTCAGACAATAATAACATATTTGCTGTAGCAACTCCCAGAACTCAGTCACTTTCTAGGCACTATACGTTTGAGGGCTCTAGGTCATTAGCTGAGGAATGGATTATTGCATAGGCTGTTTCACTTCATGGTGACCCAGGAGTGCATAGCCATAATTTCACAGCAACCTGGAGGCTTGCACTGCTTTGTTCGGCATTCTGAAGGTAGGTCCATACAAGGGAGCCTTTACTGATCTAGTGGCCAAGCTGACTTGTCTGCAAAAGACCTGGAGCTTCTCCTAGTATAATAATGGAGTAAGGCTTCTTGGTCAGAGGCGCCCAAGTAGTATCTTTCCTGTGGTATCAAACGAACTGTGTTTTTTAGAACGAGTTTAGATTACATCTACCAAGGCGACAGCCTCGCATGCAAATGTGCTTGGTGGCAGCATGCACAGTGTCAGCTGGCATAAGCACATTAAGGACGAATCACAGGAACCCACTGAATGCTGTCCTAAATAGGTGTGTTTTTAAATTCTTTTGAAGCGTGGTCAGGTCAGGGGATAGTCTGACGCAGGTCGGGAGGGAGATCCAGGCTTTGGGAGCATACGAACTAAATGCCCGGTCTCCAAAGGATTTGAGGTTTGAACGGGGTATTTGTGGACTGTTGGATTCCGAAAAGCAGGTGGTACTATGCTTGGCCTGATGGGGGAGTTGATCTGAGAGATTGGTTGGAGCCAAAGATAGAAGTGACCTAAAAGTGAGCGATAAAACCTTGAATTCAATTCGTTGCTTGACTGGTAGCCAGTGTAGGTCGGCGAGAAGTGGAGTAATGTGGCAACTGGGACGCTCACGACAGACAAGCTTAACTGCAAAGTTTTGCACCAGCTGCAATCGCCTGATCGCACATACCGGTAGACCAGCGAGCAGTGAGTTGCAGAAATCGAGACGGGATGTCATGAATGCACGGAACAACTTAGATGTGGTATCCTTATCTAAACAAGCCCGAATTTTAGGAAAGTTATGAAGCTGAAAACAGGCGGATTTTACTGTGGAGCTGATATGGTTGTCTAACGAGAGGTCGCTTTGGATAATGACTCCTAGATATCGAGCTGATTCAACTAGAGATGTGCCGGTATAGCCAATTTTGATTTTCAGCCTTTCCAATTGGTGAATCACACTGGGTTTCCCATAACTTGTAAGTTCATTTTATCGTCATTTAGTTTCGGAAAATTTGCTGCCATCTATGTGCGGATGTCATTAATACATGTAGCAATTGAGTTGAGAGAATTTGAGGTGCTCGAAGGCTGAGAGGGATTAAAGCAAAGGTACAACTGGGTGTCATCCGTATAGAAGTGAAAGCCTAGATTGTGCTTGGCAATCACATCAGCAAGAAGGAGAGTGTTAACCGTGAAAAGAACCGGACCTAGCACGGAGCCCTGAGGTACTCCATATTTTAGAGGTACTTCAGATGATCTTTGTCCATTCACGTCAATACTCTGGAGTCTCCCACTGAGATAGGACCTGAACCACTGCAAAGCAGTGCCTGTGATGCCCAGGCGAGATGAGAGGCACTCTAGAAGTACATTGAGATCGATGGTGTCAAAAGCTGCCGAAAGATCGAGCAAAACAAGCAGACACTCTACCCATGTCTGCATTAGTAAGTAGGTCGCTGTATTCCCTAAGCAATGCTGACTCTGTGGAGTGATTAGCTCTAAAGCCAGACTGGAACTTACTAGCAAGGTGTGAGGTTTCGATATATGAGTTCAGCTGGTCCGCCACGAACCGTTCCAGTGTCTTTGACATGAATGGTAGAAGGGAGATTGGGTGGTAGTTGCTCAAGTTCTCTCGGTCTACTGTCGTTTTCTGGAGAAGTGGCCTGACTAAAGCTTTTTTGAAAGGTGCTGGAACATGACCTGAGGCTAATGACATACTAATGATGTTAGTTATGCATGGCAGCAGCAGATCAACGCAACGTATTAGCAGGACACTGGGAATAGGGCTCTGAGGACTTGTTGTCTTCTTTGATTGTAATACGAACTTCAGGACTAGATCATTAGTGACCTGCTTAAATGAGGACGTTGAGATGCAACCAGGAATCGAGGTACAGCATTCTAGTGGAGATGTTGTCATCGCAGGGATGGATTCCCTGATCTTGTTTATCTTCTGCACAAAGAATCGAGAGAAGCGATCGTCTAGATAATCACGAGGATCATCAGGTAAGGAGCTAATCTGGGAGCATTTGAGGAGACGGTTTGTTGACAACATCAGCATTTTTGGATTGTGCATCTGATATTCAACCATTTTTCTATAGAAGCTAGACTTGGATGTATATATATATATATATATATATATATATATTAATAATTGTAATTGTACTAATTGTAACGGGTTTAGGGGACATCGCAGTTAGAGCTAACCCTCTCCTAACAGCTGATTCTCGACCTTAGCCATTCTGTGGGTTAGAATTGGAGGTGGATGATAGCCGTGTAAGGCATCACTGTACGGCACACACAGGAGCTCACTTCAGAGGGTTTGACAAATTATCAAAATCAGTAGCAACCCACCAAAATCCCCCTAATCGTCGGCAAATCACTCTAATTATGCTAAACGTTTACCAGAAGGTAGCCGTGCAACTCTACAATTTTAGGTGACCATTGTGGCCAATGATAGCTACACACCACACACCAAGTTTTCTGCTACCCACGTAAGGCATTCATATGAAAATGAACGACAAATGAGCAGTGTTGCACCCAAATTTACCCAAAGCTACCCCAATTCCTCTGCGAATCGGCTGAGCCAGGTCCCTGATTGTATCGAAGATGACACCACACTGTAATAACTAGTTTTCCCTTAAAAATCTGTGCAATTCCGTGAGCACGTTCTCAATGAGTCCATTTCAATAGATTGAAAAGGCTTGGGTGAATACCACAATCCACTTCAATGCAACACAAAATTACTAGAAATTATTTTGGTTGGGCTTCAGTTTTATATCTACCTCATAATACCTCGTGCAAACCTCAAATCCTTTGGAGACTGTGTATTTACTTCATATGCTCCGAAAGCCTTGAACTCCCTCCCGACTTGCGTCAGAACATCCCCTGACTTGATCATATTTAAAAAGAACTTAAAAACACCCCTATTCATGACAGCATTTAGTGGGCCCCTGTGATTCGTCCTTCATGTGCTTATGCGTGCTGACACTGTGCATGCTGCCACTAACCACATTTGCATGCGGACTCTGTGCATGTCACCCCTAACCATGTATTCATTATTTTTTTATCAAGCATGAAATTACTCATCATTCAATTGCTTTTCTCTTTGCACAAATGTAAAGCGCCTAGAAAGAGATTGAGTTCTGTGAGGGTGCTTTATAAAGTGAATTATTATTATTAACTATATTAAAATGCATTCTGGTAGAGTGCACACCATGTGAATTCAAGCCGTTGCCACGTCATGAAACTTGCCTACCTGCACTGGCTCCCAGTCAAGCGATTCATCGACTAAAATTGTGTCACTCACTCTAAGGTCCCTTCCTTCTTTCGCTCCAGCTTACCTATCAGGTCTACTACTCGACCAGGCTAGGTATCGTACCACCCTCTTTTCACAATCTAACAGTTTACTGGTACAATCTCAAATAGTCTTTAGACCGAGCCTTAAGCTCATATGCTGCCGAAGCCTGGCACTCACTCCCGACTTGTGTCACGACATCATGTCCACATTTAAAAACCAACTAAAAATGCATATATTTGTAACGGCATTTAGTGAGTTCCTGTGATTCATGCTTTATTTGCTTATGCGTGCAGACACTGTGGATACTGCCACAAAGCACACTTGTATGCTGACCTGTGCATGCCACCACTAACCATGTTATTATTGTTGTTTATGAAGCATGCCCACACTAATAATTCGGTCTTGCTTCCTTTGCAACAAATGTTAAGCGCCTAAATCGAGATTAAGTTCTCTGAGGGTGCCATGTCAAATGTGTCATTATTATTATAAGCCAGCATCCTCGAAACCCAGTTGCAAAGTTTGCCAATCTCGTCAAATTACTTGGGCCATTACCTCAATCTACTCAAATGGCTGACAAATCGCCCTGAAAGCGTCAAAGCAAAGTTTTATTTTTGACAGCTTTTTTACTAGACTTGGCTTAAAGTACATAAAGCACTTAAAGCAAACTTTTGTGTCATTGGGCATGCACGTTCTCACAAAAAGCACTGCAACCTACTACGTTGGCCTGTTCCATACTGTAATACACTCACAATATCGCAATACAATGTACTACTCCACCAATTGATCAGATATTTTAATCTAGAATCTCTCATTTTGGTTGCACTTTACTTTACTCGTCGTATATAGTTTACCTATTGATTTGCATGCAATTTGCTTCGGTCATTCACATTCAATGCACTACAAGCTATAGTACATGACACCGGCGAATACAGCAATTCTCTGCGATTCTGCTTCCAAGTTACCCATGGATAAATCTATCTCTCCGTTACTGCACACGACCATGCACTATTTCATATAGTGCTAACCACTACTTGAACCCTATTGGGATTGTACAATCTTGGGCAATATATGGCAAATTGATAGCAATAACTAATCCTGAAGGTGCCATGCACTACAATCCAATGTACATCGACCACAAATTGGATGCACAAAGCTATTATTCTTGCTAAGTATATAAGCTGCTTTCAGAATGAAACCATTTAATTTCCAAGCTTTTTTGCACCCTAATTATAGAGATATGCACGTCTATCGATGAAAATGGCAGGCAGAAATACCGCAATCATCACAAATCAACCAATACCAAAAGCTCCACATCTAATTGTAAATGTAATTGCACTGCTTTTCAAGTTCTCCTACATAATCTCAATCCACTGTGCTCACAGAGTCTCAGTTGAAGGTCACCGGTAATGAAGGGGGCTGATAATGTAATCTATTACACTCAGTCGCAAATTGAGCGGCAGTGGCTGGAAAGTCTGTAACTTATCTTGGGTATGAAAGTGCAGTGCGTTTACATTGCAACCACATAATTTTGACGAATCGCAGGCATGCACTTGAAGGTAGTTCATGCCAATCCATAGTGATAGCCCGAATAGACTCCACAATTCCATTTACTCCCATGCAAATCGACCGGAAACTGCCTGTGTGAAGCTCCTTTTGTTATGCCACATCATATTTCTTTGCTTTGAAGTTCAATCTAAAT
This sequence comes from Cristatella mucedo, assembly GCA_009760855.2. Lineage (NCBI taxonomy): Eukaryota > Metazoa > Bryozoa > Phylactolaemata > Cristatellidae > Cristatella > Cristatella mucedo. The sequence goes on along the minus strand of WPIO01000067.1, from coordinate 573,135 downwards.
AATTCTTAACGCTGCGATATTTACTATACCTAGCAATTTGAAAAGAAATTTCCATAGATGAAGCTCTATTTTTCAGTAAGTACCACAGGGTAGTCTGTTTAAAGTGCAAACAGCATCACTTTAACTCAATGCTCACGTTCAATCAAGTAATTGCATTCATCCGCAAAGCTCCGGTAAATACAGTAAATCTTCGATAATCAACTAGAAACGTGTTACCCATAGTACAATTTCTCATTTCACATTATTCCTAAATTGTGTGAAAATTGCCGGAGTAGGTATTGGCTATTTGCGTGCACTCATCTCTCATTTAAATCTTTTGAGATTCTCTTTAAAGCACTCTCGTTAATTTCAAGTTTTCAGTGAATCCAACGGCTTGACAACAAGAATAGTAATATCTAATCAGCAGGAATAAAGGCAATCCTTTTACTTAGATGTTTTGATCCTGGTTTGATTCTGTGTACACTAAATAAGTCCTTTTGACGTTTTAGGTGATTTCAAATTTCATGTAGACCACTAAAGGACACTTTAGCTGCCGAATTTTGTCTACTGACTGGCTCATTTTGTATTTTGGATTGTGTTAGTAATCTCATTCACAATAACTCGACCGAATATTCTTCAATGAGTTTAGGCTACGACAAATACTATTCTTCTGCCGACTATGGCGCATCCTTTTCAGCGGTCCTGAGCTGCTACTTTCATGTTATTCAATACCTCAACTGCTCTCCTGACTCTGCAATGCTTCCCACTTTCTTTTCGTTGCGTGAGACGAAGTCTTTTGGCTACCGAATGCGTACCGAAAGCCGCTTAGGCTGTAAGTGCAATATTCAAAACTCTCCTGCGTAACACCCACATAGTCCTTATGACTTTGTGGAGTTACAGACGAAGATATATTACATTAGGCCATAATTTCATATTATTAAAACTTTTTGTATGTATAACCACGTATGAATCTCATTTAGCCTGCAGTGTGTGCTCTCCTTTGCAACCAGATTAATCTGTAAAACATGAAATCTTGAGATAAATTATGTTGATTCTGTCAAAGCAAAAAAGTTAGCATTGTCTTTACTGCTGAATCCTACGTCCGACCTGTAGTCATATATAGACTGGTCCACCTTCACACTAGCTGGCATGCTTGTCAAGATCGCACTACTACCAAAAGACACTGTGTGCGTTCGCTAGATTATTTCCCCGAGGCATTCAAATAGTAAGGACTCTTAAGCAAAACCTTGGAAAGAATAATAAAAATCAGGACTGAACGTCCATCAACACTAATACGACGACTTAGTAGATCATACAAAACCATCATTGCCTATGGTAAGTGTAGATTCTGAATAACAATTGTCAAATTACACATTCACGATCCAATCACGCTCATGTCCGCTAATAACTTTCTATATAATCCCTAACTTTCAAGCTCCCCTTTTAGTAATCCATGTGGTGATATCATTATTCTAGCTTATTCGTCCAGAAGATAAACAAAATCAAAGAATCCATCCCGAATTTAACACCTACCTCAATGGGTTGTTTTGCTTAGCAATATTTCCACAGGAGTACCCTACCTCAATTCAGTGGAGCGAGCCAGCTTCTATATTTAAAGCAGTCGTCAGTGATCTCATTCTGAAATTCATCTCCCCATAAAAATGGCTACTAGCCGTATGATCCCTATTTCCACTGTCCTAATCCTACGATGCACCGACATATTTCTGACATGCTCAACTAACGTAATCCATATTTCCTAAGCATCGTGTTTTGTCACCACACCTTTTAAAAAGGCTCTTTTTGGCTTCAAATTAAGAAAAGAACAGTGAACTAAAATAACTTTTGCTATTTCTGCGTAGTTTCTGTCGATGCCAGTCAGATCCGCTTAACGGATCTTGAGCCCGTTTTTAATGTTTGGTAAGTAGCGAGTTTCAGGGCTGTAATAATTGCACAGTTTGTGCGGCCACCTAATAGCGAAGTTTATTTGAATGCTAGGCCAGAACCTAGCTTAAAGCTAGTTGTCAAGCAATAGCCTCAGGAATGGCTGCAGCACGTTGCATAAATGTATTTAGCTACGCAATCTGAGTCGCCATGAGTCAACGATTCTTAAAATCACTAGGTGACCGGTCCTCAGGCTAGCCGTCCTGGTTTTTTATTTCGTTCCTAATTAAACCTTACTTGTAGCCACCGTGGTATTCTTTAATCAGATCATCCGAGAGTAAATATCCACAGCTATACATTAAAGGCATTGTCTTAAATGTTGTTCAACTCCAAAGTGTTTATCGTGAGTTGTTTATATTACGTTTTAGTAGTAGAGCCTAATCATGCTACACGTAGGTTACGCTCACTTGAAGGGGCCTAACTTTAAATACCATTCATTATGGCAGCTTTAATGCGGTTTAGTTTCATCCAATCATGTTTTTTTTCTGTCAGCTAAACGGTTGCCAGCCTGAGTCATTATCATTTCAGTGACATTCTTCGTCAGAGCGGACGAGATAAAGGGATCACTTTGACAGATATTGCATATGGCTGCTTCGGAAATGTAGACTGAATACAAACCCTCAAGAAAGGTGACCACAGTGCTGACGGCTATAGGTCGCGATACAATCGAGATTTTCCCAACTTTAGACAAGGTGCTTCGCTAAAAGGTTGCAATGTTTGTAATGCAAAGGGCTGAAGAGATTACTTAACGCTTTTCCTCATAAGATTAACTCCAAGGTTAGAACGGCACTACTCCAGAAATAGCAAAGCCATTTAGGCCGAGTTCAGTAGGCGAATCTTGCTTCTGTCCTGCTTTTATCCTACTTAGATATTTTTTTCTGTAAGAGAGCGTATACGTTCATACTTTTCTAATGGAGGTAGGAAATGGCTCTCTACGAAGCATCTTCCGGGTAGTTTCCACACTCTTTCGTGGTTTTCTTTATCGTTTATTGCCTAGCCATTTGATTTTTACACGGCGAGCTCCGTATCGGCCAATAAGCAGGGACTCGCGTGGAACTAGTCGATGTTTGCACCGGTCGAGTCTTGCACAATTCTCTACAAGGCAAACAAGAAGGGCCGTCAAAAGAAGAAAAAAAGAAAAGAATGAAGGTCAAAGGAAGGTCGAAGGAAGGCCGCCAAACAGCAAGCCGTTGAATACACCAAAGGATGGGCATTTTTTTCAGCCTTTCCCACACGCCTATAGAATAATATAATCACAATCGACTTCCGAGTCTTTGCTAAGTCTTTGCTAAGTCCTTAATCGGCCCCAGGTGGTAAATTTACAAGACTCAAATTAGATAAAATCAGGAAGGAACAAGGTTTATCATAAACACAGTGGCTTTAAAATTCTTTTCACCATTTTTTGAATAAAATAAAAAATAATGACCGTCGTTGGAACGTTTTCTCTATGATATCTTTTGGCAGACTGTGGTAAGTGAGAGCGACCACTCATATCATATTCAAAGAGCTCGTGGGAGAGGTCTCACGGCTTTTCACGTGACTTACACTTCACTACCAATGCTATCAGTTCCCCAGAATATGTGAAAAGCCTAAACTGAGATTAAGTTCTCCGACGTTGCTATACAAATGTATTATCGTTATATTCAATAATCCTGGCGAAGTGTTTTTCCAAGCTGATGAACACGGTTCTCAAATCCTTGTTTTAACATCCTAGCATCGCGAGTGACTGTACTAATAGAACGCAGCTCTTCTTAACCAGAACCTACCGGCAAACGATTTATGAGAAGCCTAGGGGCCAGCAACCGTGGCAGACACTACACTTCCAAGTCTGCCTTCCACTCCTTGTGGCCGGTTCGCAGAGCTGTTTCCGATAGCTGTCTGCTCTTTTCAAGCCTTGCCTTGCACAAAATCTAGGTGTCGTGTTCCAAAGTGACATTTCATCGTGTGACGGCATCAGCTCCACAATCAAGTCTGCCCACTTTCAGCTACATGATATTGCTAACATTCGGGCTTATTTAGACAGGGATACCATATCTAAAAGTCTTCTATGCATTTGTGGCATCCCGTCTTGACTTCTGCTACTCACTGCTTGCTGGTCTACCGGCCGGTGCTCTCAGGCGCTTACAGCTGGTGCAAAACTCTGCAGCTAGGCTTGTCTGTCGTGAGCGTGGGATTTTCCACATCAGGCCACTTCTCGCCGATCTGCACCGGCTACCAGACAAGCGACCCAGTGACTTCAAAGTTTTGTCGCTCACTTTTAGGTTCCTTCATTCTTTGGCTCCAGCCTACCTAGCAGATTTCTTCCCCTACCAGACTAAGCATCGTACCACTAACTTTTCGGAATCTAACTATTTACCTATACCTCATACAAACCTAAAATCCTTTGAGGACCGTACATTCAGTTCGTACGCTCTCGAGGCCTAAAACTCATTCTCAAATTAGGTCATGACGTCTCCTGACTGGGCTACATTAAAAAAAAATTAAAATGCACGTATTTAGCACAACATGGAGTGGGTCCCTGTGATTCATCCTGACCACATTTAAAAGGAACTTACAAAACACACCTATTTAGGTCAGCATTTAGTGGGTCCCTGTGATTCGTCCTTGATGTGCTTATGCGAGCTGACACTGTGCATGCTGCCACTAACCACATTTGCATGCTGACCCTGTGCATGTCACCCCTAACCATATTCATTTTGTTTGTTTTTCAAGCATGATTTTACTTACCATTCAATTGCATTTCACTTTGCAGCAAATTTAAAGCGCCTAGAAAGAGATTAAGTTCTCTGAGGGCACTTTATCAAGTACATTATTGTTATTGTTATTATTATTATCCTTGATGTGCTTAAGGGTGCTGACACTGCAAGCTGCCATTAACCACACTTGCATGCTGACCCTGTGCATGTTACCCCTAACCATGTTATTCGTATTGTTTATCAAGCAAGATACCAGTCACCATTCGATCGTTTTTCCTCTGCAGCAAATGTAAAGTGCCTAGAGCGAGATTGATTTCTCTGTGGGAGCAATTTCCAGTGTAGTACGGTTATATTATTTTTATTATTATTAGAATATAATCTTTTTTATGACTGGGTAGAATCAATTTCGTTTTAAACTCGTCTGTGCTAGACAATGACAGTGTTGCGTAGGCTGGGTTGGAGTCCTACTGTGTCGCCCCATTGCCAGATCAGACCTCCTGTCCTTGGTCTGGCCTGTGCTCCCACACTTTAGTTCCCTCTCACTCTGCCAAGGAGATAAATAGGTGCTGGTTGTATTTGCTATCTTGGATGTGTATGTGGCACCTGCTGTTTATTTCTACCACTACCCGGAAAACGGCAACCACTGCAGCCGCTAGTGGCGCCAGGCTGTCATCAAGGTTCAGGAAGTTTGCCGACCAGCAGCGTTAGGACTACCGGCCAGAGCTTAGGGCTCATACAGCCTTACCACTTAACAAGATGCTAAAACCGGAATTTCTGAAGCAGTCACTCACGATGCTTCTGCTGCTGCTTCCTGCTGGGCCACTGTGCTCCTGGCCCACGACACGCGGTAGATATTTGTTATGGCTTCCCACATTCAGGCCGAGACCATCAATCAGGTGATAGCGTCTTGGTGTTGGTCTCATTGTTTGTGGACACAGGCAACCCATGGGTTCTGCTCTCAACCTAAGCTTCAATTACTCTCCTTCTGCAGAAGAGATAACTCAATTGCTGTTAGAACTCGATAGAGAACGCCTGCGAGTAATGCTAAATGTTGGCAGCACACTGGTTACTGCTTTCCCTTTGTCACTCACAGCTAAGTGTTTCACACAGAATAAAACCTAAGGTTTCACCTGCAAACCGTATGTGAGAGTTCAAAAAAATCTGGGCAGCTAGGGCTCGACGGTCAAAATTGACCGGTCAAACAAAACCTGTGATGGGCCGTCACAAGTTCTGAGAGAGTATGGGTGCCCAACTAGAATCCCTGCCCTGCCTGTATGCTTCACCTAATCAATAGGACGGTGGTCACTCCGACTATTTATTACCCCATCCAGTCATTGCTGAGAACTATTCGTTTCCTAAGCCCGGCTGGGTAGGTAGAACAGCTGACTGTCTGCACCTTTGGGGTATGACGTTTGCCAGCCCTTCGGGTTGTACCGCGTCTCGACTTCCCATGTTGGTATCGTCCAAACAGCATTATTTTGCCATCTGTCCCAACATCATAAACATTTTGACAAATGGTATGTCGCTACTCTGTAAAATTACCTTCCACTTCCAGCATTGCAGCTCAGAAGAGTCGGAATGGGCTAAAATGACAAGGCCACAGCTTTCAGGGCCCCGTACTACAGAATTGAAAATACCGACAGCAAATTCTTCGAGCTCAATCCTTGGCTTAACATCATAAAAGACACCTTTAAAGCCCATCGATACCATGACTGCTTCCATAAATGCCGCTATTCTGACAGAGCTCCTGTAGGATCTTCCTACACATTTTTCCCGACATAACATTTGAAAATGCTTTAAACATAATTATTTATTAAATTATTTAGTGGATCGGTGTGGTTCGTTCTTTGTGTGCTTGTGCATGCTGACACTGGGCCTGCTGCAACTAACCATAACTACATGTTGGCCCTGTTCAGATCACATCTAACAATGTTAAGCTTGATGACATTGCGAATGTTAATACGAATCATTTTGTTAAGCTTCCTTCACTGTATTTCTAGTGTGCTTAAAGGTATTTAGTCCTATGTGGTCACATAACAAATGTATTATGAATATTACTACTGTGGCATATAAGACACTTTTCCGAAAATCCGTGAGCCCCGAGGCTCCAAAAAGTACAGTCCATAGCTAAATGTCCAGCCTGGTGCTACTAGTGACCATAAATAAAGGCACTGACAACGAGAACCACACCCAATACCCGATTCCCTCTCCGTTCCTCTATTTATTCAACTGGCGAAAGCCAGGAGTGCGCTTTTTCTCCGGTCCTTACCTAGAGGACATTAATGGTGATTGCCTCGCCATTTACAATTTCTGCTTGGCCTTATAGACAAGCCTCGGCACATGGAACAGCTGCCTGGCAACCAGCTCCCTCCCTACTCTGAAGAGCCCCGAGTTCTACGAAATTGGTTCATAACTAAGTCTGCCTCACTAAACCTGCCAGCTCGACCTCCTCTTCCACTTTGGAATCCCTCCTTGCTCTAATCTCTTTGCTGCTACACTCTCTACTTGGTTAAACTGGCCAAAACCTACCAGACGAGCAACTAATCGCCTAATTCTTGCCTTGGCCAGTCATCGACTGGCATCCCCGCTATTAGATCTGTTCAGTTGTCACGTTTCTGTACGACTTTGCTGTCCCTCAAAGTGGAATACCTCCTACATCAGTCCTCTCGAGCCCGCCCCGGAAATACGACAGTCCTTACTTGACCTCTGTGAGATCTAGCAGAGAAGCATCTATGCTCACATGCCTTACATAAACTAGAGCAGCTTTGTCGCTGAAAACATGCTGTTTGGTCGGTCTGAGCAAGATCTGTGAAACGAGATTAGGACAAGGCACAGCATCGGCTATGCACCCAGGCCACCTCAGGATTTTGTCGTGAAGGTGTTCCCGGCGGCCCCTAGATCATAGGATTCCAAATGTGCTAAGCAGCAAAAGTACATCTCTTGGAAGACGAAATGCGATATCCTCGTTCTAATGCTTTCCCACTTCTATGGTGACTTGAGGTTGGCCTCCAGTGCACACTGGGAGGCTGAGTCACGAGCCCAGTCTACAATAAATTTCCTGATAGCCTGACCAGCTGGATACTCTTTCATCTCCTGGCTAATGCTCACCGTCGAGCCTCATTTTACCTCTGATGAATGACAACGTTGCCGATCATCTCTTCCATCTGTGTGGCTCACCACCTCGAACTGGCCTCCTTGAGTGCCACCATCTGAGACTCGTCGACTACACCTGCAAGATGGCCAATTTTCTCATCCACAGTTCTGAAAGATTGTCACTCTTATAAGGACGAAGCCGAGAATCAGTAGTTTTAGCCAGTTAGATTTACTGAGCTATCTTGCACTCACAAGGTACTTTGAGCAGCACCAACCATGCGCTGCTCCTCCAACTGCAGAGACAAATTGGCTGGAAAAAGGCATTCCAGCAGCTTGCGTTATTTCTATGTATCATTGCCAGCTTGAATGATGAGTGTCGTGTATTTTACCACACTTTGACCGTTTTACGTGCAACATCTCGTACCCGGTAGGTCGATTCTATGACTCAAATACCATTGAACCTGACGAATGAGTATGCAATCTTGTGAACTCCGACGGGTCGAAGGGCCAACTTTTTACTCGGCGACGCATCTCTGGTTGTCCGACACCTGACTGATAGAAAAATTCATTATTAGCTGGTATGACACACGAACTGCAAGTTCTTCTGATGAAAGGTTAACATGCAGCTTGCTAGTTGGGCATACAGTTCTCATATGCAAACTGCAGTGAGGTAGCATGCCGGAGCTCAAGTGATGCTCGTGACTTGCAAGGAATGACCAATCTGCTGGACAGCAACTCAGAGACATATCTCAGCCCCCGTTGTGCTTTGGGCTGCCGTGGAGGGAGAGATAAAGTAGGATTGCACTTTTTTCATCGAGGGCATGAAGCTCCTTAGAGTGATTCTTCTCACAGGCAGATCATCGAAACCTTGCTTACTTTCTTCCTAGCTCGATTGCCTCTGACTAATGAGGCTCGATGGGAAGGCAGGGCTGCAGCCTGCAGATAAAGCCCTGACCAACTTTCCCCACGTTACACGTGGCTCACCAGATCCCATTTTCTGTTTGCACTGCACGGAGCCTTGGGCTGTCGACGACTGTCTCGCAGCTCTCGGTGACATATACTGCGATAAGGCGTTCGGTGCAGGCTTGCCGTAAGCTGTAACTGCCAGAATCTTGCAGGCCTAGTGTCTACCACCAACGCGCCTTGACTTTGCCATTGCCTGCCTGAGTGGAGCTGGTGGCTCTTTCGCTATCTTAATGCCGCATCTCATGGCCTTAGAAACTGAGCCGTTCCCCTTAGCCTACGGTCAAAGGCTCGTAGGAGCCTTCAGTAGAATTGCAACTGGTATTTCGGCTGATAGGTTTGACAAGATTAATGCATCGCCTCGTGGCCTTGAAAGCAATGTTGCAGCGTCTTCACGTTCTAAAAGCTAGGTGATAGAAGGCTGAAAAAAGACGACATATAGTGCATAATCCTTCCAGGTTCGGAAAAGCGTTTTCTTACCATAGCATGGACAACTTCAGACCAGTTTCGGGGGTTTGCTAGCCACATGCTTTCAAATTTCAACCCACAATGTTCTGAACAATCTTACTGGGAATATCGCATACGGGCTTTTCGATGATATTTCTGGAGCTGCCTGTATTTTGGTCGTTAATGCCTGCAAGCCGATGGCCGAACATTAAAGTCTGACCTAACCATTACAAACAGTTCCAAAGTTATTATTTATAATGACGTCTTGGTACTAGATAGCAATAGCCCATGAGATCAGGAGGTGGCTCCTCATGACCCAGATCGCGGGCTCGAATCCTCCCCTGTATAATGCTTTATTGCCAACTGCAAGTAGTGGTAACGGCCGTTAACCCTCTCCACCGTTATGCAAATGAGGTTGTTAAATCAGCTAATATTCCTTTTATTTTATGTTATGGTAACATATACAACGAATTTTAATAGCATCCTATGAGAACTTAATCTCTGTTTAGGTAGATCATGTATGCCACGGAGCTCGAGCCCACGACTTCTGTCAGACCTTGGTCGGAGTGACTAAGTTAACTACTGGCCAAACCAGATTGGCGAGGTACTATTTCAGATAAGGGCTGAATGCTTGCCGGTGAAAGCCTAGCAGGAAGTGGCAAGTGAATTTCTTTCTCCCTTCTCCTGCTGTCTTCGTGGTTTGGACATCAATTAGACCATTTATGGACAATGGCCGTGGCACCTTATGGCCAAACAATAAGGCCTGACCGGTTGATCTCAGGATGCCGCGCTCGAAGCCGTCAGTATTGCGGTTGATGTAAGGACATTTGGCCATTCAGAGCAGGAAAACTACTCCTTCGCTCTTCTTGTGCTGTTCGTGAGTATAACTTTTTCTTGGCGCTCGAGCATAAGAGGAACCCTCGGATAAATGCTTGATACAATCAATTATTAAGCATTTATTACAAGCTGGTTCAGCGAAATAAAGGTATTCAGTCAGACGATAATTTTCCTTTCAGAGCTTTGAGGTTACTGAAGAATCCCCAAGTAGGCCCACAAAGTGACAGGAGGACTTCTGAGTTCATATTCGAAGCGTCAACACAAAGCCGTCGCAGCACCTCAGTCATCTGCCTTCGTGGACATCCTAGTTTTGCCGCAGTGACCACATTGATTGATCACCGACTAAAGCGGATACCGTTCTTTAATGGTAGGACTGCTGCACTCTGGTAACAGGAGGTGAGCAGAGTAGGAATGACACCGAAGCACTCTTTCGCATTTTTCTCGGTCCCAACATCAAATTGTCAAAAATCCTATGGAATCTGATTATATCGTCTGTTGTTACTGTGTCCGTACTCTGGTCATAGACGAGTTATTTCTTGACGGCCAGCCCGTCCAAGAGCTGGCTTTCAGGACCCACTGACAGGAAGCTACAAAGCTCTTTAGGACATTATTCACGAGCTGACTCACGGTAAGATCGTGCAGGCCATGATTGACCATACTATCGTCAGTCAGGGGAAGACAGCACTGCAAATTGTCTCGGTGTCTAAGTGGAAGGGATTGCAGCCGGCCGCACTTCTACGATATGACCTGCAGCTGGCAACAGTAAAGATGGGTTTGCTCTTCACAACTTCCGCCCTAATGAAGCTACCTTAACTTCAAGTGGGTTAGTTTTACAATTGGTGCTGTTTACACTTATGTCGACTGAGTCCAACCCACAACCCCTTCTTTATTGCCGGGGGCTGAATAACCTGGAGAATATCCCGGGAAACTATGAGACTCGCACCGCCAGAAATAGAGCTCGCCGCAACTGTATTCAGTGTAGACTACTATGGAAGGACACAATGTCAAAGAAGTTGATCTTATACAACTTTTTTTGTGAAAGCGTCTAGTTTTAAGTAATGTGCATTAAAGTTGTGAGGGACATTCAATGTTGTGACACGTTCAATCTCTTTTGTACGTGAGGCTCGCTACAACACATAAACATACCATGCTTAGAGACTTTTCCAGGAATCAAGTCGTAAAAATCAATCGTGCGAATCAAACCCTTTGTAATTTTGGCTTCCGGAATGCATTTGACACATCTCCAGTCAATTTTTGCAAGCCAAAGGTTTAATTAGAAGCACCTGCTGCTTCTTGTCGGTCGGCCGAAATGGCTTAACCTAAAACTGGCAACTCATTTCCCAAAACCAGTGGAAAACGGCGCCAGTTTGTGGCGCCGTTTTCCTAAATTAATTAAAAGGAAAATAATTAAAAGGTAATTAAAAGGAAAATTAATTAAATTAATTAAAATTAATTAAAAGGAAAGCTGCTTCTGTGGAGCCAGCATAACCAGCTGGGAGTAAAGACGAGAAATGTGCTTGAACCGAAAGTAGCAGGATCACAAGCTGAACCAGTGGCCTGTAAGTGTCTGCTAGTCTCGTACCTGGCCGTCAACGAGCAGCCGCTGACCCGACCCTAGACTACTGTGGTACGTCGTGTCGCATGCTGGTATGACGGTGCCGTGACCGCCCAGGCGGTAGTGTGCTACCTCTTGGCCAACGAGGTCGTGGGTTCGAATACTGCAGCTGGCTGATCCGTTATTGCCAGCTGCGAGTGACGGTGAGAGACTCAGTTGAGACACAGTCAACCAAGCCTGGGTATAGTTTCAGTAAGGAATTATGACAATTGTTCAGATACACAGCAAATATTTACCATTACCGATAATTTCCATACCGATTGAAGTTTTGGTTCAAACATCGCCACAACCTGCTTTGACGTCATGATGAGTGTTACCCTTAAAAGCAAATTCTAGCTCGCGAAGGTATTATTTGCTAAGAAAAATCTAAAGTCAAAGTGGTGCAGTCAAGATAGAAAATGGCTAATGCTTCCGCTGCAAGCAGTCAGCTAGTCACAGAGAAGAATTGTCAAGGCCGGAGCCACACGATCACTTGAAGCGCCAGCCTCTAGCTCACCATTTTCGGGTCTAGAAACAGTCCCTGCTTTGACAGACGGACGCTACATTCTGCCTTTTTGACGTAGCCAATCTGCAAGCTTCTTATTCGGCTTCCTTTTGGCGACATTTCGCAAATACGCTCTGGATGTCACTCACAGCCCACGCGCATGGTGTGGCTTACACTCACTCTTTCTTGTGCAGAAACGGCACCGATACACCACTGACAAGTGCTGCAAGGTGCGCAGCCATTCACGAAAGTTGTAACTACGCTTGTTTTTAACAGCTAAAGCTTACGTCTTTTTGTCTAAGCTTATATTTTCAAGCGCATGTGGTTTTCACCAAAGAAGAGTCAATCATCCAGACCGTGTGAAGCATGGTGAGCTGCTCGATCGGCGAGGCAGAACAAGGCAACATATATGTCAGAACAAGGCAACACCTGCAACAACACAGCATCAAATTTCTCAAATCCATTTTGGCAATAGAAATGGCAGGCAGCGTTTTATTTACTTACCAATAACCCTAGCAAATAGACATTTGTTTAGCCACCTAGACCAGATAGCCGAGAATATCTTTAGCTGGCTAATAAATTGATGGAGGACTTGCATTTAAACAGGCATGCTGATGGATGGATGTGACTAGTGTCAGTTACAACACCAGCATGATACTTCTAGCCCTATTTTAACCCAGTGGCTAGGGTGCTCGCCCCGACCAATGTCTGGCGTGAGCACATGAAGTACCTGAGAAGAGATCAAGTTGGTTTAGGGTGCTATAAAAATGAATTACATTATTTAAATGTACACTCTTGCTATTTTATGATGATATGACCAACATAATATGGACTTTCATTTCCATGCCAAAAACCCAGCTATACCTTTACGTTGATCCCTTCAAGCCGTCCAGAACGTCAAACTTTTAACTCCATTGCACCATATACTGCTGGCATTTACGCAGGGATTACTGGAAATTTTCTCAGATAGACGATAAAACCAACTTACGAAGTTTTTTCAAACGTACTGGTATTCTGAAATTTGAAATCTTAACCCTCCAAAAGCCGCAGCCAGCAGTTCTCCTATAGCACCCGCACAAAATCTGGTCGCCATGTTACAAAGGAACCATTTACTTGATGGCCACATAGGCTCCACAGTCAAGTCTTCCTACTTTTAGCTATAAAACAATAAAGATATTTGTGTATGTTTAGCACAATATGGACACCACATCTAAGTTAATCCATGCAGTTTTCATATCCAATCTATACTTAATGGGTGACTTACTACTTGCGTGTCTCGATGCATTGCAATAATTCGCTGCAGTTGGTGCAAAACTCTGTAGCTGCGGCTTGCCAGTCGTGAACATCAGAACTGCTTTCCTTCCCCAAACATACAGGCACAATAAATCCAACCAGAAGCGAATCGACTTCAGCTGTATTCACTCATTTTAAAGTCCATTTATACTCCTGCTCCGGTCAACGAATCGGAAATTCATTAAATTTAGGCTGTTGATTGTGCCACCAGCTCCTCAGACTCAAGGCATTCAGCAGTGCTCCATGCCTAAGCATATCGATGCATGTGTGGTTACATAAACGCGTGTCTGATTGAACCCGAAAAAGTAAAGGCCACATTCGTAGGATGATAGCCGGCCAAAATGAGGAAATAGAGAAGCCCTTGTAATAAATGATGTCAATTAGCATCTCCTGGGCATTCTATAATGCTTAACATACATGTTTGCAACAGATACACTTACAGGTGGCCAACAACTATAGCAGCGAAAGATTGCTTCGGCTCCTGTCACAGCTCTTTTATAGCTGCGATTGAGCTTGCGCATGTAGCCAAACCACGGCAACTCTGCTAGATGTGCCTAGTGTGTGTTTGAGTTGCCCGACTACGGTCCTGTTCATTAGATTATATTCGATGAGCCTGTTAGATGCGACCTCGGGTGGTGTAGGTCTCCTAATCAGGGTGAACTCCCCCTCTGTCTTAATCTTTCTGTATTTAATACTTATTTATTAGCTTAGCTGTTTCGTCTACATATATCTGTTCATATGTCTTGGGTCAGCTAATCTCTTGAAATCGGATAACTTGAATTAGGTATTCTTTAGACCGCTTTAGTCTTCCCAAGATAGCTCAATGGCAGGCCTGGTGGCCAGGGAGTGGCAGTGGATCGGCAGCTAGCAATTCCGCCTCTCCTCCTCCACCAATCAAATCTCTCCACGCACGAGCCTCTGAACGGGGTCCACGGCCAGCAGTTACTAAGGAACGTCTCCACAGGACTTCCCAGCTTTACCTCGGTCCACCTTGGCACATCACCCTAGTGCTCAGAATGGGGAATGTTAAGTTGAGAACCGCACGGCAACGGCGGCCTGCTAAATTGCCTCGCCATATTTAACCTCCAACTCCGATAGCTGATCGCTGGGCTCCTAAGGTGCTCAGCTCCGCTCCGCTCCGGTTGACCATCTCATATCTGACCTGACAGTCACCTTAGTTCTTCATCCATCTGCAACAAAACCTATCCAACCGAAAGTAGACATTTTTCTAGAATCGTCTAAAACAAGCAGAACTGCACTCTTGCATAAATTGCTCCTGTTCTTCGTGACGTTTATTATCTGTTGAATTACAATCGCTGACCCGCTTAAGCAGCAATGGAGTGAAAAGTCATGCCACGCAACGCTAACTATGTGTGGCACGTTTCATAGTGAAACACAGCACGAAAATATTGTGCTCAACACACTTTCATACGAGATGACACTGGCCTCAGCAAGGCAGGAAATGCGAGTTCAGCTGAGAAGCTCGCTGTTCATGTGGCTTACAGTGAACTCGGTGCATTTGCAAGCATATCATTAAGGTTGTTCATAAGAACTTGCAAGTATCAAGTTGATATGAAGTATTGGCTGACGTTTTGCAAATAATCGTAAACTGACAGTACATTTGATAACCAATAACAAACATAATGGTACGTTTGTAATAGCACCCTCGGAGAACTGCAGCCTATTTTGGGCACTTTACATACGCCCTATAGAAATCATTACTTTATTGATTGGTCATAACATCCTCAAGCAGCAGGTTTAGCGTAAACATGCATATGCAAATTAGGGAAAATCACAAAGACTCACCAAATGCTGTAATATACAGGTGCGATTTAAGCTTCTTTTTAAATTTATTCATTTCAGGTGCATGTAGACGTGAGTCGGTAGTGAGTTCTAGGCATCGGGAGCATGCGAACTAAAAGCTATGGTCTCAAGTACTTTTTTGGTTCGCATGAGGTATGGCTATTCGATTCGAGTCAGAACAGGGCGCTATACGATTCTCCGCCTGTCGGAGGAGTAGGTCCAATAGATAGGGTTGAGCGAGAGAAAACAACGACCTAAAATTAATTGACAGAACCTTGAACTCGATAGGCAGCTCAATTTGGAGCCAGTACAGATCGGCGAGAAGTGGTGTGCCGCCGCAACTATGACGCTCGTGACAGAGGAGCCTGAGGTGCAGAGCTTTGCACAAACTATAAGCTCCGCTTTACTCAAATAGACCAGGAAGCAATCAATAATTTAGTTACAGAGGTCAAAACTGATGTCAAAATTGCACGGACGAGCTTAGGTATAGTATCCCAGTCTAAGCTAGCCCGAATTTCCTTTTCAGCTGAATTGAGGCAGACTTGACTGGGGAGTTGATGGGGTGTGGATGTAGACACCAAGACTAAGATTACGTACAGGTTCATTGGAAGGCGTTCTGCCCATTGATTTTGAGGTATTCCAATTTCTGAAATCACGCTTGATTTTCCCATAGCTATTAAGTTAGTTTTGTCATCATTAAATTAACGAAAGTATGCTGTCATCTATGTGCGGTACCAAGTGACGTCACTCTATTGCTTTTTTTTATGACGAATCTGGCCCTGATGGCCAGCATTACCGGACGGCAGTTCAAGAGCGCCTGTGGCAGCGTCGCAAGAAGTGCTTCCGTCAAGGCAGAAGTACGCTTCACCCCGGCCATCACTCATCTACGCACTGTCCAGCCAAGCTCCCAAATTGGCAGGTCACCAAGGCAGCCTTTCTAGATGCGAGTTTCTAGATGCGGCTAGCCGCCTGCCTGTTCTAGGCGGACGCAAATTGCCCCCGGCCTCTAACTAGGGGACAATATGTCGCTGTATTACATACTTAAGTGGCGGCTGGGCTGTTCGCACTAAATCTGCTCATTTGTATGGGGTCTGCTAAACTCCCGTAGTTGGATAACTGCAGCATCTACGATCAAGCTTCTTGAACAGCATATGTAAGTTGCCTAGAGGGCAGTTTTATTTTGATTATTATTATTACGTATACGTAAGACCAAAGACTTACAAGGAGCACTCAATGCCAAAGCGAACAAATGGTGCTAGATCAGCAGCTCTGGCAACACTGGCTCTCCTCCTCTCTCATTCAACCTCTCTAAGCACGCCCCCCGACGAAGGGTTCTGTGGTTTGCCGTTAGTGGGGGCAGTCTCCCTGGCTCACGACTCTCCGGACTAACCGCCATTGCCTCGGCTCACAGGGCACCCAACTCGAGCAATCCGAACGGGCAAGGCGGGGTGAAACGCGGGCTCAGCGGCGATGGCTGCTGGAATTCCTCGAGGCAATACTCAGCCAGCGATTCCGATAGCTGATGGAAGCATTCCCTAAAAGCTCAGCTCCGGCCTATCGGATCTCATCCGAACTAACCGTCCCGTCAGTCCTACGTTTCTCAGCCATCGTACTTCTCATCACGCATCGTGCTTTTCGGAATCAAACTGTATACCGATACCTCGTACAAACCTTAAATCCTTTGGAGACTGTGCCTTTAGTTCGTATGCTCCCAAAGCCTGGAACTCCCTCCCGACCTGCATCAGAACATCCCCTGACTTGACCACATTTAAAAAGAACCTAAAAACACACCTATTTAGGACAGCATTGAGGGGGTCCCTGTGATTCGTCCTTAATGCGCTTATGAGTGCTCACATTGTGCATGCTGCCACTAACCACGTTGTTCGTGTTGTTTAACAAGCATGATATTACTCACGATTCAATCGGGCTTCCTTTTGCAGCAAATGTAACGCGCCTACGAAGAGATTGAGTCCTCTGAGGGCGCTTTATCAAGTGCATTATTATTATTATTATTATTACATAGGTGGCTCTGTTGGAGCTCCAATGAGCGTGCCACCGATGGACGGTGACTAGGGGTTCGTGCTCTTCAATAGCTTGGGGCAAATGGTGTCGAGCTTCCCATGGTGTCTGGCGCATCGGCTGAAGCCGAACTGAGAGCGGTGGCGGAGGCTGAGGCTGGCCCTGATTCGAAGCTCGGCCTCCGACTGCTCTAAAGAGAGAGAGAGAGAGAGAAAGAGAGAGAGAGAGAGAGAGAGAGAGAGAGAGGCAGAGAGAGCGAACGGAGAGCTCTCGAGTGCAGTGATTGGAGCGTTGTCTGAGGTTCTGAGCCAGCAGTAGCACAGGTGACGTGCAAAGCTCACCCACGACCTACCGGCACGTGCTGGCTCTGGGACGGAAATGAGAGGGTCTTACGTCAGCCCACATTGAGTGCCTTGCAGTCGGCCGTAGGCTTTTTGGTGATGGCGGCTTTGATGCCTCATTATTGAAAGCACGATCCTGGTTTACCACCTGGATTTTATGTCAGCTCAGGACCGTTCTCATGTTATGGCCTCAAAGGTCCCGACCCGGCTTGCATTTTCTCGATCCGAGATACAGCAGCCATTTTAGCAGTAGGCGTCGCCCAACTACGGTTTAGATTTCACTTTTTAGACGCTATGTTTCATGCAATATCAAAGGCTCATCTTTAATATTCGACCTCTAGCTGCCCGGGCCCGCCAGATTCCCTACATATTCCAAGGGAAATACCGCTGGTACTTCTGTAATAGGCACTGCAAAAATGTGACTTTGATACAGCATTACAGAAGACCGTGCTCTAGGTTTACCAGCCATATTCGATGGCATAGTGGATGGAATGAGCGTTCTCATGCCATGCTATCCAAACGCCTGGCACACCCTGCATTTTCGAACTGCAATACAGCTGCCATTACCATAATAGGCAGAGCTCAACTACGTTCAGTACCATGAGTACGGGAGTGAGAGCCGTCAAGGCTATTCTGCCTCTATATAATGAGGCTTTCAATAGGTAGCCTTTAATCTTTGTAAGTTTAAGCTTGATACCTTTCAAAATGCTCTCGTCTGCCAGTCCGCTTAAGTTCGCCAAGAAAGAACTTACAGGACAGCCTAGTAATGGTGAACCCGTGCAAGAACGCTTTGATAAAGTGGGCCACTAGACCTCGGTCGTGAGGGATTCTCTGCTCTTGGATCTTGGGGCCCTTCCCTGTTTTCTGGCTATCTCCGGCTAAATCGGGCTGCACAAAACACAGTACCACATGGTTTTACAAAACTGCAGCACTTGCACTTTCTCAGAAGCAGGGAGCAGACTGCGGACCCAGATTCTAGTTAACAATCCCTTTGGCGTCCAGAGGCTGGCGTTGCATTCCAATTCTGTCGAGAACTACCTTTGGTTCGTAAGTTTTCAAACGCAAGACTCGCTTCCCACTGACTTCCTGGAGTCCGTGATTAGCTGGCGTTCAAACAAAATTGCAACTGCTACGTCCAGTACTTGCTGGTCCGAGTTAATGATTCATTATGTGCTTACTCGCTTCGAAAATCTGCTTGTCAGCTTTAATAGTATTGACACGCTTCGTATTCAGCAGATTGTAGATGCCCATGTAGATATTAAGTTCTCAGAGTGTGCTATACATATGTGCAATCATGACTATGCAGTCAAATAGACTCAGTCACCATCATTGACAACAACGACGTCACCATCGCCAATATAGATTACTCGAATATGGAATCGACAGCATTCTAAACCAACGGGAATTGAGACGGCAACGGGCTTGGAGACTCTTTTCAGGTTGACCATCATTGCGGCCTAAAGTTCGTATCAAAAAAGACAATAGGAATGCAAAGTCCAGCTATCGCAGCAACTGTTTTGGCGCCCACGGCTACTGCTTTCAAATCTGCCAAGGCTGAAGTTTTGAGGCCATTCGGTGCTTTGATAGTCAAGTTCGCTTTGACCAGATACAAATGCTGGCAGCACACCAGTATTTCTGAGTTGCCAGGTCAGCTGCTGCCCGCCCCCTGACAGGGGAAAACGTGGCTGATTCAGCTTCTTTCCAAGGATCCACTAGGTCAAAGGTAATCAAGGTGATCGGAGCCAGGTGTGCACGACCGGCTTTCGTAACCACTTAGTTGTGACACTTCTGCACTGAGCATTGAAGCTCACTTTTACAGGAAGGTGTGCTCAGAGGCGAGCCTCAAACCTTTTTTGGTCTGATCTACTCATTTATGACAGGATCTAAACACCTTCTCAGTAGAATAGCCTACCCGACGACATCTACAGCATTTTCTCTGAAAAGGCCACAGTGGGTCATGAGATCAGGAAGTAGTTTGTGCATCGAACTTACCTTCTCCTTACCAAGAGAAGATATCTGCAGCCACGGTGCTGTTTGTCGCAGGCTCTTGGGTCTTAGTACCCTTTGATCAAGTGTGGTCTTGATTAACTTTGCTACCCACAACACTGAGTGAAGCACTTTGAAATATTGGTCGCCTGACGCGATTCCAGTCTGCCCAGTACTGTATTTTGAGTGATGGAAATGCTGACAATGTTTACCCATGTTACTGGAACACCGCTACTTTTTTCAGAGTAAATTCATCATGCACGTATGCATCTCTGTTTGTAACTTCGCTAAGCCACTAAGACTAGATGGGCGTTAAGCATGAGAGTTTTGCATAGCTCACCCACAATCTAAGCGGCTTGCGGTATACATTCGCGAGCCAACCGACTTCATCTCACTCAAGAGGGACAAAGTGAGAAGCATAGCTGAGTCAGGAGACCATTTCAAGTAGTTAGTAGAGCATGAAAATAGCAGCTCAGGATGGCTGCAAAGGATGTGCCATAGTCGGCCACAGAAGAGTAGTTATCATTGCATAAGAAATTGCGTCTGACCTAACTATTTACCAAAATTCTATCAAAGTCAGTAGAACATAAAAGCTATTAGTTCCTTTGTTATTTTGGGTGTCTAGAACCAACATAGTTGTAGGCCTATACCTAATTAAAAAAGCTATAAACCTGCTGCAGTCACTATGTTTCTCGTCAAGTTCGAGACCTGAGCATATTATAGGCACTTCAAGTTGCAATTCGTTCCCAGCATCCAGATCTACATGGTTTAGAAAAGCTCCTCGTCTCCGCCATGCAAGGAGCAGAATTTTTATAATAATATGGCGACGTCAAGTTCAAATTTTATTAATCGAATAAAGGCAAGGAATAGCATATTTTCATGTTATGATAAATTTCCGTATCCAAGAGAAAACCAACAGGCTTCTAAAGAACTATTTATGAGACAATCATGTACAGATATTTAACGATAGCAAGACTAACGTGATCGCCTAGTAAGTTAATTTATAAATAATATAATCTTCTGAAGGCACTGATACATCTGACTTTATATCTAGATGGAATTAAATCGCACTTGCATTTTTCACAATGGTGTGCATTTTCTGATGGCATTGTTTACCTTATGCGTTGGCTACCAAAATCAGTTTCCGTGGATATAGATTATTAGAACAGCAACTTTATCTATGGCTTTTGTCGACGGCTTTTTCTAAACGGCTTTTTTTACTTGGCTGGTTTATTCAGCGGCAGTGTGATCAGTAAAACATACACATGTGACCAGTAAATGGTAAAATGTAAAAGGATGTACAAACCACTTGCAATAGCTTTTTTTATCGCCTTAATTTGCCGGTTAACAGCTCTGAACTAGCTAATAATCATTAACAATGCCACATTACGGCTGATTTATAATGCAAACGTCGTCCCACCTACTACTTAAGGGAGGCCACACACGGGTGGCATGATTTATTGAACGTATTATGACCATCCGTGCCTCAGCTCTAACTCGCCTGGCTGACATTATTACACTGCCAACGATATTCAAGCGTATTCTCGGCATCAGTTTAAGTTACTAGTCCTCTTAGTACGTTTGCAAAAAGGTTACGAAAGAGCAAAATTCTGTGAAATATTATTCCAGTAATTACAATTATAATGATCAAGTGTGGCGTCTTCTCATCAATCTGCTCTTGTGAGTGTGATGTCCAATTAGTCCATGGGCTACGATAAGATAAGTCCTGCTGACCTCCTAGCTAAAAATGGCTACTTCTACTGGCTACTTTATCAAATGCATTGAGCATCTACTTGGATGCAACTTTAAACTTGTAGTACAATTCATTTGGTGCTACTATTTGACGCTTCTACTACCGAAGAATAGTCGCAACCATGTGAAATTATTTTTAGATTCCAATATTTAAAAATAAGGTACATACATTCATCCAGTTTGTATCAAGTTAATTTAACGTCGAGGTGAGCCCATTCCAAGTGCTCATCTCAGCCGTAACAAACAAGAGGTACACCACGTCAATAAAAATAACGAAATGACTCTCCTTAACTTTCAGAGCTATGATGAAGAC
Source organism: Cristatella mucedo (assembly GCA_009760855.2). Lineage (NCBI taxonomy): Eukaryota > Metazoa > Bryozoa > Phylactolaemata > Cristatellidae > Cristatella > Cristatella mucedo. The sequence continues at coordinate 551,573 of WPIO01000067.1, read as the reverse complement.
CGTCAGAGCAATTTCTTAGCGCTTGCCAGGCAATCCCCTATTATTTTCCGGTACACTGCAGAGGGAGAACAAAACTGACAGCAAAGAAGAATCAGCTGCAGAGTCATGTGACAAAGTAGTAGTGGGTAGACTTTGCCAATAAAAGGATTGAAAATCGGTAAAATTACAGCTTTGATATCACATAAGCAGCAAGACATTCCACCGGCAATTGACACAAGGTTGTGTCGAAGCTGTCTAGAATTGCCGTCGAAGGGAATATCGGTCACTAAGTGGCATCCTTGGTCATGACTAAGGCATCAGAAGCAGGCGCTTTACTTGCAGCCAGGCGGACTCTCTCTTTATCTCTCTCTCTCTCTCTCTCTCTCTCTCTCTCTTGTAAAATGAAATTCGTCCTCTCCTGGCAGTCTACATTATTTCTCAATTTCACAATACTCAGCTCCAGGGCTAATAAGCAATATACGTGCAATACATAATATATGTGCAAAACGCAATATGCCTTACACGCACAATATGCCATACGCTAAAGCGAAATAGATGCACAATAGAGCTTGAGTTATTTGGAGCGACATCTGCCTGAATAGCAGTAGTAGCTTAATTCGTACTGCCATTATCAGCCCAACAGCCGAATTAAGTTCTTGCTTCTTAGTTATCTCAGCATTAGTCACGCTTGACTGTACGATACCGGTAGGTTACATCTCCAACATCACCAAGGCGAAACTTTGCTTTAAATATCTGCATCACTAGTGATGTTGCTCTTAGTTCATGTACAATTCAATTCAGCAAGATGTACTCTATAATTATAGCAACAATGGCAATTGATCGTTGTACAGCACCATATAAGAATCTATTCTCTCTACATGTGCTTCGAAACTCGTTGCAAGGGAATCGTTACTCATTAATTTAATGACATCAACGGCGTCAAGCTTGAAAAAGCAGCCAAGTATAATGCCTAAGCAAGTATGCTAAAGTAAAGTTCACATGTAAGCGTAACATTCATGGCTACTGGTTGGTAAGACCTCTCGCTAGTAGCAAACATGTAATCGTATAGAGCCACCCTCAAAAATAATATCAGAATAAAAGGCAACGTTCACAGTAGCGAAGGAGCAGCGGATCAAAGTAGACGCATATTTAGCTGAAACAAGAGATTCCAAGTTATCACATGTAGTAACCATAGCCGAAAGCCAGTTTCCGCCTTTCGGCGCTTACTAGTTAAATACTCAATCATCCGAATATTCTAATTAAATAATTACAAGGGAAAGCGAAATGACTAGATGTTGAGTAAGAAATGGCGGTAAGAAGTCACACTGGCAGAAAATAAGAGCTCCGTGAGATTAGCTGGTGCACTAAACGTAAACTATAAACTTAAAAATGATTTGATGGATGAACAAGGTGTTGAAGCCCAGAAAGAACAGGCGGAAATATGTGGGAAATACGCTGCAGACAACAGATCAGACGAGCTGTTGAGCTTTCACGTTCAGAAGTCTTCAACGAAGAGTATTGTAATTATGTTAAAAACGGTTCAACTAATAATTGTATCAGCCATCTGCTTCTGTAAGCTGCCCGCAATTTTCTTCGCAATTATAAAGTGGAAGTGTGTCGGCTTAGCAGAAAAGAAAAAATGCTACTCCATTCAATCATTAAGTGACATTGGGTCAGAGAAGGAAAAATGCTTCTCCAGTGATAGCTTGGATTGATATTGTACGTTTATCTTACCTGTGGACGTCACAAGAGTGATGCTAGCTGACTTGATATTGAGTGTTAGGTCCATCCTACAGTTGGTTGACACTTGGTATGCTGATTTCTTTAAAGTTATCTTTACCATAGCTTCAGTCTTAGGAAGTTGGTATCCATCTAAACGCATATCAAGTAGATTTACACATAACGAAGAAAATTAAGGGTGTCATATTAGGAGCAAGGCTCAAATAGGTCGAAAAAGATATGTAGATTTTGGTATCAACCACCAAGAAACGAAAGCCGAGATTGAGTTTGGCAATATTATGAGCCAGGAGGAGAGTATAGATATTGAAGAAACTATCAAATATCAAACCCTCCGGTTCCCAACACTTCCGAGCTCTCTATATGACCGACAGCCTATTGTTTCTACATTCTGGCATCTCTCTGAGAGTGTATTTAACAGATCATAGCTTTTATCTGTGCTATCTAGGCTTGTGGTGAGGGGCTTCAGCTGAATACGGCAGCCAATAGTGTCGAGTGCTAATGATGTAGCTGCGATAGCACACTGGGTAAGGCGGATGCTTTTCATGACCTCGTTTCAGAGGGCATGGGTTCGAATCCTGCGATTGGGGATATGCTTTTGCCACTGCAAGCGGCTTTGGTAGCCATTAGCCAGGCTATTATGTCGCTATAGAAAATTGGCTGGTAAATCTGTAAGTATTTTTTATTTAAGTATCAGCACAGAGGCTCTTCCCTAGTAAGCATCGTGCACAGGGAAATTATTCACCCAAAACTGGGAAATTTCCGTGGAGAGGTTAGCTGTCTATATAACGATCGAAACATGCTAATTCGATCTGAAGAATTGCGGTCGTTTGGTCGTATGGCCTTCACTCTTTCAAGGGACCTAATTAAGTCTTACAGAAGGGGAGTGGATTAAATTTACACATTCTCACGAACTCTTGTAGGCTTTTAATGAGTGCCTGACGGTTGCCGTTAGCTGCGAGATTAACCCTGAAGCTACTGTGTGCATGCACGAATCCATATTTCAATCGAGGTCAGCAAGGCAGTCTCCTGGCATTTTCCAAGTTACTAATAATTGCTGTTCTTCCATTCGACGATTGGTGCAAATGATGTTAGCATATTCTAAATTTTATTGGATAAAATAGTCAATCTTCTGTGCACTTTATTTCACAAAGAGTGAATACATTATTCTCGTCCAGCTCGAATGGAAAATGTTAGGTAAATTTTAACCAACGTAGTCACGAACAAGAAAAGCACAAATGGTCACAAACCTTCGGTTGACTTTTAATAATCCCGAAGAATTCCAAACTCGCCGCAATTATCCAACTTTTCCGTACCGAATAGTGGGCACTTGACTAGTTCCTGCTTAACAATAATCCTGTCGGTCAACCAAGCTACAACCAAGTATCGCGAGACAGTCCTTGGAAGCACATAACAGAGACTTTTTGAGTTAGTAACTAGAACAGAGCTAACACAACTCCTAGGAGCCCCAAATCACTACACTTGAGCTTGACGATGGTAATGGAGCCTGAAATCAATGAATAACATCTTTCCCTTCATAACAGTCAATTTACTTGGTTAAGAGCGATACATTACAATACCAAGATAGTGAAGGCGTCAGCTAGAAAATCAACTTAAAACTTGATAGGCACTACTGCATACAGTTACTTATGTAGTAGAACTCTTAGGCTCTGAAACGTCGTGTTCCTAATTATTGGAATCAGGAAATGTTAACCATCTTTAGCTCTGTCAGTATTTGCTTGGTCTGGATCGCAAAATATCACTAAGATAGCATAAACTGATGGTAGTTAATTCCAAGGTGATCTTCTTCAAAAAAGTAAGCAATTAATGGTTTCACGTAATGCACAAGTTATTTGAATAAATCATTACATGGAGACAGTAGTGTAGAGTAAGTCTAGCAGTTATTAGTGTAGAGTAAGTCTAGCTGTAAAAGATTATTTTAATCAAGGAGCAGTGTCTGCTCGACCCGAATTTGCAATCCATTTCTGTTGTGTCAAATTTACCAAGACGTGAGAGGAAAATGGCTATGTGGTAATGGTGTGCATTGTGCGGAATTGACTGATTGAAGCCTCTTTGACATAATTAAATGCACGGATAATATGCTCTTATGCACACTCGGATCTCTTAGATGGCTTCGATATGGACCTATTACAATTGAAACAATTGTCTTGATAATCCACAAAACTGTGCTGTGCAACCGATCAACAACATTTCCTGAAACGTGACAGCTCCCAATCTGATATCGTAGCTTAAGACTTAAAAGGGTGAATATGGCAATCGGAAGAAGCGATTTGCTCGATGGTACAGTACTCCACCCAGTGGTCACGTTAGTGCCTCTCTGGCAATTCACTATAACACTACTCTTTAAGTGCACTGGTTTTGTTTTGTACTAGGACGCTCCTTGCTAATCTTTGATAGGCAGTGACCTACAGGTCGGGTGCTCTCACGTCACTACAAAGTTATTCAGTTTGAGTCGGTAAAGAAGCAAGTCTTTTTATCCCGCTTAAGAAATGAGCCTTAAAAATTAACGAATCTTTACTTCCCCTATTAGCTTTTTAGTTGCGGTTACGAAGTCACCATTACTAGGCTTGTTGGTGCTTCTTCTGTGACTCGGCAAACGCGCTTGCAAAAGCTGTTTTCTGCCGCATTTGGCATTTCGATGGCAAGGCTAAGAGGTAAACGCATTGCTTTTAACTCTTTTGTTGTGAAATAATTTCATCAGGAACCACTTTTTCAGAACCACGCATTAGTAGGATTTAGCATTCAAATCTAGGAGCCATCCATTACGCATCGCACATAAAGTAAAGTTTGGAGGAAGGTTCGATTACGGGTGTGGCAAAGCTGTAATTAGAATGTCTAGACCACTGAAACTAGACTCAGCCAACCACTGTACGCTCTATTAAAGCTATGTAATTGGTTGGTTGTAGTTTATTACGTCTGCAACTTCATAAAAGCACGATGACTGCCTGTAGGTGCTAAGCTGGAAACTTTCTAAAGTCCATTCAACTACTATGCAGCTTTCAATTCGAATACTGTCGCCAACAGACTCCATGCCATGCATTAAGGAGGAAGTGAGCAGCCTGGCTCAACCAAGAGGCATTCGATGAAGTCAGTGGCACGGAAGTTGCAGGCCCTGACATCTAGCGAGGAAGCGCCACAACAAGCTGTAGGACGTAAAAGGTTGCATTAAAGTGAGTTCCTTTCTAAAAAATGCAGAGGAAAACCTTCTGCTGTCAACAGTCGTATCATGAAGACCATCGACCAGCTAAGTATTAATATTCAACCAATAGAAGCTTACATTTTCTAAAACGCGTGACTTAGCTGTTAGTGTAGGAAACTGATACAGTTTGACTGATGAAATCCAAAATCGTAGCTTTTTTACTGGTGTGATTTCGTAATGATAAATCGATGAATATGACTACTCAATACACCCATTCGAATGCACTGTGATTCCAGCGTGCTAGTCCAAATTGGTTTTGGATATATTTTCAAGCACCGAAGAACCAGTGGGAAAGCAATTCTTCGGGCTCACTTTTAGACACTCTTCGTGACAAATGTGCATGAAATACCCGAGTGCTCAATTAATCAGCATGAAAACACGACCAATCAGAGTGTTCACTAGCCATGCTGCTGGTTAGCGATTCTTGTAACTATGATTTGAATCAATTGAAATTATTACGAACAAAGCCATTCGGGGGATATATATTTAACTGAGTATGTACTTCATCGTCGCACTTGGGCCCGACAGCTTCATGGGGTAAGTATTAATCTATAGAGAGATAGATTGCGACGTCTTCCTGAATTCCGAATCCTTCGGAAGTTCTTCAACTCGATTGGGAGAACAGTTTCCCTACTTATAGGAACTTAGCAGGAATGAAGTTCTCCCTGCTCCTGTGGGCTTTAGTCTTAGCTGGCGATGGCGAAGCCGGAGCGGTAAGTCATAAGAAGATGCCGTGAGCGAATGCGAATGAGCTGCTTCGCTGCTTCTCATTAGTAATGAAACTCTCTTTTACTTAACTGTCTTGTGTGCTTCCCGTGAAGCTAACCCAGGAACAAGACTTTCACGACTTGCATATCGATCGACGCTACTTCAACTCACAGTGTAAGTTCAAGTTGGTGACAACATCTGCTTGCTAACTTTCGTGCACATTTCTGAGTGCATGCTTGCTGCTTTTAGCCGGCGAAGCGTTGAGAAAAGCATAGCATATTAGCTACCGTTTTTTTCAAAGTTAAATTGCTTGGCAAGAGGGTTAAATCTGGTCACACCTATCTACTACGCGCAAACCGATGTGATCTGGGACAACAATAATCAACTCCGGTGGTCAAATAAGCCAAAAGCGATTCCGTCAGTTTAGCTGCCTTCGTATTTCTAAAAGTGGCGAACATCTGCTTTGCGTTCTTTGAGATAGGGAAAAATAAGATTTCCTGCAGTTATCGATTAATTTGTTTGTCAACTGAGAATGCAATATCGAGCAATTTTCTTTAGCTTGAATGTGAAATATTGTAATCACAGTTGTCTTATCTGCTTGTCAGCTTAAACAAACTGGAAAGTTCCAAAAGACCTCTGAGAAATGCATTGGCAAGGCCAATAAAAGACACACAAAAATACAGGCCTGTGTGGGCATGGGTCAATAGGCAAGTGATCAGCACTTAAGATCATCATGGTGCTTTTGATGATGTGCCATATCAATAGCAAGCCAGATATTGTGGGACTATATTACAGCACAGTAACGCTTACGTATGGTCAGCATCCACTGCAGACTCTTGATGATGCTGGACATCATCGGACGTTCAACATGCGTAAGAAATGCTCGCAATCATTTCTCATAGAGTCAGAGTCGTTGCTTTTTGTAAAGCACCGTGAATTGGGTGCAACATCAGTATACGGATCGCCACCCACTCCAAGATCGGGCTGCTATACTGTTGAAAACCTGTGTCTGTGATAGCAGAAAGATTTAAAATGGTGCAGCCCTCATGCAAATTAATTTTAGAACTCATTTTCAAGGACGAAGCACTATAATCCTATTTAATTGGGAGGCTTGTGGTATAAAATAGGGACTTGATCACAGCTAGCATAAAACTATGACCAGGAGTCATGGTTTGGCAATAATCACAGGAATCTCCACCACAAGGAACCTGCAAGGAGCAGCAGGTTAATACTGGATTTGCATAGAAAACGTGAGAGGCTGAATCTTAACCCTATAAAAAAATGAGAAAGGAGCAACCGGTTGGAGCTAATGCAGCAAAGCTCTGCTACTGAAAGGTGGTGTTAGCTGAATTGATGATTATCCAATTCAGAACCATTTAAAATGGCAGCTCGAAATATAAAGTATATGTACTTGGCACCGTGGAGACGAGTCGGCTTAAGCAAGAAACCACTGATCAATTTAGAAAGACCGGAAAACATGAGCACGATTACTGATTATTTCGCATACCTCTACTCGTGGCACTGCTATCTTCTACTTGTTATTCCTACTCACCCGATTTCTCACTCAGGAGAACAGGAACAGAGTCGCCCTTGCCAGGAATGCGACAGGGGAAGAAAGAGGAGAAGAAAGACAAGCCTGGAGTAAAAACGGGGATTGCTGGAGAAAGAGCGTAGCAAAGAAAGTGAGCAATGGACAGTGATGGAGCCGATGAAGGCAATCACGCATTGGCACCAAAAATTAACCACCAATTTTAGTACTAAGTACCTAATTGTGGAGCCTACCTTCATTCATTAACACATCCCGGCGTCTTGGAGGAATAGGCACGCGTGTCCAAGCGACAACAAAGCCGCGACTGTACTCTCGAATTACCGTCTTGGCCGGAATATTTATCAGTAACTACTTTTCATCCTTATTTTGATTATCCACTATTTATTATCTCTTGATGTATAACGCCCTTCAGCTTTTCAAAGCACGCCTCCAACGCCCAGGCGGAATATCAGCTAAGTATGAAACGGGCTGATGCTATCAGCGTAACCAGTTCGGGTCGTTGGGAAACTGAATATTTTAGAAGGCCTGGCCGATCCAAGAGTCGTACGATAGGATTGAGCTAAGGCAAGCCAACACTAACACCTGGGTCGCAACTCTATCGTCCGGGGTAAAGCTGAAATACTTGCACTGGGTGCTTTATTAAGAACAGCCTCGGATATCATGCACAAGATGTAGCATCAATGTGCAGTCCATCATCCAGAAAACTATACAGCCTTATAAATTTATAGCCAAGACGTTAGCCTAGTTGCAGTCATCTTTCGGTGGCATGTTATGGTTACTCAATGCTATCAGTAGGAACCTGCACCCGGCACATTATCACTTGCATGCAGTGCGTCGGGAAGTGGTATATGCAGGAGCTGGTTTCGTATGGTGGTTAAGTTTCTGGCCTCTAGCAAGGTCAACATGAAATTATTTTAGGACCGATGTTACGGGCTCGAGTCGGCAGCATAAGCGAAGCAATTAAGTTCTCCCATTTTCGCAATACACATGAATTATATATTTGTATAACCATTAAATTCTTTGAGCTGCCTAAGCTCGCACGTTGTTGAAAGAGTAAGGTAATATGCCTCGCAGGCATGCTCTTCTATTCCGGCATGAAGCAGTTATGTGTTGTCTGGTTTTTGATTGGCACGGCCCGGTTCTGGCGGCTGTGGCCTTAGCGAGCTAGATTCCCAGGGCGGCCTACGCGTCGCCAAAAGCGCTGGGGCCCTAATCTTAGATTGATTGAGTGAACCTGTTGCGAAAGCCTAATACCTGTGTAGGGCGTCACGCGCATGTTCTAGCTTCTAGCAGGAGGCGTGTTCTAGCTGCTGCGAGTTTCGAAGAATTGCTGAGCTGGACGCGGGCTGCTGACTGCAGACCCGGTCGCTTCGTTGTAGGGCCCCGCTTGAGTTATCAGAATTAATCTATTTGTTAGCCATTTTATAATACTACTCTACGATGCACAGTGGCTTAAATTTGAAAATGGTTAGCGGTTAGCATGCAATGCCAAACCAAGCTCTTTTAAAGGCATGTAAACGCACTCACTCTTAGCGGTGTGAGTATTTACCTGGGACATTTGAGACCATTTCGTTTTTGCAGCGTTTCGCCATGGTGGGCCCTGGTCTTGTGCACAGAGTCTAAAACCTAAAACCGACCTATTTAAAATGGAATCTATTTAAAATATTTAAAATGCAATCGTCGCCAATCGCTCGCTCGAGCAAAACTCCAAGTTTCAGAAACGGACTGGAAGCCTGGAGTGACACACCTAACCTTTAAAAATAAGAATATTACGTTTATACTTGCATTCTGATTATTTTATCTACAATCAAACGGTTCCAGGTTTTTCTGTATGCTAACTTTGGAACAGGAGGTAAAACATGTATCCACGCTCCGACCGCCTCTCGTGTTTGCAACTGTTCATTACGCTCTCTCCAGACATGCTTAAGACGAAAGAGCTAAATTGCCAAAGTGAAAGCCTGGTCGTCACTTATCGCGAGATGGGTCTAAACAAGCTGAAGATGGCACAGACTTTTGCATTGGCGAGAGTGGTAACGTCAGCTAGAGCATGAATTAGTATTTTCATTGTATATGTTGTTAGCATGGAGTCTTACCCCAGCCTGGCTGGTAGTGTTCGAAGACAAACAGGGATGACTAAGTGTCAGATAAAGCTGGCTGCACTAGGTTTAAGGAAAGCCTCTCTTTGAACTCTCTTCCATTCCTTGGAAGAGGCCACCGGTAAGGCTGTTTCTGACGAGAGACGTTTTTCATGAGGCTTTCAGAGCATGGCACTTATACAAGAGTTGGTGAATTGAAACCTTTTAGCCAACTGTTGACAACGGACAAGCTTACTGCAGTGGCCATGCAGATGCTCCCACTTCTCAGACAATGACTTGATGCGTGCACTATGTACCCGAAAAAGGTAAATTTGCGATTTTTGGCGATGGTCAATTGAGGAATTTTAGCTGTTGAAAATGTGACGAGCACTACTGGGTCTGCTTGCAACTTGATCGCAAGTATAGTGGCGGAAATATAATCGAATGTTAGCGTCATTGACTGGTCATTGGTATGGCAGCTGGGCATCTGTGTAAACGATGGGATGAAGGTACGGAACGGCCCAACAAAGTCGTCCAAAAGAAGCTCGCAATAAGGGGCAGGACTGGGTTTGGCATATCTGGAAATCGATCGCAAACATACCGCAGGGGTAACGAGGCAATTATGTGCCGACTCCATTGTCCGAGTCTTTCGTTTGCCCGGCCTATCTCCTGATCTCAAAACTACAGAGCATCTGTGGGATATATGGATTGCACACTTACAGCGGACAATTGTGCCTCGCACTCTCACCTGCAGCTTTTTCATTAGCGTAAGCAGCTGTACGACTGAGTAATTCCAGAGGCTTACAGATATCTGAATGAGCCAATTCTCTGAATTATGAAAATGAGAGGAAATAGGGGCGGTCCGACCTCCTATTGGTGTGAATATCGATTTCAGCTGGTATAACCTCGGCTCTCCTTATATAAAATACTGATCAGTTTATGCGCATCGTTTTACGACTGTAAGATGAGAAGGATACTTCACTCGTATGTCGGGGTTGCAGCTTTGTGGTAGTATCAGTAGGCCCAACAAATACTCGGGTGTTTGAGTGTATGAAAGATGCCACCACTTGAAGCATTAGAACATACAGCTAGTATGAGCATTGCATATCGGGTTGGGTGTTTAAATCGAAACCATGTTGAACGGCCTTCAGGACGAGTAGCAGGAGGAGTAGGATGGAGACGATGATGGTAACATGGTGAGGATGAGGAGGATGAGGAGCTGGAGAAGCCAGACTGTGAAACACGTCACTCGATTGCTGCAGGCTGGTTGCCATCGGCCAGAGAAGGTTGTAATATGACATATGACTCGACTACATTGGTTGTGTGTAATGCGCCATATTGTTGCGTAGCTAGCCCATACGTTGTAACTGTAGGCAGTGCTAGGGCTCATACATCTCCCAATACCGACCTGCTCGTAATGGCTGTGCAAAGCAAATATCGTAAGTGCCGCTAATTAGACCCCCATTGTCATCCATGGCATCCTAACTTTATGTTTGAAATGCCCTAGAAGATGTGTGTTTGCCCACTTTTGATTCCTAAACTTGATATTATCGCCTGTACGAGCCCCCTGGTGATCAGCAATCGAAATCCGTATGCACGGTTTTTCACTCTTTCTCGTGTGGAAAAGCAACCGTATGCCCCATTTACCCAGTTTTCCACAAAATGGTGACCAAAAGAGATAGAGAGCACGATCAGGAAAGATATATTAATAAATATTGCAGCTACATTAATAGAGAAAGAGTCTGATTTCAAAGGAATGGTGGTAACGAAGTAAGCAAAAGGCGTAATTTAAAGAGCAAGACAGTCATAGAAGGCTGCGGAATGAGAAAGAAAGACGGGAGTGACAGAGATTTCAAGAAAGTGAGAGTGCACAGAGAGATGGAGAGAGAGAGAGAGGGGGAGAGAGAGGGGATAGTGAAGGGGAGAGGGAGAGGCATCTGGAAGAAATAATTAAGGAGAGTGGGAGAATTATTTGCTGTTCTTGAAAGTGACTGAAGGTCACAATAGAAGTGAGATGTAGTTAAGAATTAGACAGTAAGGACGGACTATCTGCTGGTAAGGCGCCGCCGCCGCCGCGTGTGCCTCTGCACCACGAAGGGATAATGATAGTTTTCCAAAGAAGTTCTCATTCTCACTAAACTCCGGCTTTGGCAGGTCTGCCGTGGCCTGCAAATAACAGCTCTGCCGCTTGAGTAGAGCAGATAGCCAGCACTTTCTCAACGTGTAGACGATCGCAGACAAAGCTCTGAGACGGATGGCTGACTACAAAAATAGATTTGGGAGCTGTTTCCCTGACCCAAGAGTTGTTGTATTTTCTCTCAGGCCACCTCTGAACTATCCAAAACCTTGTTAGACGGCGTACCCTAGGAGTAAGGTGCTCTCTCTTCAGGACTCGGATTGTGGGTTTGAGTCCTGCAACGGACGATACTCTTTGCCCACTTCGGGTGGTAGTCCAAATCACTAAGGTTCATCTGCAGCTATATAAACGAGGCTGTTAAATCAGCCAGCCTTTAATTTCAACTTGTTCTGTATGTACCCCAACAACGACATGCAGGTCATGCCATTGAGAGTGAGTGCTGGAACTCGTTAGAGGCAGCGGTGTTCGTTCTTAATTTATTTTAATCTGAAGTTAATGCTGTTTTCTGCATGTAATTTAATTCAATGTATCTCTCTCACTTTTTATCTCTATCTATCTATCTATATCTTTCTCTCTATCTCTCTCTCTCTCTACTTCTCGCTCTCTGAATCTATACTTATCTTGCGGAGGAGAATCGTCTGTAGCACACTCAATGCCTTGCCAGCTTGTGCTAGGCATGTGGCAGCCAGCATACTTCATTTCACGCCAAAAAAAAGAATCTACCACTATTGCTGAGCTAGTATGGCAATCAATCAAGTGGTTATCGTATAAGTAGCAGCTCAGGACGGCTGGAAAGATGTGCCATAGTCACCAGCAGGATAGTATTTGGCGTTTCATAAGAATTGTGGAAGTGAGTTCCACAGTCTAGAACCTGGGACAATAGCTTCTGTCGCCGACGCCCTTAAGAGGTGGAATGGGACAGCTAAATTATTTTCCATAGAGAATCTGAGGACACGAGGAGGCTGAAACTGTTGCAGTGGTTCAGCTAGGTATGACGGATCCATGCGATCCTGTGCCATATATGTCAGTGCAACAAGTTTGATCTGTATCGAACGGGAGCCATTGTAGCTCCTTCGGCAAAAAAGACATAGCTAAACCTCTGGGATGTGTTGACCAGCATTGAAGCCATATTCACGACAAACTGAGAAGGCTTAGTGGCTTTTTCGGTAGCTCAGCAATGATGGAATTGCTATAGCATTACCTACAAAGAAACAAGAAGTTTTCTAAATGTTTTCCAAACCACTGTTCTAGACATTCGTTAATCATTGGGAGGATTTGGGCTTGATGGCTACTTATTGAGGCAGTCTTCCTAATGAGACTTTCTACACATTAGCGGTTGCGAAAGAGGGCATTCACCTAAACTAATGGCACTTGGTGACTGTCGTACATCAACTTTACCAATTCCAAGCCCAATAGTAGATCTGTATTACCTTCATGCAGTTTAATAAAATTGGTCTTAAATCAGGAATTGAATATCTGCAAGATAGTCATAACTTTGTCAATTTCAGATTCCGGCGGTTGTAACGATGGCCAATACAGCAGGGTATCATAATATTAGACGGTCTAGGTGATCCCATAGGTCCAAATCACTTCCCCCAGAGGTTCAAAAGCTATAACTTTACAGAGTGAACGGCCGTCGCTTCTGGAACTCGGTATGTTACTGGTCTGCTGAATTTGACTTTACCACCTCACGACATGTAAACCCTAAACCCTAACCTCGACTTGAGTTGAATAAATTGTAGAAGCAGCTCCCTTTAAAAAACTGGCCTTAGTTAATTCAGTGGGTGGAAAAGGAATCTCCTGATCTCTGGAGGTAAGGTACTCACCCTTCAGGACCTTGGTTGAGTGTTAAGATCCTGCAGTATTCGACTCTTTAATGCCAACAACAAAGGTGGTGACAGCTCTTCTGCTGTTACACAAACGAAGTTAATCAGGCTAAAATTAAGCTAAATCAGCTAATATTCTTTTTATTTCGCTTCAAAAAGCTAAACAGTATCGATTGCTCGTGAAATGCGTGCAAAAAAGCAGCTGGCAAGCTTCTAGGTTTGCGCGAAAGTGCTGGTTAACATTGGTGTGGAGGGTGGTAATCGAGTATTAATCTGCTGCTGCCGCTGCTGCTGCAAATTTCTTTGCTTCCATAACACCAATCTGTATTACAAGGGTGTTCTCAATTAGTTCTGCGATTTAGAGATATTTAAAAAGGGTGAGTGTACTTCACCGCTTGATAACGTCTTCTCCTTACTACTTGCCGGTCTACCTTTAAATCAAAGAAACCTCCTTCCTTATATGCTTAATTCTAGTAGAGTACAGGAAGACATTGAGAGGTGGCACGTGCCTCGTCACCGGGCTCATCTGTGAGGCAGTCGGTGTTCCTCAATAAGCCTGGCAGCTCTTTTTTCATATTCTAATTTTCTCCACTGATTTTCGATTGCCATGCGTTCTACTTTCTATCTAATTTTGTATCTGCAACCAGGCTTATGTTAGCTACGGATGCAGTGAAGCTGTATTTACACAAAGAAACATGCTGCTGCAGCATGTCCGAATCGGCCCAGCACACCAACGGCAGACGGTCCGACGCTTGAGTATCAGTCTGGATCGACCTTGACCTTACGTTGCTCGACCACAGAGCAAGGCACCACCGTCGTCTGGTGGCGAGGTGACAATGTGTCGCTGCCCACCAGCGCCGTAGTCGGATTGCAGACGCTCAAGTACGCAAATCGGTGCATATTCGATTCCACTCGCCTCTGCAGAAGACTTGTATAGGCTTTCCACACTCTGCCGCTACCGTTAACCCTTCATTTCCACCTCGTTAAGTCTGATCTATCTTTTTCTTATCAGGATTTCAAATATACGCCCAGAGGACGGTGGCTCGTACTACTGTGCAGCAAGCATCAATATGTGCTTGTCGTTCGCCGTCGAAATTCGAGTCAAGGTCGGGGTCGGGGTGCTGCCTGAGGCTCCCATTGTGTTTGGTGGCAGCCCCTCGGGCGATTACGACGTTGGCACGAATGTTACCCTGGCGTGCACGGCGAAGGGCGTGCCGCTATCGAGCGTTCAGTGGATCCTACCGCATGGACTGCTGCGACAGAACGTGCAGATTGTTGGCAGTCGCTTGAGGTAGCCTGCTGCTGATTCATATGCTGCTTCCGTTTGCGTTTGCTCAATTATGCGATCGAAACCTGAAAGCAGAACCCCTAGGCGTGGCCAAAGGATTGAGTAAAGAGTAAAGATCTTTCAGGTCTCGGTAAGTTATCTAGAGACTGCACCACCATATTGGTACTCGCCGATTCAAGTGATCGTTTGTGCACGACTAAAAATTTTAAATCATTCATCTTCTTCAAGGCCTCATCGTACGATCTGGAAAAATGCCATCGATAGACGGCCACTGCTCCCACTTTGCTACCAGTAGTGTGAATCCGGGTAGAGGTTTTTGCCCGATCTCATTCTCTCTCTCTCTCTCTCTCTCTCTCTCTCTCTCTCTCTCTCTCTCTCTCTCTCTCTCTCTCTCACTCCCTCGTGTGTCCCTTGCACCAGTTTCCTCTAGTGGGTTGAACCTTAAGAGCAATTCAATAGCAAGGATGCGGTGCATGGGACTGCAAAATCGATACCGAGACTACAAGATGAGCTACTGTTCATAAGCCCTGGCCGTCGAGTCTTTGCACTGGGAGTGCTTGGAGTTGGAAATCGGTAACCGAATAAGGCAGACCCTGCAGTCTCTCTAATGTAAACAGTGCAGGCAGGTACTGCTTGCACTACATACTACCCCAGACATTGCTGTGCAATTACTATGCATAGAATTCAACCTAGGCAACCATTTCCGAGTCAATATCCTTAACGAAAATTCGAGTGCATTTGTAGCCAGAAGCTTTTTTTGGTGCACAGTTTAAGCTTAATTGTAAGCCTAATGGTCTGGTCAACTAGCGACTGAACCCGCTGCGGTTTGTCAGTCTAGATGTGGTGCTATCGCGAAAGGTGCTGGCATGTTTTAGAATTTACAATCTGCAGCAAGTAAACGCAGGCGAGTATATCTGCCGTGCCACGAACTCATTCGGTTCGACTGATGTGCAACTATTGATCTTGGCCAAGGGAAGTAAGTAATGATTATTGCTGCAGACTTTGTCTTTGGCTTCCAACTATGCCAAGTCATCGCTTTGCATAGCATTCTTACTCTTACTTGTCAAAGTTAGAAATTCACTGAATGCGAGAGACTCCGGTGGCCTCGTCGAAATCGTTTAAAGTTGAGCGTTTTTGCACTGTATTAGCAGAGGAGAATGCTCGATTTAGTGTGAGGCACGACTCAACAAAGCTAACGCTTGTAAGAATGTGGATCGCATCTTTGCAAAAAAAAGCTTGAGCATTTTTACTGCCACTTTGAAACTTGTTCTCAGAGCTGATGTGCCACGGGCATGAACGGTAGAGGCGTCTTCTTGTGCATTGACGCTCTTTGTGCTGCCCAAGTTCCTCGCACCACCACATGACCGTGTACCGATCCGTTGGTGATAGGTGGCTACGCACCAACGGCTGTCTGGATGACAGCCAGCGGCCACGTAAACTGTGACGGAGGCATGCCCACAGGCGGTCCTCTCAATCTGCTTTGCGAGGCCAATGGAAGCCCGGCTGCTAGCTACACGTGGAACAGAATCGTTGCTAACGAGATGGTCGAGGTGCCTTCTACAGCGATCATCTACGGTAACCAACTTGTGTAAGTTAATGAAGAGCGTGACCACCAGTGGGGGGGAGATGGCGACAAGATAGAACAAAATGGTTATAAACAGAGCGGGCGAAATAGAGAGAAGAGAATAACGAAAGAGAGAAAAAGCGATAGATACGAAGACGGAGAAAGAGCAAGCGAATGAGAAAGGGGATGTTATGAGCAAGAGAGAGACAGACACAGACACAGACACAGACAGAGAGAGAGAGAGAGAGAGAGAGAGAGAGAAAGATATAGAGAGAGAGAGAGAACAATAATAACAATAGAAATTATAATGCACTTGATAAAGCGCCCTCAGAGAACTCAATCTCTCTCTAGGCGCTTTACATTTGCTGAGAGAGAGAGCGAGAGAGAGAGAGAGAGAGAGATCGAGAGAGAGAGAGAGGTAGCCAGAGTTACTGTAATAAGCATTCCAATAGATATACAAGAAGATATTACGGTTCTTAAAGAGAGAGGAAGATCGATAGAGGGAGTAATTCATAAAACCTAATTCAACCACCTTGGTACTTCAATTGTGCTCAAATTGAGTAAAGTGCCCTGGACACCTCTGTTAGCCTCGAGCTGTAGCTTCTAACAAAGGAAGAAACGTGCTGAATCCGACCAGATCATATGCCCATTCTTAAGCAATATACAGCACCAACAACTTTCTCAGAGAGCAGTTGCTCTAAAACACCTCCTAAATGCATTCCTTTTAGGCTACCGTCCTTACGTGACCAGGATATCGGTGATTACATATGTACCGCCAAGAACCAGTATGGGTCATCCACCAGCAGTCTAACGGTTGCAGTAGAAGAAAAAGGTAAGGCGAGCCTGTGGCTGCCGCCGTCGAGTCACCTTGCCCCCAGTCATAAGTGCATTCGTCAGTGTGTCGTAAATTGTTGCCAATTAAAATTGTCATAGTGCTAATAATAGCAAATATTAAGCTGATAATATTTTTATGTTGCTATGACTTTGTAAATATTGAAGTTATAATCTTTTTTCCTGATTTATTGAACGTGTCAGCGCGCAGAAGCTGAAGCAGCGAAAGAAGCACATGCATTTGAAATGCCCACAAATGTTGGCTAGTTTACGTATTCTTAGCAACGTTCGATACTCGCCGGCCTATCAAAAGTAAAAGCACTCACTGAGCCGCTGCAATGTTTTTTAGTTGGTCAGCCTCCGAAGTCAGTCGTTGTGATAGTATATGACGCATCCGGTGGAGAAAGTGCACCTATCGGTAGCCAGCTCGACCTCATTTGCCAAGCCGACGGCACTCCAGCTCCTAATTATATATGGAGAAGAATCAGAGGCGGTCAGACCATCTCTTTACCGGCCGCAGCAATCATTGATGGCAACAAACTCACGTAAGGATCGGTGTGAAAAATGGTGATCGAAGCAATGGCTTAAGAGGGAATGTCAAGTGATGGCCAAGAGGTGGGAAGTTGCGCCCCAACTTATCGGACTTATACCCCTCTTAGCACATTTATTGACATTTCTCAAATACTAACAGAACGATCGGCATGCAAATTGGCACAAACAACATGGGCAACATTCTCTATTTTCTGTCGTTATTTTGACCCTATGATGACCTGTAAAAGTCTAATTCAAGTTTTACTGCTTTAAAAATGGCTTTTTTGGGGAACATCACAAGAGTCTATACCATGCATTGTAGAATTATGCAAATGTAGTCACACGAGGCAAGATTTTTGTTAATAGGTTCCCCCGTTTTTAAAAACAAAAATCTATTTGTTATGTCAGCGTTGCATGCATCTGCATTACCAAGTTTAAGGACTTTGGGGACAAGTCCAGCTATTTTTACGACACCTAAGATCATGAAGAGACTGAGCGAGCCCAGAAATAATCAGCGGCAGCTTATATTCCAAAAATGGCGTCACTGGTTGGAAAATCGGTCATTCTTTAGATTTTTCCAGTTCCCGAAGTGAAGTGTTGGAATACATTCTTGAAGACAACAGACGATTTAAAGCATGTACATATCAACACAAATCCAGAGTCACTCGATTTATTGTCACACAAATTTGAAGCACATACCAAGGAGCACATCGCTCAAGTTTTATGTCGATGGGTTCGCTATTAGTGTACCAGTGACATTTGCATGACACAAGTATAGCATTACGACTAAATGTATTAGAACACAGAGAGCCAGCTTATATTCAAAATTGGTCTATCTACTAATGCCCAATATGCATGGGAGACGGCAGGAAGGACGTGTGCATACAAAGAATCTCGAAGTAGTGCCGTAGGAAGATAAAAAAAAACTGCCTCCACCAGCGTAGAGTAGCTGGAACTGAGAAATCTATAGGTGGACATTGCCAATGCAGCAGACGCCGAAATAAAAATGAGCGACAACGTAATGAAGCAGACGACACACGACGGCGATGGATGGAGATGAAACATAAAACGTCGGTAGCGTATGGAGAGAAAACGGTAGCATAAACAAATAGACAGCTAGAGAACGTGACTAAATACAATTACAATGGCAGTCCCATTGTAAGGGCGCTATGACATAATATATATTTCATTCAAAGGTGAAGTCACGGGGTGGCTGGATGGCTGCTGCCACCTCTGGCCTGATGGGTGGAGGCCAAATCTGTCACCCAGTAGAGCCACCAGCGACCCCACTTGCCCGGCAGCTGGCCACGCCGTGCTTGGCCAGGCTAAAGTGGCCTACCTCACTTCCGGCTCTATTTCGGCTTTATTACGGCCAGTTTTCTGACTCTGGCTCTCTGATCCTGGCTTCGCCTATGCATTTCGCGATTCTGTCCTTAACTGCCCGAAGTCTTTTGCTTTTTTATTTGATTGAAACTCTTGATAAAGGAATATATTATTTATCAATCTCTCTAAGCACTTTCCTAAATCTACGGCCGCATACCGAATTGTAACCACATTTAAATTTCAAATTTAAAGCGCCTAGAAAAAGATTGAGTTCTCCGACGCGACTTTATAGGGTGCATCATTATTATTATTATTAAACCCCAGAAACCACACTGTACTTAGCAGTTCTTTAAGTAAAACGCACATGATTACCATTTCATTATATGCTGCCTGCTTCTTGCATACGGGCTTTACCTATTCCTTTCCTTTGCACGGTTTTGACGCGTGTAATGCTAGTTGCCGTCAAGAAAGCGCTCCGATTGGCAGCTATCAATGAGCATACAGCTCAAAGACTTAAATAAATGTGTAGGATGATCAATTTTAGTAGTATCGAAGTGGTCGAGAAGTGTTGACTAACTCTTGCTGTAGACACTTCTCAACAGCGACAACATTGTTTCAGTGCAAGCCCTACTGATCGTAATGTCGAAACAATTCATCAATAAGAAAATATACCTCATGCCCAACCGTTACTACTTCTTTGTATTAAAATCATTGCTTTTTAGAGTTCCAAATATACAGAAAGAGAATGCCGGCACTTACGTTTGCACTGCTCAAAACGTACA
The DNA here is from genome assembly GCA_009760855.2 of Cristatella mucedo. NCBI lineage: Eukaryota > Metazoa > Bryozoa > Phylactolaemata > Cristatellidae > Cristatella > Cristatella mucedo. Next base: position 532,023 of record WPIO01000067.1, on the reverse strand, counting down.
CGGTTCATCTTCAGGTTTCATAAATACAGCTGCAAACGTCACAGGTAAGAGCCTGCCGAAATGATGGATGTAGTACTCATGGCGAAGTGCACACCTGTCCCAGCCCAGCACTGCAAACGCATGATATTTAATAGTATCTAATTGTATCCTGCATTGTCCTTATCACAGCGAAATACGATGCACGATGCTACGCTGCATTCCACTGCCCATTCATCAGCTTCCCAAATGACCCGCAATTATTCGCATATTGGTCGCTTCAGGTGACTCTGTCTACATCATATGGCAACCTTTAGGGCTCCAGATTACAGCTACTAGGGTACTGCATTCCAACCATGGCAACTCAGTCTTGCACGGCACTGACTATACGATCGCATGCCGCGCCGTTGGCGACACTACACTGCAGCTCGAGTGGCGAAAGAACGGCCTACTGTTGCAAAGCGATGCATCGCCTGGCCTGGCAGTATTGAAGTGAGTTACGCGGTAGCAAGTGGTATTATTTGCTTGCTGCCATTACATTCCTGGTAGTGGCAGATGTTTAAGGTGCATAGAATTGAGTGTTTCCAGTAGAATCTTAAATTACGCTTAGATTTGCATTATGAAAATTCTTCTAGCATTGCCATGCGCTCTTTTTAAAAACGATTCTCACAATATATTCATTATCTCACTAACCCTGCACTTGCATTTCTTATTTCTTACTGCCTATAAGCCCACGTTTTGCCGTCTTTGCAAAAAGCATTAGTTATCAAATTGCAGCTCCAATGCAGGGTTCTACTACTTCCCAATGTTCAGCGTTTTTGGGACCTAAAACTTCTTGGCACTGCAGTTATGACCGCAGCAGTATATCGTAACATTGCTTAACACCGTTAGCCGTCCCCCAAGGATAGATTTTGGTTCTAAAATTATAACACCTCATTGAATTCGTAGGTTCTCAAACGTCTCACATGACGACTCCGGGGCATACATATGCCTGGCAGTGGCTTCTGAAGTGGGCACCATTTTATCTGGCCAGTTCCAGCTCACCGTACCAGGTAAGTAAATGTCGGCAGTGAAGGTCGAAGGGTGAACACGCACCTGCTTTTCGCTTAGTCTCTGCAGCAGGTATTCGCCAAGCCTGGCCTGGCTCGCATAGCGGATGGAGTTTGCATACAAGCCTCAGGGTTACGATTAATCAATGGCGTTGCTTTCACACTTCAGGAGTTTATCTTGTGCTTAAACGTTACCGTTTGCTAAGAAAAGGCTCGCACAAACCACGCTGCTTGCAAAGCTGCAACGCATGCCTTTATTGAGAATGCTCATAAAATTCACTCACACGCTTGCTGTAGAGACCTACCCGCCGGTCACAGTAAATATTAAGGTCGACAGTGGCCATGCTGGAGATGACATTTACGTTGGCGACCGACTGAGGCTAACTTGTTCAGCCAACGGCTACCCAGTTCCTACCTACGCATGGATCAGACTCAGCGGCGATCCGACCAGTGCATTGCCAGCTTCGGCCGTCGTCGACGCCAATACGCTCGAGTGAGTTAGAATTGCACTCTCTTACAAGGGATTGGAGAATCAATGAAACCGCTTCTTAGCTGTCAATCACTCAATCGGCCTAGCTTTAGGAACATGATAGACATAGTGAAATTCTTACAAGGTCTTCTCTATAGTTAACCTCTTTAATACGAACAAAGCCTAGCGACGGCTTTGCCAATGCCGCTACTCGTAGTGACCACGTTTACTGAACACGACGAGAGTTATCCTGTGTTTTCCTCAGGTCGCGAGTGTCTGTAAGTGATAGCATGAAGGCAGCTGCTTTCGAGGGTAGATGAGTGGCAGTTGTAAGTTGCATATCGTATTTGTAAGAAAATAAGCCATTTCTAAAGAAAGTCTGTGCGGTATATTTCATATGTCAAGGCATTAAAACATCTCTTTGGGTCTCGCATTTCACAAGCAGCGTAGTAGTCGGTCTTCGTTTTGAAATCTTCCTAGGTAGGTACCCTTGGCGACGGCTACCAAGTGGTTACAGGTTACAATCGCACCACGATGACCTTAACAACGGGGTTTGTGACAGTTAGGTCTCTTTCCTCTCTTGCTCAGGTATAACTATTGCAAGAACTATTCAATTACGCTACGCTTCAAAGGATGAGCTTGACTGCAGTCGACTAGCTATGCCTGAAGCCAATCTAAATTCCGAAAGCTAACATACCGCAGGCTCGCCCCTTCTACAGCACACTTCGTACTGCCGCCACGACGTTACAGTGCCCCAACGACAGTGAACAAGCTGAAGGCCCACCTGATCGTCACAAATTTCCTCCAAAATTGTGGTTTTTCCTTCTTGTGCTACTGCTTGCTGTGGATGTGCATACGATCACAACTTTATTGGCACGCTTCCCTAACCTCATCCGTACAGGTTGCACGAATACATTCAGCTCTCTCAATAGGAAAATCAAACTATTGCTTTTCACATTATTATTCATCTACAAACGCAGGCCTAGGCTTGAGTCGAGCAAATATTTTTCGGCATGTGAACAGCCTCATGTGTGCTTTTTGTCATAACCTCATGATTGTTCCTCTTGTGCCCTATACTCCCGGGCTGCATATTCGAAAGTCTGATGTGTTATCTGCCGATGCTGCAATCAAGCATTTTCAGCTATCAACAGATGACCATTACAATGCTGTTTTCTAGAATACCGTCGGTGGGCAGCCAGGATGCGGGCACATATGTGTGCAAAGCTGTGAACGCGCTCGGCACAGCATCGACTGTCGTTTCCCTAGTCCCTGTCGGTAAGAGAAGTGCTACATGTTCGACCAAGTCTTTAGTCGAGACGCTCGAGAGCACACACCAGCTACACTAAGTTGAAGTACCTTTAGCTCGGTCGGTAGCAAATGTAGCGCCGAACGCTTTGACGAAATGCCAGCATCTTGCCAGCCCACGTCCGAACAGGATATCGTTAGTGCTATTAACGTTCCCTGTTTTCGTGAAGCACTAATGATTCATCGACGCTCTACCTTGTAACGCAACAGCTTAACTTTTGCAGTTGGTCAACCTCCGAAGTCGGTCATCGTGACAGTGAACAAAGTACTTACTCAACAGAGCACGCCGTTCGGCAGCGAGGTCAACCTCATTTGCCAAGCTGATGGCACCCCTGCTTCTACTTACCTGTGGAGGAAAATCAGTGGCGGTCGCACCGTTGCTTTACCCGCCGCAGCTGCCATTGACGGCAACAAGCTCACGTAAGGGACGGTGTGAGAGACGGCAAGCGAAGAAATGGCTGTGAACTTTCTCAGGGAAATCTTACCTCCATGTCAGGCAGCAAACATAGTACAGTGACCGCTTATCTCGCAGTAGCCCCGTAGGCAACTAAAGAAATAGCGTGACAACCATAGAACAGCTTCATTTGAAAATTCTATAGAAGAATCGTACTCAAACCACGGACATCCAAATAGAAAGATTTACATCACAATAAAGCAGGGACACACTGAGACATTCACATGTAGAGACAATACGTACTAGAGTGTACGGAAAAACCGATACACGTAAATAAACGGAAAGCTGGAGACTCGACGAAATGAAATTGCAATAGAAGTCTTTTAGTGATGACTGGATGCCAAGTCGCGTATTCTAATAAATCTATTGACAGCATATTAGAGTCGATGACTGTTTCGGCTCTATTACAAAACCCTAATTTTAGAAAATCCAGTAGCAGTAGCAATACTTACTCTACAGCCCCATGGCGAACTATAACAACACTCTGCTAACTTTAGTCTGCCGTAATGTTACTAAAAATGTGATTGACACCAGTAGGCAAACCATACCTTTGCAGTCTTACAGACGACCACCAATGCAAAAGGGCAGCACTTAATGCCGGTTATTCACTTTCTAAACGATATCAGTGTTGGTGATTTTAATTGCCGTCATGAAAGTGGTCCGATTGCCATTGCGATTGTCAATGAGTTGAGAGCTCAAAGCCTGACCTAAATTTGCAGCATGTGCAGCATTTTCAGGATGGGCATAGATGCTGCATCATAATAGTATCTGGCCGTGACTGTAGACACTTGTAAAACGTGTCCGACTCTCAAGCCAAGTTGATGCTGATCCTTTACGTCCAAAGGATTCCCTAACGAACGAGATGTTTTAAGTCATACCTCACATTAACTGCCGTGCTGATGTTTCGCTAACGTTATTTCTGTAGACTTCCAAATATCCAGAAGGAGGATGCCGGCACTTACGTTTGCACTGCCCACAACGCGTATGGTTCGTCATCGGGATTCATAAGTCTAGTGGCAAACGTCACAGGTAAGAGCTTGCTGTGATTTCCGGCGTCCCAACCATGGCAGAGGGCCCACTTGTTGCAGCTCAGCACTTCCAAGAGGTCTTGTTTTCTGTTCAGTAGTGAAAAGGCAGCTATTTGGGACAGGCCTTGTTAGTGGTCGTTGTGGTTGTACAATCGCATGTCGCCAGCATCATGTTGAGGCCATGGTTACGATGCGATCACGTGCATGCTGCACGTCGACGACGTAGCAAGCTGAATACACTCGTTGCTAAAAAAACGGGAAAGTGGTCATCTTGCAACCACGTTACTTGTAGCAATGCTAGCCTACAAATCCTTCTAGCCACAGTAGCACTCAGGGTAGAAGCCTGTGGTTAAAGCCACATGCTGAGCAAGAGCTTCCCTCGTCAAGGCGTACGTAGCGCCCACGAGGAGCCAACAAGTGGCATGGTCATGCCACATCGTGCGTATTAAGGAAAATCATTACATCGGGTCCGTGTGCGCTAATTAGCCTACTACCGACCGCAACTGGCCACGAGGGACGCTTCACGTGTAATAGCATCTCATTGAAGATGTATTCTGTAGCGCCATTGTTTCTAGGAAAGAGACAGATCGGTGAAACGGTGCACGAAACTGCAAGTTCATTAGCTCCTCACTTGACCTGATATCCTTGGCATATTGGCTGCTTTAGGTGACTCTGGCAGTATCGTTTGGCAGTCTTTGGGTCTGCAGCTCACAGCTACCGGGGTACTGCATCCCAACGGCGGCAACTCGTTCCAACTTGGCACCAAGTTGACGATCGCATGCCGCGCCGTTGGCGACACTACACTGCAGCTCGAGTGGCGAAAGAACGGCGTACTGCTGCAAAGCGATGCATCGCCTGGCCTGGCAGTATTGAAGTGAGTTACGCGTTAACACATATTTCCGCTTCTTTACTACGACCCGGCATGTCATCCGGCGTCTTTGTATATGATATACGTGCACAAGCTTGAGTGTTTGCTATAGAATCTTAGAGTGTGATCTGCGGAGTAGTCCTCTCTGTAAGCGAGACTTTAAGCCGTGTATGCCTGTAGCAGTTGCATTCCATTTGCGGCAACTTTGTACGGCTACGCTGCCTATATGTGTTTGAGTTGTTTAGCGAATGACATTCCTTGACTGTACTATGTTTACTATAGCCATCGATTGAATTTCTTATCTCTCTCAGTTAGCGCTTCCTCACGCAGTGGCACTCTTTTTTTCTGACAGCCGTGCAATTTAGTCACTCAGGTTCAACGTCAGTCAATCGATTTTCCTTAACAAGAGTAAAGCTCGACGACATAGAGCAAAGCCTAATATTAATAGGCTCGAGCTATGAGTAAATTCGAGTTCTGACATGAAAACGTCGTTACATTTCTAGAATCTCAAGCCTCTCCCCAGACGACTCGGGTGCGTACATATGCCTAGCAGTGGCTTCTGAAGTGGGCACCATTTTATCTGGCCAGTTCCAGCTCACCGTGCCGGGTAAGTAAATGTCGGCAGTGAAGGTCGAAGGGTGAACACGCACCTGCTTTTCGCTTAGTCTCTGCAGCAGGTATTCGCCAAGCCTGGCTTGGCTCGCATAGCGGATGCTGTTTGCATACAAGCCTCTGGGTTACGATTAATCAGTGGCATAGCTTAAACACTTCCGGAGTTTGTCTCATGCTTAAACGTTACCGTTTGCTAAGAAAAGGCTCGCACAAACCACTCTGCTTGCAAAGCTGCAACGTATGCCTTTATTGAGAATGCTCATAAAATTCACTCACACGCTTGCTGTAGAGACCTACCCGCCGGTCACAGTAAATATTAAGGTCGACAGTGGCCATGCTGGAGATGACATTTACGTTGGCGACCGACTGAGGCTAACTTGTTCAGCCAACGGCTACCCAGTTTCTACCTACGCATGGATCAGACTCAGCGGCGATCAGACCATTGCATTGCCAGCTTCGGCCGTCGTCGATGCCAATACGCTCGAGTGAGTTAGAAATGCACTGTCTTACAAGCGATTGGAGAATCAATGCAACCGGTTCTTTGCTGTCGAAGACTCAATCGGCCTAGCTTTAAGAACATGATGGACGTAGTGAAATTCTTACAAGGTCTTCTCTATAGTTAACCTCTTTAATATGGACAAAGCCTAGCGACGGCTTTGCGAATGCCGCTACTCGTAGTGACCACGTTTACTGAACACGACGAGAGTTATCCTGTGTTTTCCTCAGGTCGCGAGCGTCTGTAAGTGATAGCATGAAGGCAGCTGCTTTCGAGGGTAGATGAGTGGCAGTTGTAAGGTGCATATCGTATTTGTAAGAAAATAAGCCATTTGTAAAGAAAGTCTGTGCGGTATATTTCATGTGTCAGGGCATTAAAACATCTCTTTGGGTCTCGCATTTCACAAGCAGCGTAGTAGTCGGTCTTCGTTTTGAAATTCATACTGCCGCCACGACGTACCAGTGCCTCGACGACAGTGAACAAGCTGAAGGCCCACCTGATCGTCACAAATTTCCTTCAAAATTGTGGTTTTTCCTTCTTGTGCTACTGCATGCTATGGATGTGCATACGATCACAACTTTATTGGCACGCTTCCCTAACCTCACCCGTACAGGTTGCACGAATACATTCAGCTCTCTCAATAGGAAAATCAAACTATTGCTTTTCACATTATTATTCATCTACAAACGCAGGCCTTGGCTTGAGTCGAGCAAATATTTTTCGGCATGTGAACAGCCTCATGTGTGCTTTTTGTCATAACCTCATGATTGTTCCTCTTGTGCCCTATACTTCCGGGCTGCATATTCGAAAGTCTGATGTGTTATCTGCCGATGCTGCAATCAAGCATTTTCAGCTATCAACTGATGACCTTTACAATGCTGTTTTTTCTAGAATACCGTCGGTGGGCAGCCAGGATGCGGGCACATATGTGTGCAAAGCTGTGAACGCGCTCGGCACAGCTTCGACTGTCGTTTCCCTAGTCCCTGTCGGTAAGAGAAGTGCTACATGTTCGACCAAGTCTTTAGTCGAGACGCTCGAGAGCACACACCAGCTACACTAAGTTGAAGTACCTTTAGCTCGGTCGGTAGCAAATGTAGCGCCGAACGCTTTGACGAAATGCCAGCATCTTGCCAGCCCACGTCCGAACAGGATATCGTTAGTGCTATTTACGTTCCCTGTTTTCGTGAAGCACTAATGATTCATCGACGCTCTACCTTGTAATGGAACAGCTTAACTTTTGCAGTTGGTCAACCTCCGAAGTCGGTCACTGTGACAGTGAACAAAGTACCTGGTCAAGAAAGCACACCGTTCGGCAGCGAGGTCAACGTCGTTTGCCAAGCTGATGGAACCCCTGCTTCTACTTACCTGTGGAGGAAAATCAGTGGCGGTCGCACCGTTGCTTTACCCGCCGCAGCTGCCATTGACGGCAACAAGCTCACGTAAGGGACGGTGTGAGAGACGGCAAGCAAAGAAATGGCTGTGAACTTTCTCAGGGGAATCTTACCTCCATGTCAGGCAGCAAACATAGTACAATGACCGCTTATCTCGCAGTAGCCCCGTAGGCAACTAAAGAAATAGCGTGACAACCACAGAGCAGCTTCATTTGAAAATTCTATAGAAGAATCGTACTCAAACCACGGACATCCAAATAGAAAGATTTACATCACAATAAAGCAGGGACACACCGAGACATTCACATGTAGAGACATTACGTACTAGAGTGTACGGAGAAACCGATACACATAAATAAACGGAAAGCTGGAGACTCGACGAAATGAAATTGCAATAGAAGTCTTTTAGTGATTACTAGATGCCAAGTCGCATATTCTAATAAATCTATTGACAGCATATTACAGTCGATGACTGTTTCGGCTCTATTACAAAACCCTAATTTTAGAAAATCCAGTAGCAGTAGCAATACTTACTCTACAGCCCCATGGCGAACTATAACAACACTCTGCTAACTTTAGTCTGCCGTAATGTTACTAAAAATGGGATTGACACCAGTAAGCAAACCATACCTTTGCAGTATTACAGACGACCACCAATGCATAAGGGCAGCATTTAAAGCCGGTTATTCACTTTCTAAACGATATCAGTGTTGGTGATTTTAATTGCCGTCATGAAAGTGGTCCGATTGCCAGTGTTCAATGAGTTGAGAGCTCAAAGCCTGACCTAAATTTGCAGCATGTGCAGCATTTTTTCAGGATGGGCATAGATGCTGCATCATAATAGTATCTGGCCGTGACTGTAGACACTTGTAAAACGTGTCCGACTCTCAAGCCAAGTTGATGCTGATCCTTTACGTCCAAAGGATTCCCTAATGAACGAGATGTTTTTAGTCATACCTCACATTAACTGCCGTGCTGATGTTTCGCTAACGTTATTTCTGTAGACTTCCAAATATCCAGAAGGAGGATGCCGGCACTTACGTTTGCACTGCCCACAACGCGTATGGTTCGTCATCGGGATTCATAAGTCTAGTGGCAAACGTCACAGGTAAGAGCTTGCTGTGATTTCCGGCGTCCCAACCATGGCAGAGGGCCCACTTGTTCCAGCTCAGCACTTCCAAGAGGTCTTGTTTTCTGTTCAGTAGTGAAAAGGCAGCTATTTGGGACAGGCCTTGTTAGTGGTCGTTGTGGTTGTACAATCGCATGTCGCCAGCATCATGTTGAGGCCATGGTTACGATGCGATCACGTGCATGCTGCACGTCGACGACGTAGCAAGCTGAATACACTCGTTGCTAAAAACGGGAAAGTGGTCATCTTGCAACCACGTTACTTGTAGCAATGCTAGCCTACAAATCCTTCTAGCCACAGTAGCACTCAGGGTAGAAGCCTGTGGTTAAAGCCACATGCTGAGCAAGAGCTTCCCTCGTCAAGGCGTACGTAGCGCCCACGAGGAGCCAACAAGTGGCATGGTCATGCCACATCGTGCGTATTAAGGAAAATCATTACATCGGGTCCGTGTGCGCTAATTAGCCTACTACCGACCGCAACTGGCCACGAGGGACGCTTCACGTGTAATAGCATCTCATTGAAGATGTATTCTGTAGCGCCATTGTTTCTAGGAAAGAGACAGATCGGTGAAAAACGGTGCACGAAACTGCAAGTTCATTAGCTCCTCACTTGACCTGATATCCTTGGCATATTGGCTGCTTTAGGTGACTCTGGCAGTATCGTTTGGCAGTCTTTGGGTCTGCAGCTCACAGCTACCGGGGTACTGCATCCCAACGGTGGTAACTCGTTCCAACTTGGCACCAAGTTGACGATCGCATGCCGCGCCGTTGGCGACACTACACTGCAGCTCGAGTGGCGAAAGAACGGCGTACTGCTGCAAAGCGATGCATCGCCTGGCCTGGCAGTATTGAAGTGAGTTACGCGTTAAACACATATTTTCGCTTCTTTACTACGACCCGGCATTTCATCCGGCGTCTTTGTATATGATATACGTGCACAAGCTTGAGTGTTTGCTATAGAATCTTTGAGTGTGATCTGCGGAGTAGTCCTCTCTGTAAGCGAGACTTTAAGCCGTGTATGCCTGTAGCAGTTGCATTCCATTTGCGGCAACTTTGTACGGCTACGCTGCCTATATGTGTTTGAGTTGTTTAGCGAATGACATTCCTTGACTGTACTATGTTTACTATAGCCATCGATTGAATTTCTTATCTCTCTCAGTTAGCGCTTCCTCACGCAGTGGCACTCTTGTTTTCTGACAGCCGTGCAATTTAGTCACTCAGGTTCAACGTCAGTCAATCGGTTTTCCTTAACAAGAGTAAAGCTCGACGACATAGAGCAAAGCCTAATATTAATAGGCTCGAGCTATGAGTAGATTCGAGTTGTGACATGAAAACGTCATTACATTTCTAGAATCTCAAGCCTCTCCCCAGACGACTCGGGTGCGTACATATGCCTAGCAGTGGCTTCTGAAGTGGGCACCATTTTATCTGGCCAGTTCCAGCTCACCGTGCCGGGTAAGTAAATGTCGGCAGTGAAGGTCGAAGGGTGAACACGCACCTGCTTTTCGCTTAGTCTCTGCAGCAGGTATTCGCCAAGCCTGGCTTGGCTCGCATAGCGGATGGAGTTTGCATACAAGCCTCTGGGTTACGATTAATCAGTGGCATAGCTTAAACACTTCCGGAGTTTGTCTAATGCTTAAACGTTACCGTTTGCTAAGAAAAGGCTCGCACAAACCACTCTGCTTGCAAAGCTGCAGCGTATGCCTTTATTGAGAATGCTCATAAAATTCACTCACACGCTTGCTGTAGAGACCTACCCGCCGGTCACAGTAAATATTAAGGTCGACAGTGGCCATGCTGGAGATGACATTTACGTTGGCGACCGACTGAGGCTAACTTGTTCAGCCAACGGCTACCCAGTTTCTACCTACGCATGGATCAGACTCAGCGGCGATCAGACCATTGCATTGCCAGCTTCGGCCGTCGTCGATGCCAATACGCTCGAGTGAGTTAGAAATGCACTGTCTTACAAGCGATTGGAGAATCAATGCAACCGGTTCTTTGCTGTCGAAGACTCAATCGGCCTAGCTTTAAGAACATGATGGACGTAGTGAAATTCTTACAAGGTCTTCTCTATAGTTAACCTCTTTAATATGGACAAAGCCTAGCGACGGCTTTGCGAATGCCGCTACTCGTAGTGACCACGTTTACTGAACACGACGAGAGTTATCCTGTGTTTTCCTCAGGTCGCGAGCGTCTGTAAGTGATAGCATGAAGGCAGCTGCTTTCGAGGGTAGATGAGTGGCAGTTGTAAGGTGCATATCGTATTTGTAAGAAAATAAGCCATTTGTAAAGAAACGTCTGTGCGGTATATTTCATGTGTCAGGGCATTAAAACATCTCTTTGGGTCTCGCATTTCACAAGCAGCGTAGTAGTCGGTCTTCGTTTTGAAATCTTCCTAGGTAGGTACCCTTGGCGACGGCTACCAAGTGGTTACAGGTTACGATCGCACCACGATGACCTTAACAACAGGGTTAGTGACAGTTAGGTCTCTTTCCTCTCTGGCTCCGGTATAACTATTGCAAGAACTATTCAATTACGCTACGTTTCTAAGGATGAGCTTGACTGCAGTCAACTACGTGTGCCTGTAGCCAATCTAAATTCCGAAAGCTATCATGCTGTAGGCTCGCCCCTTCTACAGCACACTTCATACTGCCGCCACGACGTACCAGTGCCTCGACGACAGTGAACAAGCTGAAGGCCCACCTGATCGTCACAAATTTCCTTCAAAATTGTGGTTTTTCCTTCTTGTGCTACTGCATGCTATGGATGTGCATACGATCACAACTTTATTGGCACGCTTTCCTAACCATACCCGTACAGGTTGCACGAATACATTCAGCTCTTTCAATAGGAAAATCAAACTATTGCTTTTCACATTATTATTCATCTACAAACGCAGGCCTAGGCTTGAGTCGAGCAAATATTTTTCGGCATGTGAACAGCCTCATGTGTGCTTTTTGTCATAACCTCATGATTGTTCCTCTTGTGCCCTATACTTCCGGGCTGCATATTCGAAAGTCTGATGTGTTATCTGCCGATGCTACAATCAAGCATTTTCAGCTATCAACTGATGACCTTTACAATGCTGTTTTCTAGAATACCGTCTGTGGGCAACCAGGATGCGGGCACATATGTGTGCAAAGCTGTGAACGCGCTCGGCACAGCATCGACTGTCGTTTCCCTAGTCCCTGTCGGTAAGAGAAATGCTACATGTTCGACCAAGTCTTTAGTCGAGACGCTCGAGAGCACACACCAGCTACACTAAGTTGAAGTACCTTTAGCTCGGTCGGTAGCAAATGTAGCGCCGAACGCTTTGACGAAATGCCAGCATCTTGCCAGCCCTCGTCCGAACAGGATATCGTTAGTGCTATTTACGTTCCCTGTTTTCGTGAAGCACTAATGATTCATCGACGCTCTACCTTGTAACGGAACAGCTTAACTTTTGCAGTTGGTCAACCTCCGAAGTCGGTCATCGTGACAGTGAACAAAGTACTTGGTCAAGAGAGCACACCGTTCGGCAGCGAGGTCAATCTCATTTGCCAAGCTGATGGAACCCCTGCTTCTACTTACCTGTGGAGGAAAATCAGTGGCGGTCGCACCGTTGCTTTACCCGCCGCAGCTGCCATTGACGGCAACAAGCTCACGTAAGGGACGGTGTGAGAGACGGCAAGCGAAGAAATGGCTGTGAACTTTCTCAGGGGAATTTTACTTCCATGTCAGGCAGCAAGCATAGTACAGTGACCACTTATCTCGCAGTAGCCCCGTAGGCAACTAAAGAAATAGCGTGACAACCATAGAACAGCTTCATTTAAAAATTCTATAGAAGAATCGTACTCAAACCACGGACATCCAAATAGAAAGATTTACATCACAATAAAGCAGGGACACACTGAGACATTCACATGTAGAGACAATACGTACTAGAGTGTACGGAAAAACCGATACACGTAAATAAACGGAAAGCTGGAGACTCGACGAAATGAAATTGCAATAGAAGTCTTTTAGTGATTACTAGATGCCAAGTCGCATATTCTAATAAATCTATTGACAGCATATTACAGTCGATGACTGTTTCGGCTCTATTTACAAAAATCCCTAATTTTAGAAAATCCAGTAGCAGTAGCAATACTTACTCTACAGCCCCATGGCGAACTATAACAACACTCTGCTAACTTTAGTCTGCCGTAATGTTACTAAAAATGGGATTGACACCAGTAAGCAAACCATACCTTTGCAGTATTACAGACGACCACCAATGCATAAGGGCAGCATTTAAAGCCGGTTATTCACTTTCTAAACGATATCAGTGTTGGTGATTTTAATTGCCGTCATGAAAGTGGTCCGATTGCCAGTGTTCAATGAGTTGAGAGCTCAAAGCCTGACCTAAATTTGCAGCATGTGCAGCATTTTCAGGATGGGCATAGATGCTGCATCATAATAGTATCTGGCCGTGACTGTAGACACTTGTAAAAACGTGTCCGACTCTCAAGCCAAGTTGATGCTGATCCTTTACGTCCAAAGGATTCCCTAATGAACGAGATGTTTTAAGTCATACCTCACATTAACTGCCGTGCTGATGTTTCGCTAACGTTATTTCTGTAGACTTCCAAAATATCCAGAAGGAGGATGCCGGCACTTACGTTTGCACTGCCCACAACGCGTATGGTTCGTCATCGGGATTCATAAGTCTAGTGGCAAACGTCACAGGTAAGAGCTTGCTGTGATTTCCGGCGTCCCAACCATGGCAGAGGGCCCACTTGTTCCAGCTCAGCACTTCCAAGAGGTCTTGTTTTCTGTTCAGTAGTGAAAAGGCAGCTATTTGGGACAGGCCTTGTTAGTGGTCGTTGTGGTTGTACAATCGCATGTCGCCAGCATCATGTTGAGGCCATGGTTACGATGCGATCACGTGCATGCTGCACGTCGACGACGTAGCAAGCTGAATACACTCGTTGCTAAAAACGGGAAAGTGGTCATCTTGCAACCACGTTACTTGTAGCAATGCTAGCCTACAAATCCTTCTAGCCACAGTAGCACTCAGGGTAGAAGCCTGTGGTTAAAGCCACATGCTGAGCAAGAGCTTCCCTCGTCAAGGCGTACGTAGCGCCCACGAGGAGCCAACAAGTGGCATGGTCATGCCACATCGTGCGTATTAAGGAAAATCATTACATCGGGTCCGTGTGCGCTAATTAGCCTACTACCGACCGCAACTGGCCACGAGGGACGCTTCACGTGTAATAGCATCTCATTGAAGATGTATTCTGTAGCGCCATTGTTTCTAGGAAAGAGACAGATCGGTGAAACGGTGCACGAAACTGCAAGTTCATTAGCTCCTCACTTGACCTGATATCCTTGGCATATTGGCTGCTTTAGGTGACTCTGGCAGTATCGTTTGGCAGTCTTTGGGTCTGCAGCTCACAGCTACCGGGGTACTGCATCCCAACGGTGGTAACTCGTTCCAACTTGGCACCAAGTTGACGATCGCATGCCGCGCCGTTGGCGACACTACACTGCAGCTCGAGTGGCGAAAGAACGGCGTACTGCTGCAAAGCGATGCATCGCCTGGCCTGGCAGTATTAAAGTGAGTTACGCGTTAACACATATTTCCGCTTCTTTACTACGACCCGGCATTTCATCCGGCGTCTTTGTATATGATATACGTGCACAAGCTTGAGTGTTTGCTATAGAATCTTAGAGTGTGATCTGCGGAGTAGTCCTCTCTGTAAGCGAGACTTTAAGCCGTGTATGCCTGTAGCAGTTGCATTCCATTTGCGGCAACTTTGTACGGCTACGCTGCCTATATGTGTTTGAGTTGTTTAGCGAATGACATTCCTTGACTGTACTATGTTTACTATAGCCATCGATTGAATTTCTTATCTCTCTCAGTTAGCGCTTCCTCACGCAGTGGCACTCTTTTTTTCTGACAGCCGTGCAATTTAGTCACTCAGGTTCAACGTCAGTCAATCGATTTTCCTTAACAAGAGTAAAGCTCGACGACATATAGAGCAAAGCCTAATATTAATAGGCTCGAGCTATGAGTAAATTCGAGTTCTGACATGAAAAACGTCGTTACATTTCTAGAATCTCAAGCCTCTCCCCAGACGACTCGGGTGCGTACATATGCCTAGCAGTGGCTTCTGAAGTGGGCACCATTTTATCTGGCCAGTTCCAGCTCACCGTGCCGGGTAAGTAAATGTCGGCAGTGAAGGTCGAAGGGTGAACACGCACCTGCTTTTCGCTTAGTCTCTGCAGCAGGTATTCGCCAAGCCTGGCTTGGCTCGCATAGCGGATGGAGTTTGCATACAAGCCTCTGGGTTACGATTAATCAGTGGCATAGCTTAAACACTTCCGGAGTTTGTCTAATGCTTAAACGTTACCGTTTGCTAAGAAAAGGCTCGCACAAACCACTCTGCTTGCAAAGCTGCAGCGTATGCCTTTATTGAGAATGCTCATAAAATTCACTCACACGCTTGCTGTAGAGACCTACCCGCCGGTCACAGTAAATATTAAGGTCGACAGTGGCCATGCTGGAGATGACATTTACGTTGGCGACCGACTGAGGCTAACTTGTTCAGCCAACGGCTACCCAGTTTCTACCTACGCATGGATCAGACTCAGCGGCGATCAGACCATTGCATTGCCAGCTTCGGCCGTCGTCGATGCCAATACGCTCGAGTGAGTTAGAAATGCACTGTCTTACAAGCGATTGGAGAATCAATGCAACCGGTTCTTTGCTGTCGAAGACTCAATCGGCCTAGCTTTAAGAACATGATGGACGTAGTGAAATTCTTACAAGGTCTTCTCTATAGTTAACCTCTTTAATATGGACAAAGCCTAGCGACGGCTTTGCGAATGCCGCTACTCGTAGTGACCACGTTTACTGAACACGACGAGAGTTATCCTGTGTTTTCCTCAGGTCGCGAGCGTCTGTAAGTGATAGCATTAAGGCAGGTGCTTTCGAGGGTAGATGAGTGGCAGTTGTAAGGTGCATATCGTATTTGTAAGAAAATAAGCCATTTGTAAAGAAACTCTGTGCGGTATACTTCATGTGTCAGGGCATTAAAACATCTCTTTGGGTCTCGCATTTCACAAGCAGCGTAGTAGTCGGTCTTCGTTTTGAAATCTTCCTAGGTAGGTACCCTTGGCGACGGCTACCAAGTGGTTACAGGTTACGATCGCACCACGATGACCTTAACAACAGGGTTAGTGACAGTTAGGTCTCTTTCCTCTCTGGCTCCGGTATAACTATTGCAAGAACTATTCAATTACGCTACGTTTCTAAGGATGAGCTTGACTGCAGTCAACTACGTGTGCCTGTAGCCAATCTAAATTCCGAAAGCTATCATGCTGTAGGCTCGCCCCTTCTACAGCACACTTCATACTGCCGCCACGACGTACCAGTGCCTCGACGACAGTGAACAAGCTGAAGGCCCACCTGATCGTCACAAACGTCCTCCAAAATTGTGGTTTTTCCTTCTTGTGCTACTGCATGCTATGGATGTGCATACGATCACAACTTTATTGGCACGCTTCCCTAACCTCACCCGTACAGGTTGCACGAATACATTCAGCTCTCTCAATAGGAAAATCAAACTATTGCTTTTCACATTATTATTCATCTACAAACGCAGGCCTAGGCTTGAGTCGAGCAAATATTTTTCGGCATGTGAACAGCCTCATGTGTGCTTTTTGTCATAACCTCATGATTGTTCCTCTTGTGCCCTATACTTCCGGGCTGCATATTCGAAAGTCTGATGTGTTATCTGCCGATGCTACAATCAAGCATTTTCAGCTATCAACTGATGACCTTTACAATGCTGTTTTCTAGAATACCGTCTGTGGGCAACCAGGATGCGGGCACATATGTGTGCAAAGCTGTGAACGCGCTCGGCACAGCATCGACTGTCGTTTCCCTAGTCCCTGTCGGTAAGAGAAGTGCTACATGTTCGACCAAGTCTTTAGTCGAGACGCTCGAGAGCACACACCAGCTACACTAAGTTGAAGTACCTTTAGCTCGGTCGGTAGCAAATGTAGCGCCGAACGCTTTGACGAAATGCCAGCATCTTGCCAGCCCTCGTCCGAACAGGATATCGTTAGTGCTATTTACGTTCCCCGTTTTCGTGAAGCACTAATGATTCATCGACGCTCTACCTTGTAACGGAACAGCTTAACTTTTGCAGTTGGTCAACCTCCGAAGTCGGTCACTGTGACAGTGAACAAAGTACCTGGTCAAGAGAACACACCGTTCGGCAGCGAGGTCAACCTCATTTGCCAAGCTGATGGCACCCCTGCTTCTACTTACCTGTGGAGGAAAATCAGTGGCGGTCGCACCGTTGCTTTACCCGCCGCAGCTGCCATTGACGGCAACAAGCTCACGTAAGGAACGGTGTGAGAGACGGCAAGCGAAGAAATGGCTGTGAACTTTCTATGGGGAATCTTAACTCCATGTCAGGCAGCAAACATAGTACAGTGACCACTTATCTCGCAGTAGCCCCGTAGGCAACTAACGAAATAGCGTGACAACTATAGAGCAGCTTCATTTGCAAATTCTATAGAAGAATCGTACTCAAACCACGGACATCCAAATAGAAAGATTTACATCACAATAAAGCAGGGACACACTGAGACATTCACATGTAGAGACATTACGTACTAGAGTGTACGGAAAAACCGATGCACGTAAATAAACGGAAAGCTGGAGACTCGACGAAATGAAATTGCAATAGAAGTCTTTTCGTGATGACTTGATGCCAAGTCGCATATTCTATTAATTCTATTTACAGCATATTACAGTCGATGACTGTTTCAGCTCTATTAGAAAATTCCTAATTTTAGAAAATCCAGTAGCAGTAGCAATACTTACTCTACAGCCCCATGGCGAACTATAACAACACTCTGCTAACTTTAGTCTGCCGTAATGTTACTAAAAATGGGATTGACACCAGTAAGCAAACCATACCTTTGCAGTATTACAGACGACCACCAATGCATAAGGGCAGCATTTAAAGCCGGTTATTCACTTTCTAAACGATATCAGTGTTGGTGATTTTAATTGCCGTCATGAAAGTGGTCCGATTGCCAGTGTTCAATGAGTTGAGAGCTCAAAGCCTGACCTAAATTTGCAGCATGTGCAGCATTTTCAGGATGGGCATAGATGCTGCATCATAATAGTATCTGGCCGTGACTGTAGACACTTGTAAAACGTGTCCGACTCTCAAGCCAAGTTGATGCTGATCCTTTACGTCCAAAGGATTCCCTAATGAACGAGATGTTTTAAGTCATACCTCACATTAACTGCCGTGCTGATGTTTCGCTAACGTTATTTCTGTAGACTTCCAAATATCCAGAAGGAGGATGCCGGCACTTACGTTTGCACTGCCCACAACGCGTATGGTTCGTCATCGGGATTCATAAGTCTAGTGGCAAACGTCACAGGTAAGAGCTTGCTGTGATTTCCGGCGTCCCAACCATGGCAGAGGGCCCACTTGTTCCAGCTCAGCACTTCCAAGAGGTCTTGTTTTCTGTTCAGTAGTGAAAAGGCAGCTATTTGGGACAGGCCTTGTTAGTGGTCGTTGTGGTTGTACAATCGCATGTCGCCAGCATCATGTTGAGGCCATGGTTACGATGCGATCACGTGCATGCTGCACGTCGACGACGTAGCAAGCTGAATACACTCGTTGCTAAAAACGGGAAAGTGGTCATCTTGCAACCACGTTACTTGTAGCAATGCTAGCCTACAAATCCTTCTAGCCACAGTAGCACTCAGGGTAGAAGCCTGTGGTTAAAGCCACATGCTGAGCAAGAGCTTCCCTCGTCAAGGCGTACGTAGCGCCCACGAGGAGCCAACAAGTGGCATGGTCATGCCACATCGTGCGTATTAAGGAAAATCATTACATCGGGTCCGTGTGCGCTAATTAGCCTACTACCGACCGCAAC
Organism: Cristatella mucedo; assembly: GCA_009760855.2. NCBI lineage: Eukaryota > Metazoa > Bryozoa > Phylactolaemata > Cristatellidae > Cristatella > Cristatella mucedo. Next base: position 513,311 of record WPIO01000067.1, on the reverse strand, counting down.
TGGCCACGAGGGACGCTTCACGTGTAATAGCATCTCATTGAAGATGTATTCTGTAGCGCCATTGTTTCTAGGAAAGAGACAGATCGGTGAAACGGTGCACGAAACTGCAAGTTCATTAGCTCCTCACTTGACCTGATATCCTTGGCATATTGGCTGCTTTAGGTGACTCTGGCAGTATCGTTTGGCAGTCTTTGGGTCTGCAGCTCACAGCTACCGGGGTACTGCATCCCAACGGTGGTAACTCGTTCCAACTTGGCACCAAGTTGACGATCGCATGCCGCGCCGTTGGCGACACTACACTGCAGCTCGAGTGGCGAAAGAACGGCGTACTGCTGCAAAGCGATGCATCGCCTGGCCTGGCAGTATTAAAGTGAGTTACGCGTTAACACATATTTCCGCTTCTTTACTACGACCCGGCATTTCATCCGGCGTCTTTGTATATGATATACGTGCACAAGCTTGAGTGTTTGCTATAGAATCTTAGAGTGTGATCTGCGGAGTAGTCCTCTCTGTAAGCGAGACTTTAAGCCGTGTATGCCTGTAGCAGTTGCATTCCATTTGCGGCAACTTTGTACGGCTACGCTGCCTATATGTGTTTGAGTTGTTTAGCGAATGACATTCCTTGACTGTACTATGTTTACTATAGCCATCGATTGAATTTCTTATCTCTCTCAGTTAGCGCTTCCTCACCCAGTGGCACTCTTGTTTTCTGACAGCCGTGCAATTTAGTCACTCAGGTTCAACGTCAGTCAATCGGTTTTCCTTAACAAGAGTAAAGCTCGACGACATAGAGCAAAGCCTAATATTAATAGGCTCGAGCTATGAGTAAATTCGAGTTCTGACATGAAAAACGTCGTTACATTTCTAGAATCTCAAGCCTCTCCCCAGACGACTCGGGTGCGTACATATGCCTAGCAGTGGCTTCTGAAGTGGGCACCATTTTATCTGGCCAGTTCCAGCTCACCGTGCCGGGTAAGTAAATGTCGGCAGTGAAGGTCGAAGGGTGAACACGCACCTGCTTTTCGCTTAGTCTCTGCAGCAGGTATTCGCCAAGCCTGGCTTGGCTCGCATAGCGGATGGAGTTTGCATACAAGCCTCTGGGTTACGATTAATCAGTGGCATAGCTTAAACACTTCCGGAGTTTGTCTAATGCTTAAACGTTACCGTTTGCTAAGAAAAGGCTCGCACAAACCACTCTGCTTGCAAAGCTGCAGCGTATGCCTTTATTGAGAATGCTCATAAAATTCACTCACACGCTTGCTGTAGAGACCTACCCGCCGGTCACAGTAAATATTAAGGTCGACAGTGGCCATGCTGGAGATGACATTTACGTTGGCGACCGACTGAGGCTAACTTGTTCAGCCAACGGCTACCCAGTTTCTACCTACGCATGGATCAGACTCAGCGGCGATCAGACCATTGCATTGCCAGCTTCGGCCGTCGTCGATGCCAATACGCTCGAGTGAGTTAGAAATGCACTGTCTTACAAGCGATTGGAGAATCAATGCAACCGGTTCTTTGCTGTCGAAGACTCAATCGGCCTAGCTTTAAGAACATGATGGACGTAGTGAAATTCTTACAAGGTCTTCTCTATAGTTAACCTCTTTAATATGGACAAAGCCTAGCGACGGCTTTGCGAATGCCGCTACTCGTAGTGACCACGTTTACTGAACACGACGAGAGTTATCCTGTGTTTTCCTCAGGTCGCGAGCGTCTGTAAGTGATAGCATGAAGGCAGCTGCTTTCGAGGGTAGATGAGTGGCAGTTGTAAGGTGCATATCGTATTTGTAAGAAAATAAGCCATTTGTAAAGAAAGTCTGTGCGGTATACTTCATGTGTCAGGGCATTAAAACATCTCTTTGGGTCTCGCATTTCACAAGCAGCGTAGTAGTCGGTCTTCGTTTTGAAATCTTCCTAGGTAGGTACCCTTGGCGACGGCTACCAAGTGGTTACAGGTTACGATCGCACCACGATGACCTTAACAACAGGGTTAGTGACAGTTAGGTCTCTTTCCTCTCTGGCTCCGGTATAACTATTGCAAGAACTATTCAATTACGCTACGTTTCTAAGGATGAGCTTGACTGCAGTCAACTACGTGTGCCTGTAGCCAATCTAAATTCCGAAAGCTATCATGCTGTAGGCTCGCCCCTTCTACAGCACACTTCATACTGCCGCCACGACGTACCAGTGCCTCGACGACAGTGAACAAGCTGAAGGCCCACCTGATCGTCACAAATTTCCTTCAAAATTGTGGTTTTTTTTTTTTTTTCTACTGCATACTATGGATGTGCATACGATCACAACTTTATAGGCACGCTTCCCTAACCTCACCCGTACAGGTTGCACGAATACATTCAGCTCTCTCAATAGGAAAATCAATCTATTGCTTTTCACATTATTATTCATCTACAAACGCAGGCCTAGGCTTGAGTCGAGCAAATATTTTTTGGCATGTGAACAGCCTCATGTGTGCTTTTTGTCATAACCTCATGATTGTTCCTCTTGTGCCCTATACTTCCGGGCTGCATATTCGAAAGTCTGATGTGTTATCTGCCGATGCTACAATCAAGCATTTTCAGCTATCAACTGATGACCTTTACAATGCTGTTTTCTAGAATACCGTCGGTGGGCAGCCAGGATGCGGGCACATATGTGTGCAAAGCTGTGAACGCACTCGGCACAGCATCGACTGTCGTTTCCCTAGTCCCTGTCGGTAAGAGAAGTGCTACATGTTCGACCAAGTCTTTAGTCGAGACGCTCGAGAGCACACACCAGCTACACTAAGTTGAAGTACCTTTAGCTCGGTCGGTAGCAAATGTAGCGCCGAACGCTTTGACGAAATGCCAGCATCTTGCCAGCCCTCGTCCGAACAGGATATCGTTAGTGCTATTTACGTTCCCCGTTTTCGTGAAGCACTAATGATTCATCGACGCTCTACCTTGTAACGGAACAGCTTAACTTTTGCAGTTGGTCAACCTCCGAAGTCGGTCATCGTCACAGTGAACAAAGTACTTGGTCAAGAGAGCACACCGTTCGGCAGCGAGGTCAATCTCATTTGCCAAGCTGATGGAACCCCTGCTTCTACTTACCTGTGGAGGAAAATCAGTGGCGGTCGCACCGTTGCTTTACCCGCCGCAGCTGCCATTGACGGCAACAAGCTCACGTAAGGGACGGTGTGAGAGACGGCAAGCGAAGAAATGGCTGTGAACTTTCTCAGGGGAATTTTACTTCCATGTCAGGCAGCAAGCATAGTACAGTGACCACTTATCTCGCAGTAGCCCCGTAGGCAACTAAAGAAATAGCGTGACAACCATAGAACAGCTTCATTTGAAAATTCTATAGAAGAATCGTACTCAAACCACGGACATCCAAATAGAAAGATTTACATCACAATAAAGCAGGGACACACTGAGACATTCACATGTAGAGACAATACGTACTAGAGTGTACGGAAAAACCGATACACGTAAATAAACGGAAAGCTGGAGACTCGACGAAATGAAATTGCAATAGAAGTCTTTTCGTGATGACTTGATGCCAAGTCGCATATTCTATTAATTCTATTTACAGCATATTACAGTCGATGACTGTTTCAGCTCTATTAGAAAATTCCTAATTTTAGAAAATCCAGTAGCAGTAGCAATACTTACTCTACAGCCCCATGGCGAACTATAACAACACTCTGCTAACTTTAGTCTGCCGTAATGTTACTAAAAATGGGATTGACACCAGTAAGCAAACCATACCTTTGCAGTATTACAGACGACCACCAATGCATAAGGGCAGCATTTAAAGCCGGTTATTCACTTTCTAAACGATATCAGTGTTGGTGATTTTAATTGCCGTCATGAAAGTGGTCCGATTGCCAGTGTTCAATGAGTTGAGAGCTCAAAGCCTGACCTAAATTTGCAGCATGTGCAGCATTTTCAGGATGGGCATAGATGCTGCATCATAATAGTATCTGGCCGTGACTGTAGACACTTGTAAAACGTGTCCGACTCTCAAGCCAAGTTGATGCTGATCCTTTACGTCCAAAGGATTCCCTAATGAACGAGATGTTTTAAGTCATACCTCACATTAACTGCCGTGCTGATGTTTCGCTAACGTTATTTCTGTAGACTTCCAAATATCCAGAAGGAGGATGCCGGCACTTACGTTTGCACTGCCCACAACGCGTATGGTTCGTCATCGGGATTCATAAGTCTAGTGGCAAACGTCACAGGTAAGAGCTTGCTGTGATTTCCGGCGTCCCAACCATGGCAGAGGGCCCACTTGTTCCAGCTCAGCACTTCCAAGAGGTCTTGTTTTCTGTTCAGTAGTGAAAAGGCAGCTATTTGGGACAGGCCTTGTTAGTGGTCGTTGTGGTTGTACAATCGCATGTCGCCAGCATCATGTTGAGGCCATGGTTACGATGCGATCACGTGCATGCTGCACGTCGACGACGTAGCAAGCTGAATACACTCGTTGCTAAAAACGGGAAAGTGGTCATCTTGCAACCACGTTACTTGTAGCAATGCTAGCCTACAAATCCTTCTAGCCACAGTAGCACTCAGGGTAGAAGCCTGTGGTTAAAGCCACATGCTGAGCAAGAGCTTCCCTCGTCAAGGCGTACGTAGCGCCCACGAGGAGCCAACAAGTGGCATGGTCATGCCACATCGTGCGTATTAAGGAAAATCATTACATCGGGTCCGTGTGCGCTAATTAGCCTACTACCGACCGCAACTGGCCACGAGGGACGCTTCACGTGTAATAGCATCTCATTGAAGATGTATTCTGTAGCGCCATTGTTTCTAGGAAAGAGACAGATCGGTGAAACGGTGCACGAAACTGCAAGTTCATTAGCTCCTCACTTGACCTGATATCCTTGGCATATTGGCTGCTTTAGGTGACTCTGGCAGTATCGTTTGGCAGTCTTTGGGTCTGCAGCTCACAGCTACCGGGGTACTGCATCCCAACGGTGGTAACTCGTTCCAACTTGGCACCAAGTTGACGATCGCGCATGCCGCGCCGTTGGCGACACTACACTGCAGCTCGAGTGGCGAAAGAACGGCGTACTGCTGCAAAGCGATGCATCGCCTGGCCTGGCAGTATTAAAGTGAGTTACGCGTTAACACATATTTTCGCTTCTTTACTACGACCCGGCATTTCATCCGGCGTCTTTGTATATGATATACGTGCACAAGCTTGAGTGTTTGCTATAGAATCTTAGAGTGTGATCTGCGGAGTAGTCCTCTCTGTAAGCGAGACTTTAAGCCGTGTATGCCTGTAGCAGTTGCATTCCATTTGCGGCAACTTTGTACGGCTACGCTGCCTATATGTGTTTGAGTTGTTTAGCGAATGACATTCCTTGACTGTACTATGTTTACTATAGCCATCGATTGAATTTCTTATCTCTCTCAGTTAGCGCTTCCTCACGCAGTGGCACTCTTTTTTTCTGACAGCCGTGCAATTTAGTCACTCAGGTTCAACGTCAGTCAATCGATTTTCCTTAACAAGAGTAAAGCTCGACGACATAGAGCAAAGCCTAATATTAATAGGCTCGAGCTATGAGTAAATTCGAGTTCTGACATGAAAAACGTCGTTACATTTCTAGAATCTCAAGCCTCTCCCCAGACGACTCGGGTGCGTACATATGCCTAGCAGTGGCTTCTGAAGTGGGCACCATTTTATCTGGCCAGTTCCAGCTCACCGTGCCGGGTAAGTAAATGTCGGCAGTGAAGGTCGAAGGGTGAACACGCACCTGCTTTTCGCTTAGTCTCTGCAGCAGGTATTCGCCAAGCCTGGCTTGGCTCGCATAGCGGATGGAGTTTGCATACAAGCCTCTGGGTTACGATTAATCAGTGGCATAGCTTAAACACTTCCGGAGTTTGTCTAATGCTTAAACGTTACCGTTTGCTAAGAAAAGGCTCGCACAAACCACTCTGCTTGCAAAGCTGCAGCGTATGCCTTTATTGAGAATGCTCATAAAATTCACTCACACGCTTGCTGTAGAGACCTACCCGCCGGTCACAGTAAATATTAAGGTCGACAGTGGCCATGCTGGAGATGACATTTACGTTGGCGACCGACTGAGGCTAACTTGTTCAGCCAACGGCTACCCAGTTTCTACCTACGCATGGATCAGACTCAGCGGCGATCAGACCATTGCATTGCCAGCTTCGGCCGTCGTCGATGCCAATACGCTCGAGTGAGTTAGAAATGCACTGTCTTACAAGCGATTGGAGAATCAATGCAACCGGTTCTTTGCTGTCGAAGACTCAATCGGCCTAGCTTTAAGAACATGATGGACGTAGTGAAATTCTTACAAGGTCTTCTCTATAGTTAACCTCTTTAATATGGACAAAGCCTAGCGACGGCTTTGCGAATGCCGCTACTCGTAGTGACCACGTTTACTGAACACGACGAGAGTTATCCTGTGTTTTCCTCAGGTCGCGAGCGTCTGTAAGTGATAGCATGAAGGCAGCTGCTTTCGAGGGTAGATGAGTGGCAGTTGTAAGGTGCATATCGTATTTGTAAGAAAATAAGCCATTTGTAAAGAAACTCTGTGCGGTATATTTCATGTGTCAGGGCATTAAAACATCTCTTTGGGTCTCGCATTTCACAAGCAGCGTAGTAGTCGGTCTTCGTTTTGAAATCTTCCTAGGTAGGTACCCTTGGCGACGGCTACCAAGTGGTTACAGGTTACGATCGCACCACGATGACCTTAACAACAGGGTTAGTGACAGTTAGGTCTCTTTCCTCTCTGGCTCCGGTATAACTATTGCAAGAACTATTCAATTACGCTACGTTTCTAAGGATGAGCTTGACTGCAGTCAACTACGTGTGCCTGTAGCCAATCTAAATTCCGAAAGCTATCATGCTGTAGGCTCGCCCCTTCTACAGCACACTTCATACTGCCGCCACGACGTACCAGTGCCTCGACGACAGTGAACAAGCTGAAGGCCCACCTGATCGTCACAAATTTCCTTCAAAATTGTGGTTTTTCCTTCTTGTGCTACTGCATGCTATGGATGTGCATACGATCACAACTTTATTGGCACGCTTCCCTAACCTCACCCGTACAGGTTGCACGAATACATTCAGCTCTCTCAATAGGAAAATCAAACTATTGCTTTTCACATTATTATTCATCTACAAACGCAGGCCTAGGCTTGAGTCGAGCAAATATTTTTCGGCATGTGAACAGCCTCATGTGTGCTTTTTGTCATAACCTCATGATTGTTCCTCTTGTGCCCTATACTTCCGGGCTGCATATTCGAAAGTCTGATGTGTTATCTGCCGATGCTGCAATCAAGCATTTTCAGCTATCAACTGATGACCTTTACAATGCTGTTTTCTAGAATACCGTCGGTGGGCAGCCAGGATGCGGGCACATATGTGTGCAAAGCTGTGAACGCGCTCGGCACAGCTTCGACTGTCGTTTCCCTAGTCCCTGTCGGTAAGAGAAGTGCTACATGTTCGACCAAGTCTTTAGTCGAGACGCTCGAGAGCACACACCAGCTACACTAAGTTGAAGTACCTTTAGCTCGGTCGGTAGCAAATGTAGCGCCGAACGCTTTGACGAAATGCCAGCATCTTGCCAGCCCACGTCCGAACAGGATATCGTTAGTGCTAATTACGTTCCCTGTTTTCGTGAAGCACTAATGATTCATCGACGCTCTACCTTGCAATGGAACAGCTTAACTTTTGCAGTTGGTCAACCTCCGAAGTCGGTCACTGTGACAGTGAACAAAGTACCTGGTCAAGAAAGCACACCGTTCGGCAGCGAGGTCAACGTCGTTTGCCAAGCTGATGGCAACCCTGCTTCTACTTACCTGTGGAGGAAAATCAGTGGCGGTCGCACCGTTGCTTTACCCGCCGCAGCTGCCATTGACGGCAACAAGCTCACGTAAGGGACGGTGTGAGAGACGGCAAGCAAAGAAATGGCTGTGAACTTTCTCAGGGGAATCTTACCTCCATGTCAGGCAGCAAACATAGTACAATGACCGCTTATCTCGCAGTAGCCCCGTAGGCAACTAAAGAAATAGCGTGACAACCACAGAGCAGCTTCATTTGAAAATTCTATAGGAGGATCGTACTAGAACCACGGACATCCAAATAGAAAGACTTACATCACAATAAAGCAGGGACACACCGAGACATTCACATGTAGAGACATTACGTACTAGAGTGTACGGAGAAACCGATACACATAAATAAACGGAAAGCTGGAGACTCGACGAAATGAAATTGCAATAGAAGTCTTTTAGTGATTACTAGATGCCAAGTCGCATATTCTAATAAATCTATTGACAGCATATTACAGTCGATGACTGTTTCGGCTCTATTACAAAACCCTAATTTTAGAAAATCCAGTAGCAGTAGCAATACTTACTCTACAGCCCCATGGCGAACTATAACAACACTCTGCTAACTTTAGTCTGCCGTAATGTTACTAAAAATGGGATTGACACCAGTAAGCAAACCATACCTTTGCAGTATTACAGACGACCACCAATGCATAAGGGCAGCATTTAAAGCCGGTTATTCACTTTCTAAACGATATCAGTGTTGGTGATTTTAATTGCCGTCATGAAAGTGGTCCGATTGCCAGTGTTCAATGAGTTGAGAGCTCAAAGCCTGACCTAAATTTGCAGCATGTGCAGCATTTTCAGGATGGGCATAGATGCTGCATCATAATAGTATCTGGCCGTGACTGTAGACACTTGTAAAACGTGTCCGACTCTCAAGCCAAGTTGATGCTGATCCTTTACGTCCAAAGGATTCCCTAATGAACGAGATGTTTTAAGTCATACCTCACATTAACTGCCGTGCTGATGTTTCGCTAACGTTATTTCTGTAGACTTCCAAATATCCAGAAGGAGGATGCCGGCACTTACGTTTGCACTGCCCACAACGCGTATGGTTCGTCATCGGGATTCATAAGTCTAGTGGCAAACGTCACAGGTAAGAGCTTGCTGTGATTTCCGGCGTCCCAACCATGGCAGAGGGCCCACTTGTTCCAGCTCAGCACTTCCAAGAGGTCTTGTTTTCTGTTCAGTAGTGAAAAGGCAGCTATTTGGGACAGGCCTTGTTAGTGGTCGTTGTGGTTGTACAATCGCATGTCGCCAGCATCATGTTGAGGCCATGGTTACGATGCGATCACGTGCATGCTGCACGTCGACGACGTAGCAAGCTGAATACACTCGTTGCTAAAAACGGGAAAGTGGTCATCTTGCAACCACGTTACTTGTAGCAATGCTAGCCTACAAATCCTTCTAGCCACAGTAGCACTCAGGGTAGAAGCCTGTGGTTAAAGCCACATGCTGAGCAAGAGCTTCCCTCGTCAAGGCGTACGTAGCGCCCACGAGGAGCCAACAAGTGGCATGGTCATGCCACATCGTGCGTATTAAGGAAAATCATTACATCGGGTCCGTGTGCGCTAATTAGCCTACTACCGACCGCAACTGGCCACGAGGGACGCTTCACGTGTAATAGCATCTCATTGAAGATGTATTCTGTAGCGCCATTGTTTCTAGGAAAGAGACAGATCGGTGAAACGGTGCACGAAACTGCAAGTTCATTAGCTCCTCACTTGACCTGATATCCTTGGCATATTGGCTGCTTTAGGTGACTCCGGCAGTATCGTTTGGCAGTCTTGTGGTCTGCAGCTCACAGCTACCGGGGTACTGCATCCCAACGGTGGTAACTCGTTCCAACTTGGCACCAAGTTGACGATCGCATGCCGCGCCGTTGGCGACACTACACTGCAGCTCGAGTGGCGAAAGAACGGCGTACTGCTGCAAAGCGATGCATCGCCTGGCCTGGCAGTATTAAAGTGAGTTACGCGTTAACACATATTTTCGCTTCTTTACTACGACCCGGCATTTCATCCGGCGTCTTTGTATATGATATACGTGCACAAGCTTGAGTGTTTGCTATAGAATCTTAGAGTGTGATCTGCGGAGTAGTCCTCTCTGTAAGCGAGACTTTAAGCCGTGTATGCCTGTAGCAGTTGCATTCCATTTGCGGCAACTTTGTACGGCTACGCTGCCTATATGTGTTTGAGTTGTTTAGCGAATGACATTCCTTGACTGTACTATGTTTACTATAGCCATCGATTGAATTTCTTATCTCTCTCAGTTAGCGCTTCCTCACGCAGTGGCACTCTTTTTTTCTGACAGCCGTGCAATTTAGTCACTCAGGTTCAACGTCAGTCAATCGATTTTTTTCCTTAACAAGAGTAAAGCTCGACGACATAGAGCAAAGCCTAATATTAATAGGCTCGAGCTATGAGTAAATTCGAGTTCTGACATGAAAAACGTCGTTACATTTCTAGAATCTCAAGCCTCTCCCCAGACGACTCGGGTGCGTACATATGCCTAGCAGTGGCTTCTGAAGTGGGCACCATTTTATCTGGCCAGTTCCAGCTCACCGTGCCGGGTAAGTAAATGTCGGCAGTGAAGGTCGAAGGGTGAACACGCACCTGCTTTTTTCGCTTAGTCTCTGCAGCAGGTATTCGCCAAGCCTGGCTTGGCTCGCATAGCGGATGCTGTTTGCATACAAGCCTCTGGGTTACGATTAATCAGTGGCATAGCTTAAACACTTCCGGAGTTTGTCTAATGCTTAAACGTTACCGTTTGCTAAGAAAAGGCTCGCACAAACCACTCTGCTTGCAAAGCTGCAGCGTATGCCTTTATTGAGAATGCTCATAAAATTCACTCACACGCTTGCTGTAGAGACCTACCCGCCGGTCACAGTAAATATTAAGGTCGACAGTGGCCATGCTGGAGATGACATTTACGTTGGCGACCGACTGAGGCTAACTTGTTCAGCCAACGGCTACCCAGTTTCTACCTACGCATGGATCAGACTCAGCGGCGATCAGACCATTGCATTGCCAGCTTCGGCCGTCGTCGATGCCAATACGCTCGAGTGAGTTAGAAATGCACTGTCTTACAAGCGATTGGAGAATCAATGCAACCGGTTCTTTGCTGTCGAAGACTCAATCGGCCTAGCTTTAAGAACATGATGGACGTAGTGAAATTCTTACAAGGTCTTCTCTATAGTTAACCTCTTTAATATGGACAAAGCCTAGCGACGGCTTTGCGAATGCCGCTACTCGTAGTGACCACGTTTACTGAACACGACGAGAGTTATCCTGTGTTTTCCTCAGGTCGCGAGCGTCTGTAAGTGATAGCATGAAGGCAGCTGCTTTCGAGGGTAGATGAGTGGCAGTTGTAAGGTGCATATCGTATTTGTAAGAAAATAAGCCATTTGTAAAGAACGTCTGTGCGGTATATTTCATGTGTCAGGGCATTAAAACATCTCTTTGGGTCTCGCATTTCACAAGCAGCGTAGTAGTCGGTCTTCGTTTTGAAATCTTCCTAGGTAGGTACCCTTGGCGACGGCTACCAAGTGGTTACAGGTTACGATCGCACCACGATGACCTTAACAACAGGGTTAGTGACAGTTAGGTCTCTTTCCTCTCTGGCTCCGGTATAACTATTGCAAGAACTATTCAATTACGCTACGTTTCTAAGGATGAGCTTGACTGCAGTCAACTACGTGTGCCTGTAGCCAATCTAAATTCCGAAAGCTATCATGCTGTAGGCTCGCCCCTTCTACAGCACACTTCATACTGCCGCCACGACGTACCAGTGCCTCGACGACAGTGAACAAGCTGAAGGCCCACCTGATCGTCACAAACGTCCTCCAAAATTGTGGTTTTTCCTTCTTGTGCTACTGCATACTATGGATGTGCATACGATCACAACTTTATAGGCACGCTTCCCTAACCTCACCCGTACAGGTTGCACGAATACATTCAGCTCTCTCAATAGGAAAATCAATCTATTGCTTTTAACATTATTATTCATCTACAAACGCAGGCCTTGGCTTGAGTCGAGCAAATATTTTTCGGCATGTGAACAGCCTCATGTGTGCTTTTTGTCATAACCTCATGATTGTTCCTCTTGTGCCCTATACTTCCGGGCTGCATATTCGAAAGTCTGATGTGTTATCTGCCGATGCTGCAATCAAGCATTTTCAGCTATCAACTGATGACCTTTACAATGCTGTTTTCTAGAATACCGTCGGTGGGCAGCCAGGATGCGGGCACATATGTGTGCAAAGCTGTGAACGCGCTCGGCACAGCTTCGACTGTCGTTTCCCTAGTCCCTGTCGGTAAGAGAAGTGCTACATGTTCGACCAAGTCTTTAGTCGAGACGCTCGAGAGCACACACCAGCTACACTAAGTTGAAGTACCTTTAGCTCGGTCGGTAGCAAATGTAGCGCCGAACGCTTTGACGAAATGCCAGTATCTTGCCAGCCCACGTCCGAACAGGATATCGTTAGTGCTAATTACGTTCCCTGTTTTCGTGAAGCACTAATGATTCATCGACGCTCTACCTTGTAATGGAACAGCTTAACTTTTGCAGTTGGTCAACCTCCGAAGTCGGTCACTGTGACAGTGAACAAAGTACCTGGTCAAGAAAGCACACCGTTCGGCAGCGAGGTCAACGTCGTTTGCCAAGCTGATGGCACCCCTGCTTCTACTTACCTGTGGAGGAAAATCAGTGGCGGTCGCACCGTTGCTTTACCCGCCGCAGCTGCCATTGACGGCAACAAGCTCACGTAAGGGACGGTGTGAGAGACGGCAAGCGAAGAAATGGCTGTGAACTTTCTATGGGGAATCTTAACTCCATGTCAGGCAGCAAACATAGTACAATGACCGCTTATCTCGCAGTAGCCCCGTAGGCAACTAAAGAAATAGCGTGACAACCACAGAGCAGCTTCATTTGAAAATTCTATAGGAGGATCGTACTCAAACCACGGACATCCAAATAGAAAGACTTACATCACAATAAAGCAGGGACACACCGAGACATTCACATGTAGAGACATTACGTACTAGAGTGTACGGAAAAACCGATGCACGTAAATAAACGGAAAGCTGGAGACTCGACGAAATGAAATTGCAATAGAAGTCTTTTAGTGATTACTAGATGCCAAGTCGCATATTCTAATAAATCTATTGACAGCATATTACAGTCGATGACTGTTTCGGCTCTATTACAAAACCCTAATTTTAGAAAATCCAGTAGCAGTAGCAATACTTACTCTACAGCCCCATGGCGAACTATAACAACACTCTGCTAACTTTAGTCTGCCGTAATGTTACTAAAAATGGGATTGACACCAGTAAGCAAACCATACCTTTGCAGTATTACAGACGACCACCAATGCATAAGGGCAGCATTTAAAGCCGGTTATTCACTTTCTAAACGATATCAGTGTTGGTGATTTTAATTGCCGTCATGAAAGTGGTCCGATTGCCAGTGTTCAATGAGTTGAGAGCTCAAAGCCTGACCTAAATTTGCAGCATGTGCAGCATTTTCAGGATGGGCATAGATGCTGCATCATAATAGTATCTGGCCGTGACTGTAGACACTTGTAAAACGTGTCCGACTCTCAAGCCAAGTTGATGCTGATCCTTTACGTCCAAAGGATTCCCTAATGAACGAGATGTTTTAAGTCATACCTCACATTAACTGCCGTGCTGATGTTTCGCTAACGTTATTTCTGTAGACTTCCAAATATCCAGAAGGAGGATGCCGGCACTTACGTTTGCACTGCCCACAACGCGTATGGTTCGTCATCGGGATTCATAAGTCTAGTGGCAAACGTCACAGGTAAGAGCTTGCTGTGATTTCCGGCGTCCCAACCATGGCAGAGGGCCCACTTGTTCCAGCTCAGCACTTCCAAGAGGTCTTGTTTTCTGTTCAGTAGTGAAAAGGCAGCTATTTGGGACAGGCCTTGTTAGTGGTCGTTGTGGTTGTACAATCGCATGTCGCCAGCATCATGTTGAGGCCATGGTTACGATGCGATCACGTGCATGCTGCACGTCGACGACGTAGCAAGCTGAATACACTCGTTGCTAAAAACGGGAAAGTGGTCATCTTGCAACCACGTTACTTGTAGCAATGCTAGCCTACAAATCCTTCTAGCCACAGTAGCACTCAGGGTAGAAGCCTGTGGTTAAAGCCACATGCTGAGCAAGAGCTTCCCTCGTCAAGGCGTACGTAGCGCCCACGAGGAGCCAACAAGTGGCATGGTCATGCCACATCGTGCGTATTAAGGAAAATCATTACATCGGGTCCGTGTGCGCTAATTAGCCTACTACCGACCGCAACTGGCCACGAGGGACGCTTCACGTGTAATAGCATCTCATTGAAGATGTATTCTGTAGCGCCATTGTTTCTAGGAAAGAGACAGATCGGTGAAACGGTGCACGAAACTGCAAGTTCATTAGCTCCTCACTTGACCTGATATCCTTGGCATATTGGCTGCTTTAGGTGACTCTGGCAGTATCGTTTGGCAGTCTTTGGGTCTGCAGCTCACAGCTACCGGGGTACTGCATCCCAACGGTGGTAACTCGTTCCAACTTGGCACCAAGTTGACGATCGCATGCCGCGCCGTTGGCGACACTACACTGCAGCTCGAGTGGCGAAAGAACGGCGTACTGCTGCAAAGCGATGCATCGCCTGGCCTGGCAGTATTAAAGTGAGTTACGCGTTAACACATATTTCGCTTCTTTACTACGACCCGGCATTTCATCCGGCGTCTTTGTATATGATATACGTGCACAAGCTTGAGTGTTTGCTATAGAATCTTAGAGTGTGATCTGCGGAGTAGTCCTCTCTGTAAGCGAGACTTTAAGCCGTGTATGCCTGTAGCAGTTGCATTCCATTTGCGGCAACTTTGTACGGCTACGCTGCCTATATGTGTTTGAGTTGTTTAGCGAATGACATTCCTTGACTGTACTATGTTTACTATAGCCATCGATTGAATTTCTTATCTCTCTCAGTTAGCGCTTCCTCACGCAGTGGCACTCTTTTTTTTTCTGACAGCCGTGCAATTTAGTCACTCAGGTTCAACGTCAGTCAATCGATTTTCCTTAACAAGAGTAAAGCTCGACGACATAGAGCAAAGCCTAATATTAATAGGCTCGAGCTATGAGTAAATTCGAGTTCTGACATGAAAAACGTCGTTACATTTCTAGAATCTCAAGCCTCTCCCCAGACGACTCGGGTGCGTACATATGCCTAGCAGTGGCTTCTGAAGTGGGCACCATTTTATCTGGCCAGTTCCAGCTCACCGTGCCGGGTAAGTAAATGTCGGCAGTGAAGGTCGAAGGGTGAACACGCACCTGCTTTTCGCTTAGTCTCTGCAGCAGGTATTCGCCAAGCCTGGCTTGGCTCGCATAGCGGATGCTGTTTGCATACAAGCCTCTGGGTTACGATTAATCAGTGGCATAGCTTAAACACTTCCGGAGTTTGTCTAATGCTTAAACGTTACCGTTTGCTAAGAAAAGGCTCGCACAAACCACTCTGCTTGCAAAGCTGCAGCGTATGCCTTTATTGAGAATGCTCATAAAATTCACTCACACGCTTGCTGTAGAGACCTACCCGCCGGTCACAGTAAATATTAAGGTCGACAGTGGCCATGCTGGAGATGACATTTACGTTGGCGACCGACTGAGGCTAACTTGTTCAGCCAACGGCTACCCAGTTTCTACCTACGCATGGATCAGACTCAGCGGCGATCAGACCATTGCATTGCCAGCTTCGGCCGTCGTCGATGCCAATACGCTCGAGTGAGTTAGAAATGCACTGTCTTACAAGCGATTGGAGAATCAATGCAACCGGTTCTTTGCTGTCGAAGACTCAATCGGCCTAGCTTTAAGAACATGATGGACGTAGTGAAATTCTTACAAGGTCTTCTCTATAGTTAACCTCTTTAATATGGACAAAGCCTAGCGACGGCTTTGCGAATGCCGCTACTCGTAGTGACCACGTTTACTGAACACGACGAGAGTTATCCTGTGTTTTCCTCAGGTCGCGAGCGTCTGTAAGTGATAGCATGAAGGCAGCTGCTTTCGAGGGTAGATGAGTGGCAGTTGTAAGGTGCATATCGTATTTGTAAGAAAATAAGCCATTTGTAAAGAAACGTCTGTGCGGTATATTTCATGTGTCAGGGCATTAAAACATCTCTTTGGGTCTCGCATTTCACAAGCAGCGTAGTAGTCGGTCTTCGTTTTGAAATCTTCCTAGGTAGGTACCCTTGGCGACGGCTACCAAGTGGTTACAGGTTACGATCGCACCACGATGACCTTAACAACAGGGTTAGTGACAGTTAGGTCTCTTTCCTCTCTGGCTCCGGTATAACTATTGCAAGAACTATTCAATTACGCTACGTTTCTAAGGATGAGCTTGACTGCAGTCAACTACGTGTGCCTGTAGCCAATCTAAATTCCGAAAGCTATCATGCTGTAGGCTCGCCCCTTCTACAGCACACTTCATACTGCCGCCACGACGTACCAGTGCCTCGACGACAGTGAACAAGCTGAAGGCCCACCTGATCGTCACAAACGTCCTCCAAAATTGTGGTTTTTCCTTCTTGTGCTACTGCATACTATGGATGTGCATACGATCACAACTTTATAGGCACGCTTCCCTAACCTCACCCGTACAGGTTGCACGAATACATTCAGCTCTCTCAATAGGAAAATCAATCTATTGCTTTTCACATTATTATTCATCTACAAACGCAGGCCTTGGCTTGAGTCGAGCAAATATTTTTCGGCATGTGAACAGCCTCATGTGTGCTTTTTGTCATAACCTCATGATTGTTCCTCTTGTGCCCTATACTTCCGGGCTGCATATTCGAAAGTCTGATGTGTTATCTGCCGATGCTGCAATCAAGCATTTTCAGCTATCAACTGATGACCTTTACAATGCTGTTTTCTAGAATACCGTCGGTGGGCAGCCAGGATGCGGGCACATATGTGTGCAAAGCTGTGAACGCGCTCGGCACAGCATCGACTGTCGTTTCCCTAGTCCCTGTCGGTAAGAGAAATGCTACATGTTCGACCAAGTCTTTAGTCGAGACGCTCGAGAGCACACACCAGCTACACTAAGTTGAAGTACCTTTAGCTCGGTCGGTAGCAAATGTAGCGCCGAACGCTTTGACGAAATGCCAGCATCTTGCCAGCCCACGTCCGAACAGGATATCGTTAGTGCTAATTACGTTCCCTGTTTTCGTGAAGCACTAATGATTCATCGACGCTCTACCTTGTAATGGAACAGCTTAACTTTTGCAGTTGGTCAACCTCCGAAGTCGGTCACTGTGTGACAGTGAACAAAGTACCTGGTCGAGAAGCACACCGTTCGGCAGCGAGGTCAACGTCGTTTGCCAAGCTGATGGCACCCCTGCTTCTACTTACCTGTGGAGGAAAATCAGTGGCGGTCGCACCGTTGCTTTACCCGCCGCAGCTGCCATTGACGGCAACAAGCTCACGTAAGGGACGGTGTGAGAGACGGCAAGCGAAGAAATGGCTGTGAACTTTCTCAGGGGAATCTTACCTCCATGTCAGGCAGCAAACATAGTACAATGACCGCTTATCTCGTGTAGCCCCGTAGGCAACTAAAGAAATGGCGTGACAACCATAGAACAGCTTCATTTGAAAATTCTATAGAAGAATCGTACTCAAACCACGGACATCCAAATAGAAAGACTTACATCACAATAAAGCAGGGACACACCGAGACATTCACATGTAGAGACATTACGTACTAGAGTGTACGGAGAAACCGATACACATAAATAAACGGAAAGCTGGAGACTCGACGAAATGAAATTGCAATAGAAGTCTTTTAGTGATTACTAGATGCCAAGTCGCATATTCTAATAAATCTATTGACAGCATATTAGAGTCGATGACTGTTTCAGCTCTATTACAAAATCCCTAATTTTAGAAAATCCAGTAGCAGTAGCAATACTTACTCTACAGCCCCATGGCGAACTATAACAACACTCTGCTAACTTTAGTCTGCCGTAATGTTACTAAAAATGGGATTGACACCAGTAAGCAAACCATACCTTTGCAGTATTACAGACGACCACCAATGCATAAGGGCAGCATTTAAAGCCGGTTATTCACTTTCTAAACGATATCAGTGTTGGTGATTTTAATTGCCGTCATGAAAGTGGTCCGATTGCCAGTGTTCAATGAGTTGAGAGCTCAAAGCCTGACCTAAATTTGCAGCATGTGCAGCATTTTCAGGATGGGCATAGATGCTGCATCATAATAGTATCTGGCCGTGACTGTAGACACTTGTAAAACGTGTCCGACTCTCAAGCCAAGTTGATGCTGATCCTTTACGTCCAAAGGATTCCCTAATGAACGAGATGTTTTAAGTCATACCTCACATTAACTGCCGTGCTGATGTTTCGCTAACGTTATTTCTGTAGACTTCCAAATATCCAGAAGGAGGATGCCGGCACTTACGTTTGCACTGCCCACAACGCGTATGGTTCGTCATCGGGATTCATAAGTCTAGTGGCAAACGTCACAGGTAAGAGCTTGCTGTGATTTCCGGCGTCCCAACCATGGCAGAGGGCCCACTTGTTCCAGCTCAGCACTTCCAAGAGGTCTTGTTTTCTGTAGTAGTGAAAAGGCAGCTATTTGGGACAGGCCTTGTTAGTGGTCGTTGTGGTTGTACAATCGCATGTCGCCAGCATCATGTTGAGGCCATGGTTACGATGCGATCACGTGCATGCTGCACGTCGACGACGTAGCAAGCTGAATACACTCGTTGCTAAAAACGGGAAAGTGGTCATCTTGAGGACTTTAACTACGTGTTTAGAGACAGTTAGGTCGTCTCCATCTCTTGCTGCGGCCCAACTATCGCAATAATTATTTAATTAGGCTACCCTTTAATGGATTAGCTTGACTGCAGCCGAATCGCTGCTCCGCTAGCCAACCTAAATTCCGAACGGTCGCCTGGTGTACACTTTCTCCTTCTAATGCCCTTTTTCTACCTCAGTCACAACTTACCAGTGACCTAGAGACAATGATTAAGCTGAAAGCCCAACAGATCCTTACAAATTTCTTTAAAAATTGTGGATTTTCTTAATTTACCTTATGCAGTCTAAATCTGTGCATGTAATTACAACTTTATTGATAGGCTACCCAAACCACTGCCGTACAGGTCATACGAATAGAATTAATTCCCGAAATGCGACAATGAAATTATTACTCTTAGGATTAATAATAATATTTAATCTTAGGCCTAAGCTTAAGTCGAGAAAATATTTTTTTTATTTGAACGACATACTCATTTCCCTTCGCAGTATCTCATGATTGTCTCTCTAATGCACCATAGTTCTGGTCTGCATTCCAAAACACAACGTATTACCTGTGGAAGCTGCAATCACACATTTACGGCCATGAACTGATAAGCTTTGCTATGCTGTTTTCTAGAATACCGCCTGTGGGCAGCCATGATGCGGGCACTTACGTTTGCAAAGCTGTGAACACACTCGGCACAGCATCAAGTGGCGTTTCTCTGGTCCCTGTAGGTAAGAGAAACACATAATTCTCGACCAGCTTTTTACTCGAGGTACTCTAGAGCACACGCCAGCTACTCAACGTTGACTTACCTTGAGCTAGATAGGCAGCAAAAGTAGCGGCGAACGCTTTGACGAATGCCCAGCAGCACCTGAGATCGGACTACCCAATGCTTTACTACTTGCGTTGCCCGATTCTGTTGCAGCGCGATCGCTTAATGTTTTGTAGCCGGTAAGCCTCCAAAATTGGTCAAGGTATCTCTCGGTAACCAACCTGGCGAAGGTAGCCCAAGTCCAGGTGGCAAGCTCGTTCTTATTTGCAATGCCGATGGCTCTCCTGCTCCAAATCTTTCATGGAGAAGAATCAGTGGTGGTCTAGTCACTCCCATTCAATCTACCGCTTTACTCGACGGCTACAAGCTGACGTAAGTAACGGTCATATGCAGAGATTCTTCCTTAGTCGGCACGGGTAGACCATAACGCGAGCGAGGCATGAACTTAGAGTTCTAGAGTCAGTTCTTTAATCTACACTTTTTTGTATTAGCTGAAATTCAGAAGGATTTCCTCACTAAAAACTGGAACCATCGATAAATTACATTGACCCGTAGTCCAGCGAAGACAAATACTGCCTTTGCGAGTAAGATAGGTGATAAGGTGACAATTTGTCACAAACGAAGATTAATTAAAGTAGAGAAACAATGACCGTTAAGGACGGAGACATGTTCAGAATCAAAAAAACTCACTCCGACAACGGGTTGCACAGCATGCGAAGTACAGAAAGCGAGCGACGGACAGTCGTATAAATACAAAAAATGACAAAGGAAGGTCATTTGGGAACAGGATTCAGGATTGCACCTCATTTTATTTAATATTCTGTTTAATCTTGATAATCGTTAGAAATGTGTGTATCACCTGTACAAAAATAAAGCAGCTTACTACTGAGAATGAGAGTGTTACACGAATCTATGCGCTAACTTTGCCATGATTTACCATAACTTGGTTTCTCTTGCAATGGCTAGTTTCATGTTAATAACAGAAAACGTGGTGCTTCCTTGAATCGGCCGTGCGTGCCAAGATTGGGTAGTTGAAAAAATTGCATGGCATGTACTGCATGATAGCTTTTTTTACTGCTGACTATCGCTTAAAACATCGGTCGAAAGAAGTTCGTCTTACGTAACTCAAATAGCATGGAGGAACCCATGGATTTCATGAACTAGCTGTACCAAAATTGACGAGGCAGTTTTAGTGAATATATTGCAGTCCACTTTTTTAGAGTTCCGAGTATGCAGATAGAGGATGCTGGCTTGTACGTTTGCACAGCTCTTAACCAATACGGTTCGTCCTCTGGTTACATAAACATCATCGCTGACACCGGTAAGTCAGAGCCATGGTTTTGAATGCCGGCTTTATCCACAAAAGCACGCTTTTTGAGTCTTAGTTTGAACACTAGAATCAGAACTTGCACCTTTGAATCGGCGGTCAGATTCTTATAAACAATTATAACATGGTGTTATCATCCCTGCGTTATTAGAGGAGAAATTATTTGCTACATCGGCTCTTGTTTCCGAGCAATGAAATTTAACGTCTGCTGCCAAGCAGCTACGTTCCGTCCGTGTAGACGTTACCTAACTGGTAGCTGCAGCCCTGGTCTCTGCTAAATATACGAAGCGAGCTCTAGCTATCCTGCCTAAACCATGAAGCCGCTTGTTTGTTATTAAGTTATCAATCTTCGCATTGATCTTCTAACGGTTGAGTTGGGTGTAAGTTCAAGCTTATTTTAGAACCGATCTCAGGTGCCCATGGCTTACGTATGTAGAAGTAGGCTAGTCTGGAGTATTTCTCGAGTTTTATCTTTCTCTCGCTTTTATGTGCTTCTTAGTAGCAACAAGCAGGATAGGCGATAAGGCTGCCGTGCCTGGAGTCCCTGTGCGGTCTTCTCCTGTCTGTCATTGCACTTTTCTGTTTATTGCAAGGTTTAGGTAAAAATATCAGCTTTATTGTGAAACCTTTGGGGATCCAGCTCACTGCTACTGGGGTACTGCATCCCAACGGTGGCAACTCGTTCCTCCGTGGCTCCAAGGTGACGGTCACATGCCTCGCCACTGGGGACGCTACTCTCCAGCTACAATGGCGAAAGAACGGTCAGCTTCTGCAAAGCGACGCGTCGCCTGGTCAGGCTGTATTGAAGTGAGTGCATTCACGCGTGGTTACGGATCATGTGTTCTTGCTCGCACCGACCCGCAGTGTCGTCGCTGTCGCTGTCTGCGAAAGCAGTGACACTTGCCAGCGGAACCTTTGTAATCAGATAAGGGTTGAGGCTCGCTAGTGCTCGAACTCTTTCCAAACGCCCACTTGCACAAATATGAATTCACTGTGCACATGTTCTGTTGTACCCTTTCTTAAGATTTGCCTGATATGTAATCAGTCAGAGCAAAGCCATAAGTCATTTAAGGTAACTGCGGCACTTCTCACACAGTGCTATTTTCTTGTCTGCTACATTATTTGCTACTAAAGCCCTGCGGCTGTGCAAAGTCAACGTGCACCCTCGAATCAACCTCTTAATTCTATCACTTGGCTCATCCAAACACAATGGCTGTTTTCACGGTCGCGTGCATTTTATTTCGATTTTCAGGTTTTTGGTTCTTAAATTTCGCTTACTTAATCTGAGTCCAACGGCCGAGTTGGGTGTTCACGTTCAAGCTTATTTTAGAACCGAGCTCAGGTGCCCTTTCTTACGTATGTAGACGTATGCTATTATCTTTCTGCAGTATCCACTAATCAAGCATTATATTATATATGGTATATATTAATTTTTATTACGTCATTTATATTTATCGAACAATATCCAACTCTTAAGGAGCTTTGACTGTGGGTGGGATTAAGTTCGTGTTCGGATAATGTGTATTTTTAGATTCTCAAGCGTGTCCCCTGATGATTCGGATGCGTACATATGCCAAGCAGTGGCTTCCGGTGTGGGCACCATTTTATCTGGCCAGTTCAATCTCATCGTGCCAGGTGAGTAAAGATCGGCAGTGAGGTTCGACGGGTAAACTCTCGAGTTCTTCTCGTGCACTCTTGACAGCAGAAGATCTAGATGTATGCTGACTCACTCATGTCACCTGTAACCATATTATTCATGTTCTTGATAAAGCATGATACCACTCACCATTCGATTGCATTTCTTTTGCAGCAAATCTAAATTGCCTAGAAAGAGATTGAGTTCTCTGTGAGCGCTTTATCGAGTGTAATATTATTATTATCATTATTAAGCATCAGTTGTGCTTCATTCCCTGTAGGCTACGATGAGTGAAAGGTATTGCTTGAAAGCTTTTGCGGTGCACCTTAGGCACTTGCATTATCTATTCCAAACAACCTCTGTTTTGTACACTATTATCCAGCCGAGATGGCAACTTCTTTCGCAGTCCATGCTTACCACTAAGTTATATTTGGTGCATTGTGCCTTATTTGAGCATCACCGAGCAACCATTCTCATTTACTCGTTTCAGAGACATACCCGCCAGATGCAGTGAACATTATGGTCAACAGTGGCCGCCCTGACGGTGACATTCACGTTGGCGATCGACTGAAACTAACTTGCAGAGCCAATGGAGTTCCGGCACCTACCTACGTGTGGATCAGAGTCAACGGAAGTCAGACCATTGCATTGCCAGCTTCGGCCATCGTCAATGCCAACACTCTCGTGTGAGTCAGAGGTGCACCTCATTTCAAACTTGTGTAGCAGCATTGTAGCCTCTATACACGCTTGACAGAAAACTTAGATTTTCCAAGGTGTTGTACTCATTCGTGTTGCTCCCGCGTCTCCTTCACAGAAGAGCGACTAGCGAGTGTCGAGCCCTCCACCAAAGCGAACGAGAATGATTCGTATGCTCTCTTAGTGGCGCGGGTGTGTATAGTCACAGTCTGACGGCGGTCGTAGTCGTGAGCAGAGGACTAGAAGTAATGCAGCATTGTTTTGAGTAAGGAGGTCGGAGGTTGCGAGAAATTACGATAAGTATACATAATGTATTTGCATAACTCCTTAGGTGACCTAAATCTCTATTCAGGTGCTTCACTTGTACCACGGAGCTCGAGCCCATGGCCATTTTCATCAAATACATTCACCTTGACCTCGGTCGATAAAGACGAGCACCTTCCCCACTTGGCCAACTTTCGCGGCAGGTAGATTAATAGGTAACCTGGTGAGTTACTCATTTTTAGGTCCCTCCATTTCCTTACGTGAACCTCTCCATCAGAGATATTCACAGTTACGCTACGATTAGTACCTTTGCACTCCTCTGACTCAAATTATTTAGTTGCGCCTTGAACCAACCTTGAAATCATTGCTGAACTTGCCTGTAATTCACAAAGCCTGGAACTTACTTGCGACCAACTTTACTTTATCCCCTTACTGAATGACACTTAAAAAAAATTTTTAGACTCACTCGTTCTTTAAAGAAATCGCTATGTCCCCCTGGATTTGTCTTTTCTGTGCATACTCATGCTGATAGTTATGCATGTCGTCACTCATAATATCGACATGCTTCCTGCACAACATTTGTTGAGTGCGTGCAAAGTAGTTTATCTCTGAAAGGGTCCTCTCAAGTTTTTTAGTATTCTTATTAATACTAATAATAGTGTGGCAATCATTGTCGGGATGTAACCTAAGCATGGTCACTCAACTAGTTTTCCGGGGTTTGGTTTAGCTCCCCAGCCCCCTGCATTACGGACGTTTGATTGACGTAGCAAAGCACCTGGTGCATATCGCGCTAACCTTTTAGTGCATATTTCTCTTAAATTATTAATTCAGACCTTTTACCGACGGATAACCGAGCTTCCAAAGCACTTGTTTATCGCAGCATTCGCTGGGTCTTTGCGAAGGTTAAGGTGGCAGTGTTCCATTTTGTCTTTCTTTAATCAATTTCTTTTGCTAAGCTTTCTTACCACTGCAGTCGCTTTTCCCGCCTAGTAAAACTCCTATTACGTGCGCCTAGCTTAACTGCATGTCTCACTTACATTATCAACTCGGAATCTTCTACCGATGGATAACCGTTAGGGATTTTTTGTAGAATACCGTCAGTGGAAAGATTTGATGCGGGCTCATACGTGTGTAAAGCTGCGAACGGACTCGGCTCCTTCTCAAGTGGCACAAATCTTGCCCCTATAAGTAAGAGAAAAATGAGATGCTGAACAGTTTTACCCTTAGCACGAGCTCATGTGTTTATACCTGCTTTGTTCAATTGCGTTAACTACGATCAACAGCAGTCAAAATTACAGCTAATTACTGCTACAATTGGTCGCTTTGACGAATCCACAATATCTCAGCGGCCCAAGATCTGCGTTTTCCCAGTTATACCCACGCGTATTTTAGAGAGGCTTTTTCGAAGCCCGAGCTAGTCGTGGACGCACTTCTGTGTAAAGAAATTGCTTAACCTTTGTAGCTGGTCGGCCTCCAAAGTCGGTCAAGGTGACCATCAGCAAGCAAACCGGCGAAGGAAGCCCGCGTCTCGGTGGCCAGCTCGTTCTCCTTTGCCAAGCCGACGGCGCTCCCGCTCCTAGCTATTCGTGGAGTAGAATCAGCGGCGGTCAGACCGGTCCTTTACCGGCCACTGCTATCGTCGACGGCTACAAGCTAACGTAAGTGACGGTCACAGGCTGAGACTCTACCTAAGTCTACATGTGTCGAGCAAACCTTCGCGAGCGAGCGAGGCATCTGTCAACAGTTCTAGCGTCAGACTTTAACCTACACTTTTCATTGGTAGCTGAAATTCAGAAGGATTTTCTTGCTGTCAAATTGAGCCATAGACAAATTATAGATACCCGTGGTCCAGGAAAGACTTGCTGCATTTGCGAGAAAGACAGATGATAAGATGCCATCGAGTTAGTCACAAATAAAAATGGATTGAAGCAAAGGGATACCATGGGAAGCACATATGTTGAGATATTATCAAACGCCGAAAGGGACTTGCCCCAAAAAAGGGTGCACAGGAAGCGATGGATAGAAAGTGATGGATGGGTACAGCCAGTGATGCACAAAAAAAGAAGACGAACTTGAAACCTACTCCGGTAGACGAAGACGACTTTAGACCTTGTATCGTATTTATCATAGTCTTTGTTGCTGCATTGGTTCGATGAAACTATTTTTGAGAAACTCAAAATAACTGTCGTTGATTATAGTTGTATAAATGTCATGCCCGCAAAGCCCGCTCTTTCTTGCGTTACCATCGTGAGAAACTTGTTCGGCACCCGCAACCACACACTATTCAGCATGCTCTTTTTATTGGCTAGCTCTTTTTATTTATTTTATATTCATATATATTTATTTGTATTTATTATTTCTTTGTAATACCTTTCGAATCAACAAATAAATGCCCTTTCCTCCATGATGCTTAACTCTTCAAGTATTTTCTCCGATAAAGACTCATGCAACGTGAATGGCAGATCACGAAGCTATCGAGTTCATTGTATGACCAAACCGCATAAGGGTTAAAGAAATTTCATGGCACGTACTAGGTGACTGCACCCCATCCTTGATTATCCTTTACCATCATTTTAAATTTTAATCGGGAGGTGGAGAATTAGTCCCACATATCCCAAATAGTAGTGATCAACTGGTGTCCGGGGGTTTAATGAACCATCAGTGCTAAGATTTACGAAGCAGTTGCCAGTGAATATATCGCAGTCCTTTTTTTAGAATTCCGAGCCTGCAGACAGAGGATGCTGGCTTGTACGTTTGCACAGCTCTTAACCAACACGGATCGTCCACTGGTTTCATAAGCATTTCTGCAAGCGTTACAGGTAAGAAACTGCTGTGATTGATTTTTCAGGTTGTCTTTATGGCGAGAACACACGTTAATGTGCTTAGAATACTTTTTCAAGTCTTACTTTGAACAGCATGGTAAGAACTAGAAACATCAAATCTACGGTTGGAGACTTGCAGATGATTAATCGGACTTGCTCTTCATTCTTTTGCCTTATGATTAGAGTTGAAATTCCTTGCTATACTGACTCTTGCTGTTGAGCCATGCAATGTAACGTCTGCCGCCAAGTGGCTACTTGTCGTCAGCTTAGACTTTACCAACATGGCAGCAGCAGCAGCCCTCTGTCTCTGCTAGATATTCAGAGCAACGTTTTTCTTTTTTGCCAGCATTTGGCAGCATTCCAGATGTCGTTTAAAGTCGTCAATCCGTGCAACGAACATTCGATAGTCGAGGTGGACGTTATGTTATCGTTCAAACTGGTTTTACGATTGAGTTAAGGTGCTCATTAATTGAGCCAGAAGTATGCCATTATCTTTCTGGAATACTTTCTCTCTCTCTCTCTCTCTCTCTCTCTCTCTCTCTCTCTCTCTCTCTCTCTCTCTCTCTCTCTCTCTCTCTCTCTCTCTCTCTCTCTCTCTCCTTCTCTCTCTCTCTCTCCACTTGATATGTGTGTCGTAGCAGCACCAAGCAGGACAGACAGGGCTTCCATGCCTGGAATTCCTGTGCTATCTGCTGTGTGCCCGTAAGACACCTATATGTTTATTACTTCGTTTAGATAATCTTGTCAGATTTATTGTGAAATCTTTGGGGATCCGGCTCACTACTACTGGAGTACTGCATCCCAATGGTGGATCCTCATTCCTACGTGGCTCCAAGGTGACCGTCAAATGCATCACCACTGGTGATGCTACTCTCCAGCTACAGTGGCGAAAAAACGGTCAGGTCCTGCAAAGCGATGCCTCTCCAGGCGAAGCGGTATTGACGTGAGTTTTTCATTCACTCGTGGCTGTTGATGATACCTTCTTGCTTGCACTGAAACCAGCGTCGTTTTTTACGCTGTTTCCGAAAGCAGAGAAATTTGCCAGTGGAATCTTTAAATCAGATAAGGTTTTATGCTCGCAAATTGTCGCACCCTCACCAAACGTTCTGTGCACAGAGATGAAATCACTGGGTTCTTTGTTTGTAGTGCACCATTTTGGGATTTGACTAATTAGTCCTACGTTTTGGCAAGGCCATATGCCATACATTTAAATTGAGACACTTTGAACTGATGTGCCTTCTTATCATCTACACTTCTGCTACTGATGTCCGTTTGTAGTGCAATTTAAACTGGTACTGGTTCTCGCTATTCAATCTCTCATCCCTGGCCGATTTCATCGGGATTCATGAACTTCTTTGTGAAGGCGCTGCAAACTCTTAAAGTGCAATAACTAATTATGAATGATATTCATGAATAAAAGCTATTTCTAACTCTTAAGGAACTCAAGCTTTGAGGTTGACGGGGTTGCGGTTAGGAACACATCGTGAAATTTCTAGGTTATCACGCGTCTCCACTGACGACTCGGGTGTGTACGTATGCCAGGCGGTGGCTTCCGGAGTGGGCATCATTTTATCTGGCCAGTTCAACCTAACCGTGCCAGGTAAGTCATTAATTACAGTAACGCTGAAAGGGTAAGCATGCTCCTGCTGCTCCTACACTGTCGGCAGCGAATGTAAATGTGCACATGCATGCTTTTTCAGCAGAGGAAACTTCGCGTGCAAGCGTTGTGAGTCATGACGGGTGAAAGGTATAGCTTGAAGGCTGTCTCGATGCATCTTAGGAAACATAACGACCTCTGAACCACTTTTGCTGCAGGCGTACCAAGACAGGCGTGTAACGCCTTGCGAAGCTCTTGCCGGCAGTGAAGTTTTTTAATTGGCGAATTGTGCCCGCGTTTGAGCATAATCGCAAAACGTCTCTCATTTACTCGCTGCAGAGACGTACCCGCCGGTCAATGTGAACGTTACATTCAGCAGTGGCTATTCTGGAGGTAGAATTTACGTTGGCGACCGACTGAGGCTAATTTGCGGAGCCAGCGGATTTCCGACACCTACTTATTCGTGGATCCGAATCAAGGGCAGTCAGACCATTCCGCTGCCCACTTCGGCTATCGTCAACGCCAATACGCTCGAGTGAGTTAAGGATGAATTGTGTCACAAACTTGTGCAGCAGCAATGAAACCGTTACATGCCCGCCCGACGACACGTCCAGGCTAGTTTTTCAAAGTTGTTGCACCCGATTGGCTTGCTCTGGTGTCTCGTTCGAAGTTGACCATTAGAATCTGCACCAGTGTAAGCCAATCATCTCGGAGAAGCGGCTGATGAGAGTAAATGCCCACTGCAAAGTGGATAAAAAATCTCCCTTTCGTGAAGTGACGCGGCTGTGTACGCAGCAGTCTGACGGCTTTCCGAGTCGAGGGCAGGGCTACAGCGGTAATAAACTGATGCGACATTCTGAGCGTATGCAGAAATCGGGTACTACGCTTCTGATTGGTAGTTATCATTATTCAGATCAGAAGAACTAAATGTCTCTTTGATTGTCTACTTTCTCGGCTGATTAGTATTTGGTCCACATTTTTAGAGTAAAGCGCACAAGCATATCTTAAGCGAATGAAAAGAAGTCACTGGAGATTAAGAGATGTAGACCAATAGGTAAAATGATGAGTAACTCACTTTGCGGTTTCTATATGTTTTCACTTCAGCCTCCCCATGAGGGCTATTTTCCAAATAGGCAGGGATTCGTTACGTCCGGTCTTCTCACTCTGGTCGTTTAGCTATGCGCCAAACCAACCTTGAACTCGGCGCTGACCTTGCCTTTAGTCGGCATGCTCTCAAAGCCAGAAACTTACTGGCTAGCGACATCTCTTCATTCTCTTACTTGACAACATTTAAAAAAAGGAATTAAAAACGTGCCTGTTTATCACAACTCTCTCTGGGTCCACCTGTATTTTTCTTTGTGTGTTCATGCGTGCTGACAGTGAAAATTGCTACTCACCGTAACTATATGCTCCGATTACAGCATTCGTAAAGAGATATATATATTTCTGTGACGGGGTTACGTGGAAGTGTCATCGATATTGTAATTAATTTTATAGCCATCGTCATCGAGATAAAGCGATAAGCCTCAGGATATGCGCTTGAGTAGTATGTCCAGCTGTCCTGAATTAGACTCAACTCTTCGCCCTGCATAACGATTGTTTTATCAGTGGTGTAGCAACATTGCTAGTGTATATCGCTAACCAGAGTGCATGGCTCACTTGAAATAAAATTTGGAACATTCTGCTATGAACGGATAACCGGCTGGGTCTTTTTCTTGTAGAATACCGTCGGTCGCAAGCCTTGATTCGGGCACATATGTGTGCAAAGCTGCGAACACACTCGGCTCTTCCTCAGGAGGCACAAGTCTCGCCCCTCTACGTAAGACGAAGCCGGATGTTGCACGGCTGTACCCTTGATGGGAGCTCGCATGCTTTTACCTGCCATGTTCAATTTCCGCCATTAGCCGCAACAACGACTGCAGAGTTTGCTCTGATGAATGCACAATTTTTTTTCCAGTTGCTCAATAATTGCATTTCTAGCGTTAGCTCCGTTTACCTCTAAGAAGCTTCTTTTCCAAGCCCGAGCTATTCGTGGACGCACTTCTGTGTAAAGAAATTGCTTAACCTTTGTAGCTGGTCGGCCTCCAAAGTCGGTCAAGGTGACCATCAGCAAGCAAACCGGCGAAGGAAGCCCGCGTCTCGGTGGCCAGCTCGTTCTCCTTTGCCAAGCCGACGGCGCTCCGGCGCCTAGTAATTCGTGGAGTAGAATCAGCGGCGGTCAGACCGGTCCTTTACCGGCCACTGCTATCGTCGACGGCTACAAGCTAACGTAAGTGACAGGCACAGACGCACGTCACGACAGAAGCGTGGACATCACATTAGAGTGGTCGAGCGTCAGACGTTAGATTTAGTGAGACTGCTAGCAACCGAGAAATTTTCGGATGCTTAGCGAGACTTGCGCCGACAACGGGATAGGCAGAAAGCAATGGACCAAAAGAGAAACTCTGAGGAATAATTTGAGCAACACTCGAAATAATAATGAGTTGCAAAGCTAGTCAATTATTGATAATTATTTTTCAGATACTGTGTCTTTTTTATTGTTTTGTTTACTCGTTAGTCTCTGTTGCTGCGTGTGCAGGAAAAACTAGCTATTTTTGAAGCTCAAAACAATAGTTTGCTATAATAGTGGTCGTGTAAAATGCAATGCACAAAAAACGTGCTCTCTTTGGTTACTATTTTTATAAATGTGTTCATCATACGAAAATAAACAAAGCAGCTCACTATTTTGAATGGGAGTACCATATTAATTTAAGAGCGCACTTTTCTGCAGATGGCCTGAGTCTGTCCACTCGGTTTGTCCGTTAATGGCTACTGTCTTGTGAATGGCAGACTAAGTAACTCGGAAATGAAATTTATGTGCACAGCATAAGGTTTGAGAAATTGTATGGCACGTTCTTCAAGAAGCACTTAATCAATGTTTATTCCTAACGATCGTTTCTCAATCTAGTCTAGGGCAGTTTGTTGCACTTAGCTTGAATCGCTGTGAGCAACGACTGCCCAGGGATTTTAAGGACTAGCTGCATCAAAATTGGCGAATCACTTGCCGGTGAATATATCGCAGTTTTCTTTGTAGAATTCCGGGAGTTCAGAAAGAGGATGCTGGCTTGTACGTTTGCACAGCCCTTAACCAATACGGTTCGTCCTCTGGTTACATAAGCGTCGTTGCCAGCGTCGTAGGTAAGAATCCAACGTTATTTTGAAGGTTGTGTTTATAAGGAAAAGCACACGTGCACGCTCTCGGAGCTTTCTTTGAGTCTTATTTTGAGCAGCAGTGTAAGAACTATCAACTTCAAATGCATGCTCGAACGTCAATAAAACAATAATTACTTCATGCTGACACATACATGCGTCAGATTATTAGAGGCGAAATTTCTTGCTATTTCGACCGTTGTTTCCATGCCAAGAAATTTTACGTTAGCATCCCAGCTCCTTACTTCTAGAAGTTATCGATCGATAGCCCTCCATCTCTACTAGATACAGAGCGCAAGCTCTGGCTCTCCTGCAGTCTCCTGAGACAGCATGTCGACTTTTGCTTTACGTTGTCGATTGTCCAAGGGTCGAAGTGGGCGTTCCCGTTCAAACTGATTTTAGGACCTAGATCAGGTGCTCTTGTATAATTTTAGACGTATTCTAGTATCTTTCTGGAGTATTCCCTCTCTCTCTCTCTCTCTCTCTCTCTCTCTCTCTCTCTCTCTCTCTCTCTCTCTCTCTCTCTCTCTCTCTCTCTCTCTCTCTCTCTCTCTCTCTCTCTCTCTCTCTCTCTCTCTCTCTCTCTCTCTCTCGTATGTACGCTTCGTAGCAGCACCAAGCAGAACAGACAATAGGGCTACCGTGCCTGGAATCCCTGTGCAGTCTGCTCCTGGTTGTCATTGCACTTATCTGTTTATTACTTCGTATAGGTAATGCTATCAGCATACTTGTGCAACCTTTGGGGCTCCAGCTCACTGTTACTGGGGTACAGCATCCCAACGGTGGCAACTCGTTCCTCCGTGGCTCCAAAGTGACCATCACATGCCGCACCACTGGTGATGCTACTCTCCAGCTACAATGGCGAAGGAAAGGCCAGCTTCTGCAAAGCGATGTATCGCCTGGCCAGGCTGTATTGAAGTGAGTGCATTCACGCGTAGTTACGGATCATATATTCTTGCTCGCACCGACAACAGTGTCGTTGTTGTCGCTATCTGCTCATACCACACTGTGATGTTTGCCAGTGGAACCTTCTACTCAGATAAGTGGTTGAGGCTCGCTGATGCTCGCACTCTTTCCAAACGCACATTTTCATAGAAATGAAATCGCTGTTTACATTCTCCGTTGCATCCTACTTTTAAATTTGCTTTAGCAGTGCTCTGTTTTTGGCTAGGTCATATGCCTAAAATGTTTATCATCCCTTATGCCGTCGTCACACGCCCCCAGCATTTAGGCGTCAACTGCTACATTTTACATCCCATGGCCGTGCACTGGCAAGTGGTTCGCTCGGTTTAATCTCCTAACACTATCACTTGGCTCACCTGTAAATAAAATTTCTGGGTCCGCGTATCTATGAAGTAACTGCTCCGTCAGGTTTGTACGTACTGAAACTGTGCTAGCTTAATCTGAGTTATGGCCAAAGAACTAAAACAATATTTAACTCTATAGAAAAATATTCGGCTGTGGGTGCCCTCGATTTCCAGTAAGTAAAGAGCGATAACATTTTTAGGCTCTCAAGTGTCTCCACAGATGACTCGGATGTCTATGTATGCCAAGCACTGGCTTCCGGAGTGGGCGCCATTTTATCCGGCCAGTTCAAGCTCACCGTGCCAGGTAAGTAATTAACGACAGTAATAGTGCTCAACGGGTAAACATTCTCCTGCTTCTCTTGGGCTCTCCGTAGCAGAAACGCAGAGGAGAGCACCTTGTTGGGCACGTACGGCATACGATTCCATGTAAACGGTTTTGCGATGCATGCGTACGGAATAATAACATTTGGTTTGGATGGGCTTTTTCTGCCGAGGTAATAAGCCGAGCTTCAACGCCTCGCACAGTCCATGCCGGCCGTGAAGCGTTACTGGGTGTGATGGGCACTCTTCGAGCCAGAACAACGTTTCGTAGCAACGATCGCCTAGCAACGCTTCTCGTTTACTCGCTATAGAGACCTACCCGCCAGTCAATATTAGCATCAAGGTCGACAGTGGTCGCGCTGGAGGTAGCGTTTACGCTGGCGACCGACTGAGGCTAATTTGCGAAGCCAGCGGATTTCCGGCTCCTAGCTATTTGTGGATCCGAATTAAGAGCAGTCAGACCGTTCCGCTGCCTACTTCGACCATCGTCAATGCCAGAATCCTCGAGTGAGTCTGCGATGCGTGCGTGCGCTGCATTACGAGCTTGCGAAGCAGCATTGTAGCCAATTCTTCACATGCTCAGCGAAACATTCAGGCTGTATTTTAAACAATACTTTACCCATTCATATATTCCTCTAGTTTCTCTTTCGCAGTTGACCAGTAGAATCCGCTCTATTGTAAGCTATATCGCTGGACAAAGCTGCTAATGAGAGTGTAAGCGTCTTTAAAAAGTGGATCAAAATTTTCCCCCCTCTCTTACGTGTGCGTACGAGGGCTTGCGTACGACACAGCGTGACGCCGGTCGTTGTCGCCGGAAGTCGTCGAGAGCAGAGAGCGAGTACCAATAAACTGCATACCATTCGAAGCCTGCTTGGCGAAAGGTAATTACTGTTCTGCTTGGTAATTATCATCATTCAAGTGAGAGGGTGAAGGTTGCTAGAGAGTAAAATAGGTCCAACCCTAGATAAACAGACGGTTAACTCACTTTTAGGTCTCTCCATTATCTTATTCCGACCCATATTAGCTATTTCCCAATCTGGCTAAGATTTCTAGCGTCTGCTCCGTTGACTCAAGTCGTTTAGCTATGCCACTAACCAACCCCGAACCCGATTGAGACCTCACCAGTAGTTCATACAACCCCAAAGCCTGGAACTCACTCCAAACTGCCGACAAAACCTCCCGTGACTTGACATCATTTGTAAAGAAGCGTTAAACGCACTTGTTCCACACAGCATTCACAGGGTCAGCAGGAATTGTACTTTTTGTATATTTATGCTAGAAGTATTCACGTTATCACTCTTCATAATATATTCTTCTCTTGCAGCATATAGTAGTGCCTAAAAACTGATTTAGTTGTCTGAGGACGCCATCCAAATATAATAATAACATTAACGTTATTATCGTCATTGCCTTCACCCCTAAGCGTGAATACTCGAGTAGCAGTAATTAGAAAAATGATACATTTGCATAGTGCCCTCATAGAACTTAATCTCTTTGTAAGCACTTTACATGTGATGTAGGGGGAAGCATGATCAAATAATTATTGGTAGCGTGCACATAGTCAGCAAGCATAGCACATAGTCAGCAAGCATAGCACATAGTCAGCAAGCATAGCACATAGTCAGCAAGCATAGCACATAGTCAGCAAGCATAGCACATAGTCAGCAAGCACAGCACATAGTCAGCAAGCACAGCACATAGTCAGCAAGCATAGCACATAGTCAGCAAGCATAGCACGTAGTCAGCAAGCATAGCACGTAGTCAGCAAGCATAGCACGTAGTCAGCAAGCATAGCACGTAGTCAGCAAGCATAGCACATAGTCAGCAAGCATAGCACATAGTCAGCAAGCATAGCACATAGTCAGCAAGCATAGCACATAGTCAGCAAGCATAGCACATAGTCAGCAAGCATAGCACATAGTCAGCAAGCATAGCACATAGTCAGCAAGCATAGCACATAGTCAGCAAGCATAGCACATAGTCAGCAAGCATAGCACATAGTCAGCAAGCATAGCACATAGTCAGCAAGCATAGCACGTAGTCAGCAAGCATAGCACGTAGTCAGCAAGCATAGCACATAGTCAGCAAGCATAGCACATAGTCAGCAAGCATAGCACATAGTCAGCAAGCATAGCACATAGTCAGCAAGCATCGCACATAGTCAGCAAGCATAGCACATAGTCAGCAAGCATAGCACGTAGTCAGCAAGCATAGCACATAGTCAGCACGCTGAAGCACGGTTAGCGGTGATGTGCAATGTCAGCACGCTGAAGCACGCAAAGGACGATCCACGAGGATTCACTCATGCCATGATAACCGTGCGCGTTTTAAGCTTCTTTTTAAATTTTGTTAAGTCAGGTCAGGGAATGTCTTGAGGTCAGTCAAGAGTAAGCTCCAGCCTTGAGAGTATACGAAATGTACGTCTCCTAAGGATTTGAGACTCTTTCGAGATACAGCTAAGCGATTTGAGTCACAAAATCTGGTGCTACAATGCTTGACTTGTTGGGGGAGTAGTTCAGATAGGTAGGCTGGAACCAGAGAATGGGGAGACCTAAAAGAGAGTGGCAGAATCTTGAATTCGATCTGCTTCTTGATTGGAAGCCATTGCTGCTCGGCGGAAACTGGTTCGATTTAGCAACTGCGACGCTCACGATAGACAGGCCTAGCTTCACAGTGTTGCACCAAATGTAAGCGCCTGATTACACTGGCCGGTAGACCAGCAAGCACTGATTTATGGAAGTTGAACACAGCAACAACAAGTTGTCACAATGCATCGACCAATTTGGATATATTTTCTCCGTTAAAGTTGGCCCGAATTTGAGCAATGTTATGTAGCTAAAAGTATTTAGCCTTGACTGTGGAGCTGATGTGGTAATCTTGCGAAAGGTCGCATTGGAAAAGGACACCTATATATATCGTGTGGTTGCAATAGAAGATATGCTGTCAGAGCCGATTTTGAGCATTAAGCTTTCACATTTCTATGCCACATTTGGTATACAACCCACAACTAGTAAATTGCTGTTATTGTCATTCAGTTTGAGGAGGCTTGCTGTCATCCATGTGTGGGTGTCAGAAATACATGCAGCAAGGGAGTTCAGCGGATTTTTTGTGCTGGAGGGCTGAGAGGGATGACCTTTGTCCATTCTCGTCAATACTCTGGAGTCTCCGACAAAGATATGGCCTGAACAATTGCAAGTCAGTGCCTCTGATGACCAAGCGAGATGAGAGGCGCTCGAGAAGGACTCTGTGGTAAATTTAACGAAACTCTGCCGAAAGCTCAAACCAAACAACCAGAGAGACTTCACTTAAGTCGGCATTCCTGAGAAGATACCCGAAGCAATGCTTGACTCTGTGGAGTGATTAGCTCTAAAATCAGACTGGAACTTACTAATTTTGTCTGAAGTTTCCATATAAGAGTTCAGCTGGTATACCAATACTGGTTGCATATTTCTTCGATCTGAACAGTAGAGGCGACACTTGGCGGAAGCTGCTGCAGTTCTTTGTACTTGTATTGCTTTCTTAATTATCAGCCTAAAACAGCCTTTTTGAAAGGTGTAGAGACATGATCTGACGCTAAGGACAAATTTGTGATGTTGGTTAAGAATAGCATCAGAACATCTATGCATCGTTGAAATAGGAAGGAGGGAATAAAGTTTATATGACCAGTAGGCTTCTTTGACTGGGAGATTAATTTCAGAATGAGGTAACTTGAGTCCTCTTTGAATGTGATTGAGATGAGATTGAGATTGAATTGAAATTGAGATGCTGCACGGAATTTAGAGGGAGAGAAAGAGATAGATAGAGAGAAGTTCTGTGCGGTTGTTATTGAGCGACCGAAGTCCAAAGAGGATGTTGCTACCTTAAGGATGGACCCGGTGGTCTTTTCTATCTTGCTGACAAAGAAGCTAGAGAAGCGATTGGCTGGATCAAAACTATGATCATTATGTAATAAGCTGACCTCTGAGCGGTTAAGGAAATGTTTGGTGGTAGATATCAGCATTTTTTATTATGCAACTTTAATTCAACAATATTTTAATGGAATTTAGACTTGGCCTTTGCACGGATTGATTGGCAAGATCGGCAGTCATCCCCATACGCCTCTCGATGGAAACTCATTAAGTGTGTTGTCAAGTATCGTTTTGTAATATTCTACCAATTATCACAGGTTGGGAGGGAAATTGAGCAGCTGAGGCGGAAAAGGATATTTTCTCTTTGGCAGCATCGATGTCAAGGCTCTTGAGGTTTCGCAATTCACAGACCATTTTGAATGTGGAGGGAAGGCACACAGATTGTAAACTGAATGGGATCCGCATGTGATTACAGGAGAACAATTTGGTAATAATAAGGGATGATGGCATATACTTGTGGGAGAATAATTTATTGAGTATGTGTGTGACCCTCACCGTTAGTGGGTTCATGCACATGAACCACAAAAGTAAATGAGAGAGTCAGTGCAAGAAACCCATCGATAAGGTGTCATTTTAGTTTTCAAAAGGAATTTTACAATCTCCCTTAATGATGAAAGATCGATTCCTTGTACGCAGAATCAAAATAAGATCAGAGAAATCTGAGATAAAGGAGGACTTGATACCTAGGGGCGATAGATTATTTTCACCTTTGGCAGATCTTTTTACACCAGGCAGTCTAGGATTAGACTAAGCTCTCTACCCTGTATGGCGATCGTGTTATGGGTGCAATCTAGTTACTGCACATCACGAACATAACGAGAGTACATGGCTCACTCGAATGGAAATAATAATAATAATACTTTTGTGTGGCATTCTCGCGGAACTTAATCTCTCTCTCTCTCTCTCTCTCTCTCTCTCTCTCTCTCTCTCTCTCTCTCTCTCTCTCTCTCTCTCTCTCTCTCTCTCTCTCTCTCTCTCTCTCTCTCTCTCTCTCTCTCTCTCTCTCTCTCTCTCTCTCTCTCTAAGCACTGTATTTATGCTCTTAAGGGGGCATTATCCTCTGGAACCTTCAGCGTATTCGTGGATAACCGTCTGCGTCCTGCTTTGTAGAATACCGTCGGTCTCAAGCCAAGACGATGGCGGATATGTATGCAAAGCTGTGAACACACTCGGCTCTTCCTCGAGTGGCGTAAATCTTGCCATTTTAGGTAAGAGGAAGGCCGAAGAAAAATGTTTCACTAGACCCTTTGATTAATGCACATTTTCTCGGCTGTTTAAGATCTGCACCCGCAAGTCCCGCTATCTTTATAACAACTTATTTTTAGCCCGACTGATTCTCCAACACTCTTATTTTCAAAGACATCGCTCAATTTTGTAGTTGGTCTGCCTCCAAAATCGGTCAATGTGACCGTCAAAAACCAGCCCGGCGAAGAAAGCATGCCTGGCGGCGGCCAGCTCATTCTCATTTGCCAAGCCGACGGCACTCCTGTTCCTAGTTATTCATGGGGAAGAATCGGCGGTGGTGAGATCGTTCCTTTGCCGGCCTCAGCTATCATCGACATCAACAAGCTGACGTAAGTGATAGGCATAGACACACGTTGAACGAGGCACTGACATCACACTAGAGCTCCACAGAGTTCGAGCTTAATATCGCTGCAGTTGCATGTAACCGACATTCGAAGTGATGGGTTGAGCCCAGGTGAGAAACCAAAATATACGCGTTGTCCTGCAAAGACTAGCTACGAGTAAGATAGATTGAGAGAGCCGCCGACTTGTGCGACGGCGAAAGAAAGAGAAGAAATAGAGGGATACAGTAAGATTGCGAGTATTCGGGACAGATTTTGACACCGAAAGAGACTCACTCCGACAACTGGACTGACAGAAAGCGATGGACAGTTAGAATTAGACGCATAAAGAAGACAAACTGCAAAGCTAGTCTGTTATTGAAGAAGATTTTAAGGCCTTTGCCGTGTTTTTAATTTATTTACTCCCTGATTTTTGTTGCAATATTGCTTGGATAAAGCCATTTGTTTTGAGAAGCTCAAAGCAATTATTTGCAATGTTAGTTGTCATATTTCTACACTACGCGAAAAGCCTGCTCACTCTTGTTTCGCTATCGACAGAAAAGTGTCTGTCATCCACAAACGCACAAAACAGCTTGCTCATTTAAGACTGAAATTCGAACCTCTGTACGCTCTTTCCAGTGTAATGTCTGATTCTGCTTCTGTGGTTTCTCAATTAATGGCTTGTGTTACACGATAGGTAAACCGTGGAGTTATAGAATGACACATATCTGCGCAGCATAAGGGTTGAAGAAATTGTACGGTACTTACTGTGTGCAAGTTACTGATCCTTGTTTATTCATGACAATCGTTTTTAAAAGAGTTTGGGGCATTTAGTGACAGATAACTTGAATCGCTATGAGCAACTACTAACTATGAATTATAATCATTATTTGGCAAAGATTGGTGAAGTTGTTGCCAGTGAATAAACTGCAGTCCTCTTTGTAGAATTCCACGCATGCAAGCAAAGGATGCCGGCTTGTACGTTTGCACAGCTCGCAATCAGCACGGTTCGTCCTCCGGTTTCTTGAACACCGTGGCTAGCGGTGAAGGTAAGAAAACATGATATGATTTTAAAGTCCTCTTTGCAAGCGAGAGCGCACGTGAATGTGCTTATAACACTTTTTAAGTCTTACTTTAAACCGTAGTGTAAGAATTAGCTGCTTCACATTTGAGTTTGGAAACTTATGTACGATTGTTAAATATTACTCTTCATTCCTGTGATTTATTATTCGAGGTGATAATACTTGCAATGTTGACTTTTTTCGAGCAACGCAATTTAACGTCCGCAGCCGAGCAGCAACTTTCCGTGCTTGTAGACGTCACCGAGCTGGTAGCAGCAGCGCTTGATCTCTGCTTGATTTACGATGCTAGCTCTGACTATCAGCAGAATTAGTCAGCATGCCGATTGTTGTTTTAAGTCGCCAATCCTTGCATCAATCGTCCAACAATTGACGTGGGCGTTCACGTTCAAGGTGGTTTAGGACCCAGCTCAGGGCCCCTTGTACGCTGGTACCTCTCTCTCTCTCTCTCTCTCTCTCTCTCTCTCTCTCTCTCTCTCTCTCTCTCTCTCTCTCTCTCTCTCTCTCTCTCTCTCTCTCTCTCTCTCTCGTTTATGAGTGTTTCTCAGCAGCCCTTAACAGGACAGACAATAGGTCTGCCGTTCCTGGAATCCCCATGTGATCTGCTTTTTGTGGCTTGTTTGCACTTACCTGTTCATTATTGGTGTAGGTAATGCTATCAGCATATTTTGGCGATCTTTGGGGCTCGAGCTCGCCGCCACTGGGGCGCTGCATCCCAACGGCGGCAAGTCGTTCCTACACGGCTCGAAGGTGACGATCTCGTGCCGTGCCACTGGGAACGCTGCTCTCCAGCTCGAGTGGCGAAAGAACGGCCTGCTGCTGCAAAGCGATGCATCGTCTGGCCAAGCTGACTATCGGTACGGTATGCAACCGCACGAGTGCCTCGTCTAAAGGCGCCTGGCAGGCTCTACTACAGCCTATCAGGGTGTGCGTTGCATTTGCCTGCTGTGAACTTGTTTTCCGAATCCTCAAACTAGTAAAGGCTTACATTTAAAAACATTTTAACTTAAAATAGCTTTTTTTAATCTCGCACTTATCAATTCATTTAATTAAGAAGCCGGTACTTGGTGTCTTCGGTATGATGGGTCATTTTTGTGAGATACCAAAGTCCGTCAGTTGAAGCTCAATTAAAGGTCGTTCGGTCCCTTAAGTGTTCTGTCGGCATCTTCCAATGATGACACGTGCTCTTTCTTCTTGCAGTACATTTTGGGCACGTTACTTTGGTCGCCAGCGATCACATTTTTGTCCTCAATTCGGCCTGTTAGCTTGATCACTGTGCTCATGCACAGTCGAGCTTGGGTATTGTTATCTGTTCTTTATGAATCTCTCCATTAACGTCCTGCGTTTCTCGACAGTGCTACTATCGGTTGTTCATATTGATTGTTGCCATTTGGCTACATTTGTAGTTTTAAAAGCATCTCTTCTAAAGACTCGGGTGAATATGTATGCCAAGCAGTGGCTTCTGGACTGGGAACCATTTTATCTGGCCAGCTCACGATCACCGTGCCTGGTAAGGATCAGTAGCGAATCAATGCTCAATGGGTAGCTATACCCAAGAGTCTGTTGTGCTATCCGCATGGCAGCTCTGCAGCAACGACAGACGTTAGCAGTAAAAGATTTTAATGCAGCCTTTGTGGGTTTTAGCTTTTGGAAGCATGAGCTCTTCGATGTTCTATCGTATGACTAAGAATTATTTTTTTTCGGAAATTCGGTATCCAGTTCCTCAGCCGTGATGGTCAACACAATCTATCCTGGCTATCTACAGCATTCAATGTTTCATTGGTGCCATTATATTGGCTCGACGTGTTCGTACATTCTCTCTCTCTAATATATTTTGTAGAGTCGTACCCGCCATCAAATGTAACAGTTACCGTCGTGGGAAGCGGTACTGGTGGTAGTATTGCTGCCGGCGACCGGCTCAGCCTAATATGCGAGGCTAACGGCAACCCAGCTCCTAATTACACCTGGACCAGAATCGAAGGCAGTCAGACAATTCCTTTACCACTTACAGCCGTCGTCAATGGAAATAAGATTGAGTAAGTCAGAACAGAAGAGAACTACAACTAAGACCCTCTCTCTCTCTCTCTCTCTCTCTCTCTCTCTCTCTCTCTCTCTCTCTCTCTCTCTCTCTCTCTCTCTCTCTCTCTCTCTCTTCTTCCCTCCATTGCCCGCGATAAAAGGGATGACGGCTGGAAATTAAAGCGTTTTTTGCAAATATTTATTTAAAGCAGTGTCTCGGGATTATTAGGGTTGAAGAAGCTACACCGATGCCAGTTGGTGGGCTTGAAAAATTACCAAAGAGCAAAGAATATTCATGGGAAGTTAGAATAAATTCTAAGCACACTCTTTATCACTTCAGGATCTATTTTGTGCTGCACGGTGATAAGCAAGAGATCATGCGTCAACTCCCGGTCACATCGGAAACTCAGTAAAAAGTTTGAACTTGCATGTCTATCCATATAAATATTGTCAGTAAGAGTGGCTGAAATTGGATTCTCTTGTGCCTGCTATGATCCCGACTAATTAGTATAGCCTAGCATTTCAAAAGCTATGCAGACACAGCCATATCGCTTGAGTTAGGGGATCTTGCTAGACTGGCCGATATATTGACCATTGTGGAGCAAGATATGCAGATGTACATGGGCCCACAGATAAATAGACAACAGACTGATAAACATAGAATAGCTGAAAAAGCTTGGGAGAGACCATAAGCAGGCAATGGACGACCACAAAGTAGTGATGGTAACACAAAATAAACCGACAGCTTAACCCTAAAATAAAATTAATAATAAGACATTTGTATAACACTATAAGAGAAATAATTCTTTTTTAGGCAATTTAC
The DNA here is from genome assembly GCA_009760855.2 of Cristatella mucedo. Classification (NCBI taxonomy): domain Eukaryota; kingdom Metazoa; phylum Bryozoa; class Phylactolaemata; family Cristatellidae; genus Cristatella; species Cristatella mucedo. The sequence continues at coordinate 471,313 of WPIO01000067.1, read as the reverse complement.
ATACCCTTCAAAGAAACCAAATTAGTTCCATGCGAGCCACAAGCAGATCAAACGGTACCTGTCTCATGCTTTGCTTTGATCCCTCCCCGCCCTCCAGCACGTCAAATTCTCTCTCTTACTGCATGTTTTGATGACATCCGCACATCCATTTGCAGCTAATGTAAAGCGCCTAGGGAAGAGATTGAGTTCTCTGAGGGTGCTTTATCAAGTGCGTTATAATTATTATTATTATTATTATGCACGAAAGCAATTTTTTAATAGAATGATGATAAGACCAACTTAATATTTATGGACAAACCAAGTCTGATTCAGAAATTGGAAAGGCTGACGCTAAAAATAGGCTCTTGGAGCATATCTCCTGTTGAATCAGCTCGAAATCTAGGTGTCATATCATAAAGTGACAACTCGTTAGACGATCACATTAGCTCCAATGCCAAGTCTGCCTACTTTCAGCTACACAACATTGCTAATAATCGGGCTTGTTTAGATAAGAATACCACGTCTAAGTTGGTCCATGCATTTGTACCATCCCGTCTTGACTTCTGTAACTCACTGCTTGCTGGCATACCGGCATGTGCAATCAGGCGATTACAGCTGGTGCAAAACTCTGCAGCTAGGCTTGTCTGTCGTTAGCATCTCAGTTGCCACACCACACCACTTCTCTCCGACCTGCGCTGGCGACCAGTCAAGCAACGCATCGACTTCAACGTTTTTTCACTCACTTTCAGGTCCCTTAATTCTTTGGCTCCAGCCTGCCTATCAGATCTTCTTCCTCACCAGGTTAAGCATCGTTCCACTCGCTTTGTGCAAACATCAAATTCTTTTGAGACTGTGCCTTTAGTTCGCATGATTCTAAAGCCTTCAACTCACTCCCGATCTGCTTCACGGCATCTCCTGACCTGTCCACATTTAAAAAGAAATTAAAATGTATCTATTTATGACAGCATTTAGTGGGTCCTTGTGATTCGTTCTGTATGTGCGTATGCGTGATGACACTCTTGCATATTGCCACTATACCCCTAACCATGCTATTCTTAATGTTTATTGAGCATGTTACCACTATTCATTCGATCGTGTTTCCTTTGTAGCAATTGTAAAGCGCCTAGATAGAGAATGAGTTCTCTGAGGGTGCTTTATCAAATGTATTATTATCAATACTACTATTATTGTTATTATGCTCTTTGGACTCCTGTCTCATACGCTTTCTTTCTAGGCACTATGACGATTAGTGGTACATGAGAAATTAAGTTCTAGACAGATATAGGCAGCTGTCTAGAATCACGTTTAGTCACATACGAAGATTATACTCGATTGAATCAAAACGAAAGGCGATGTCATATTAAATTTATTAATAAAATTTAATTTTATCTTTTGTTCTTGGGAATTGTGTGTTATTTCACAATTCCGCATGCTTTAAAAACCTGACCATTATTGCCTACTAACTTAGCTTTGTCAGAACAAAAACTTCATGCAAAGTTGATGTACATTTTCGTACACTGTTGGCTAGTCTTGTAGCCACAAAGTTAATAGAACGCCTGGCATATGTGTCTTTGGTCACGTATAGAGACCTTTTATTAGATAGGATGCGTGTTTTCACCTTTACACTGACTGAGTGCGCTGCAATGAGAGATTTGGAAATAGGGCAACAGAAAAGAGTCGACGAGTAGACGAATCAGCAGAAGAGTCATACAGTGGTCGTCAGATAGGATAGCTGACGTGAGTGCGATTCAAATGGTTGAGTATATGCAGCAAGCGACAGCAGGATACGCTTCTTTCATTAGGTATTGCACTCGATCAGCCTGCGAGGCGTCCATGAAGGCCTCTACTCAAATCTGCTTGAAAGATCACTGTGCTATCGGCCATGTGCGGTAACTTTGCTTCCTTCAGGTCCTGCTTGCCTAACAAAAGAAACCATCAGGCCCATTTTAAGATAATGATCTGAACCTTTCTGAGACTATTTGTCAATGCTGAAGTGTTAATAATAATAATAATAATAATATTGCACTTTATAAAGCGCCCTCAGAGAACTTCATCTCTTTCTAGGCGCTTTACATTTGCTGCAAAGTGATACGCAATAGAATAGTAAGTAAAATCATACTTGAAAAACAAACAAAATGAATAACATGGTTAGGGGTCACATGCACTGGGTCAGCATGCAAATGTGGTCAGTGGCAGCATGCACAGTGTCAGCACGCATAAGCACACCGAGGACGAATCACAAGGACCCACTAAATGCTGTCCTAAATAGGTGTGTTTTTAAGTTTCTTTTAAATGTGGTCAGGTCAGGGGATGTTCTGATGCAGGTCGGGAGGGAGTTCCAGGCTGTGGGAGCATACGAGCTAAATGCACGGTCTCCAAAGGATTTAAGGTTTGTACGAGGTATTTCTAGACTGTTGGATTCCGAAAAGCGAGTGGTACGATGCTTTGCCTGATGGGGTAGTATATCTGAAAGATAGGCTGGAGCCATAGAATGAAGAGACCTAAAGGTGAGCGACAAAACCTTGAAGTCAATCCGTTGCTTGACTGGTAACCAGTGCAGGTCGGCGAGAAGTGGAGTAATGTGGCAACTGCGACGCTCACGACAGACAAGCCTAGCTGCAGAGTTTTGCACCAGCTGCAATCGCCTGATCGCACATGCTGGTAGGCCAGTAAGCAGTGAGTTGCAGAAGTCGAGACGAGATGTCACGAATGCATGGACCAACTTGGACGTGGTATCCTTATCTAAACAAGCCCTAATTTTAGCAATGTTATGAAGCTGAAAATAGGCTGATGTGTTGTATACGTTGTGCTACTCTTTATAACCTTTGCGCCAAGAAATCCTTGCCGCTTTCTCTAGCGTCGTCTAAGCTGTTCTCGTAAGCACATACATTTGGGAATGCCGAGAATTTGCATATACTGTGCATGTATTTGATGTTTTTGTATTTTATTAAGACATCAGCTACTATTTGCTGAAAAACAGAATATCTGGGGAACATAGTAGTATGAAATATATATATATATATAGTATGTCCATGTAGTCATGGAACAGTTTAGGTCTTCTGTCCACGGCAAGGCATTTCGTCAAATGCATAGGCGTGTGCCTCGACAGGAGCTCAGATGAGTTGAACAATAAGAAAACGACCTACCTGACGCGTCTGCCATTGTTACATGTTGCATTGGTCCCAGTGCCTAAAATTCGTAGGGACAAGGAGCTGAGAACAGATATCTCCTTTGCGTAGCTCGCGTGAGTATTTGTGCTCTATTTTTAAGAATTCCATCGATCAGGCCAGAGGATGCCGGTATTTACGCGTGCACTGCTGAGAACCAGTACGGATCAAACTCCAAAGGCACGTCCCTTGTGGTGAAAGGTAAGAGTATGAGTGTGCCGTTATGTCAAAATTCTATCGAAGCACTAAATGTGCTCATGCTATACTTCGTAGTGTCTGGAAATTCATTAGCAAGCTATTTGAAAGAACACTGATCACCGTCTAGCCTCATACTAATAATAACAAGAATAATATTTTGTGTCTGTGTAAAATCAGAAGAGAACAGTATCTCTATGAAGGTGCTTTTAGAAACTCGCTGCAAGAGAAGCAATAAGCAACGCTTAGTGACGTTCGATGTATCGTGCTTACACGAGCATACAACACAAAAAGAGACTAACGGTCTCAGATAAATAGGATCTGTTGTTAGTAAAATGCACTGAATCGTTAACTGGTAATCATGCAAATCACACGGTAACAAAAAAGGCAATTTCACTAGGGCGTGAGGGAAGTTGAGAAAAACAGATACAGGTTCAGCGTTGAATTGAATTATGCAAATACAACGCTTGCGGCGAAGGAAGTTGGAAGCAATTACCTGACTTTCCGTGCATTTGAACTAAAGACCCAGTCACCTTAAGATTTTAATTTAGTGCAATGAACGGTATAAAGGCTGGAATCCAATGAGCTGCTGACGCTAGCTCGCCATAGAGGAGCCAGGTCAGATGGGTCAGCTGGTGGATGCGAATAAGGCGACCGGAAACACAGACATATTTTTAAGTCTATTCAAGGGTTGATAGTGAGTCAGTGAAACTTAAACAGAAGTGATGCGGTGTGCCAGCTATGCCCTTGACAACAGACAGAACGATTTGCTGAGTTTTGCGACCATCGAAAATTAAGAGCACAGGCCAGAAGTCGTCAATTAATGGAATTGCAGCAATTAAGACTCAACTTTACTAGCTCTTAGCTAGATTGGCTGTGGCATTATTATCGAAGCTGACTCTGATTTTGGGCAATTTTCGCTGACTTAATAGTAGAGGCAATTTACTCATCCAACGACGAATCGCTTTCCAATAGCTCGGCCAGAGTGCAGACAGCCGTCACTGAAGTGATGCCAAGTGAAGCCATTTTGAGGCTGACGTCATCTTGCTTGTGGCTGACACTGGTTGGGCCTCTCGCCATTGTGTTCTACGAAGTCTGTGGCTACCCAAGTGCAAATGTCGTTGAAGTATGCTGAAAAAGTAACTAACTTCAGTGGGGATGCAATGTAAAGCTGCGCGGAGTCGAAGTGCAAGCAGAGCTGGGTGTCGAATGCGCAGAAATGAGAGCCGAGATTGTATCTGGCTGTTACAATCGGCCACTGGGGAAGCATTCAGAGTGTAAAGAATGAATCCCCAAACCAAACCTATAACGTATCCAATGCTAGGAAAGCTCCTCAGATGACACAAAGCCGTTTACATTTACCCTCTTACTTATCTTCCCAAGGTGCTACCTAATCTAGTTTGGAAACTGTTTCAGTGGTGCTTAGATGTGTGCAGAGGTGCTCCAGGATTATGTGGGAGTCAATTGCACTTAATTCAGTTGGGAGATCCAGACAAACTAGCAGACAAGCCCTGCCCTGTACAACATCATTCTAAAGGACATCATGAATTTTTGTTCATAGGAAATCTTAAACTTATATAAATCATATATAAGTAGTTCCGCTAGAATGGTTAGATCTAAAAGCTAACTGGAACCTGCAAGCAAGATCCGACGAATGGGTGTAATCGCTTAGGTTTGGGCCAAAAACTTGCTCAATAAATGTCGTGGATAAGAATGCAGGAGGATTGAAAAAATCTACTTTTATTCTAATGATCTGTGGTCGGCTTCTTAATTATTAGCCGCCAACAGCTTTTTTAGAGGGGCACGGACTTTACCAATAACTATGGACATATGTGGAATGTTTTTACCGAAGACAATAGGCCTAAGCAACTCTTAGGAGAACTGCTTGAGCACGAGGACTTGTGATATTTTTAGTCACAAGATCAATTTAGTGTCGAGTTTAATCAAGACAGAATAGTAAATGAGTGAAGTGGAATATAAAAGACGAGCCCGGCAATGTGAAGTTGCATTCTAATAAAGTTTCCTCTCCGGCATATGTAAAGTACATGGGGAGAGAGAGATAGTTTTACTTAGAGCACTACATAAATGCCTTATTGATGTTTTACACCAAGCACCTTCATAGCAACAGAAGAGACCTCAAAAAACCGGACTGATTGTAAGGCTGCTCAAGCATACGCGGGCTTCACTTATCTAGGCAAGCACGTGGTTTAGGTATCGTCTGGCTACTTGGCACCCACTTGAGCTTCTGCCGATCTGCTCATCGCTGCTCATCCTTTGCACTCAAGTCGGTCACCTGCATTTCACTTCCGGCCATCAGCCAGCGCAGTGGCATGCAGCTATTCCTCTGGGCTCTTTGTAGGAGGTGCGCCGACTTCTATCCACATAACTGCCACCGGCACCAACTCAGAGGGCGGAAGTATCCGTGCAGGCGGCATGCTGACCCTCCTGTGCCAGGCCAACGGCAGCCCGGCTCTCAGCTACGAATGGAGCAAAGTCGATGGCGCTCAGTCGGTTGCATTGCCAGCCAAATCTATAATCGATGGCAACAAGTTCACGTAAGTAAGGCAGAGAACACAACTAGTGGAGCACGGACAATAGGTCTCTTTTTTATATATATACTCATTTATTTATTTATGTATTCTGTTTATTTATGGTGAGAGCGAGACAGGAGTTAATAGCTTGCAAAGGACGTGAGAGTCATACGGTCACAGCAAAGCAAGAGGAGATGGTGACGCAGAGGAGCTGGTAGAAGGTTAGGCAAAGGGACAACTGGTAGCTGGAAAACTGAAGGACAGATTCAGAAATCAAATGTTTAAGAGAGAAGCTGATCGAAGCGTACAGAGAGCTTAGGAACTAGAACGACACCAAAGAGTCGGAGCTGTAGCAGCAGACGAGAGGTTGACAGAGACTCGTACTGCATGCTGATAGCCAGAGAGAATAGCCGGCCTTAGTGCTCTAAGGATGGCAACTACGACACAGCCGGCAGCATTTCCAACGACTTAGTTCGGGGGATTCAGTTTTCTTAGGAGGCTATATAAATAAATTATATAATTTATTTAATCATGCTACTTTTTATCCAGCCCTACACAACCCCGAGATGAATCCGTCAACGCTTACCCATGCCTACTTGAGCGATAGCTTCTATCTGAAAGGGGCTGTCGCGACGCTGCCTGACGTTCCATATAGTATTTATTAGAATAATAATTATAATAAGAATAATAGTAGTATATTCATTATATCGCCCTCACAGAACTCAATCTCCTCCTAGGCACTTTGTATTTGCTGCAAAGGAAGCACGATCGAGTGGCTGGCGGGATATTTACTTCGGAAATAGTAGCGTTACTTCAAAATACTTCTGTTGTCACCCAGATTAACCATCTGGCCCATCGTTATCTTCAGACAAATGCTGAACTTTTCTGCAGCCTGTGGACTCTCAGGTTTTTTCACTGTTTCCTGCATCTTTTCATCCATCGAGCTGCTTCGGCAGAATGCATAGATGCCTTAACTCGAAAACGATCGCAACGCGAATTGTTGCTCGCCAACTCTGTGGAGCTGGTGAAAAAAATTCTTGGATATGTCTAACATCGAAGCAGAATATAGTCTCTGTGCCCTGACTATGCGTTCCCCATGAGCTGTGAGCTACCCTGCTTTAGCCCTACATGTGTATGCTTGAACTGTTTTGCAGCCTTATTTCGATTTCGGCATCGGACGCCGGCATGTACAGATGTACGGCTAAGAACAAGTATGGCTCTTTTTTCAAGACCATACGCCTTGTTGTTGAAGGTAAGAGTACGGGTTTGATTTGAAAATCTTGTTCAGGCACCAAGAGTAAGCATATGCCGTCACGCGACCACTTCTACCACTTTCTCTTGGTACAGCAATGACCCCCAGCAGCATCTGTCCACGCGGCTGATAGCAGCCTATACCGGAGATTGCTCGTCAGCCTGTTATTGGCAGCCATTTTCGATTACCTAAAACCCGATGGCGTCTGAAATTGATTAATAAGGGCATTGATAGGGACGTCCTTTCTTTTCTTGTATCTCCATGGTGCTTCTGTAACCGCGTAGAGGTTGCTACAGCACCCCAAGATACGAGCAGCTAACTGAGTAGCCGGCAGAACACAACTGCGCAGTCTAAGTTACACTTAGCTGTTCGTCACCGTAGGTTCGTCTCTCGTGCTCTCGAAGCGTAGTCTCGCCTCGACTCCCAAGCTGCAGCCCTGAGCTCTCGGGGCGTAGTCTCTGCTCGACTACCAAGCTCTCTCAGCTCTCGGGGCGTAGTCTCTGCTCGACTCCCAAGCTGCAGCCCTGAGCTCTCGGGGCGTAGTCTCTGCTCGACTACCCAAGCTGTCCCTCAGCTCTGTCACTCGTCTCATTATATTCTCTCTCCTTTCAACTCCTGACCTCGCGCGCTGCTGCTATTTCTACTTCAGCATATTAGTCGGTGCACATCCTGACCGCAACGTCAGCACCAGGCTTCATTCTAACTTTAGCGGGTAGACCAGGAGTCAGGCTTGTACTAGCTGTCCAAGTCGAATCCGCTAAGACAACCACATTAGTCGCTCCATCTTCTAACCGCATCGCCTGCATAAAGCTCCATTCTAACCTGAGCTAGGTGAGTCAGGAGCTGGGTCTGTACTAGGCGCCCTAGTCGACCCCCCCCCCTCTAAGGCAAGGGCTCCCATCGCGGCTAAGCTGAGAGCTGCACCAGTGCACTTCTGCTAGGTCGGCTGCAGCAATTGGTGAGCATTGGTCAAGTGGTTTTGTTCTGTACACACCACTGAGTGGCAGTGGCTGCTGACGATGCATGATTGACATAGAAAGACAGCTCAAGCATTCATTCACTCCTCTTGGCTGCCGCAAGCGCTGGGTTTCGTTCTCGTATGCTTTCGCGCTTGCCCCTGAGCTTCTGCTAATCTGCATCGCTCTCAAGTTGGTCATCTCGGTCACTTAGGTTTGTCCCCTGCCTACCATATCGTGGTGCTGCCGGGAGCGTTCAGCTACTCGTCTGGGCTTTTTGTAGGAAATGCACCAACGTCGGCCAACTTAACAGCTATCGGCACCAACTCAGGGGGCAGAAGCATCCTTGCAGGCGGCACACTGACCCTCCTGTGCCAAGCCAACGGCAGCCCGGCTCCCAGCTACGAATGGAGCAAAACCAATGGCACGAAGTCCGTTGAATTGCCAGCCAAATCTATAATTGACGGTAACAGGCTCACGTAAGTAGAGCAGGCAGCACTTTCCTTACTGCCGGTCGGCAGTGGTGAGGCCCTTCGTGGCTGGTGGCCAAATAATTAAGTCTGCCTGACGGACCTCAGCATTCCGCGAAAGGAACGGACACGATATCCGGGTCGGAAGCCGTCTGGTCCCTGCTCCTGAACCGGGAGGCTCGGGTAGCCCCCTCCCTCGCCCACGGTTTGCAGGGCTCCTCCTGCTGCGATGCAGTAGTTTTTTAAAGCCTTTACATATAAGTTCGATACATTATGTGTATGTTTAGGAGAAAGCAAGTAAGGAGTACAGAGCTTTCAAAATACGTGAGATTCATGTGGACAAAGCAATGCAGAAGACAAAGTGACGTAGATGGAGTTAGAGTGGCATAAGATACTCATACAGTCGTAGACTAGATGGTGGGACAGCTGGTGGCTGGCAGATGGGGAACTACGTCTGCCTCAGAATTCAAAAGATTAACTTGATAAGCTTAGAGAAGCATCCAGAGATATTAAGAAATAGAACGATAAAAGGAGTCCCACAAAATCCTTTCTGTATGGCTGCTACTTGCTTACACTTGAGAAGTTCCTTTTTTTACCAGCTGATTTAACAGCCACTTTTGCTTAGAGACAGAAGAGCCTTTACGGCTATCACTACTGTTTGCAGCAGGGTAAGTTCTTGCTCACCGCAGGATTCGAACCTGCGACCTCGGGAACGAGGTCGTGAAAAGCCACTGCCTTACATAGTGTGCGGTCACAGCTCACCAATTCTTGTAGCAGGCTCAAAGCCTAAACTGCTTTACGTGGATCTTTTGTTAGCAATAGAATCTGTCTCAATCGGCAAAGTGAAGGTGTGACACATAGCAGAATCAGGAGGGCAGTCGACGATGTATTACTTCTAGGAAGGTGTGAATTTAATTTGGGTGTCCTCATTGACTACTGGTAGGCATTTTACAAGCTCAGGTTACTACTTCTGCATCTGGTTCTCATGCCTAATCTCATTTCGGGATTGGGGACTCGCTACAATGGCAGGCTAGAGATCTTAGAAAACTCCCTGGCTCCGTATAGATTGGACTACAATAACTCCGTTTCGGTAAAGCTACCAAAACGTCAGCAAGCCTCTGCAGCTGAAGATGAATAGCAGCTGTAGAGGCTGGTTAATAAATCAGCAAACTTTAGCCATGTGTCTCTCTTCGCAGAAACTGCAACGGCTCCTGGTCTATCAATGTGTACGTAGGGTAATTCTTACACTGACTCACCTGGTCAGCCATAAATAAATAAATCCTGGCTGATTAAACAGCCTCTTTTGTATAGCGACAGAAGAGCCTTTTATGGCTATCACCACCGCTTGCAGTGACGATAAAGAATCGCCCACGGCAGGAATCGAACCCACGACCTCGGAACCGAGGTCGTCAAAGCAACCGCCTTACTTAGTGTGTCATCACCGCTCACCAAGGCTTAGCCCCTATATACCTAGCTAAACCGCTGCAGCCGTTCGGCCTCCTCTTACATTTGGATCTTTTTAGAGAAAATCTCAACCAACCATTCAGTCACTCACGGTCCATCGGCAATTGCAGCTTTTGCTATGCAGGTTCTTGATAGCAGAACTCACCTCCGAAATTCATATGCAATAACATCTTCTCTTATGCTGCAAACTCTGTGATTTTTTCTAGCTGTTCGGCACTACTAATTCCTTGCTACTTTCACTGCTTCTACCCTAACTCATCTACATCTCTCATTTTCCCTTCGATCTATTGATGAATCTGGCTGCCATTGTATGTGTGTCGAAATCCACCATAGGCTTTATGTAGGCTATAAAAACTCTCCAGACTAGACACCGCTTAGTCGTTGCTGATTTTTTTATTTACTGATGATATACATACATACATAGATATATATATACATGTGTGTGTGTGTGTGTGTGTGTGTGTGTGTGTGTGTGTGTGTGTGTGTGTGTGTGTGTGTGTGTGTGTGTGTGTGTGTGTGTGTGTGTGTGTGTGTGTGTGTGTGTGTGTGTGTGACTGCACGTCGTGATGGGAACTCCTTTGGTGTACATCTGTTCTCACCTGCCTAAATCAGCATACGTTGACTTCAGTAGACTGCGTTTTGATTCTTGACTGCATTGCTTGTTATTGTATTCTCGTGATTTCTTGCGTTTCTGCATCTTTCAAGGTGCTTGACCCGGGTGAGATGCTTTCACTTCATTGCATGCAGTACCTTACTTTGGCCATGGCATTATCTTTGACAGCATTGTAAGGTCTGATATTCATTGGCATTTTAGTACCTATCAATATAGTTGATGCCTCTGATTCAACAGATGCCATTCATTTTTCTGCATAGACGCAAAATTTGACCCGTTCACTGTGGTCCATGCAGCCCAGAGCACCAGTGAGCAGCTTCAATGTGAACGAGGCACCGCGTAGGCGTGTGCTTTAAAAGAAGGCCACAATTCTATTGCAGCTTAGTAGCACTATTTGGACTGCACAAAATTACTTCTTTGATCCAGCTGTTGTTCTTGTGCCTAGCGGACGAATTGACAGGATGCTGTCTGCAGATCTGCTGGTGAAGCTCTGTGTGCACATCTGTGAACCTTCTCTTGCAGAATTTCCTCAATCAAGGCAGATGATGCTGGCATATACGTGTGCACGGTTAAGAACCAATACGGCTCACTCTCCAAAGGTGCACGCCTTGTTGTGGATAATAGTGGTAAGGACAATGACCTGCAATCTCAGCACCAAGTGTGCCTCCCGCCCCCCCCCCGAGCTTGCTCATATGCCTATTTCTAAGAGAGACGGGGCTCAGAGGCTGCATCCGATCGTTGGGGTCTGTGCCCATATATGGGCAGAAGCCCATTTAAGAATGTGCTAGTATGTGCTCTACACTAGAATCCGTTCAGCCGTGCTCAAAGCCTGACAATGGCTTGGGATAATTGATAAAATTATATGAAACTAATTTGTTCCTTGCGAAATTTTAATCTGCCTTTTGCTAAATCTCACGAACAGGGTTTTATTATCTTGATTGCATGACAGTGCAGAATAGTCAAGCACCCGGGAAGTCGTCCTGAGTATCTTCTTTATCGATTTAGTTACCTTACCCCTTACCGCAGCAAAGCTGCATCTTTCCTCGTAAAAATTATCCATATCAACAGCACTATTTTGAAACCATCAAAAATGTTCCAAAACCTTGCGAAACCCCCAAAAATTAAGTTAATGGATAACCATGGAAGTTGGTATGCAGAGCTTCTACTTGTAGAGTCACTGCCTTCCTGGTTCTGGCTCGGGATGTGGTGGTAATGTTTCACTACCAAGGTCATGAGTTCAAGTGTGGCAACATAAGCAAAGCACTTGGATAGAGATCATGTTATATTAAGGTTTTATACTAATGAATTGTATTGTGCTATATAGCAATGTTATGTTGCTGCCCGAAGATCTTGCCAGTTTTTGTTGTCATGTTATTTGGCAAGCTCTGTGTCAATGAGCCAGCTTCCAAATTGTATTTCAGTGTTTTTGTAGATACTTATGACCAAGTACACTATTGTCACAGCTGTTTCTAAATGAGGCTAGACGTCTTATGATGGAACTTGAGTCACTAGGCTCTTGTGGCTAATGAGAGATCAAAGGAATAGAATCAATAAAATATTTATAAAGCATCCTTAGAGAACTGAATATCTTTCTACATTCGGTATACAGCATTAGAGGACATTTGTTTTGCTCTACTCATCCTCGACTATGGCTGACTGACCGACTATTGCTGTAGGCAGCTTTAAAATTTACCCGGAGGGTCAAAACTACCGACATTGGTGCCAAACTAAACACGACATTACAGCCCACGATTTATCATGCACGCCTCCCATAGTAAGGACGGTAGGTAGATGCACTAATGCAAGTAAGAAGCTGCTCCACCCACCCACCCCCCCCCCCCCGATTAGCCATCAGTTCCACTACTCAGGCAGTCATTGGACGAGTTTGTATGTATGTATGTATCTCTGTCAGTAACTCCACAAAGTCAAAAAGACCATGTGGGTGTTACGCAGGAGAGTTTTGTATAGCGCACTCACAGCCTAAGCTTTCGGTACGCATTCGGTAGCCAACAGACTTCGTCTCACGCAACAAAGAGAAAGTGGGAAGCATAGCAGAGTTAGGAGAGCCGTTAAGGTAGTGAGTAGTATAGAAGTAGCAGTTCAGGACCGCTGAAAAAGATGTGCCATAGTCGGCAGTTGGAGAGTAGATGTCGTTGCGTAAGAATTGTGGAAGCGAGTTCCACAGTCTAGGACCTGCAGAGCTAAAGCTTCTGTCGCCAACTGTCTTTAAGCGGAGGAATGGGACAGCTAATTTATTGTCCACACAGGACCTGAGGGCGCGAACAGGCTGAAACTGATGCAGCAGTTCAGCTAGGTACGAAAAAGCCAGGCCGTGGCGGGCCTTGTGGGTCAGCGTAAGAACTTTGCTCTGTATCCTTTGCTCAACCGGCAACCATTCTAGCTCTTTCAGCAAAGGTGACACGTGCTCAAACCGCTGGGACTTGAAGACCAGCCTTGCAGCCATATTCATAGTCCGCTGTAGTGGCATAATAGCTTTCTTTGGTACACCATCGCTCCACGCTTAGGGTAACACCATCCCGGAAGGGCCAAAGTGTCGGATCAGTCCATTGAGGGGCTCCATGCTTTTTTTCCCCACTTGGGCCAGTGGTTTTTTTTTAACGCCGGACCCCGGACTGATCAGATACGAGGCCGTATCTCGCCAGGAAGGAGAGTAATGCACTGGTGCAGCTCTCAGCTTAGCCGCGATGGGAGCCCTTGCCTTGGAGGGGGGGGTCGACTAGGGCGCCTAGTACAGACCCAGCTCCTGACTCACCTAGCTCAGGTTAGAATGGAGCTTTATGCAGGCGATGCGGTTAGAAGATGGAGCGACTAATGTGGTTGTCTTAGCAGGTTCGACTTGGACAGCTAGTACAAGCCTGACTCCTGGTCTACCCGCTAAAGTTAGAATGAAGCCTGGTGCAGACGTTGCGGTCAGGATGTGCACCGACTAATATGTTGAAGTAGAAATAGCAGCGTCGCGCGAGGTCAGGAGTTGAAAGGAGAGAGAATATAATGAGACTAGTGACAGAGCTGAGAGACAGCTTGGGTAGTCGAGCAGAGACTACGCCCCGAGAGCTCAGGGCTGCAGCTTGGGAGTCGAGCAGAGACTACGCCCCGAGAGCTGAGAGAGCTTGGGTAGTCGAGCAGAGACTACGCCCCGAGAGCTCAGGGCTGCAGCTTAGGAGTCGAGGCGAGACTACGCTTCGAGAGCACGAGAGGCAAACCTACGACGACGGACAGCTAAGTGTAACTTAGACTGCGCAGTTGTGTTCTGCCGGCTACTCAGTTAGCTGCTCGTATCTTGGGGTGCTGTAGCAACCCGCCTTCGCAATTGCTAGCGACGCGAGCATAGGTTAGTGTATTATACCCGGGCTTCGGGAGTTCGCGCAATTAACTCCGTCGGTCCGGTACGCGCCGCGTAAACGCACAGGGTAGTTGGTTATACTCGGGCTTCGGGAGTTCGCGCAGTTAACTCCGTCGGTCCGGTACGCGCCGCGTAAAGCGCTTGCGCCGGCGCGTAACCACTACTAACAGGCCCACAATAAACTGTTGCTTTCGGCACCCAGCTGTGGCCGCCTGTGTTTTAACCGCACTGCAGCACTGCATCACACAGTCCACCGGTAGAGAACCGGGGGACGAACCTCTACGCGGTTACAGCCCAGCCAAAAGGGAATTACAATAATCAAGCCGAGACAGAACTAAAGAGCTAGTTAAATTTTTTACAAGCAACTGTGGGAGACAGCTTCTAATCTTGGATAGGGATCGGACGTGATGGCTAGCTGTAGAGGCAGTCTTCTGAATGAAGCTTTTGAAATTGAGGCAGCTGTCGAACACGACACCTAGATTACGAGCACGTGGTGAAAATCGCACAATAGCATCACCTATTAGAACAGCAAAGCCTTTTAATCCAGCCACACGCTTAGGGTGTCCTATGAGAAGCAGTTCGGTTTTATCCTCATTTAATTTCAGGAAGTTTTCCGACATCCAGGATCGAATATCGGCAAGGCAAGCATTCAGTTTCTCAGTTGCTGCAGCAGATTCCGACGGTTTAAATGACAAATACAACTGAGTATCGTCAGCATGGAAGTGATATCATATTCCATGGGCCTTAATCACTTTTCCCAGAGGTTGCGTATAAATAGAGAACAGCAAGGGACCAAGTACAGACCCTTGAGGGACTCCACAGGTGACCCTTCTCATGTCTGAGACCTGACCCCCCACACGACACGGATTGAGCACGATCAGACAAGTATGATTTTAAAACCACGCCAGTGCTTCGTCTGCCAGACCGATCGTTGTTCTCAATCGTTCAAGCAGAACTTCGTGATCAATGGTGTCGAAGGCAGCAGACAGATCTAGCAGAGCTAAGGCAGTGACATTCCCGTCGTCGTTGCCACGTAGAATGTCATTGTTAACACGGAGGAGAGCAGTTTCAGTAGAGTGCTACCTCTTGAACCCTGATTGAAATGTTTCTGACATTCCATTATTTTCAATATGTTCAACTAGCTGCTTAGCAACAATTTTTTCAAGAATCTTTGATAAGAACGGAAGAAGAGAAACTGGACGATAGTTTGCTAGGACCTTTGTGTCTAATCCAGGCTTTTTAAGAATAGGTCGAACGATTGCCGATTTGAAGGACTTGGGGACGACCCCTTTTCCCAAAGAAGCATTAAAAATCTTGGTTATGGCAGGGCTAAGTTGGTCTGCAAGTGAAGACCACAGAGATGAAGGTATGGGGTCTTCAGGAGACGAGCTCTTTTTGCTAGACCTTATTAAGACAGCCACATCACAGGCAGAAACATCAGAGAACCTTTTAAGAAAGGTCACAGGTTGAGGAACGGCGATTGCTTTGGTCGGAGGGGGCTTAATGGAGGCACGAATGTGCACAATTTTTTCAGTAAAGAAGGCTGGAAACTTTTCGGCTGAGCACTTAATATCTGGGGAGTCAGACCTGACAGCATTGGCCAGTAAATGGTTTACTGTCTTATAAATCTGTTTAGTGTCCGACTGGCAGGAATTCAGTTTTCTAACGAAAAAGAACACACGTAAGCTACACAGTCATGTCTGCCAACTTTCAGCTACATAACATCGCTAAAATTTGGGCTTGTATAGACATGGATACCGAATCTAAATTAGTCCATGCATTTGTGACATCCCGTCTTGACTTCAGTAACTCGTTTCTTGCTGGCTTACAGCTGGTGCAAAACTCTGTAATGGCTGTTAATTAATCAGCAGTTATGGTTTCTGTGCTCTTGATTGCTGTGCTCACCCTTGGTCTTGGCTTAAGCTGTTCTTGAGCCACTGCCACCACTGCCAGCCAGAGGGTTGGAGTAAAGCCGTGTAGCTATGCAGGTGTGGTGTGGATATAATGTCGCGAGAGTGCTTTATTGTGGGGTGGGACATTGCAGAGGAAGGAGCGTTTTTCAGTCTTGAGCATCGCAGTTGCCACAACACACCACTTCTTGCCGACCTGCACTAGCACCCAGTCGAGCCAAACATCGACTTCAAGGTATTGTCACTCACTTTCAGGTCTCTTCATTCTTTAGATCCAGCCTACCCATCAGTTCTTCTCCATCACCAGGCTAAGCATCGCTCTATGCGCTTTTTGGAATCTAATTGTTTAAATATACCTCGGACAAACCGCAAATTCTTTGGAGACCGTGCCTTTAGTTAGTATGCTCCAAAAGCCTGGAATTCACTCCTGACCTGCGTCACGACATCTCCTGACTTGTCTACATTTAAAAAGAAATTAAAAATGCATATATGTATGACAGCATTTATATTAATGGATTCTTGTCATTCGTCCTACATGTGGTTATGCATGCTGATACTTTTGCATGCTGCCACTAATCACACTTGCATGCTGGCCCTAAGACTGTCACCCCTAACCATTTTATTCTTGTGGTTTATTGAGCATGCTACCACTCACCATTCGATCGTGCTTCCTTTGCAGCAAATGCAAGGCATCTAGAAAGAAATTTTTGAGTTCTCTGAGGTTGCATTATCAAATGTATTGTAAATATTACCCTATGATAAGTAGCAGCAGCAGTCGTCCATGGATCAAGCTTATTCTTATCGGGAAGAAAGTTTCCAATGCTTAAAAAAGGCACATGACTTCTGCCTGCGTATGCTGTGAGAATATTTATAGGCAGTCCATTTGTGCTGCATCGTATGGTTAAGGATTCGTTGTATCATTAGAGAAACTGTTCTATTTCCCTGCATCTAGCTGCCACTGGCCGTACCGACTGCCGTATCCGTTCGCGGTCATCGTTTGTTCTTCGGTTTTGCACAGGCAGCATCTTGCGGCTCTACTTGCTGTAGGCACCTATGCCCCTAAGTCCATCACGTTGAAGCCCAGCGGCAGTACGTCCATCGGTGGCACGCTCAGCCTCGTTTGTGAGGCTGACGCAAACCCAGCTCCTAGCTACTCATGGAGCCGAGTGAGCGGCACTCAGTCCGTCGATTTACCAGCCGAAGTCATCATTAGCGACAATAAACTCACGTAAGTAGGATATGGTGAACGACGGTGACTTTCGTGTGAGGCATAGATGGAGTGAGCCTGAGAGAGACTGAGCAAGACAGATGGAGTCAGACAGTGAGATAGATGTGGATAGAGAGAGAGAAAGAGAGAGAGAGAAAGAGAGAGAGAGAGAGAGAGAGTAAGAGAGGGAGAGAAAGAGAGAGAGTGCATGAGAGAGAGAGAGAGAGAGAGTGAGAGAGAGAGTGAGTGAGAGAGAGAGAGAGAGAGAAAGAGGGGGGAAGAGAGACAGGTTGTGGGCAATCTGCTTCTGCTGACTACTATAAACCATGCCTGGCGTAGGAGAGAGAGGGGACAGCTGCTGCACACATTTGCGGTTAATTACCGATTACACTGACGTTGTGGCCTTGCATTGGTCACTTTGCTATTGGTGGGTTCCATGCCGTATAGCCAAGATGGCAACTGTTTGTTATAAGCAGTCGCTTATCATCTTCAGGCTGCATGTCGCGATGACATCGCCTGGGTCCATTCCAGGACCTTCCAATTGTTCATTTCCGTACCCCATGAACTCTCTCGACCGGTTGATGAACCTGTAGTACACAGGTCTTTGCTCGACGATTCTCTTAAGATTGCATTTTTTTAATCCTCCTGCCAGGTATTACAATGTCACCCCTTGCCAGTGCACCTTGCATTTACTTCTCGCGTTTTCTTTATTTTCTTACTAGACAAAAACTGCTTTTGGATGTGGTAAGGCTTGCAATGCCTCAGTCTGGTTAAGAGCTTTTCTCGATTAAGATTGCTATCCGTCGATTAGCTTTAAGCCATGAGCTAGCTTATTTCGGCAGTCAGTTGAGTCCATCACACTGCAGAGCACTTGCATGTGCAGCGCTGTATGAAATGCGTTCAGGCGTGTGCATTCAGAAATGATCAATGCTCGAGTCTAGGCTGCAGGCACTCCTTGTAGTGCACGACGATGGGTCAAACCAGACTTACTGAAAGTTTCTTGTATTGCGCTAGATGGACGTACATTTATGCGATCTACTCCTTCAAGTGCATCTAATCCATTTTTGCAGTATTCCTTCACTTCAGTCGACGGACGCAGGCAACTACTTATGTACTGCTAACAATCAGTACGGCACACTCACTGGAGTTGCCCGCCTTGTTGTGACCAACGGCCAGCCATAATGTCAAAGCTACATCTCACCAATGAGTGCACACTAATCTGCTGCGTTCATTGACCAGCTGAGCAATCCTGGCCACAGCAGCATCTCATCCGCTCGGCCGGAAGCAGTGAGAATTCGAGCTAAGCTAGCGAGTGCACTGCTCTGGCGAAGCCATTTCGGCCAGACCAGCTATTGCTGGCGGTGGGGCTGAAGTCTCTCGAATAAACTATTGGCTCTCGGGACACATTCTCTCGTCTTCTCGCCGGTGACATTCAGCCTCTTCTTCTTCTTGGGCTAATTCCTTTGGGCTCTACTAATATCTATAGCAGCAGCAGCAGCAGCAGCAGCAGCAGCAGCAGTCGCGGGCCCTGCAAGGTGGGCAGCCGCCCGCAGCAGCCTGCCCTGGGCCATTCACGGAGGAAGCTTGCACTGCGATTCGTTCAGATGTTGCAGCATGGCTGCGATCTCCTGCTCTGTTTAAAGAAGGCAGCAGCAGCTGGACGAGTGACAGTGGCTTAGATGTCTTCCCTGTCCACTCCCTTTGCCTGCGGCCACCTTCGATCTGATTCATCTCCAGCCGAGCCTCGTCGGCAGGGGTCTCAAGGTTTCAAGGTTCAGGGTCTCAAGGGTTGGTTGACTGGTTTTGGAAGCAGACTATCAGCTATTATACTATTCATCCTTCCCCTCAAATGCCTAAGCATGCACCGACTGAGCAATGACCGTTCAGACTCCACTATCCTACTCATAACGCACTGAACTCCGCTGCTCGTTCGCTCATCATGCATTGCTAACATTATTAATATGTCATTAGCCTCAGGTCATGTCCCAGCACCTTTCAAAAAAGCTGTAGTCAGGCCTCTCAAGAAAGCAACACTAGACCAAGAGAACTTGAGCAACTACCGCCTAGTCTCCCTTCTACCATTTCTATCAAAGACACTGGAACGGGTCGTGGCAGACCAGCTAAACTCATATATCGAAACCTCACACCTTGCTAGTAAGTTCCAGTCTGGCTTTAGAGCTAATCACTCCACAGAGTCAGCATTGCTTAGGGTATACAACGACCTACTTAGGAATTCAGACATGGGTAGAGTGTCTCTGCTTGTTTTGCTCGATCTTTCGGCAGCTTTTGACACCATCGATCACAAAGTTCTTCTAGAGCGCCTCTCATCTCGCCTGGGCATCAATGGCACTGCTCTGCAGTGGTTCAGGTCCTATCTCAGTGGGAGACTCCAGAGTGTTGACGTGAATGGACAAAGATCATCTGAAGTACCTCTGAAATATGGAGTACATCAGGGCTCTGTGCTAGGTCCGGTTCTTTTTACGGTTTATACTCTGCCTCTTGCTGATGTGATTGCCAAGCACAATCTAGGCTTTCACTTCTATGCGGATGACATTCAGTTGTACCTTTGCTTTGATCCCTCCCAGCCTTCGAGCACCTCAAATTCTCTCAACTCACTTGCTGCATGCATTGATGACATCCGCACATGGATGGCAGCAAATTTTCTAAAACTAAACGATGACAAAACTAACTTACTAGTTATGGGCAAATCCAGTGTGATTCAGAAATTGGAAAGGCTGACGCTCGAAAATGGCTCTGCCAGCATATCTCCTGTTGAATCAGCTCGAAATCTAGGTGTCATATTCCAAAGCGACCTCTCGTTAGACGACCATATCAGCTCCACAGTCAAATCCGCCTACTTTCAGCTTCATAACATTGCTAAAATTAGGGCTTGTTTAGATAAGGATACCACTTGCAAGTTGGTCCATGCATTCGTGACATCTCCTCTCGACTTCTGCAACTCACTGCTTACTGGCCTCCCAGCATGTGCGATCAGGCGATTGCAGCTGGTGCAAAACTCTGCAGCTAGGCTTTTCGGTCGCAGTTGCCACATAACTCCACTTCTCGCCGACCTGCACTGGCTACCAGTGAGGCAACGGATTGACTTCAAGGTTTTGTCGCTCACTTTTAGGTCCCTTCATTCTATGGCTCCAGCCTATCTGTCCGACATACTCCCCCATCAGGCCAAGCATCGTACCACCAGCATTTCGGAATCTAACAGTCTAGAAATACCTCGTACAAACCTCAAATCCTTTGGAGACCGTGCATTTAGTTCGTATGCTCCCAAATCCTGGAATTCCCTCCCGACCTGCGTCAGAACATCCCCTGACCTGACCACATTTAAAAGGAACTTAAAACACACCTATCTTGGACAGCATTTTGTGGGCCCCTGTGATTCGTCCTTTACGTGCTTATGCGTGCTGACACTGTGCCTGCTGCCACTAACCACATTTGCATGCTGACCCTGTGTATGTCACCCCTAACCATGTTATTCACTTTGTTTGTTTTTCAAGCATGATTTTACTTACCATTTAATTGCATTTCCCTTTGCAGCAATTGCTTCCATTTCCTGTTCAGCGCCTAGAAAGAGATTAAGTTCTCTGAGGGCACTTTATCAAGTACATTATTATTATTATTGTTATTATTATGGTGCTTTGACTGCCATTCCCCTTCTCACCCATTGCATATCGCACATCCCGCCCCCCCCCCCCCCCCCCCCCCCCCCGCTTGAGACTGCAGTCATTTTGTAGCAGAACTCCAGCTCTATAACAACCACGATCGTTCATCGGGTCCTCTTTAGCTAATCGTAGTCCAGAGTGTAGCTATTACAATTATAGGCTTTTTATGTACTGTATCTCCGCCTATAACTCCACAAAGAAGTCATAAAGACCATGTGGGTGTTACCCAGGAGAGTTTTGTATAGCGCACTTACAGCCTAAGCGGCTTTCGGTACGCATTCGGTAGCCAACAGACATCGTCTCACGCAACAAATAGAAAGTAGGAAGCATAGCAAAGTCAGGAGAGCAGTTGAGGTAGTGAGTAGCATGAAAGTAGCAGCTCAGAACCGCTGAAAAGGATAAGCCATAGTCGGCAGTAGTAGAGTAGTTGTCGTTGCATAAGAATTGTGGAAGCGAGTTCCACAGTCTGGGATCTACTGAGCTAAAGCTTCTGTTGCCAACTGTCTTTAAGCGGAGGAATGGGACAGCTAATTTATTGTCCACACAGGACCTGAGGGTGCGAACAGGCTGAAACCGATGCAGCAGTTCAGCTAGGTAAGAAGGAGCCAATCAGTGGCGGGCCTTGTGTGTCATTATAAGAACCTTGCTCTGAATCCGTTAGTCAACCGGCATCTATCTTGGCTCTTTTAGCAAAGGAGACACGTGTTCAAACTTCTGGGTCTTGAAGACTAGCCCTGCAGCCATATGCAGAGTCAGCTGCAGTGGCCTAATCCCTTTTTTGGTAGCCCAGCCAATAGGGAATTGCAATAATCAAGCCGAGACAGAATTAAGGAGCTAGTTAAATGCTTTGCAAGCCACTGTGGAAGACAGCTCCTAATCTTGGATAGGGATCGGACGTGATGGCTAGCTGGAGAAGCAGTCTTGTGAATGAAGCTTTTAAAATTGAGGCGTTCGTCGAAAACGACACTTAAATTTCGAGCACGTGGTGATGGTCGCACAACAGCATCACCTATTAGAAGAGCAAAGCCTTGTAATCCAGCCACACGCTTAGGGTTTCCTATGAGCAGGAGTTCGGTTTTATCGTCATTTAATTTCAGGAAGTTTTCCGACATCCAGGGTCGAATATCGGCAAGGCAAGCATTCAATTTTTCAGTTGCTGCAGCATATTCCGACAGTTTGAATGACAAATACAGCTGAGTATCGTCAGCATAAAAGTGATATCCTATTCCATGGGCCTTAATCACTTTTCCCAGAGGTTGTGTAAAATAGAGAACAGTGAGGTTTTTACTGATTATTCATTCAAGATGCAGCCAATTGGCTTGCAGTGGTGAGTGTGCACCAACAAAAGGTCGTCTGCCTCGTCGTGGGACGGACAGCACAGACATCTCGCATTGGGCCTCGTTCCCGAGATGGCTCAAGCTCTAGTTCAACAGCTTCAGGATGAGCTTCGGAGACCAAGTTCTTAAGCGACCACTGAATTAGGTTCCATGGTGGCTGAGCGAATGATGGTAAAAGGCAGCACCATCTGGGTAGCGACCTAGCTGTTCTTACAGCAGGTCTCAAATGGCAGAACCCAGAAGTTTTAGTGGAGCTGGCGGTACAAGTTGGTCACGCAAAGAGAGACAACTTGCACACTCGATAATCAGCCATGCTTGGTAAAGCAATTACATTATGGCAGAGGTCGATGAGAGCTGATGGAGAGCAGCTGTACTCATTGCTTCGGTTAACTTCGCACTAAGTTGGGCCAGCTGTAGACAAGTGACTTGCTGCCCAGTCTGCCTCTATTATCATTAATCAAGCATATGCACTGAAGTTACAGAATCCTGTGATGCATAGCAGCACGCGAAACAGCTCTCGATACCGGGATAGGGGATAAATCACAAGGTACGTACTCTGCAATTTATATCTATCTGAACTTATTAATATACGTCTGCATATATAAATAGAATTGCATGCGGCAAGATATTCACAGTTCGTTGGTAGCCAGCCACTCTATTCAGACAATGTGTAGCTGTAAGGTGATGTCGATTAAGGCAAGGTGGTGTAGTCTCTGGAGAAGCTAGCATTCAACCGCCACTCACCCGGTCATGAGCTGCCACATCTGAATCTTGGTGGTTGTGTCCGAGCAATCTGGCGAGCCACATCCTTACATCAAAGGCCGGACGCTGCACCGAGTCAATGGCCCAACCACCTGCTGCAGGTGGGGCATACATTAGTGGCCGATGCAGCAGCACTTATTACAATAGCAGATACAGCAGGCACACAACAGCGTCCAGCTTGCTGGTGCATGCTGTGGAACAGGTGTTGTGCTACGCTATATATTGACCTCCAAACAGTCGTAAAAACGCTAAGGTTTAGATAAGGTGTGAAACTTCAGCCCGCCGTGCGCTACCTGCACCGCGACGTCTAACTTCGCAAACGCGGAGCGCGGCCGCACTCTCGGCATGTGGCGGTGACGTCACGGCGCTCGGCACCAGGATGCGTCTATCACCTATCGTCCGCCGTTCCCTCGTAACCACTAAATCTAGGGATGCGGTTCGTCCTCGCAGCGCAGCTGAACACCCCAACTCGCTCAGTGGCTCCAAGCTCAATTCAATCAACGAAGAATGCCAGCTGCTCAGCGTTTGTCGAACGTAGTGCCGTGAATAAAATTGAGTGCACGACATTCACAATTTAATTATTAAAACCTATCCAAAAGGTAGGTTCAACAACGAATCGCAATCAAAAGAAAAACTTCGGAGTGGAGGCATGGAGCACTCGTACGCAGTTGCTTCAGTTGCATGCGGTAGCGATAGTTAACGAATTTAGTCCAGGAACGCCTTTTGACCATTGTCATTGATGCATGCTTGCATAAAGCGTGAATGTCTTTTGCATCGCGTTGTCCTCTAATTTAAAAGTAATTGTACTGCCCAGATTCGTCGGAGTTATTCAACCGCAACTACATTTCATAATAATAATAATAATAATACTGCACTTGATAAAGCGCCCTCAGAGAACTTAATCTCTTTCTAGGTGCTTTACATTTGCTGCAAAGTGATATGCAATAGAATAGTCAGTAAAATCATGCTTGAAAAACAAACAAAATGAATAACATGGTTAGGGGTGAAATGCACAGGGTCAGCATGCAAATGTGGTTAGTGGCAGCATGCACAGTGTCAGCACGCATAAGCACATAAAGGACGAATCACAGGGACCCACTAAATGCTGTCCTAAATAGGTGTGTTTTTAAGTTTCTTTTAAATGTGCTCAGGTCAGGGGATTTTCTGATGCAGGTCGGGAGGGAGTTCCAGGCTTTGGGAGCATACGAGCTAAATGCACGGTCTCCAAAGGTTTTTAAGGTTTGTACGAGGTATTTCTAGACTGTTGGATTCCGAAAGCGAGTGGTACGATGCTTGGCCTGGTGGGGTAGTATATCTGAAAGATAGGCTGGAGCCATAGAATGAAGAGACCTAAAAGTGAGCGACAAAACCTTGAAGTCAATCCGTTGCCTCACTGGTAGCCAGTGCAGGTCGGCGAGAAGTGGAGTAATGTGGCAACTGCGACGCTCACGACCGAAAAGCCTAGCTTCAGAGTTTTGCACCAGCTGCAATCGCCTGATCGCACATGCTGGGAGGCCAGTAAGCAGTGAGTTGCAGAAGTCGAGAGGAGATGTCACGAATGCATGGACCAACTTGCAAGTGGTATCCTTATCTAAACAAGCCCTAATTTTAGCAATGTTATGAAGCTGAAAGTAGGCAGACTTGACTGTGAAGCTGATACGGTCGTCTAACGAGAGGTCGCTTTGGAATATGACACCTAGATTTCGAGCTGATTCAACTGGAGATATGCTGGCAGAGCCAATTTCGAGCGTCAGCCTTTCCAATTTCTGAATCACACTGGGTTTGCCCATAACTAGTAAGTTAGTTTTATCATCGTTTAGTTTTAGAAAATTTGCTGCCATCCATGTGCGGATGTCATCAATGCATGCAGCAAGTGAGTTGAGAGAATTTGAGGTGCTCGAAGGCTGGGAGGGATCAAAGCAAAGGTACAACTGAGTGTCATCCGCATAGAAGTGAAAGCCTAGATTGTGCTTGGCAATCACATCAGCAAGAGGGAGAGTATAAACGGTGAAAAGGACCGGACCTAGCACAGAGCCCTCAGGTACTCCATATTTCAGAGGTACTTCAGATGATCTTTGTCCATTCACGTCAACACTCTGGAGTCTCCCACTGAGATAGGACCTGAACCACTGCAGAGCAGTGCCAGTGATGCCCAGGCGAGATGAGAGGCGCTCTAGAAGTACTTTGTGATCGATGTTCATGAGGGCAGGCTGTCTTTTCGAGCACATGCGAACCCTAGAGAGAGAGAGAGAGAGAGAGAGAGAGAGAGAGAGAGAGAGAGAGAGAGAGAGAGAGGGAGATTTAGCTCTTTGAGTGTGCTTTATCAAGTGTATTATTATTATTATTATATTATTATTATCGTCTCATCTTGAACTTGGTTTCTCTTGTTTTCCCCGTGACATAATGTATGCAAAAACCTTGATCTTGCTTCTCTAGTTTAAGGAGATCTTTTTTTGACAGCATTTAAACCTAATTTTATAGACCTGAACACTTCCCTGCGAAAATCATTCAAAAGCCATCAGAGTTCTTCAAGCAGTTGTTAGTTGTTTAACTGTAATACTTTCACCGCGTCATTTTCAGAATGAATTAAGCCTATTCGACCTATCGAAGTATTCCGGCTGTGGAGCGTTTGTTGGATGTAGTGCCATAAATAAAATTGAGGAGATAAATATTCGCAACTTAATTATGAAAACTTGTTCAAAAGCCCAGATATCTTCGAAGACGGATTGCGATTTAAAGGAAAAATTCATGACGATTTTTTCAACTGAAAATATGTTCAAGAAAGCCGATACAGTTCTGTCCGCTGCTGTTCGAATACATTTTAGCATGCTGAAACTGAAGAGCTGAGGCATTGAGCGGTAATTAGTACGGAGTTGCTTCCGCTGCCTGCGGTATTGATAGTTACGGATTTCGCTAAGGAGCACCTTTCAACTATTATCATCGATGCATGCTTGCATTAATGAGTGAAAATCATTGTGTATTATGTTTTCTTCTAATTTAACTAACTTGTTGCCAAAATGTATCAGAAAAACACAACCATTGCCGGATTTCAAGCCGACGCGTCGTCTTTTTTAGCATGCGCAAACTCTAGAAATGAATTTAGTCTTGTAGGTTCAATGCAAACGTGTTATTTCTATTTTTTAAATTATTAACATTATTATCTCCTCACCTTGAAGTCGATTACTTTGGTTTATCACGTGGCATCATTTACGCAAATCCTTTTATTGCGCTTCGCTCGTGTAAGATTTTTTTGACAACACTAAATCCTAATCTTACTTAACGCTTTCCTGCGAACCTCGTTCAATTGTTATCATCTAGCAGTTGTTAGTTAATGAGCAATTTTTTCACGTCAGTTTCAGAATAAATGGTTTGGCCCAGTGGCTAAGGTGCTAGCCTAGACCAAGGTAAACGTGAATATATGATTTTACTCGTGATTTCACTCACCATTCAATTGCATTTCCCTTTGCAGCAAATGTAAAGCGCCTTGAGAGAGATTTAGTCCTCTGAGGGCGCTTTGTCAAGTGCATTATTATTATTATTATTATTATTATTAGTATATTTGATGACCAAGGTCGCAGGCTTGAGCATCGTGGCAAATGTGAGGCGCCCGAATAGAGACCAAGTTATCTTGTGGGCGGGGCTCGTGCGCGCGATGGCGGCACGACGAAGAACGAAACCCGTACAAGTGAGTTGCTGTAGCAAAGGCTACGGCTGTGTTAATACGCAGGCGACGGTGACAAACGCGTGCATGCGTACTTACTCGTGTATTTGCCGTCGTGCATGCTTCTCCGAAGCACGTGTTGGTAAGAGAGGAGAGAGTGGATAGCGTGAATGGACAAAGATCATCTGAAGTACCTCTGAAATATGGAGTACCTCAGGGCTCCGGGCTAGGTCCGGTTTTTTTCACCGTTTATACTCTCCCTCTTGCTGATGTGATTGCCAAGCACAATCTAGGCTTTCACTTCTATGCAGATGACACTCAGTTGTACCTTTGCTTTGATCCCTCCCAGCCTTCGAGCACCTCAAATTCTCTCAATTCACTTGCTGCATGCATTGATGACATCCGATCATGGATGGCAGCAAATTTTCTAAAACTAAACGATGATAAAACTAACTTACTAGTTATGGGCAAACCCAGTGTGATTCAGAAATTGGAAAGGCTGACGCTCGAAATTGGCTCTGCCAGCATATCTCCAGTTTTACTTACCATTCAATTGCATTTCACTTTACAGCAAATGTAAAGCGCCTAGAGAGAGATTAAGTTCTCTGAGGGTGCTTTATCAAGTGAATTATTATTATAATTATTATTATAGCGTGCCTATAGGCCGATGCACAGGCAGGAAGCGAATTTTGCGGCGCGGTTATGTCCGGTGCCGGCATGGAGCCCGCCCGTCGGGCGGACGGAGCGTCGGCTGGGGGGGGCGGAACCACACGATGGTGATGACACGCCCACAACTTGACGGTGCAAAACAGATGAATTTATTTAGTTTATTTATTCATTCGTGCCACTTTGAAGGCTAATATTTCTTTTACTTTTAACAGATTGGCAGATTGGCTGATTTTCTAGCTGTAGAAGTTCCTCCTGGAGAGCTCTGCCCCATACAACGGGATTTCCTAACCGCTCGCGTTTGCGTCGTCTGTCGATCTTCCGAGCTGCAATGAATAAAAATTAGTTTTTATTAATATATATATATTGTATAGTGCACTGGCCGGGTCATAGGCAATGTATATACACATAGTTTCAGGTATCTGAGACCTTGAGAGATGCCGTAAGCACTGTCCTCAACATAGTGGGTACGAAAGGAGAACGATACGTCTCGGTGCTTGCTTAAGTTATTGAGGCACTACTGATCGAACACAATAATCTAGCTAAAAGACTTCTGCCCGCGGGGTAAGTTATATTAAAATTTTGATGTACGTAATCTCGCAGGGTATATATTTATCTAGCTTCCAGTGTGGGTTCCTGAAAAAATGGTCATTTTTAAAGACAGCTGTTGTCAGCAGTTGTTTTTACTGTTTTTTTCATTTTTTCACTAATTTTAAAGTCGATAGCTTATTTTTTGATAAACACAGTTTTATTATATATCTTTCACAATACATTCTAAATCAATAAATTTGTACTTATAATAATATTTAGAGAATACAAGTGCAACATTAAACGACTCGTCTGAGAGACGCCATCTTAATTTTGTACAGAAATTCGTACGGACCGAAAAATTCTTTTAACGTCCGTTGATGTCAGCTTGATCGATAGAATTGCGTTGTATAATTTCTGGAGACTTTTGGTTCACTGGTCAAACTACCTGAAGAGTGTGCGAATTCGGACTTGAGCAATCTGAAACTGCCATCCGAATGCAACTCGTGGTCCATTTTTTTGAAGCAACAAATTCATTGCATCTTGAAGGGACACGTTCACACTTTCAGCATCATTTGACGACTGTTCGACGACAACTTCTAAATCGTTGACTCCAAATAAATAAGACGCTGGATTTCCAGCGAAATTTAGCATAGTTTATGACGGGGTGACAGAGGAATCCTTGAGACTGCGAAAGAAGCTCACGACATCCTTGATCAATCGCTCTTCAACGCGACACTTCAAACTTTCTATGAGCTCGGTACGAATTTCATTATTCAGCTTAGAGAGTTTGTTGAAAACTAATTCTAAAATTATGTCAGCACTCATCAATGTCTCATCTCCTCGACTTAAATTCTCAAAAGCATTTTTTACAGGTTCGATTGCCTTCAGAAGAGTTTTTGAGAGCATCAAAATCCAGTTTCCAAATCATTTCTATTGCCTTGAATTCGGTTAGTGTCTAGCGGATGACGATGTCTGTCTTTACTTGCGGCTCTAACATTGTTGGGATGGAGTTCCAGCGCGTCTTTACATCACGCTGCAGTTCAATCTCGCGTCCGAACTCTCCTTTAACTTCTTATTGAAAAATATTATTTCGAACTGTTTATTTTTTAATTAAATTGACTAAATTGTGCGATTTCGTGAGCAGATCTTGGTAAGACGTCTCCTTCTAATGTATCATCGCCGATCACCTCCAAGTCCGTACATGCTTCAAAATTGTCCATGTGATCCATATCGTCACTATTGAGGTTTCAATAGTCTATTTCAGTGCTCTTCTTGTACAACGTGCCACATACTCCAATGGTAAACAGAGCTGCCCGATGAGATCAATATGGCTACTGTATTTCCTATTTACTGCAGTACCATCCTGAGTAGATCCCGCCAAATCCCTCGCCATTGTTCTTCCAAAAGGGCTCAAATGCTGTTTCATTTAGTCGTCCATATCGAGAGCAATGCACGAACCAAATACGCGAACGAGACCCATCTTAATTTTGATTTTTCGTTTTATAGCCAGTATCGTGAATGTTGACTCCAAAGAATCGATATCCTCTCATGTTTATGTATTCATTCACAGTCAAGCTAAACTGTACTCCTCTCTCGAGCTTTCCCTTGATGTTAGCAATCGTTTTGTTTCTTATCGCTTTTGTTTGCTGAAAGTTCAATTCGTCCCGTGAGATCGATTGCCGTATATACTTATTTCTAGTGACAGCTCTAATCGATATTCTATCAGCATCCTAATCAGTAACAATCTTCTTCAGACTCTTTCGCCCTGGGAAATTGGCAAATCGTTCTTCCTCCCTTCCCTTGCTCATGCGCTCTTCCTTGGGTGTGGCACCCTCCAGTTGGTTTATCAAAATCAACTCCGTGTATTTTCAGATGATTCTTCAACTTTATCATGGAGTTTCCACAACGTTTGATGATTGTATTGCTCCATCGATATTGACCTTCCAGCTCTTCTGTAATTATTGGATTCTTTCGTTTTTCGGCGTCTTCCCAAACTGAAGGTACGGCTGAAAAAAACATCAATATTTGATGATGACACAAGATCAATTTAATTGATGTCTTATTTCATTTTGATAAAGATTGCACTTTAATTTTGGTTTATGGCCAATTTGATCAAGTCTTTACAACAAATCACTAACACATTCAAATGAAATTTTAAAATTTTGATTTCCCTTACATATTTCATATCCATACTGAACGTTGAATCTTCACTTGTCCTATCTTTTTATTTAAAAATAGCCATTTGAAACAGTAAACCAAAACAATCAATTGCTTAGTTTTTTATTTTAGGCGAAAAACAGCTGCTTTACTGTTATTAACAGTTACCAGAAACCCTGTACCAGTGTTATCAAGAAGATCTTCGCTGAGTGCCTCGCGTTTCCAGCCTGCTAGTCCTTGGTGAAACGTCGATTTTGTGAGAATTTCATTGAAGGGGCTAGTGTCTAGGGATAATAGTAGTTCTAGTCACTTAGCATAACTGCATCCTTAAAATCAAGTATGTCAATGTGTGCTTTAAGGCTTACAGCGACCACCTATTTATATTAATAGGCTTTGGTGTGCCGGACATTTCGGCTATTAGATTCGCATTGGTTGTAAAATCAGCATTTTAGTTCGCCGGTACATCAAGTGCATGCTGTCACTTGCCAAACTTGATGTTGACCCTGTGCATGTCACCCCTAGCCATGTTATTCTATTTGTTTATGGAGTATGACACCACTAACAATTTGATCATGCTTCCTTTGCAGCAAATTTTAAGTGCCCAGAAAGAGATTGAGTTCTCTGAGGGCGCTATATCAAAGGCATTATTATTATTATTCTTAGTATAAGTCCATTGATGTTGTTTAGCTCTATGAACCGATGTGAATTTCCTATGAAAGGAAAAGCCTTCCCAAGTCCTACTACGATCGGCTTAATTCCGTTAAATGTAGTTGACCTTCTGACCCTGCTCGGGACTTGGATCTAGATCACGATCTCGGTATCGAGGGATCGCGTAGTTTTGTGAAACATGGATGGCATCTCACGTCTGTCTGTATCCTGTCACAGCTTCGTTGGCCACCGTGCAACGCTATCTTCTGCAGGGATCAAATCATCCTACCCCACTTCTTTGCCTTAATGGGATGCTTTCGGACGTTCCAAATTACAAATATGAAAGGCTTTATGGGAGCGCTATTGCTCACTTGACTGTGCTGTGGACGTGGTGCTCAGTCTACAAGAACTCCGGTGGGCTGCTTTCACTGTTGAGCCATGCACCCATTGATCACTGTTTAGTTTCCAAAGGCCTTATTTCCATACCGATTATTCAACGCACTGCTGAGTTCATTTATTGAGCAAGCTGTCCGCCTTGTGCTTCTCGATCCGAGCTTGTGTAGCGCATCATGGGCGATGCGAGCAGCGCTCGCACTGGGCCCGCTGTATCCGAGCGCATTGGCACTCCACCGCCATTTGGTGAGGGCATCGCATTCGGCGACCTGGCACAATGTACGCTGACCTCCTGCGTCTACTTTGGTTTTTCATACGGGTTTCGTGATTACAGCTTCGAAACAGGAGATATCTGGCACGATCTCGGCCTGGAGAGTGGATAGACATTGAAATATAGCGCCACAGAGCCCAACAGGCAAGTGTCTTTGCTTCTCGTTAGCATATTTTCTTGAAGACTGCCGTCTTCTTATTCTTGCTATGTCACGCTCTATAGGTCTGGCGATGCGAGGATTGAGGTGCTCATGAGGAAGCTCGCCGGTAAGCGTTATGTCTGCCACGCTGCCTGCCTGCTGGCCCGCCTACCTGCCCGCCCGCCCGCCCGCCCGCCTGCCTGCCTGACTGCCCGCCTGCCTGCCCGCCTACTTCTTTTTTCCATTTGACCCGTACGGTGGCCGAGATTGTCACCGAGAGAGGCGCTGCTTGTAGGTGTCGTTGTCATGGACCGATTTGGAGTTCGCTGGGATGACGCCGTTGGTCCCGAAGCTGTTAAGCAGGCTTTAAAGATGGCGCTCATTGTGCCGTTTTAGTTCCGTCATCTATTTCAAAGCACCCTCAGCGCTCGGCACGGTATCCTCTCGTGTGGGGTATGACTAGTGCAACATCATCTGACTCATGCAGCGGTTGACCTTTTTTCTGGCTGGACCTTTTATGTATTGTAACGCCGAAGGCTCGGCGGGGTAGGCTTGACCTGCCGCTTACCTAGCGGCGTAGCCTATAGCCTAATGCCGTTCGGTGCGCGCGTACGCGCAATAAGCTGGTCGCCACGAAACGAGCGTTTCTGGCGCTTACCTGCTTACCGTTACTAAAGGGGGTTGTGAGTCCGCGGCGTGAATTGGAAGCAAGACACACAAATTGGGGATTTTACTGAACTTTATTCGCAAGCGCACAAAGTCGCTGGGCGTCTAGTTCAGCTTTATCTCCACACTCCTCGCACGTTCAACACTCTTGCGGAGGGAATACTCCTCCACACTAAGCGCGACCCGGACCCTAAACCCTAACCGGTGAACTAGGAATCCGTTCCCACCTGTGCCGAGGGAATACCCCACACACGCCAACGTAAACACTCTTGCGGAGGGAATACTCCTCCGCACTGAAGCGCATACCGGAGTCTAAACCCTGACCGGTGAACTAGAACTCGGTTTCCACCAGTGCGACCGGAATACTCCACACACGCCAACTCAAGCACTCTTGCGGAGGGAATACTTCTCCACACTGGGGCTGCTTACGAGTATAATGGGAAACGACCCAAATGCCGGCAAATCCCTATGCCGAGACCACGTGCTAGCGCGCACACATACGACACAAAAGAAACACAAAACACGAAAGAATACACAAAATGCCAGCTCGGGCGCGATACGACCGTGTTCGGTGGAGTTCCACCGAATCCTCCTTGCGCTGTCTCGTCTTGTTCCGTCCATCGTCGGCGGACAGCCCGCCCTCCTCCCTCGCTTTCAGAGAAAACGAGTGCGACGGCGTCGAAGCCGGACCAAAAGACAAAAGAACACGAGGCAAAAGACCCAGAGCGAGCGTCGCTCGACTCTTAAATACTTGGCTGAGACAATGGGGCAAGAGCTTAGTGGTATTGGGCCCGACACCATGGCGCATTACGGCAAGGAATGACTACCGTCCCCAGGCCACTGGCAGGGCACCTCCGTCCAGCTTGAATGGCGAATGGGTTCCAGACGCTTCTTTCTTGGGAAGAGGGAAGGCGGGGGTTGACAGGCCAGCCAACATCTATCAGCAGCTTCCGCGAGTATCGGACCAATTCTAAAGGCCGAATCGCCGCTGCTCGTCTCCGAGCTTCCTGGCCTGCTCCTAAGCGCTTCCTCTCTAACCGCACTGACGCTCCTCTCTGGCTCACTGCTCCAGGACAAAGAGGCTCTAGCCCGCCGCCGAACAGCTCTTGTTCGCGCTAAAATTCAGCCAAAGCCAGCAGGGCGCTACAGTATTCCATCAATCTGGAAGCATCCTAGATGATCTATCTGCTTATACTTACGCATCCAGCGTAGCAGCCGAATGTGCAGTTAAAATAAGAGACGCCTGTGAGCTGTGAGTCGGGACATCGGAGCTCGCGGCGACTTTTTTCTGTCCGACCTAAGGAGGCTGCTGCCGAAACCTATAGCCGAGAATGAGTTTATTGCCTGCCCACCGACCGTCGGCAGTTTCTGCGGCTTTCACAATTTACGGTCGACGATCGCAGCGATCGAGATTGATAGATCAGTCGATCGGGATCGATCGACCAATAGGTGAGATAAATAGGTGAGATAATCGATGATCTTAGAGAGCAAGACGACTTTTTTTCTGGCTCACTGGCGATTCCCTCGTACATGACAATGAGTTCGGCTACAGGGTCGGCTACAGCGAGGCGAGCTTTCCAAGGCAGCTGTCGCTGGCCACCAGTAGCGTCGTTGAGTGACCCGAGGTGAAAGCAGCCGACGAGGCGCGTAGCGCGAGGAAAGGCCTCGAGCTAGCCGACTCGCGAGCGGTTCACGAGTTCACGAGTTGAGCACGAGCTCAGGTTTGAGGATCGACAAGTATGGCCGTAGGCTGGGCGTTTCTTCTCCCTCTTGCTGTGCAGTGACTCGGCAGCATGGCTGCCAATGCATCATCCAGTGAGTGCAAGGGGGGTTGTGACGTGTTTTAGCAAGGCGAGCACGCTGCTGCTCATTGTCTAATCGTATCTCTCTGCTGTGCAACCACCCATCGCTTTCCAAAGCCGATCGGTGGCATTTTGTGTACAGTCTTCATCGGATGTTTGGGTCACAAAGCGGCGTCGGTTCGAATGAGTTCGGTCTCGTTTAAGTGCTTGGCTGTGCCACCCCCACCTTCTCAGACTGGAAGAATCTTTCGCTTTTTTCGTCTCAAAAAAGTGCCAACCAAAATGGCAACCAAAACAATGATAGAAAGCAGGAGGTAATAGTTCCTCAGCAACCGACAGTAGCGGTGACCGGACGCTTCCTGGTGCTACAGCAATGCATCCTATCAGAGGGGCTTCAACGTCTCTCCTCCATGAGGCCTTGCTAGCTAGCAAGCTCCGGTTCACTAGCTAGGAAGTACAACTGTTTTGTCACACTGGCTTAGTGCTTAGTGGCATTTGCCCGTGTGCTTCAAGTTTAGGTGACGTGCAGAGACGGTAGGTGCAGGCCACTAGCTACATCTAGTTTCTGCATCGCGAGCCATTTGGGTGGCACAGGTCACTGCCAGCAGGCTAACGGCAAAACGTGCAGTGCAGCTAACGACCACCCCAGACCTCGAACGTATATATTCATGGGCTATTTAACGCTCCAGCAAGCACTTTCTTTGCAGGAAGACTTACTTGAGGCCCTTTGGCAATTTCAAGAGTAGCATCGACGACAGTGAGACAAGAGAGGCAAGACGATTTCGCCCGACAGGACTGCGATGGTGGGACAGTGCCGGCAGGCTTCGGATGCAGTACAGACTAGAGAGCCTGGCTCACCATTGGACCGATCCCATCGGACCAGAAGCAAATAGTCCCCGCCCGGGGAACACGTAGACTCAAGCTCTTGTGTTGCTGCTACTACTACCTCCGCCGCTGCTTCCACTGCTGCTGCTGCTTCCGCTTCGTAACCCAGCTCCCTCAGCAGAGGTTGTGGCTAGCGAAGCAAGTTTAGATAAAAGCACATGGCAGAGTAGACGGTGCCCAAAAGGCTTTTTATCCAGCTTATCGACCAGGCATCGAAGAGCCAAGTGCACAAACAATCGCTGCATGCATGCATGCACCTGATGTCTTTTCGATCCAACCCAGACACCCAGTGACAAAAAATTATTTTACATATCAACCCTTGTGTACGTTGATCACACTAACTAATATAATTAATAAATACCTTTGCTATTAGATTATAGTACATCCTTTACATTATATTCATTATAGTGGTAAACTGTTCAATTAATATTGCATCCTTTGAGTAAAAACGTCGGTCTCCCTAATATCAAATGCCTACAATAAAAAAAAATAGAATAGCTATTGGCTCACAAAATCCTTTGCGATCAGGACAAGTGAATATTTGATCTCCTGTTACCCACTGTGCAGTCGCCATTTTCGCATAAATAGCCTGAAATCCGAATAAGTGCGGTTTAAGGGTACATTACACTATGTGTCGCTTCCTCGATCGCCCTCCTGACTCAGTTGTGCTTTTCACTCTCTCCTTGTTTCATGAAATGAAGTCTCCTGGCTATCAAAAAAATACTTGCTGATTTAACAGCCCCTTTTTGCATACGGACAGAAGAGCCATGACGGCTATCACCACCGCTTGCAGTGGCGATACAGGATCACTCGCCACAGGATTCGAACCCACAACCTTGGGTCCCGAGGTCGTGAAAAGTACCTTACCTAGTGAGCCACTACGGCTCACCACTGAAAGCTCCGTAGTGCTTTAGAAAACTCCTGCGTAACACTCACTTAGTCCTTGTGACTATACGGAATTACAGACGGAAATACATTACGTTACATATGCCTCAAACGAACGTTTTAGCATGCTGTTGCAGTGTGAAAATAGTTAATAGCTCTATTGATTGACGTGGCCGCAGGAGTTTGCTAATACCCAAAAGATGCATTTAGCTATGTGTATGGGTGATTTATCGGGACTTAAGCTGCATAGTCCGTGAAAGCACCGGCTAAGATTTGACCGGTTAAGAGCCCTTCAAACCCTACTGCAGTATGTATGGCGATCGTGCGAGGATCAGGGTCGTAGCCCTGGCTACGTACAACACATTTTTCGGAGTCTAACCGTTTGTATGTACTTCGTACGAAACTCAAATCCTTTAGAGACTTGGCCTTAGTTCGTATGCTCCCAAAGCCTGGAACTCACTCCCGACTGGCGTTATGACATCCCTTGACTTGACCACATTAAAAAAGGAATCAAAAACACGTTTATTTATCATAGCATTTGATAGGTCCTTGCGGTTCGTCTTTTGTGTGCCAATGAGTGCTGATACTGTGCATGCAACCATGAACCATACAAGCTGGTACGATACGATTCCTAACAAGAAAAACTTCTGATAAGTATGCTAGAGCACAAGGAAAAGGGGACCTAAAAATGAGTGACAACGTTGAAGTCGACAGGCGGCTTCATTAGGAGCTAGTGCAGGTCGGCAAGAAAAGTGGTGCAATTTGGCCACTGCGACGCTCACGACAGACAAGCATGGCTGCCGAAATTTGCACCAACTGTGAGTACCCTAAAGCAATGTAGATCCGTCGGCCAATCCACACAGACTAGGTGGGTGTCGCAAAGAAGAGTTTTCAACAGCTTACTCAAAACCCAAAGGGGCTTCGGTGCACATGCAGGGGGGCCAACAGACTTAATCTCATTCAACAAAGAACAAGTGAGAAGCATGCCGGGTAGCTGAGCCGGGAAGGCAGATGGCAGGAAGCCCTACACGTACACACACAAGACTAGTAGGGATGTCACCAGTGCACCGACTAGCTTGACTGCCGTATTAATATTAAAGTCCGTCCGAATGTTTGCCGTGTTACTTGACAGATCTCATTGCAGGTGATTTAGCTCCTCTTGCCTTTCCAAAAAAAAGAAAAAATGGAATCTAAAGGGGCACTAAGGCCAAGTCGCCCACGAGCTTCCGAGTACCAACTAGAGAGACGGCTCCCAGAGCAGTTTTACCTGCTGCAGCCAGGCGGATCGCTTCCATTGAGAGTGATAACTATACATTTGTTATGGCGCCCCCGAAGAACTCGATCTCTTTCTAGAAAATTTAAATTTGCGGCAAAGGAAGCGTGATTATCAGTTAGCTTGCGAGGCTCTTGAGAATCGCAAGGTGAACGATTGCAAAATAAGGAAATCGAGATACAGCTTATTATCGAAAAAAGAAATACAGTGAATGCACTTGGCCATGCACTCGAAAGACACGGGGTCACAGCTTTGCTACGATACAAACACTGCGGCTCTACACCCACGAGCGATCGACTAACAGCACAGCTCTGCCTGACGGCTACTTCGACGGTGCCACCGCACAGGACTTGAAGCACCTCAAGCTACTCGGCCACGAGGTCACGGCACCAATGGACAGCAACGATGCCCAAGCAAGGCTAGATTTGGACACCACAGGATGTGCCGAAAGTGCAGCAGCAGCAGCAGCAGCAGGGCTACGCCTCAGCAAGTGCCCCGAGTCGGCCCTGCCCCGGCAGGCGCCCAACAACCACGAGAATGGCCAACCGGACACTGGCTCAGAGTTACTGTCAACAAAAATAGAGCTGCCCATTAATTAATTTCTAGTCGAACTTGATCGAGTTGACCCCCATGTCGATGGCACCGCCACGATAGCTTCCGCGCTTCTTCTTCGTCTTCTCGTGGCGGAAGCTCTTCCCCTTGGTGAACTTGAGATCGTTGTTGGCCTTCTCGCCCCACGAACCCTTGGCACCGGCCTACAAACACGGAGCGTGAGTGTATCTAAAGTCGCCCAGGCTTTGTGCGCTGTAAAAAAATGCATGGTAACGTCTGAACAGTTTGAGCTGCTTTGTTGATGTTACAGATTACGATACATTTCATTCCATTACATAACAATCGGCTACAGGTTGTGGCTGAAGCACGAGGTGCCACGGTGTACTGGGCAGCCGTCCGGTACTGGGCAGCCGTCCGGTACTGGGCAGCCGTCCGGTACTGGGCAGCCGTCCGGTACTGGGCAGCCGTCCGGTACTGGGCAGCCGTCCGGTACTGGGCAGCCGTCCGGTACTGGGCAGCCGTCCGGTACTGGGCAGCCGTCCGGTACTGGGCAGCCGTCCGGTACTGGGCAGTCGTCCGGTACTGGGCAGCCGTCCGGTACTGGGCAGCATACCAGCCCAGCCCGTTAGCTAGACGTCACATGGTAACTAGAGAGTTCCTACCGTGGCAACAGGCTCACGTGTTGCCCCATCGCAGAGCTATTCCGTGAGCATTGGGCCGGCTGTGGCGAGGCGGCTCACGGGAGTGTGGCACCACTAACTTGTGGAGATCTAGCCGCTGCTTTGCCTCCAAGCCAGGGGCTCTCAGAACTTGATCGCGCATGGGCTGCCCCACGCGAGAGAGACAGACAGACAAACGTAGCACCGGCACGCGCTCACACACACACACACACACACACACACACACACACACACACGCACACGCGCGCACACACACACACACCACGAGACGGACACACAGAGACGCCCACGACATGCTAGACAAGATAGAGCGAGCTGCTGCTGCTGCGAGCGGCTCACCTTGGCATCGAACGAGTTGTCGGCGAGTCTCGGGTCAATGCTCACCTTGTCGGCTTCGATGCGCCTGAAGGGCTGTCGCGCTGCGCTGCCCTGTAACGAGACGACGGCTATGCTCGCCCGTCACCGATCGATAAGGAGAGCGGCCGACGAGAGGCCGTCGCAACAGCGCCTCAGCAGCAGCAGCGGCGACTCGGCAGCAGCGTCCTCGTCGTCGAGCCGTGGCACGAGGGCTGCACTGCAGCAGCCGACAGGCGGCACAACGCGATTATGCCGCTGCCACCCTTGCTGCGGCGGCGCTGCTACTGCAACACGGGGTGGTGAAAGGATGATTTTCTCGTGAATTCGGAAACTGCTTTGGCAAAAATGTAGCCTCTCCTCAAGCAAGCAGGCGGCACTGGCCACGTCCGTAACCACGACTGCCTCATCGGCAACGTGGTCGGACATGCCCAGCAGGATCTGTAACGTGCTTTCGCACGCACACGCCACCCACTCCTCCCCCCCCCCCGCCCGGCAGACCTGCCACGCCCCCAGCTGACTTGTTGCTGCTAGATATACATGTCCATCATCCGTGCTGGTTGCGGGACAAATTATTCCCTCCCACATCCTGAGAAAATACCCTGAGTGAGACCACATTCACCTGCTGAGTAGCTACTGGCAGCAGCTGGTAGAACCAAAACACCGATTTATGAGCCCATAATTGCATAATAAACACATAGTCGCCTCTGCTGCGTAGTACACTAGGAAGGAGGTCACTAGGACACGTGGCTCCACTTTCCGGCTACTCCAGCCATGCTACCAGGCTTGCGCCGGCAGGCTCCTTCTAGTTGTCAACTACCAAAGCACAAATGGACGCAAAGCGACTTGCGCAATGCCCACTTGCTCAGCAATCGCTTCAGCAATTTTCGCGCCACACCGCCGCTTCAGAGAGCGCAGCCAAATCGGTCCTCCCGCGCGGCAGCGGCAGATCGCACAGGCAGACAGATCCGGTCGGGCGCCAGACGACTTCCAAAGCGTCACACGACTGCCAGTGCGCAAGACCAGCAGCAGCCGCCAGGGCAGCGCTGCGTATATTATCATCACCTTGACAGCAAATTCCAGCACAATGATAGCAAAAATAAGCGGCCCGCGCAAGTGCTCGCCAAGCGCGCCTGATCTCGCGCGAACACACGCTGCCTTTGCTGGCAGCGGCCGCCGCCGTCGCACTGTTCCTCCAGCCTGGAGGCACCTGCCGTGCTCGCCGTGGGGGGATGGGGTGGGGCAGAGGCGCGATGAATGCGCCCGCTCAGGTCGCCCGCTGCACCTTGCGCCTTACACTGCTGGCCTTGTCGCCGCCGCCTTTCTTGTCGTCCGACGTCTTGGCAGGCGTCTGCGGGCCTCCCTTCTTGGTCGGCGGCGGCGCGTCGCTCGATGACTCGCTGTCGCTGCTGTCCGAGGACGACGACGAAGCTTCAGCCTTCCTCTTCTGAGCCGACGAGGCGGCCGCTGCGCCACTGGCGGCGGCCACCGCCGGCTTGGCCGGCGTGCTCTTGGCAGCAGGTTTTTTCTCACCGGCGTCCGAGTCGCTCGAGGAGTCGGACGAGCTGGCTGCCTTCTTTTTGGCCGGCGCAGCAGCAGCCGTCTTGGCTGTCGCCTTTGCGGCGGTCGTCTTGGCGACGCTCGACTTTCCTTCTTCTTCGGAGTCGCTGCTGCTGTCGCTGCTGCTGTCGCTAGCAGCCTTCTTTTTCTGAGCTATCGCTCCCGACGGCTTTGCTGGCGTCGTGGCCTTGGTCGTTGCTGCTGCCGGCTTGTCGTCTTCTGACGAGTCGCTGTCGTCACTCGAGTCGTTCTTTTTCTTGGACGATGCCGAAGCCGGGGACTTGGCAGCAGCTGCCGCAGGCTTCGCCGGAGCGCCAGGGGTGGCCGCCTTGGCAAGTGCGCCGGCCGGCTTGGTGGTCGGCTTCTTCTTCTCCTCCTCGGAATCGGAGTCGCTGTCACTGCTGCTAGAGCTGTCCTTCTTTGCTGCTGCCGGTGACTTAGCTGGGGTCTTGACGGCAGCAGGAGCAACCTTGACGGCAGCAGGACCAGCCTTGACGGCAGGCACATCCTCGTCATCCGAGCTTGACTCTGAGCTCGAACTATCCTTAGACGCCGATTTCGAAGCCGTCTTGGTTGCAGCAGGCTTGGCTGCGAGTGTCTTCGAGGCGGCGGCCGGCGCACCTTTGGCTGCCGGCTTCGCCGGAGCTTTGGCGTCGTCCTCGTCCGAATCGCTGCTCGAATCGCTGGAGCTCGCCTCAGCCTTCTTTTTTGAGCTCGCTGTAGCAGCCGCGGCGACAGTCGGCTGCTTGGCTGCCGGCGTCTTCGGAGTGGCAGCTGCCAGTGTCTTCGGAGTGGCAGCAGTCGCTGCAGGCTTCGCCTTGGCTGCCGGCTCGTCGTCCGAATCGCTGCTCGAGTCGCTGGAGCTCGCCTCAGCCTTCTTTTTTGAGCTCGCTGTAGCAGCCGAGGCGGCAGTCGGCTGCTTGGCTGCCGGCGTCTTCGGAGTGGCAGCTGCCAGTGTCTTCGGAGTGGCAGCAGTCGCTGCAGGCTTCGCCTTGGCTGCCGGCTCGTCGTCCGAATCGCTGCTCGAGTC
Organism: Cristatella mucedo; assembly: GCA_009760855.2. NCBI lineage: Eukaryota > Metazoa > Bryozoa > Phylactolaemata > Cristatellidae > Cristatella > Cristatella mucedo. The sequence goes on along the minus strand of WPIO01000067.1, from coordinate 430,276 downwards.
GCTGGAGCTCGCCTCAGCCTTCTTTTTTGAGCTCGCTGTAGCAGCCGAGGCGGCAGTCGGCTGCTTGGCTGCCGGCGTCTTCGGAGTGGCAGCAGTCGCTGCAGGCTTCGCCTTGGCTGCCGGCTCGTCGTCCGAATCGCTGCTCGAGTCGCTGGAGCTCGCCTCAGCCTTCTTTTTTGAGCTCGCTGTAGCAGCCGAGGCGGCAGTCGGCTGCTTGGCTGCCGGCGTCTTCGGAGTGGCAGCAGTCGCTGCAGGCTTCGCCTTGGCTGCCGGCTCGTCGTCCGAATCGCTGCTCGAATCGCTGGAGCTCGCCTCAGCCTTCTTTTTTGAGCTCGCTGTAGCAGCCGAGGCGGCAGTTGGCTTCTTGGCTGCCGGTGTCTTCGGAGTGGCAGCAGTCGCTGCAGGCTTCGCCTTGGCTGCCGGCTCGTCGTCCGAATCGCTGCTCGAATCGCTGGAGCTCGCCTCAGCCTTCTTTTTTGAGCTCGCTGTAGCAGCCGAGGCGGCAGTCGGCTGCTTGGCTGCCGGCGTCTTCGGAGTGGCAGCTGCCGGTGTCTTCGGAGTGGCAGCAGTTGCTGCAGGCTTCGCCTTGGCGGCCGGCTCGTCGTCCGAATCGCTGCTCGAATCGCTGGAGCTCGCCTCAGCCTTCTTTTTCGGCACGGCAGCAGCGATGGGCGACTTGGACGGGGCCGCGGCCTTGACACCAGCCTTCTTGGAAGCAGCAGCCTCGTCGTCATCTGAGCTCGAGGAGTCGTCACTGGACGAGTCGGCTTCCTTCTTTGGCGTGGCAGCCTGCTTGGCGGCCGGCGCCTTCGAGGCGGCGGCCACGGCGGCCGTCGCTACGGGTTTAGCGCCTTTTGCTACAGGCTTGGCGGCCGCTGGCTCGTCGTCGTCCGACGACGACGAGTCGGTGGACGAGCTCTCCGCGGCTTGCTTCTTCTTCGGCGCTGCCGCAGCGACTGGCTTGGACGCAGGCTTCTTCGCAGCTGCCGCACCGACCTTGACCGGCTTGGCATCCTCTTCCGACGAATCGTCGCTCGACTCGGTTGTGCTGTCCTTGGCCGTCTTCCGCGTGACAGCGGCCGGCGCGGCAGACTTGGCAGAGGCGGCCGCCGGCGACTTGGCGGCAGCGGCTGCTTTTTTCTTATCCTTCTCCTCCTCGGAGCTGCTCTCGCCGGACGAATCCTTGGCAGCTGACCCCTTGGCAGGGGTCAGCGCCGCCGCCGCCGCCGTCTTGGCAGCTTTTTTGGCCGGCCCGTCGCCCACTGCTGCCGATGCTCCACCAACGCTGAGCTTCCGCTTCAGCGCGGCGGCGGCGGCTGCAGCGGCCTTAGGCGCCGGCTCGTCGTCCTCCGAGGAGTCGCTCGACGTTGACTCGCCCTTTGCGCCGTTGCAGCTGGCGACGCCTCCGCCATTCGTCAGCTTGACCTTCTTGCTGCTCGGCTCGCCGGCGTCACCTGCGCGGACGAGCGGACAGTCGCGGCTGCGGTGACGCCAGATTGCGCTCGCTTCAGCAGCAGCGACTGCGCTCGGCTCTCGGTGAAACGGGTCGCTCTCCTACCCTCCACGCCCACCTCTATTCCCGGGAGACTATTGCGCCCTCGGACGACAGTGAGACAAGTGGATCACAATGCTTATGCGGTTTATGAGTCTTTCTATACACTGCCAGAAATCGTTTAATAGGTCAAGCATGTCCAAAATAAACCGGCTTCCGACTGCTTGCAATTGCATATCGATAACTTTGCCGCATGTATCAACATCACCCTTCAGTCATAAAAACCGTTGCCTCGAGAGAAAAAAAATAAGGAGTGCATGCCTCACCGCTGCAAGCTATGGCTCTTGAGTTGTTTGGGATTGGCGATGCTTTAAATTTTGCAAATTCTAATTCACATAAGTTCGATAGGGTATTGCTCTTGGACTCACTTTCAATCCTGTTTTACTGAATGACCGAGTTTGTATCCGCAGAAAGCTACTTCGTAGCTTCAGGCACTCTAACTAGGATCAGTACATATGCCTTAATCTAGCTAATATCAATATGCACGTGTTAAGGTATATTGCTCCCTTAACTTTCACAAGCTATGGCAATAGCAAGAGATGACTGCTACTGGCCCTCAGCAAAATTTGCTCTACTCTTGAGTACCAATGATCAAAAGCTTTGAAATCCAGGCTGTTACAGAGAATAGCCAAGACTTTTCTTAACTTGTTGAGCTTTGGTGTATCGACATCTATGCAGGCAGCTAGTTGAGGTGCCACGTGACTTGTAAACAGCTTTATTTACATCGATGCTGCGTGTCTTATAATAGTACATAAATACATTTAATATGGCGTCCCCAGAGAACTCGATCTCTTTCTATGCACTTCTCAATTTGACCAATGCTTTATGGATCAACTAAAATTTGACATTCGAGTTACAGTTGTTAATCACTGCAGTAGTTCATTTCAGATTTCGGTTGGACAAGAATCGCTATATGTGTAATGAAACGTCCTAGAGCATTGTTCTCAGCAATCATGGACGTGTACAGCACTAATACTAATCCAACCGAAAACTAACATAGACTACTGTAACGAAGTAAAAGCAGTGATGAACTTGCATATCTGAACTCGCATATCAAACATGTTGATTTATGAACTGTTTGCCGAGTTACAGAATTTTCAGCCGCAAAGCTAAACTGCAAATGAAGCTGCTTAAAAGTCACAAGAATGAACTAGCTCCATTTATGTATGTATGTCGACCTGTGTGCACACGTGTGCGCCCCTGTGTGTGTGCACGCACGTGTGCGCGCGTGTGTGTGCACGACCTCCGGTTTACTTCTGGGCTAGACATTGTTTGCATAACCATTGTGCGTGTCTTTTTAAACTTCCGATCCCATTTCTGACATGGTGCCTTCTGAAATGTACCATAAACAAGTAGTCAATGATTGGACATACTTGTTCAATATTTTCTATTCTTTCAGTATTTTTATTTCAGACATTTACCCTTGAGCTAAGTTTAAAACGTCACATTTGTGCATGACTCTCATAGGCTAGTAATAGCCCGCAAAAATCGAGTTCACAAGGTATACAATTCCAAAATTCAAGTATGCACATTAGAGCATTGCTGTGAAAAGGTTTACCCACAATAACTCACCGACCGGTGCTACGACTAACAGTCTCAGTAAGGCTAACAGTGTCTTCATTCGTATCGGTTCCACTGAGAAATAATCTCAGCACCATTGACACAAGAATTAAATAAAGACGATGTTTCCCTGCTCATCAATAGTTCCTGGTTCGATGCATGCACACAAATTAACAAAAATTTGTCTCCCCAGCTTTGACAAACTCCAGTCATAGTTGTTCTTCGTAGTGGTACTATTAATATCCGGCAAGGCACCGTGGCAAGGTGGATTTACAGGAATGACTCACTCGATCTTACTGTCAAATTTTATAGAGATCCTCCGTGAAAATGGGTCAAGATAGTCGAAGAGCAAATTGGTCTTCGATGAAAGCTTGCCGACCAATGGTCATCGATGAAAATGGTCATCGATGAAAGTCGGTTGGGTCCTGCACAGGTTCCCCCCCACCCTGACGTGCAGCTTCCAGTAACAGCTACTCAGCCTATTTGACTACCGAGTGGTACAAAAGCTGTGACCTGTAACCTGCGACCTGTAAGGGGACCTCGGTGGGAGCAGAGCCACAGGAAGACAACAAGCACGAGGCTGAGAGTAAATGTTAGCTAATAGAACCGGGGGCTTCGTAAATACAGCACCAAAAGACCCTGGGGTGTGGAGACGAGTGTGAACAAAATGCGAGTGAGAATAACTCATGCCGTGCCACAGTCACAAACCATTCCGCTGCAGCGCCACTACGACAAAATGGTCACGCATGCAAAACGAGATAATAATAAATTTGATATATTGCTCTCGAGAGGCTAAAAAGGTGAGAATTCTAACCGACTGCGCCAATTTCCCACAAGGATCTAACCAAGCCACCGTCCCATCAAAAAAGAAAGGAACTAAGCAGGACTGATATAGGACCAAAAACCAAATGACTGTGAAGACGACCTTCAACTGTCTAGAGCAAAATAGGGCAAGGAGGGAGAAAGTGTCAGCTCTGCTCGCTCTGGCACCAGTTGGCAGTAGTAGGCAGCATCAGCAGCAGCATAACACAGTACAGCAGTAGAGGCTCACCGGCGCCAGAGGCTGCAGCAGCAGCTCCAGACTTGAGAGCAGAACCCTTGCCTTCCCTGCAAGTACAAGAGGAGTGCGACTGCAACGCTAGCTGCCGTACAAATGCTGCAGGTTGCCGGGAAGTCAAAGGCACGTTCAAACAGAACAGTGCTCGAAAACAGAAGCCCGACAAGCATGTAGCCTACCGCTGTTATAGAGGGAACGTTGATGCCATTTGCACCACTGTCGCATAGCAACTACGCCAAGCTACTGCAGCGCGACTCACTGGTGCCCTGGAGAACGATTCTTAAGACCAACTAGCACACTGATGATTGGAGCAGATAATCAAGGATCCCTCCCCCCAAGATTAACACAAATACATCGACAACACAGAGGCTGCACATTCCAACCACTTCCAAGACATCGACTACAGTGCATCTTTTCTACCAATTTCGGCTTGGCACGAAATCACGGAGCAAACAAGCTAAGGACAAGGCTGGGATCGCTATTTTTCTTTCCGTGCCATGGCTTATGTTAAAGAGGGAGATTCTAACTGGTTATGATTTCAACTGGCCTAGAGACACGAACAAGCTCGGTAATCAAAACATTCCGCCGATTACGAGCGGATCTTCATTTGCTTGCCACATCCCGAGTCGGACTTGATCCGGACAGCATGAGACTAGGCAACAATGATATGGTTGCAAGATGGAAGTGATCACGCGTACTTGGATCACCTTAATTTTCTTTCTATCCAGCACAATGCACACCGACGGTTGTAGTTGGCTTCCTTGGAGTCAAGGACAGCACATGAAAATGCCGACTTCCAAACGTATACACAGAGCAGCTCTCAAATCGCATTATACAGAAAGAACATGCTATGCTTTTCTGCAGATTAACAGCACTTGTCCTTTCACGGTGTATGCATTTCTTAGTTTTCATTCAGTTACACAGTACTCACTAGATGTTGCAGCAAACACGAAAATGCCCAATGCACTGCACCATGCAGCGGCGATCACATTAGCAAGTATGCAACTCTTTTGAGTATCCACATGAGATGCTAGCAGAAGAGCAAACGCAGAGATTGCAAATGACAGCTCGACGCAGAAGCTTCAGAGAACAGGAGAGAAAGAGGGCCGGAGAGAGAAGCATAAAGAGAAAAGATAGAATAGAGTGAGCTTACTTCTTGGACTTCTCGTAGAGGCTCTGCAGAAGGGTCTCTGAGCCGGCAGCAGGTTCCTTCTACAAAGAGAGACGAGGTGAAGAACGGATGGCCAGCAACCGCAAACATGCTACTAGCAAGCGCAAAAAAGGTGTCCCCACACACGACTGTCGACCCATACGACCGACTGCTAAACTCGGCGAGCCACACAGCGTCAGCTGAAGAGTAAAAACTGGAGCTGGCAGCTACAGCAAATGTTGGAAATGAAACGGCACCGTATACCTAAACGATACCGTCACTGAGCTGCCGGCTAGCGAAATTAAAGAACTTCTCACTACCAATTCGTGTGACGGCCGACCTCCAGCCTAACCTAAAGGGAAAAGAAAAAACTGCTTCTTCCAACAAAGCACCTGCAGTGTATGAAGGGACACCAAAGAGCTACTTTCGGCATATCTTTGAGCCGGAGAGAGAGAGAGAGAGAGAGAGAGAGAGAGAGAGAGAGAGAGAGAGAGAGGGGCCTCGATTTTGAGGTCGTCCACACGTGCGCACAAGTAGACACGGACAGCTTCGAGGGTACATCGATGCATTGCTCGAACACAAGACTACGGTGTGATTAGAGGTCATATTAGTCAAACTGAATGTAAGATCTGACCGGTGGGGCCAGGGAGGTACGAGAATCACAGGGAAAATCACACCCTGGTACAGATGAGTATCCATTAAGGTAGTACCCAGGAGCAAGGACTTTCGGAGGCTTCCTAGCCACACATGTGACCGTCACATTCAAACGGACTAGCCTCTTGCCAAAAAGATGGGGGTGAGCGAATAATGTCGGCGGCACCTGAACCAGATTGGTTAAGTCACTGCAACAAACACGGCCGTGAATTTGAACGAACGCATTCTGTAGCTTCCGACCATGTCTTCCGAACAGCACGCGACTGCAAGCGGCGGCTGCTAGGGCCCGCAAAGCCGCCGCACGACCGATGCCCGATAGGAACTAGCACCTCGAAACACGGCTGACGAGTGCCGAATGCAGCTCCGATACACAAGCAGGCCGGGGGACGACGGCCGAATAAATAAGACGGCGAGCGAACAGCGCTGCCCGAACCGCAGAAATGCATCGGCACGCCTGATGGATAGCGTGCCGCCGTCGCTCTCATCGACTACCGCCGCCGCCAACCCAGCGACGAATCCCGAATGAGTCCAGCAAGGGGCACGGGCGCTTGGCGGCGAAGAGTCGGTATCGACAACGCTAATTGGGAAAAATTAGCAGAGCTCGCGTCTCGGCCTCTGGTACGGCGCAGTTCGATCCGTCAACCGTTCTGCAGCCCCGTAATACTAGCAGCAGTCGCAATCCTAGTCCGACCAACACCGACGGCCGCGGGTCACCGGCGTCTGGACAATTGCTTAAAAAAAAAACCCAGCTCAAAAAAAAACGCTCGTCGATGGCACGACTACGACGGCTGCGAGACAGTTAAGTACGTATAGCACGAGCTCGACTCAATACAATCGCTTCGCAAACCTCGGCGACGGAACGTAAAGCGGGTCAGGCCGCTGGCGGGGCACGAGGATGGAGGCGACGCGAGCGCGCACGCGGCATGGCGGCGACTGGCTCTCGCACGGCCCCGGCAGTACTCACGGCTCCCGATTTCTTCCGGAACGCTTCGGCGACATCTTTTCCGAAACCTCTGAGAAAACCGTATACCGCTGACAAAAGATCCTGGTCCATCCTACGACGTCGTGCTGCTCGCGTGGCGCGGGAACAGAACCAACGTGGTCGCCGCACAAAAGGAATTGAACGAGGCGCATGCGCGGCCCGACGTCCTTGACACGTTTCCGGTCGACCGGATTCGGCATCCGGTCTGCGGCGTACGCGGGCCCAGCCGCTTGAAGGGGGGTGCCTGTTCTGGCTCCTCCGGCTAGCAGCGTTAACCCTTGTTTTGAGGTCAGTGACTTTCCAGCGAAGCGACCTTGGGGTCGCGATGAGTTGCGCTCGCGCGTGACCTGCCGCCGCGTTTTGCGCCCGCGTCTCCGTCGCTCCCTACGGCCTGCTGTTCGACGAACGCTCACATCTCGCTGCGCTCCGTCATTCCCAGTTGTCACAAACGTGATCGCTGATATTCTCTCTCTCTCTCTCTCTCTCTCTCTCTCTCTCTCTCTCTCTCTCTCTCTCTCTCTCTCTCTCTCTCTCTCTCTCTCTCTCTCTCTCTCTGCGTCTCTTTTTCGTGCCTCTCAGCCGGGCTCGGCTACGTATTGCCGTTCTTCTTTTGCATTCTTCGTATCGCGTCTGTCGCTAACGCCTGCGAATTGATTCTCTAACAGGGAAACATCTGCATAGTAATTAAGCTCCCTTGAGGCGCTATGCACGCTACCAGTTATTATTATCATCGCTTTTTGTTGCTATCCGTTGCTTCGGTCTTCGTGGTTTCTTGGGCGTGTCGCCACCATCGCTTTTGCTCGCGGCACTCGCTTTCGTAGTAAAGCGAATTCAAATTATGCGTGTATTACCGCATGTTTTGTTCCACGACTGAAAGGTATGCGTTGAAGTGACATAATTCCTTGAAAGAGAACATTCGCCTGAGTGGCAGCCAGTCTCACCGAGAAGTGTAGCTTGTGTACGTTACGTGTATTTCAGGCTCGTTAGAACTCGCATTCAGTGATACGTATTGACATTTTTTACAAAGCCTACTCGCGTGTTCCATCACTTGGGCCGCGTATCATCCTACGAACGTGGCCTTTGTTTGTCCTTGTGCACGCACACACTTTTACGGTCGTCGGTGTGTATGATGTAGGCACTGGTGTCGGCCGTTGCCACTCCGTTCGCTTCGAATTCGTTTCGTTTCGCAGTCAAAGAAGGGGAAACCTTTATAAATCCCACGGTCGCTTAAGCCGGTAGCCCTAGTTTGTTTTTTTTTACTGATTAGATGCAGGAAGCCGGTTGGTCGGCCCTTACCTGAGTGAAGTGGCAGTCCTTGATCTCACTCGTGGGTCCGTGTGCGAGCAACCGACTACTGCAGCCAGTCCTACTCGAACTATGTTTGCTATCTGCGTGTCTAGGGCTGTTAGCCCTATGCATCGATGTGTTAGCCTTCACCTCTGCTTGATCCCGGCATAATAATCAGCTCTTCATTAAACCTTGTCATAAAAATCACCTGCCCTTGGGAACCAATCACTGATTAGCCCGTTGAATGCTGCACTATACCGTATGTGACTTGCACATCTGGTGTTGAGCTCTCGGAAGCTGATCAGCCCAGTTAGCTGACTGGAAGTTGGCTAGCGAGCAAATCAGAGAGCTCATGCAGAAGGCGAGCTCTGCAATGACCTTTATTTAGGACTCCAGGCTTATGCCCTTGATCGTGTGCAGCTTGTGCAAAACTCAGCAGTTCTTCTGATCTGTTATCAACAGTGTCACACCATTTCTGTCCCTGAGCTTAGTTGGCTCCCTATCAAGCATCAAATCGACCTCGAGATCCTCACTCTTGTCTAATAAGAAAAATAATAGTGCACTTGATAAAACGCCCTCAGAGAATCTTTCTGGGCGCTTTACATTTGCTGCAAAGGAAACACGGTCGAATGGTGAGTGGTATCATGCTTGATAAATAACATGAATAACATGGTTAGGGGTGACATGCACCGGGTCAGCATGCAAATGTGGTTTTAGTGGCAGCATGCTCAGTGTCAGTACGCATAAGCACTTAAAGGGCGAATCACAGGGACCCACTAAATGCTGTCATAAATAGATGTGTGTTTTAGTTTCTTTTTAAATGTAGTCAAGTCAGGGGATGTCGTGACACAAGTCAAAAATGAGTTCTAGGCTTTGGGAGCGTACGAACTAAAGGCACGATCTCCAAAGGATTAGAAGTTTGTACGAGGTATAGGTAAACAGTTATTTGACCTCCTTGCTCTTCCAGTGTGATCTCAGACCACTCGCTTCTTGTCCGCCAGTTGTCTTGCAGTTTCTCACACTCAATGGAAATCTTCTGGTGATCGAACCTTCAGCTCGTATGTACCGAAACTCTGTAGCTCGGTTCAGTTTTCATTCCATCATGTAAGACGCATCTAAAGACCATCTGTTCCAGTCAGCTTTTGCTGCACCCTAGCAACCTTGTCTGTTTTTTGCTCCAGTGTGCTTACCTGTGCATGATTCAGTGCATGTTACTAGACAAGAGGTTCAACTAACTGATGGCCCTGAGTATCTTCGTGTGTTCTTTTGCATGATTCTAAGCATGACAATTGTGTGCTTATGGATGCTTGTCTAAAAATTATACCGTGCATGTCCTTAACCTTGGTTGTTGATTCTCTTGGAGTGAGTTGCAGATTTAGTTCCTGTACAAACATCCTATTATTATTATTATTATCATTACATGCAACCAGAAATTATCGTTGCCTTTAATTTTTGTTGCCAATTCCCTCCTGCAAGTATTGTTGATGTCAGTCAGTAGGTCCATGTCTAACCATCGTTTAGCTATACCTCGTACGAATCTCAAAACCTTTGGAGACCGTACCTTTAGTTTGTATGCTCCCAAAGCCTAGAACTCACTTTCGACTTGCGTCATGACATCCTCTGACATGATGATATTTAAAAAGAAGCTTAAAAATACATCTGTTTATTGCAGCATTTAGTTTGTCCTTGTGATTCGTCCTTTGTTTATGCTTGCTGACACTGTGACTGCTGCCTCTAACCATATCTACATGTTGACCCTGTGCATGTTGCATCTAACAATGTTATGCTTTTGAATGTTACCATTAATCATTTGGTCATGCTTCCTGTACAGCATCTGTAAAGTGCCTAGAAAGAGATTTACTTCTCTAATGGTGCTATACAAAGGTATTAATATTACTAACATTGACACTTTATTCCTGGTACATGCAAAGTTACTGGCATGTGCCATATGTGGTTGCCGTGTGTGTGTGTGTGTGTGTGTGTGTGTGTGTGTGTGTGTGTGTGTGTGTGTGTGTGTGTGTGTGTGTGTGTGTGTGTGTGTGTGTGTGTGTGTGTGTGTGTGTGTGTGACTGTCGTTGATGTACGCACGTCATCGTACGTCGTTGTCATCGCATGTCGTTGACGTGCGCATGCACACGCACGGGGCTGTGCTCCCCCATTGCTGAAGTATCCAGACAGTAAGCTGACCCGCTCTCCCACTGTAGCCATTGTCTCAGTGACGCTACGGCATTCTCAGATTTTAAGCTTGAATGACTTATGATTCTTGAGCAGGGATATACAGCAAATTCATGTGATATCTGACAGAAACGATCGTGCAACTTTTAGAATATAGGTACATTGTGAACCAAGTTGAAATATACAGCCTCTCACACTCAGACAGACGCCCGTGGATGCATCTTGTTGAAACAATTGGCATACCACTTATTGTTATCATAATAAATAATGAGTCATTTTGTATACTGGTCTAACAGACCAAATTGTGTAGGCACTTTACATATGCTGAAAAGGAAGCTTATCAATCAATTGGTTGGTAATAACATGCACAGTGTCAGCATGCATAAGCCAACAAGGATTAATTTGTACTGAACCTGCAAATGCTATGGGGAAAATGTTGGATTTTTTATGTCAAGTTCGGCGATGTCTTTACTACAGTTAGGACTGTGTCTGTGAGAGAATGAAATTGAAGGTAAGGTCTGCCAAGGATTTTAGTTTGGTTAGATCACTGCTAAACGACTTTAGTCAGAAAAGCTGGTGGTACAATCCAAATCCTGAATGTGAATTATTTGTGATCGGTTGACCAGAGCAAGAGAATGGAGGGACCTACAAGTGAGTGACAGATCATTGAAATCGATAGGCTGCTTGATGGGGATCCAGTGTGGGCCGTGCCGGTGTGCAGTAACAAGGCAGTTGGGATGTTCACGACAGACAAGCGTTGCTGCAGTGTTGTGCACCAACTGTAAGTTGCTCATGCAAGGGAGTAAGACCTGCAAGCAGTGAGTTACACTAGTAAGTCTAGACTGTGATATCACAAATGCATGGACCAACTTGGATGTGGTGTTCCTATTCAGATCAGGCCCAAATATTTGCATTTTTATGTAGCTAAAAGTAGGCAGACTTGATTTAAGAGCTTATACGGTCATCTAGTGAAGGTTCTGTTCGGAGCAAGACGCCCAGATTTCGTGCAGATGCAAGAGCCATTCTGGCCGAGCCCATTTTTAATTTTAGGTCTTCCAATTTCAGAGTACTACTATATTTGCCCAAAACCAATAGGTTGGTTTATTGTCGTTCAATTTTGAGAAAGCTTCCCGTCATTGCTGTGCTATTGTCTTACAGTACATGCTTCAACAGAGTTAATTAAGAGAGTTTGTCAGCCTGACAGGCTTGCAGGGATCAGAGTGCAGGTACGGCTGTGTGTTGTCTGCATGAAAATGAAAGCCTATATATTTGTGTTTAGGCGATTGTATTGTCAAAGAGAGAGAGAGAGAGAGAGAGTATATAAAGTTGTGACAAGAATTAGCCACGGGTGTTACTGACATGTAATCTCTTCCCTCTCGTGGCATGCATGTTGGCATGCGAATCGCTCATTAACTCATTAGGCTGTTCAAGATATTCTGAGCTATCTGGTCTAGGTGCCTAAATAAATGTTTACTTGCTATGGCTATCGGTAAATAAATAAATAAATAAAGAAGCAGTTGCCTGCCATCTCTATTACCAAAATGGATTCGAGAAATTTGATGCTGTCTTGTTTCTGGTGTTGCCTTGTTGTGTGCGTGGCTTGTGTGGGTGTCGACCAGCAGGCCATTGTCACTTGGCAGTCACTCTGTTTCGTGCAGTCTGGGTGATGGACTCTTCCTTTGCCAGTACCGTGTGCGTTTGAAACTATAAACTTTGATAGAGAGACATAAGCATTCGACACAGAGTGAGAACTCTCGTGGCGGCTGATTGTGCACGTAAGCGGGACTTTTGAAGCGATGCATCAAGTGATCGGCAATGTGCACACATAAGAAAGTTGGTGCGTGTAAGCCCTGCACGATACGCGAGGCGAGGGCTGTGAGTGTCACGTCCGGAACCTGTAAGGGGAATGTCTCTAAAGAGGAGCCGGAAGAAGAAGCCCACAGACCGACTGCACCTCCTTAAAGGATGCCTGCGAGCACCAGTCCGTCCAAGCAGTGCCCGGTGCTCGCATCCTCCCCTTCCCCTCCCTCCCTCCCCCCCCCCCGTGGCCGGAAGCGATCATGTTGCCTCGTTGTCATGTTGACAGTTTTTTCCCTTTATGACCTGCTGGTGGTTTGGAGTGGCCAATGCCATCTCAGCCGTGACTCGCTAGTTGGCAGGCAATGGCTAAGGTTCGTGTCAACTGGCCTGATGGGTTAAGCAGCGAGCCACGTGATGCGCTGCCTTGTCGAGACTTGCTTTTATTCGCACGGCTGTTGAGCTGGGTGTGCGGCCATGTCTCTTCTGCTGTGCGGCCACGCCTCGGCTGCTGCGTGGGGAGCGAGCGGGAGAAGCCGAGAAGCGGTTCGAATTCTACCTCGTGCTGTTAGCTGCTGTAGGTGCATGCAGATATCGGTCTGCCATACTTGCTGTCTGCTTGTACCCTCTGCGATGGCGAGCTGACCTTTGGTGCGTCTTTCCGCTGGCTTTGTGGTGTCGCGCCAGAGTGCGTTTGATGTGTATGCTGCTTGGCTAATTTCTTTGCTTTAGGGACGCCCGCCTGCCTCCTGCCGTGAATGAGTAGCCACGTGCTCCGCGTTCGAACCCTGTACAAGCAAATCCTGCGCGTGCACCGAGGTCTTCCGGCCGACCTAAGGGCACTGGGCGATGCGTACGTCAAGGAGGAATTTAAGAAGCACAAGAACGCCAGCCCAGTGCAAGCCCAGATATTCATGAGAACGTGGACTGAGTACTATGCTACGCTAGCCAAGCAGGCCCTGAAGCCGGGGGCAGCTCCAGCAGTCGGCAAGCCTTTAGCTCCCGAGCAAGTTGACTGGTTCACCGATGAGCAATTGTATCAGCTGTCCGAGCTTCGGGCAGAGGTCACAAAGCCAAAAGGCCAAGCCGATGGTAGCGGCACCTGACGGTCGCTGTGCAGCAGGTTACTATTATTACTATCCGGCAGCCTATGGCACCGGATGTTCTAACTTGGCCCTTGGTCAAGGCCTGGTATTTGACTACTCCTTGCACGTCGTCCGTCGAGGCATCGAGTGTATGAAAGGGGTCACATCGCAGTAACATATCGTTTTGCCATTGCTACGCTTCGGCCGAGCAGCTCCCATTGGTAGGCTGTCTCCGAACCGTGCCGTTTGAATGTGGCACTTCCTTGCTTGGCTCAGTGCCACTGCAGCATGCTACTGCAGTATTTCGAGAGGTCCTTTTCCAGCCGTTGTCATATCTTGTTTGTGGCATGCATGTCCGGCCATTAGAGTTCATAGTTAGTCGCGACCAGTGTCTCCCACCAACGGTTGCCGACTTGGACTTGGTTGTAGTAATCGGAATAGTGTATACGAACCTTCCGGTCGGTTTCAATTTGCTTAGCAGTGCAGCCTAGGCAACTGTCAATAAAGGTTACATCTACACGATCACCTGTCCTGAGCTTAGAATGTTGCTGTCAACATGCCTTGAAGTGTTTGCTTGCTTGCTTGTTTGAAACTGTGAACTCGGTTGCTTAATACGCCAGCTGCCTTCTCTCCCTTTCGTTTTCTTTTGAGTCTGGATGTCTGGTTGTAGTGTAGCTAGTAAATGTAAAAATAGCTGGTTTAACGGCCTCTTTTGTGTAGCGTCAGAAGAGTCTTTGCGGCTGTCACTACGGCTTGCAGTTCGATACAGAATCATCAGCCGCAGGATTTGAACCCACGACCTCGGGACTGAGGTCGTGAAAAGCAACCGCCTTACCTAGTATGCAATGCCATGTTGCACGTGCGAATGCTAAGGTACAAGAGAAGTTAGTGGCATCCGAGTTGGCAAAATTCGCCTCAGATAAATAAGTTTGGCTGAATAATATCGATAGCCAGGACTGTTTGCTCAGAATGAGCCTCTAGTTTACTGAACACTAGAATGCGTGATACCTTTATCTGGCCTTGAAGCCACGGGAACAGAGCAGATATCAAGTCAAAAGGTTTCACTTGCTTTATTAGAAGCAACACAGTTTAGGTGTCGGATGACTAGCAAGACTCGTTTAGAAATAGTAGCCCGTGTTAGTACGCAGCCGGTAGACGTGCGCAGATAGATGAAACTTGCACGAGGACATGCGTAAAAGGGCCGTGCTACAAGCCATCCTAGGATAGTGCAATAATATAGCAACGGCAGCAATCTAGATCTTTCAGTTCTTTTGCTCCGGCCTACCAATTGAAAACAACTCTTCTTAATCTAACTTGCCGTCGCATCACCTGCTTGCTCGCTCCTATGACTGCGACCATTTGGTCCTCTTGTACCTCGAGCTTCGAATCCTGTGGAGACCCAAGGCCTTGAGCTCGCATGCTCTGTGAGCCGTGAACTTACCTCCTACTGAAATCGCGACAATCCCTTACTTGACATTTAAATAAAAGCAACGATCCATCTGTTCTTCACTGCCTTCGCTCAGTCCGTGTGCACTGCCCCTTTGTTCGCGCCGCCTGTGCATGCTGAAATTGTGGGTCTTATCGCTCACTGACTTTATATCCTTCCTTTCTAGCCCGTTAAGTGTCCACAAAGAAATGTAGTTCGCTCACAGCGAAGTAAAAATGGCGAAGAGTAGCCAAGAATTTTTCGAACCTACATTTGACGTTTTCGGACAATTGAGGGCTTGGTTCTCTTATCCTGTCTTGGCTGCACTTTCTTCATCGAACCCCAGTGATTTTTAAGATAGCTGCCCGACGGATGAAAGAGTGAGATGCTTAGTCCTTTATTTCGTGGCTGATTCGTTTGACGGTGGCTGCTCGCTAGCAGCTGCGATGTGCACTCGCTATTTCGATAAGCCTGCGAACAGCAGGCGGCCATGTGGCCGCCAAAGCGCCGTCAAGCATTCGAATCGTAAGCATACCTCAGTATGAATGTTGCCGAGTTCCAGGGGTCAAAGGCTAGTTCTCGCCAAACCCCGCCGTACTCCGCCCACTCTGCCGCTGAACCAGGGTAAGACGAGCGGCTGTCAGGTTAAACCTCTTTACAAAAACGCATGCGCCAACAACAGCAGGAGAACTAAACAAGTCTACGCGGAGGGTCCGAAACAAAGTACACTATAGGGGCGTAAGACGACGAAGCAAGCGCGAACAAACGTTTTAGTTGGTCAGTCGGCTTCTACTATCCTGCCGTTGTACCGACTCCGAATCAAACAGTACGAGCGTACGCCGTAAAAGATCCGGCTGTCTGAGTAACTGTTTGGCTAGT
Organism: Cristatella mucedo; assembly: GCA_009760855.2. Classification (NCBI taxonomy): domain Eukaryota; kingdom Metazoa; phylum Bryozoa; class Phylactolaemata; family Cristatellidae; genus Cristatella; species Cristatella mucedo. Next base: position 414,672 of record WPIO01000067.1, on the reverse strand, counting down.
CGGAGTCGACGTCCACCACAGCGGAGAGCTTCCGCCGAAAGACAGGGGGGGTCACGAACACGCTACACGGGGAGCGCGGAATATACAAGTCACAACAACGAGCGTGCTATCCAGCTCCGCTCGGGCCTGGGACACTCGTTGCCTTGCGTGCGTGGCCGCATCGCCGGAGCACGCCTGCAACCATCCAGGTGCATAACTCGGCGAGACCGGGAGCCTCCAACACCACGACTTACTCGGCCAACTTCTCCTACCGAAGAGCCCTGGCGACCCCACGTCACCGCACGTGCCATAGGTCAGACCCCGGCCTAGCCAGTGACCCTTACCACATTACAGCCGTCCTGTCCCAGCCACCGAACCAAGCCTGGTTACATGAATATTGTTTTGAAATACACTTTCGGTAGAAAGCCTTGCGATGTGCGAGTGCAGACCAGAACGAATGCGAGCAAGCAAAGAAGCCGGAAATCGAGATGAACGCAGCACCGGGCGACAGGGCACCTGCCGACGGGCGAGTATCGCTGACAAGGCTTTTCACACTTGCAGCCCCCTATGCTCCTGAAAAAATATTCTCTGCTGAGTTACCAGCATAGCGTCTATCTGCGTCTATTTTCAAGCGCTATTGCTCTGACGTGTCTCTGGTCGCCTCAACGTACCACGAATGGCTGGGGTGGGACGGAGCACCTGCAATTATCCAAGCTGTTATCCGGCGAATGAGGATTTTCAAAAATATTTAGTTCATATGTACTGGGAGTTTGGTACTCGCGACCACGCGAGAATCGCGTTCTTTTCGTGTCTCCATCGGTCGCACAGATCAAAGGATGCCTGGACAGTTGATTGACCTGTAAATAAAAGTATCGTCTACCTAACTATGCATGTCGAAAGGGGATTCGCGGTGCCCAGCCTTCCTATGATTAGACAACCCTCGCGTGCTCACAGATTTCCCCTTATGCGACTTGATCCTGGTAGAAGTACGAAAGCATGAAAGGCAGACTATTGCAGTGCGACCTGAATTGCGAAGCTTTGAGCGGGTGACAATTTGATGAGATGGAAAATAAGATACTAACATCTAGAATCAGCCTATGAATTGACATCTAGAATTGAAATCTAGAATCAGCCTATGTTCCATCTCGTCTCAGTCGAGAGACAGTTAGCTGCAGACTTTTCCAAACTCAACCCACTTTTAGTCAGCCCTGGATTGTGGTAGATGAAAGCTATTTGTTCACGCAATTATTTACGTAGTTTCCGAGTTATAATGACGGAGAACGCCTTGTATGAAAACGTTAAGCTTTGATCTTACATAAAAAACGTTTGACTGTATTCATTAGTCAGATTGACGCCAGGCCTATCAGTACAGTTGTTATGTTCTTGTGGCTCCAGCACGAACTTGCAAGGCTGTTAGCCACCGAATAAAGCCACCGGAGCGTGTCGCAAATTCCCGCGTATTTCCTCTTGAGATATGGGTTCGGTACTGCTAACAGTAATTATCTCATCCGGATATATGCAAGCCAGTGGCGAGAGCGAATTTTATTTTAATCAAATGTCAACAAGGCCACTCCCTGACACTCGGAAGTGCCAATACCTGCAGAAACCTCAACTGCTCTCCTGATTCTGCTACGCTTCCCGCTTTCTCTTTATTGCATGAGACGAAGTCTGTTGGCTACTGAATGCGTACCGAAGGTCACTTGGGCTGCTGTGAGTGCGCCATACAAAACTCTCCTGCGTAACACCCACGCGGTCTTTGTGGAGTTGCAGACGGAAAGAGATGCATCTCACTCGTTGCATTAAAGAGAGAATGCCTTTGCAGCAAATTTAAAGCGCCTAAAAAGAGATCGAGTTCTCTGAGGGCGCTTTATCAAGTGCATTGCTATTATATTATTATTATAAATTCCTCAGCCAGACGACGAGAGTCGGAGAAGCTCCGAAGCCTAGCGGGCACAAAGAGCAAAATCGTCTGTCTGCTGCCAGCTTTCTGTACGGGAAGAAATGAGGAGCGAAGACGAATTCGTCATCGTCGTCTCGATACGACATGCACGGCGCCCGGACAAGCCGAAGCAGCTGCAGCAGTTCCGAAAAGTAAGGAAGGCAGCTCAGCCAGGACGTGTTTTGCTGATCGGAGCAGGGATTGTTGGCCCCGTGAATCCCAGAAGGGAATTTCGGCTCGCTTCTACTCATCGAGCTGCGGCCACCGCCGCACTCTGTCCAGGCAGAACACCGGAAGCGCGCGGCTGGATTTCCTGGATGGAACGACCGAGCTGGCAGTCGCATCTAGTCTAGCAGCGGAGCAGCTTACATTGCCTGTTCGGCAGGCCGGGTCAATGCTGAGCTACATTGAAGCCTAGAGAGAACTAGGGAGCTAGCTTCGGCAAGCCACGGCGGCATGGCCTGCGCGCAGACACCTAACTAGCGCGCGGTAGGCCGGCTCGTCTGCCGCCAGCGAGATGTGCGTGCCGGCGTGCTCCTCAGGAAAGGGCTGGCGACCGTAGCAGCGTAGGGTCTGAGACCCAGAGCCATAGCCTAAGTGGAAGAAAAACACTCCATTTTTTATTGCACCCTGTGTACACTTATTATCTCTGTCTGTTGGGTCTGTACTACCGCGACAACGTGCTACGCCGACGGAAACGGCTGAAAGGAGAGCAGCGGACCCACTTTTTGTGGACGCTTGGAACCGCCTTATGCTTTTGAGGAGCTAGCGTGGCGCCGCCAGGGCCTGGTTCCTCGTTCCTTAATAAACGGCATCAGTCTGAGCCGTCTTGTGCTGCGTGCGCGAGTGCTCGCACAAACTGAACTATATCCAATCCTAATCAACATCGTAATAGGCTTCCGTAGGACGTCGGACAGCGAGCCCACGATCCTCATAGTCGGGCAAGACTCTTGAGTTGGGACGTTTTGAAAAACTGCTTCACTAAATCAGCTCCACGATGCTAATGTTTAATTTAAAGCGATTACCGATTAGGTATTTCTATCGAGTGGGCAGGTCTTATGCGAATCTTGCATAAGGTGCGACGAATCCGAATCATCCGGAAACGGAAGCCAGCTTTCCGGACCTTCCGAGCCGTCATCTACACGCCTTGGGGGCGGGGCTGAAAATCCGTCAATTCGTGCAACGTAGGGACGAGTTGGAATAGAGTCAAGCGACGTAGGGAGGGGTTATAAAGAAAAATAGGGTGAGCGTGATTCGTTTGGAGAACTCAATTAGCGAGATAGAACAGAATTTGGCGAGAGCAAGCCCGGCATTCTAAACCCAGCTGCAGGAGCGCTCGGCGCGGGTCCGGTCGCCCGTCGCTTGACTCCGCAAAGACCGGAAGCAGTTGACCGCCACCGGCGGTGCGCGCGCGCGTTGTCAGCCGGCGACCTGTGTGCGCAGTATGCCCAGCCGTCGGCCGCTGAGTGGCTTTAATCGTGGACGGCGGCGGCCAACCTCTTTCAGCCCGCAGCGCCGCAGTCCTCGCGAACCTGCCACCGTTGGACTGCAACTGGAGGTGCGTGCTTCTTTTCGATTGCTCGGGAGCGGAGCAAGTCGTTCGTCTGGCGCCCGACGAGCTGTGGGGAATGCGTGGCCCGAATGCGAAGCTCGGCCGCAGAATGTTTCAGAGAGAGGGCGTGCGTGCGGGCGGGCAGCTCTCGGGTGCAGCGATATTGGAGCGGCGCCAGCCGGGTCTCAGCCGGCAGCAACCCGTAGGACCAGAGTGGGAGGGTCTTCCACGTCAAGCCACGAGTCGCCTGCCGGCATGCTGTCAGCCGTGTGCTGCTGCACGCAAGGCTCTGGCTCTGGACGCTCATGAGATTGAGCCTCGATTGGGCGCGTAGTAAGTAGCTCAAGAAACTGTATAGGCCGGCTAGGCATCCAGCAGTGTTATCCACCCATGACACAGGGGGCCAGAAGACCGTTACAAGCGCTCGTAGCGTCTTCCGCGACCGCACGGAACTCGGCCGGAAGCGCAGCGCTCGTAACGGTGTAACAACTGTGCTAGTCCTAGCCGACGCGACAAATGAACCTTTGAACCTCAGCTGGCGACTTTTAAGTGCGGCACCAATGCACGCAGGCATGCCGACAGGAGTGAAGCGAGGCAGAGACGAAGAGCGCTCATAACTTGAGATACGAATTTCATATCTACAGCCTTACTGGGGAGAAGTCTATTCGATTGCGACGAAGGGTTGCGAGCGTCCAACATCAGCCGAGGCGTCGTACCTCGGCTCTCTACCGACGGCCCAGAGTGCCTCTCAAGTGCCTGACTCGAGGTCAAGTGGTGCCTGCCTCAAGCCGAAAGCCTAACTTCTGAAGCACAGCTGTCTGTCTATTACATGGCTTCTGCTTTTATTCTGCCTAACCATGGATTATCACATAGCAGTTCCAAGCTGTTATAATTCGAGAATCGTGAATAATAAATATCTCGGCAGTCATAATGTGGCTGATTTACCTTACAGTCGTGTCAATATTAATCGTTACTTTCGTCTATCACTGATCCAAAATTCGACAGAACTTTTGCTTCTGATCAGCTGTGGAAAATTCAGTGTCATTTGTATTACAGCAGAACAGCCTGTGCAGCTCTCTCTCTCTCTCTCTCTCTCTCTCTCTCTCTCTCTCTCTCTCTCTCTCTCTCTCTCTCTCTCTCTCTCTCTCTCTCTCTCTCTCAGGACAGGCAAGCATGTTGTTCCACGGGGTCGCGACTGCTCGCTGGGATGGGGCCATAGCTGTCTGTACATGCAATGCAGCCGATGCAGGAGATCCAGCTTTGAAATCTGCTGATACTTTTAGTTGAGTTTGAACATACTGAGCTGTTGTCTTGAAGCCATCTTCATAGTTTGGTTGCATTGATAGACCGAAAGACTTGGTCACTGGCACACCAAACATGTGCACAAACACACACACACACACACAAAAGCACACGCACACTTATACTCATGAGCACGCGCACACACACACACACACTCATACTCATTACTCATTAACCACACACGTCCATGTATGTATGTATGTGCATCTGTATGTATAAGTTTGTCTCCATGTAAGGTAGAATTCCTACCAATGACCCACAAGGCTACCACGACTTAGCTCACCCTCCTTACACTTACCTGAACCCTGAACCTATGGGTGTTCTCTCGAGACAATGCACCAGCTCTCCCCTAGTTTCACAAATGGCGATCATGCTTTGACAATCCAGAACCTAGGCTGCGGAGCTCGGTCTGACAGTTGCAACACGACCAATCACAGTTCTCCACGAGTTTTCACCCGAAAAGGCTAAAATATCTAATGTGCATCCATTTATGTATTTACATTATTTATATAGGATCTACATCCTCTCTCGTGTATGTTTGTGCACCCATGCGAATGAATTCACACGTGCAGATGCACAATATACATATTGTATAAATATAAATAAATATATATATACATATATATCAAGCGAGAAAGTCTGCCACACCTCAAGATAGCGCACTTTCTTCAAGTGGCAAGATGGTGCAGCATTGTCTTTCACGACATAACTACTAAGACTCAGCAAAGTGAGACCACAGGCTCCAGTCCAGCTGCTCTTATATGTATGCAGGTATGCATGTTCTTTTAGGTTGCAAATAACTGTAAAAAGGATAATAGAAAGGTTACTAGTAGGTCGTTTGTATAGCACCTACTGGGAATTAAATCTCTATCCAGGCACAGAGAATTGATAAACAAGGGTTATTGACATGCACGGTGTGAAGTATGCAAGAGCAAACAAGTATCCTGCTTAGGCCGGCATGCTTAAGCAAGCTAGTAGGCTCTCATGGACACCGGTTGCTAAGACGTTTGGCTAGTTGCACGCACTGATTGATTATTGGTTTGCTTGTGTGCTGAGAGTATTGTAGCAGATCATTGATTGCATGAACATCATGATCCTAACTTCTCAGCATTCATATCACCTTTCAGAGTTCCTGCTGTGATGGATATTTCATCCTTAGATTATGAGGAGGTCGTCCTATCACAATGCCATCACGACAGAATTCCTGGAGACGTGCTGCAAAAGGCAGCATCTGTTTTGAAACTTGATCTGTCGTGGAATGAGGGAATTACATTAAGCGGGGATCTTACCAGATTCTTGAACATCAAGGAGCTATCCCTGGAAAACTGCAATCTAACCGAGCTTCCATCGGAGATCACGTGTCTCGCCTCAGTGAGTAGCCACAGTGCAAATAAATCATGCTTATTTCCCCTTCTGTGTGCATGCTTGGCAGGCAGTGTCCGATGCACTGCTTTCTAACTTCATCGACTTTGATGGTATGCTGCAGCAAATAGCAAACTTAAGGTTTGCATGCTTGTTCTCAGCCCTCGCTTGCTTTCTGACTTCGAAGCACTGAATGGCTGTGCTTGCCATAAAGATACGTTACACTCAAGTCTTTGGTTACATAGAAGGCACAGGCTGGTGACAGCTCACGTATACGTTTTTGGTTTATATGCATACGTTACATATGTGTTTCGTGTAGAGACTGGATTAGTTACACTTTGCACGTATAATGATGTCTTACTAGCCAGTCACTGTGTCTTCCACATTTTGGAAACAATCCGATGACAATGGCATGAGTGATTTACTTGAGTCTCACTCTGTTTATCGTTTAAACATTAGCCTGCAGAGTGTGGGCGACTGCCCATCTGCTGTGCTTCCCTCAACTGCTGTCTCAGCTTCACTGACTCCCTATCAAGCATCAAACCGACTTCGAGAGTCTCCCTCCAGTGCACAGGTCGCTTTGCTCTCTTCCCCCTCTCTCTCTGTCTCTCTCTCTCTCTCTCTCTCTCTCTCTCTCTCTCTCTCTCTCTCTCTCTCTCTCTCTCTCTCTCTCTCTCACTCACTCTCTCTCACCAGCCTATCCAGCCTACCGACCTCCCAGCTCCTCCGGTCACGTGCTCTTGCACCACCAGCAGCCCACTCCTTGGCTTCCAGTCGTCCTGCCTTTCTCTCATTAAAGTGAATTCTTTTCGGCAATGACACTTTCAGTTCACGTGGATCGAAAGTTGGCCGGCGCTCATTTCTTTGCAGCTAGAAGTTTTGAGATTAAGTGGCAACCCCATTCGAAGCTTGCCTTCGGAGCTGTGCATGCTGCCGGTACTTAAGAGACTGGCCCTGAGGGCATGCAGCTTATCAACGTTGCCAGAAGTCATCGGAAAGCTGTCGAGGGTGAGCAGTCGAGTCCAATGTTGCAGCTCATCGCCGAATGCCTGCGAACGGTATAGTAATGCTGGGAAAGCTAATTATCACTGGCGATCGCCCATTGGTCCAGGCTGCACATGCGAACGGGTACCTGCTGCATCTCGATTTGATTGGCTGTCGTGTGGAGCTCTGGCTTGCTGTGCTGCAAGCTTGGGATGATGAGCCTCTGACCCCAGAGGGGGCCCCCCCCCCCCCCCCCCCCCCCGCGAAGCTGCATAGTCATTGCTTCTGCCTAGACGGCGCCGTCACGTGCTTTATTTCAGTTGCAAGATCTGGACGTTGGAGATAACCAGGAAATAACAGTGTTTCCCTCGTCACTTGTGAACATTTCCACTCTGAGAAGACTATGTCTGTTTCGTTCTGGCTTGCCGGCATTGTTGGACGACATCGGGAAGCTCACGGAGGTAGGCCTTCAGTGGTAGCAATAGTAGGCAGCAGATAGAATCGAAGGCTGGCCTAGCCTTGTGGTGTAGTCCGGAATTCATTGAAAGTGGTCGAATTCCTTTGTTGCAAACAAAGTGCCTGGAGATTGTTTGGCTCTCTCAGTGCACTATGCAAATGCCATGTTAAGATCATTATAATCTTCCGTGGAGAGGACAGACCTTGACCGTGACGAGTCAGATGCTTGCAGCTGGCTGCACCGCCCACGCCAGCCAGCTGCCTGGCTTGTAAAGGGGGGGGGGGAGGGGAGGGGCTGTCGCTATTCCTTTTTGTTCTGCTCCCTCCTCCACCCCGGCCTGGCGCTGACCTTTGCTCCGACAAGCAGCCAGACGTGCCGAGGGTTGGCTGACGTCGGAGGAGGGGGGAAGGTGTCGGTCCTTCAATGAATGTAGCCGGTTCTAGCAAACGTCCTGTACTATTTACTTAAGTAGCAAGTCATTTGCAGATAGACAAGACTTTCTGCATCTGTTTGGGCTGCATTGGCTGGTGCATGAGCTGGATGAGCCCGGTCGTCGGTTGATATTACGTTTGATATTCCTCGCGGCTGAAATTCCATTCCCGTTAATTCCACAATGCAGAGCCACCGAAAAAGCCGGCAGCATCCGTAGGATGACCGGCAGCCATTATGTTTCACTCTGGTCAACCAGCTGAGCGACTGTGATTGAGTTATCTTGCTCTGGTTAGCAAAGAGCTCAAACGTCATGGCTTCAAATGAATGCTTAAATATCCCCAGCCGAATCCTGGTGCAGTCATCATGCTTTTGATTTCAATTGGATGCCGTGCTGCAGCTGGCAGCTGTGGCTGCCGTGCGCAGCGGCGCACCAGAGATCCTTATCAGCTGCTTAACTTAGTCAGGTCCAGGCAGGTAGACAAATACTCAGCAACTCTGTCTGCTGCAGCATAGGTAGGTACCTGTGTCTGATGCATGCATACACGCAGACACACAGACACACATACACACGCACACACATGTATAGAGCATAATATCGGTATCATATATATATATATATATATATATATATATATATATATATATATATATATATATATATATATATATATATATATATATATATATATATATATATATATATATATGATATTGATAAAGGATGTTGCATTATAATGATTTGTCGTTAGTACCAACATTACCCTACATACTGGTTGGAAGTGTCATTGTGTGGTCTGTCAGCTGTTATCGGCCACTATTAGCACCTCCCCTCTCCCACCTCCCCCTCCCTCCTCGTTAGTGCTTCTTATTGCTGACAAGTCTCTTAATGCACACCCACATTCCTTATATATTAATTACTACAGATTAAGACACAGTCAGTTGCATGCAGACTCCTGTGTATATATATATATATATATATATATATATATGTGTGTGTGTGTGTATGTGTGTGTGTGTGTGTGTGCATGTGTGTGTGTGTGCGTGTGTGTGTGTGTGTGCGTGTGTGTGTGTGTGTGCGCGTGTGTGCGAGTGTGTTTGTGGGAGGGATGCTGTTATCTCGTTAGCGAGCTGACGATCAGCAGCAGTCCAAACGTTTCCCGAACCCATTGCCATCATCGAAGCACTTGCAATGCCGACCGCAATGATGGCCTCACTTCCAGCCCGTGCATTGTACACAGCACTCGTGCGGCATGCATGCTAGGCTGTACGGCGCGCTCGAGTCTCGCGCTCTTTCGCGGGCCAGCGAAGTGCTTCCTGTGGCCGTATTGTTGCACTGGCGACCGGCCGCCTGCCTGCAGCGATCAGGGCGTGCCTCGCTGCGCTGCAGCTCGACGAGCTGGACGTCAGCTTCAGCAGGCAGCTGACGGCTCTGCCATTAGCGCTGTGCTTTCTGAGGAAGCTGAGGAAGCTGGACGTCAGCTGGTGTGGGCTGAGCACACTGCCGCATGCCATGGAGCAGCTCACGGCTGTAAGTGAGTGAGTGTGGCTCGTTTCGTTGCAAGGAGGACGTGCCGAGCTGGGTCGAGTTGACTTGACTGCCCGCCCAGCTTACGGTGGTCAGTCAAACTGGGCTTGCTTCGTGAGCCGGAATTCTCGCTGCCATACCAGCAGCGGTGGTGGCTAGCCAGTCACGTGATGCACCCACCGTAGTTGCTGCAGCGCACATCTGAAGCTAGGGCTGTGCAGCTAGTGCTGATCCGGCAACGGCGGTGGCACGTTACCCAGGGGCCTGAGGACTCGCTCTGGCAGCGCTCCTGGCTCTGTGTGCGCGTGTGCTTGCATCCGTGTCTGTGTGTATATGTGCGTGTGCACGCATGGATGTCTGTCTGTGTGTTTCATTTGCTCTCCCAGCTCCCTTGCTGCTGCATGTATTGCAGACATTCGCACTCGGATGGCAGCAGGCTTACTCAGTTGAGTGCTGATAATAGTAATAATAATGCACTTGTTAAATAAAGCGCCCTCAGAGAATTCGATCTCTTTCTAGGCGCTTTACATTTGCTGCAAAGGGAACCGCGATTAAAGGATGAGTAATATTATGCTTGATAAACAACGAGAATAACATGGTTAGGGGTGACATGCACAGGGTCAGCATGCAAGTGTGGTTAGTGGCAGCATGCACAGTGTCAGCACACACAAGCACATAAAGGACGAATCACAGGGACCCACTAAATGCTGTTCTAAATAGGTGTGTTTTAAGTTTATTTTAAATGTGGTCAAGTCAGGGGATGCTGTGACACAAGCCGGAGGGAGTTCCAGGCTTTGGGAGCATACAAACTAAATGCATGGTCTCCAAAGGATTTGAGGTTTGTACGAGGATTTGGTAAAATCACCTTCAGCTACGTAACATTGCACAAATTTGGGCCTGCTAGACTGAGACACCACATCCAAGTAACCCATGCATTTGTAACATTCCGAATCGACTTCTGTAACCCACTTCTTGCAGCCCCCGCCTGTACAATAAAACACGTACAATCGTTGCAAAACTCTGCAGCAAGGCTTGTGTGTCGTGAGCGACACAGTTGCCACATTGCATCACTTCTCGCCGACCAGCAAGGGCTCCCAATCAAGCAGTACATTGACGTCAAAGTTTACAAGTATAAAATCAAAGTAAAATCAAAGTATACACTTTGAGGTCCCCACATTCACTTGCTCCAGCCTTCATTTCCGAACTATTTCCCAATCAGGCTAGGCAGCATAACATCGATCTTCTTACTCAAGTTGATAAGCTACCCTGCGAACCGGCCTGAAATCCTTTGCAGACCATGCCTTTAGTTCGCATGCTCTCAAAGCTTAGAAATCACACCCGACTGTATTAGAAATCACTCCCTGCTGTGACTGCAGACCGAATAAGCATACAAAGGACAAGGTAAAATCGCATCTATTTATCTCAGCATTTAGTGGGTCCATATGATTTCGTTCTTTGTGTGCTTACGAGTGCTGACACTGTGTATGCTGCCACTAACCATATTTACATGCTGACCCTGTGCATGTCACCCCTAATCATGTTATTCTTGTTTTATTGTTGTTCAAGTTTTGATGTGGTATCCCGTCTAAGCTAGACCTAATAATTAGCAATACCATGCATCTGAAAGAAGGCAGTCTTTACTATGGAGCCGATGCGTTCATCTAGCAAAAGGTCTCTTTGGGACAGTACACCTAGATTAAGTGCAAATGCAGCAGGAAATAAGTTGGTAGAGCCGATTTTAATCGATAATCATTCCAGTTTTTGAGTCACACTTTGTGTGAATTTAGTTATTAGGTTGGTTTTTTCGTCATTTAATGTGAGAAAGTGTGCTGCCATCAATGTGCAGGTGTCAGCAATACAGGCAGCAAGCGTGTGTAGAAAATTCGATGTGCATGGGGGCTGGGAGGGATCAAAACAAAGGTACAACTGAGTGTCGTCTGCATAGAAGTGAAAGCCTAGATTGTGCTTGGCGGTCACATCGGCAGGAGGGAGAGTACAAACTGTGAAAAGAAGTGGACAGACCACAGAGCCTTGAAGTAACCTGTATTTTAGCTGCTCTTCGGATGGCAATTATCCATTCACATCGAAACTCTGGAGTCCACTTCTAATATAGGATCTGAACCATCGAAGTGCAGTGATGCCAGTGATGACCAGACGAAGTGTGAGGTGCTCGAGAAGGATCGGGTGATCAATAGCATCAAATGCTGCCGACAGATTAAGCAAAACAAGCAGAGAGTCTGTACCCAACTCTGCATTCCTGAGAAGGTCGTTATACATCCGAAGCATTGCTGACTCTGAAGTGATAAGCTCTAAATTCAAACTGAAAAGTACTTGCTAGGTTTGACGTATCAATATAAGAGTTCAGCTAGTCTGCCACAACTCATTCCAGTGTCTTTGATAGGAACCGTAGAAGGGAGACTGGCCGGGAGCTGCTTAAGTTCTCTTGGTCTAGTGTTGCTTTCATAATTAGATCTTAGTTTAAAGTGCATTTAAAGTACACTAAAGGCCTACCTGTTTCTCGATGCTTAGTTCCATTTGTGTGAACTATTGGATGCAGCAGTACCAGTTGCTGGATTTTGGATTCAGCAGTGGTTGCTCACTTTGTAACATCTGAACTTGTTTAGTGTAGTAATCTGCACCTTGCTATTTCATATTGTTTTGAAGGCAGTGCAATTTCTAAGTCGCTAGAAACTGGCATCGCCTCTCTGTCGGAAGAGTGAAACGACCTTGAACCGACCGTGTGTGTGTGTGTGTGTGTGTGTGTGTGTGTGTGTGTGTGTGTGTGTGTGTGTGTGTGTGTGTGTGTGTGTGTGTGTGTGTGTGTGTGTGTACATAGAAACTAGTGTGTGTGTGTATAGCATTAGGGTTAGTGTGAGGCTTTGTGGTGGTTTCAGTAAGCTTTGAAGCACAGATTGAGGACTATGCTGATTTCCCGTGGAGTATTAGTCATACCCAGTAAGTGCATTGTATTAAAGCTCGACTCGTCTGAAATGTGTGTGTGTGTGTGTGTGTGTGTGTGTGTGTGCGAGCGCGCGTGTAACTATGTCATTCCTAGTCATCACTAGTGGATCGCTTGTTACTGTTCCTGCTTGTATATTTAGTCTCATTACTGTCGGTGCTCCTTGTACGTTTTTGTTGTTTCTATGTCGGATGCTCTTGGGTGCTTCAGCTGGAAGAACTGGACGTCGGGACAAATGCTGACATGCACGACTTTCCCGTGATATTGCTCGGTCTAACCAACCTCAAAATACTGAAGCTGAGTGCCTGCAGCTTGTCTGAGCTGCCAGACAGCATTGGCAAGCTCACTCGGGTGAGCATGCAAATCGGCGCCGCGGCATTTGAATGGACAATTATTTTTAGGAATCTAATTGCCGTTCTATTTGTTTGCCAGTTACCTTCGTGAGACCTTGACAGCCACAGGGATCGTTTCCACTGCTGCTTCTGCCAGTGCAGCCACCTCCCTCTGCTCGAATAATAATAATAATAAATCCTAGCTGATTAAACAGCCTCTTTTTGTATAGCGACAGAAGAGCCTTTACGGCTATCACCACCACTTGCAATGGCGATAAAGAATCGCCCACCGCGGGAATCGAACCCATGACCTCGGGGCCGAGGTCGTGAAAGCAACCGCCTTACCTAGTGTGCCATCACGGCTCACCAATTATAGCGTGGGTCTTCGCTCAGCAGCAAGGTGCTCAACTCTTACGACCCACGTCCATGCAGGCTCGAATCCTGCAATTCTTTATTGCCCACGGAGTGCGGTCGCCATGGCTCTTCTGTTGCAATTTAAACGGGGCTATAGTGAATCATCCGAACTTGCATTTATAATGAATGTTCAATTTCTCGTACTGGGCTTGCCATTGTACGTCATGTGGCTTCTTTGAAAGGATTAACGTATTTGATGCTATCAACAAGACAGACATGACAGGGCTGGCATCGAATGTTTGATTTTGTAGATTAACCTGTTTACCATTGAAGTGTTCCAGATAAAAAATACCGATGCCCAGACAATATGACACCGAAAGCCGTTGCAAGCCAGCATAGAAAACCCAGCAAGTGCTTTCTGGTACTAGACTTGGTGATGTAGAAGAGCTGGCCTATCATAGGAGCCATTGTGATGGTTTGCCACTAGCAATCTGGTCTCTGGCGCCTTATCGATAGGAAGCATCAGGGCAATGTTATACCATGTACTTCGTCATCGTGTATAAGTCATCTTGTCGTTTAACTGATTCAGCATTGTGGTGCAGTACTTTCCAGTGAGCTGCCTCGTCTGCATGCTACATACTTTGACTGGTGAACCTATGAGGCTTTTATGGGAAAGTATATTGACTGTGGCTTTCGTAGATTATCGTTAAGTATTGCACCATTGATTTACCCGTGACCACATTTCCTCGAGCGATTTTTTTCGAAGACCCTTGCAGTAAAAGTGATCCATTTATGTGATTTACAGTTGATTAAATCTCCACTTGTTTGCGCTCTTTCGTTCCGCAAATACATTCGTGTGTGTTTTTCTATATACAAGAATTTGAGGCACCAAGTAGTACTGATGTGTAGCCCATGCCAGAGCAGGTCTGTTTCGGTTGAGGTGTGGTTATAAGAATGTTTTCGGTTTACTCGCCTCGGCAAGTAGCTTAAACTGGCTTGGTATTGGATTTTAGGCGCCCTAATCGTGTGATTTCTGTGCTTGCAGCTCGAGGAACTCGATGTCAGTGGGAATGAGGGCATCACAAGTCTGCCGGAAGCCATGTCAACGCTGTCCAATCTGAGGAAGCTCAACGTCAGCTACTGCAGCTTTTCAGAATTACCGGCCGCCTTCGAACGGCTCACTGCTGTGAGTTCGGAGATACTTGAATAGCATGGGTGGCGCGGTCGTGTCATTGACATGCTGGGGCTCTTACTGGACTGGTCTTTCTTCTGCCCTGCCACTCTCTATTAGCATGATGACACTGAATGAATTGCACACTAGTCTTTTAGGCCAAATGTAGGATAGACGACGAGATGTAGAGCATAGACATCCCTGCTGGAAAGTTGCATGCAGAGGCTCAGCTATGTCGATCCGGGAACAGGTGCATTAACTAGTGAAACGTCACCGGATGCAAAAGTGGTGTGATACGAGTCGTGCTGCTAGATCCCGCCTACCTCTGCATGAGGATCTAGTTCAGTCCAAGCTCTGTTGCCTTGCACTGCGTGAAAGCAGAAACATTTCAGTTCCGATGCCTGCTAGCTTTCTCGAATATCAAACGGCTGATGCAGCCAGTGGCCTGCTGAGGACGGCTGTTGATACGTCATGGTCATTTCGAACTGCTTCCGATTGGAGCGTTAGCGTAGAGCGTCAGTCATAAGATCGTCGGCTATGCCTGTTTTCAATCAGCAACGCACCATGGAACGGAACGATCGTCTGCGGGTGGGGTGCTGAGTTGGCTGTCGCATAGGCTCGTGCCTGGACTCAGCAAAGTCTTCTCTTCAGGCAAATGTGGCCGCTCGGTTCAGAGCACATAGCTGACATAACATCGTCGTCCTGCTGCACGACAAATGACATCAAGGCAAGCATCAGCAAGGATCCTCCCTCTGTCTCTGGCAGCCCACTTTGGCTGGTGCTGCCTGCTGGCTTCTGTGGTGAGTGCAGAGTCCCAGTGGCACAGTGCCACGTTCAAGTTGCCAGAAGCGCACGACAGCTTGGCCCGTGACCTGTGTGCATCCTTTTCAGAGTCACCGCGAGCCCTGGCCACGACCTTCGACCTCCTTGTATGCTTGGACTCACCATCATTTTCCTTAAAAAAGGACGCCATCTCTCTGTCATCCTGCCAACTGTATGCCGACAGCTCTACTGCTGATGCTTCGGTTTGCCACTAGAGACTTGGTCATCCCATGCCGAGCTGGTTTGGCCCAGTGGTTAAGGTGCTTGCCCGACCTCAAGCCCCGTGACATATGTGGAACGCCTGAATAGAGGTTAAGTTCTCTTAGGGAGATACACAAATGAATTATATATGTGCGCGTGCGTGTGTGTGTGTGTGTGTGTGTGTGTGGTGAGTCTGCCGAGCTTCATCCCGGTCTGGCACTGGTAGGTCCGCTCATTCTCTCTTACAAAATGAAAATGTAAAATATAAAAACATTAACCCTTGGTCTAGTGCCCAAAGAGAACTCGGCCTCTATCTGGGTGCATTATATGCGCCACAGGGCTCGAGCCTACGACCTTGGTCGGTCGTTAAAAGCCTTACCTCTGGGCCAAACAATGGTGGCACTCATAACTAAATAGCTAAAGCTGATCAGCTGCAGGAAAACAATTAAAATTATTCTTAAATTATCCCCCACTATCTGCCTTTGGTTCGGAACGGCAAAGCAGAGCTTCCACAAAGGGGAATGCTGGCAATTTCAATGCTAGACCACATCTTAAGCCACTGCCGGCCGATGCTGCAAGCAATAACTGCTCGCCACAACCTGGTTCCGGGTCGCCTAATCGGGGCTCTTCTGGCCACCGCGATCTCCTGCCTCTCGATATACTGCTGCCGTCTATTCCGCCGTGTCTGCCTGCACGTGGTGCAACGTATTTGCTTTTTCAGCTTGAGGTGCTGAACCTAAGTGAGAATGAGAACATTGCATGCTTGCCGTCGGCCGTCTGCGAGCTTCAGAAACTTCGCCAGCTGGACCTGGGAGGCTGCAGGCTGAGCCTGCTTCCCGATGCCATGGAGCGGCTAGCTGCGGTAAGCGTTGAAAGCCGATCGCCCGCTGCATCAGTGTGCATGCACGCATGCCCGTCTTATTATGCTGCTGGTCCGATGTCCGTCGTACAATAGCTATTGCCGATTAGTGGTCGGCTTTGAATTCGAGCCGAGTTTTGTGCTGAAGCTGCCATTCTAGGCTGGAAGTTTGTGAATGTTGACCTTTTCGTGTTGCTGGTCCGGTGCTGATATGTTGACCGTTTGACGCGATGCTTGTGCACGTTTCATTCTCGGTCAGCTGGCCTTCCTGAAGTCTGCTGTCAATTAGCATTGCCATCGCTCTGTCCATCGAGTTGGCAAATAAATAAATGTAATTCATTTGCGTAGCCGCCGAGTGAACTTAATCTGTATCCAGATGCTTCGCAGATGCCACGGGGCTTGAGTCCACGATCTCGGTCATCAAATGCATTCACCTTGACCTCGATCTTTAAAGGTGGGCACTTAAATCTCTGGGGCCAAACTAGGACGGCCCACATTTGTGTCGAAGTTGCCCCAGCACCAGGCTTAAGCCAAGATATGTAATTCATTTGTATGGCGCCCCCAGAGAACTTAAATCTCTTTTCAGGCTCTGCACATTTATGCCACGGGGCTCGAGCCCGCGACCTCAGCCAAACTTAAGTCGGAACGAGAGCACCTTAGCCGCTGGATCAAAATAGGGCTAGAAGTATCATGCTGGTGTTGTTACTGACATTAGTTGCACCCTTCCATCAGCATGCCTGTTTAAATGTAAGTCCTGCCTTAATTTATTAGCCAGCTAAAGATATTCCTGACTATCTGATCTGGGTGGCTAAACAAATGCCTACTTTCTAGGGTTATCGGTTAATAAAATAAAACATTGCTTGCCATTTCTATTACCAAAATGGATTTGAGAAATTCGATGCTGAGTTGTTGTTGGCGTTGCCTTGTTCTGATATCGACCAGCTCACCGTGCTTCACGCGGTCTGGGTGATTGACTCTTCCTTTGTGAGCACCACATGTGTTTAAAATATGAGCTTTGATAAAGGGACGTAAGCTTTAGCTGTTAAAAACAAGCGTAGTTACAACTTTCGTGAATGGCTGAGCACCTAAGCAGCACTTATGCAGTGGTGTATCGGTGCCGTTTCCACACACACACACACACACACACACACACACACACACACACACACACACACACACACACACACACACACACACACACACACACACACACACACACACACACACACACACAAAAGCACCGTGTATAAGCCACACCATGTGCGTGGGCTGTGAGTGACATCTAGAGCCTGTATGTGCGGAATGTCGCCAAAAGGAAGCCGAAAGACAAGCTTGTAGCCCGGCTACACCGAAAAAGCAGCCCATAGCGTCAGTCTGTCAAAGCAGGGACCGGTGCTCGTCCCGAGAGCGGTGAGCTAGGGACTAGCACTTCAAGTGGTTGTGCTGCTCCGGCCTTGACCGTTTCCTATCTGCGACTAGCGGAAGCATTAGCCATTTTCTATCTTGAATCTATCACTTTGACTTATCGCAAAGCGCCGCAGCTGCCGCTGCCGCCGTAGCGACAAAATACAATTCATCAGCATAGCGTGCTAGGAGAACTTAATATCTCTATTCAGGTGCTTCACGTATGCCACCGGGCTCAAGCCCGCGACCTCAGCCAGACCTTGATCGGAGCGAGAGCACCTTAGCCACTGGACCAATCCAGCTCGGCACTGCTGGGCACGAGGGTACAACCAGGATGCTTGGGGAGTTGATGCTTGGCGGTGACAGCTAGTCATAGGATTCACGGTGGCATTGCTTCATTGCCCGCTCTCTGTCTGCCAAAAATAGCAGACTCGATACTACTCGAGACTTCACCCAGTTAACTCGACCAGCTGAGTGTTTGGGTGATGCTGGGCGTCTGCGTGAGCAGTTTTCTTTTATCATCGGTACAACCGATAAGTCAACTATGATTATTACCAACTGGCAGTACTCGAAGTATTTGCAATCAACTGTGTGCGTGTGCGTGTCTGCGTGAGCCTGCGCACTAATAATAATAATAATAATTCACTTGTTAAAGCGCCCTCAGAGAACCTGATCTCTTTCTATGCGCTTTACATTTGCTGTAAAGGGAAATGCAATTGAATGGTTAGTAAAATCATGCTTAAAAAACAAACGAAATGAATAATATGGTTAGGGGTGACATGCACAGGGTCAGCATGCAAATGTGGTTAGTGGCAGCATGCACAGTGTCAGCACGCATAAGCACATCAAGGACGAATCACAGGGACCCACTAAATGCTGTCCTAAATAGGTGTGTTTTTAGGTTCCTTTTAAACGTGGTCAGGTCAGGGGATGTTCTGACACTAGCACACGAAAACGATCGGTCGTCAGCTGGCAACCCTGCTTTCGGGCGCATAACGAAGAACTGTCTTGCGGCTTACTAAAAATATACTAAAATCGCTTGCCCTCTCACTCTTATGCAGAGCTGCAGGAGCAGCTAGAAGTGGTGCCTCTGCTGAATTATTAAGATCCCTAGGTGACTTGTACACACCGATACCAGTGTGTCGCACAAGCTTAGCATCTTGTAGGCCTGACTGTAAATGCTTATGCTTTAGCTATTCCATAGACTCGTCATTTTAAAGCAGGCTTTATTCCTGCTACTTACTGCCAGTTCGGCAGGCCTGGAACTTGTAGCTCCAAAGCGGTGCCGTGCTGGTGTGCTCTTTTTGCTCCCTGTTGGGTTTGCTGACCCCCAACACCCCCTCCCGGCAAAGACCGAATCCAAGTACATGCAGTTAAGATGGCCTCCATTTATATACACCTAGATTTCCTGCAGATTTAAGAGGAGATCTAAAACTTGGCAGAGCCAATTTTGAGCATTGAGTTTTCCAATTTCTGAGACACACTTGGTTGGCCCATTACTAGTGAGTTGGTTTTATCCTCATTCAATTTACGAAAGTTTGCTGCCATCCATGTGCAGATGTCGTCCATGCATGCAGCAAGGGAGTTGAGAGATAAGTTGCCATAGAGAAGAAAATGAAGGATATTTCATGTTCTTGGGAGTCAAACCCATGACATCAAACACCTGAGATTGCACCCTTGCTGACTTACCACAGGCTTAATTACATGTAATTATATTATAATTACCATGGAAGAAGCTCAGCCCTATGTGGATTAGGCATGCAAAGCACAATACTTCTGATAGTTTTTCTGGTGAAATTTTGAATTTCGTTCTAATGAATGTAGCATTGTCCCGGTTGAAAGCAGCCTTACCTTATCATAAGTTAGATATTGAATTTTTGGCGTTTGCATTGTCGTCAGTGAGATTGTTCACCCTAACGAGTTGTATTTCTTTAATTTTTCATTCTTTATTTGCAGTTGGAGGTGCTCGATGTGAGTAACAATAGACTGAAGGCTTACCCTGGTGTGACCCTACGTCTGAAGAAGCTTCAATCTCTAAACCTTTCCAATTGCCAGTGGCAGGTGAGCATAAAAGCTGCATAAGAGTTGCATAGCCCTTGCTAAAGTACTCGGGTGAACCCATCGGCCAAATTAAGATACCATCAGGTGTTACCCGAAATATTTCAGGATGGGGTGTAATTTTAATCGATGTATATATATATATATATATATATATATACATGAGTTTGTGTTAGCCTATGGGTGAGGACCTCGAACTTCACAGTCCAGGTCGTGCATTTGAGTCCAGGAGCAAGCAATTCTTTATGGCCCATTGCAAGCAGGACAGATCTCACTGCTGAAGCTTCACCACTGCTATGTATGTCAGTGAGGCTGCTGAATCGAGACTGTCGGCCTGTATGGATTTGCTGCCAATTATTGGGATACCCGTGAGCGAATTACCACGATAGCTCATCAAGCTGAGGACGGTACGCCAAAAATTGGCCAGTAACTTTTAAAATGACCATTTCTAACATGGCGGCTTAGCCCAGAATAATGCATCGGCCTCGTGCTACGGCTAGGTGGAAACGCCATTCTGAAGTTGGAGGCATTAAAGGGTTTTTTCGACGAAAGCTCAAGCTCAAAGTATGCAAGCACTGTCTGGACAGCCAGTTAGAGGCGATGCCGGCAGACAGTGATTGAATGAGGCAAGGTCTGCATTCTAGCGTCGTTAAGACAAAACTACTTCTGTCCACGAAAAATGTGGCAATAAAACCCTCGGCCAAGGCTCGGCTCCTTGGGACTTCTGAAGATTGGGGTAGGGCGTTTTGTGGAGTGACGAAAGTAAATTGTTGCTCTTGTCGAAGGGCAAAAGAAGATCTTTCTTGCGTCCGAAACCCAACTTTGCCTGCTCACCCAAAAGCCCGAAGCCAATGGTCTACTTCGGGGTGATGGGGAAATGTGACAGACATGGTATGGATTGCTTCAGCAGAAATGCCGTCAGTCTTGTACGGCTGTGCATGACCGAAGACACTCGTTTATGTCTTTTTCAGAACACAGGACTCCCAAAAGCGGTCGCCCTTCCTGTGAGGGATTATATTTCTCAGCCCGACAACGATTCAAAACACGAAGCTGCCAAAATGAAGTAGTTTTTGTAACAATTTATCTGAATCCGGTTACCTACCGTTGACGGCAATGGACTACCCGAATCCGTCTCAGAATCTTAACCCAGCTGGTTTGGTCCAGCGGTTAAGGTGCTCGCACCGACCAAGGTCTAGCTTAGGTCGTGGGCTCGAGCCCCGAGGCATATGGGAAGCAACCAAACAGAGATTAGGTTTTCTTGGGACTCTATACAAATGAATTGTATATTTTTTAATTTTATTTATCTGAATGTGTATATGCTAGCGACCCCCGAGTCGGTATGATTTCTTTTAAGTGAGCCAGATTTACTTGAAACAACTCAGTGTTTCAATGTGACCTCCTATAGAAGAAGTTTCTTTATTTTATTTATGTGATAGTTTAGGATATGGCAGATATTTCTTTATTGATAATACCCAAAGCAGACACAATAAATTCTTATGAAAAGCAACCAGCGATCTGCAAGAAGCTGTGATTATGAGCACTCAACACGTGGCTGAATGTTAAGATTACTAGTTCTCTTGCTAGATCAACATTTTTCACAGGACAAAAAGCGGGTTGTATTTGATAATGTGAAGTCAGTTCTTGAGTCGAGAGCTTCAGAAAAGCTCTATTGAGGATCCTCGATCCAGCGACCTTTAGTCAAACGCAGTTAGACATTTTCGTGAGCTGTGTCGAGATTTCATGGAGTATTCGTTAGGCCACACGCAATAAGATTCCATACACATTGCGGCTAGGCTAAAGAGTTGTGGTTTATTGAACGCATGTGTGTGTGTGTGCTGGTGTGAGTATGTGTGTTCGCACACACGCATATGAGCGCTCGCTTGCATTCGCGGACACATTAGTTTTTTGTGTGCACCAAATTTACCTGTTTGCATGCAAGCTCTACACGACAGCTATTCTCTAGCTTGCTTAGTCTTGGCTCCTCTAAAATAGCTTTAAGCAAATACCACTGAGCACCTTACAAAGGCCACTGTTCTTGTTTATCAAAGATCAGAGCCAGTACGCCATTGTTGTCATTTCCGTTCTCCCAATGTTGTTATCCTGTGTGGTATATCAATGTCGTGTGGTGTCATCTTATGTCCTTTTAAGGAGTCTCTGAGTCAGCAGAGAGCATTGCAGCCGAACGCACTATGCAGCTTGTCTCGAAACCTCGGCTTTTACCACGATTCAACTCTCTTTGGTCGGTTTCTCTAGAAGTTGTCTCATTTGCCCTCTTTTGCTTTATGCTTGTAGAACACTGAAGCTTGTGGAAACTCGATAAGTGAGCTGCCGGCTCAAGTGGTCGACACTTCTCTAAGGTTACTGAACCTAAAGGGTAATCCGATGATGCTGCCACCGAGTGAAGTGTGCGATCTGGGATTGGAAGCTGTTCGAAGCTACTGGAGAGACATTGTTTCAGGGCAGGATCTTGTTTTTTCCCAAGGCAAAGCAGACATGCTTGGTAATTCTGACTCATGAACATTTGACATTTGCTAGCTTTCGTGAAGTGGCAATCTACGTCACCTGGATCAGATTTATGCACTCGCATGAGCATTTATGTTCTCATATTTAGTTATACTTTGTAGGCACGTATAATGTCAGTGTCATTTCTAGATTTTCATCCGCCCCAATTTCCCCAGGAGCCTTGAACATGCCTGCGAAAGTAAACTTTTCTAGAGTAGCAACAATGCATGCTTACAGCGGTCCAGTGCCAAAATTCGTTCTAGTATTACTTCGTACTGCCAATAAATATCGAGTGCTGAGAGGCGGAGCCATCTTGGCTAAACGCCACAAACATTGTTCAATAACCCTTTTTTTATTGACCATATAAACTCAGGCGCCCTTCGGCGAAGCTTCGCATTCTGAGCTCGCACGGGCAGGCAGGCTCGGGCAGGCAGCACCTCGAGAGCTTCCGGATAGCCTGCCCGAGTTGGCCAGCAGCGAAGTTCGGGCGACCGCTCACTTTCCCTAGTAGGCATCGATCTCGGATACCTCGCGAGGTTCGCAGCCAGCTGCCAGACTACCGCCGGTAGGTGGCTGCGCCAGCGATTGCACGTGCAGCACGGCTGCCGAGAGGCTGCAGCCACGTCGAGAGCCAGCCTAAAATCCTTTGGAGACCTTGCCTTCGGTTCCTCTGCTCACAAAGGCTGGAGATTCACGGCATCCCTAAATTTGTCGACATTTAAAAGGAAGCCAAACACTTCCCTATTCCTCACAGCATGTGCATAATTTTATTATTACTTGTAATTGTTACTCCGCTCTCTCTCTCTCTCTCCCCGCGCGCTCTCTCTCTCTCTCTCTCTCTCTCTCTCTCTCTCTCTCT
The DNA here is from genome assembly GCA_009760855.2 of Cristatella mucedo. NCBI lineage: Eukaryota > Metazoa > Bryozoa > Phylactolaemata > Cristatellidae > Cristatella > Cristatella mucedo. The sequence continues at coordinate 391,619 of WPIO01000067.1, read as the reverse complement.
CTCTCTCTCTCTCTCTCTCTCTCTCTCTCTCTCGCTCTCTCTCTCTCTCTCTCTCGCGCTCTCTCTCTCTTTGCTCTCTCTCTCTCTCTCTCTCTCTCTCTCTCTCGGATCTCAGTGTATAACGAATAGTGCCGATTTAGAGCGAAGCCTTCGTTCGTCACTGTTCCTCGGTCCTCTTTGGAGCACACTTGCAGGGAGCCGTCAAAATACAGAGCAGCCTTATTTAACGAGCTTCCACAGTAAAATTATGAAACTTAAATTAAACGTAATGCCGTCAGTTATATAATAATAATACATTTGCTTTGTTCCCTCGGAGAACTTTTATCTGTTTCTAGGCACGTGACGCATGCAGCAAAGGAAGCACGGTCGAATGGTTAGTGGTAGCATGCTCAATGACAACAAGCATAACATGGTTAGAGGTGACATGACTGTGACATGAAATCACCATGTAAATATGGTTAGTGTCAGCATGCACAGTGTCAGCATGCATAAACACACAATGGACGGATTACACGAACCAACTAAATGCTGTAATAAATAGATGTGCTTTTAGCTTCTTTTTGAATGTCGTCAAGTCAGGGAATATCGTGACGCCAGTCGGAAGTGAGTTCCAGGCTTTGGGAGCATAGAACCGAAAAGCAGCATCCAAAGGTTTTGAGGTACGTAGTAGTTGTTGTAACTAAACGATTAGATTCAGGCAAGCAGGAGGTACGATCTTTCGCCGATGTCCATATCAAGAACCACTTTTTACTTAATCTTATCATTTTTGTAGTCAGCGGACGTGAAAATCTAGAGGTCAATATGTCGTGGCAAATTTTTGAATAGTTACTCTCACAATAATATCAACCTTATGACTGCATCTTCCCTCAAACAACGAAACGATCGGTTCAGAGTTTCGCCCCATGTATGCAGTCCACTTGCCCTTGCAGCTGCGATAATAATAATACTTTTTATAGCGCCCTCAGAAAACTTAATCTCTTTCTGGGCACTTTACACATGTCGTAAAGTAAGCACGATCACATGGTTAGTGGTAAAATGCCCAATGCTAACAAGCACAACATTGTCAGAGGTGACATGAATAGGGTCAGCATGCAGATATGGTCGGAGGCTACATGAGTTTGAGCTTTAGGTTTTCAACTATCTTAGTCACACTTGGTTTGCCCATAACTACCAAGCTGTTTTATCTTGGCATCAATACATGCATAAGCGGAGTACAGTCGACTCCGCTTATAAGAATACGCTCGGGCCAGCATATGGGCATTATTATATGCGGAGTATTCCCACATGCGGATTGAGACTAATATTGGATACAAATCTGGGACGCAGAACTGCTTATCTTATAAGTGGAGTATTCCTATATCCCATATTCTTATAAGCGGAGCCGACTGTATGTCTATGTAGCATCTAAGGACAAGGTCACATTCAACATGGAGCTAGGACAAGAAGCGTGAAGTTGTGAATCCGATTTCAGCCCAACTTCTAAGTATTAAATTAATAAATATATTTATATAACTAAAATTTTTCATTAATCTGAAGATTTAACAGTGCTCAGTAATTTCTTGCCATGTCTACTTCCTGTCTGTCTGTGCTACAAACCCGGCGCGCGCGGTTGGCCTAAAGTAGTTATGGAGGGCTAGCACCACGGTAGCCATGGATTGTGCGCCGTCGTTAGAGAGCGTGCTTCAAGCTTTGCAGACGCTATATCACAGCCCCGACAATTCGGCGAAAGAAAAAGCCTCAGCATGGCTCGCGGATCTTCAGACATCGGTGAGGCGCCTCAACGCGAGATTAATAGCGCGCAGCCAAGTTTGCTCATCGGCCGCAGCGCTTCGAGTAGAAGAACGATCTGCGCCCTCTGATTTAAGATTTCCCGCTCTGCTCCGACTTTGCGCACTGTTCCGTCGTCAGTTCGCATCAGGTGCGATAGTGCCGGCCGCTTGCGGCTATCCGCGGCGAGGACGCGTGTAGCAGCAGTTGCTCTGTTTGTTGGCATCCTTTGCAGTCAACCGCTCAGCTGCTTAGAATATATATATAGCCTTCAGCGTCGTTTTTGAGCTCAGGGATCCGGACCGCATCTTCTGTTAACCGCAACGGCAGCGGGTTATCGTTAACCCTCGTTAAAAAGGTCTTCATTTCAGCCCTCCCCCATTAATCCAGCGGCCGAGGGGCCCCTTCGGCCGTAACTACCTACTCGTAGTACTAAATGAAGTCTGTCGGCTGCTGTAGAATTCGAAACCAAGGGCCTATACCGTACCGTGCGAGCATCTTGCCTGGGCTTAGACCGCCGAGTTCCTTAATTGCCGGCAACTTGGCTCGTGTCATGTAATGTAACGTATCCCTGTCTTAACTCCACAAAGCCATAAAGACTATGTGGGTATAATGCAGGAGAGTTTTATATAGATCACTTAAAAAGAAGTTGAAAGCGTATCTTTTTGTTACAGCATTTGGTGGGTCTTTGTGATTCGTCCTTCGTGTGCATGTACCTGCTTACGCTGTGCCTGATGCTTGCAGATGTTACCACAAACCATTGGTAATGCTTTTTATGCAGCATCTATAAATTACGTAGAGAGAGATCCAGCTCTCTGTGAGAGCTATGCAAATGTAAAATGTATTATTATTATTATTATTAAAGCTTAAGTGACTTTCGTTATGCATTCGGTAGCCTGCAGACATAATCTCATGCAACAAAGAGAAAGTGGGAAGCATAGCTGAGTCAGGAGAGCAGTTGAGGTAGTGACTAACATAGAAGTAGCAGCTCGGGACGGCTGGAAAGGTCGTGCCGTATTCGGTGGCAGGAGAGTCGTTGTCGTTGTGTAAGAATTGTGGCAGTGAGCTCCGCAGTCTAGGAGCTGCCGAGCAGAAGCTTCTGTCGCCAACGATCTTATAAGTGGAAGACCCGATTGTCGGCGATCATTTTCCTTGCGAATGGTTCCCATCACAGACTGCTGCAAACCGTCTAGTTTAGATTGGGATCTAGGTAAGAAAATTTGGTTTAGGTTGGCGAGAGACTTCGCCTGATGCCACACTAGGTAATGCGGCTGCTTGTCATGACCTCGAGGTCGTGGGTTCGAATCCTGCAGTGGACGACTCTTTATTGCCACTGCAAGCAGTGGTGATAGCCGCCAAGGCTCTTCTGTCGCTATGCAAAAAGAGGCTGTTAAATCAGCTATTGTTATTATTATTGTTGTTGTTGTTATTATGGTCCGCGGTTTGGTCATTGAGAGGCCTGGACTGTGAAAGCTCATCTTGCATTGGAGGGAGGGCTTTGTGCAGCTTGTAGGAATAGTAATAGGTGTTCGCCCCCTCTCCTGCTAGGTCGGCTGCCTCTTATCACTCTCACCTAGTCACGTTGGATTCTCGTGACTGGCACTTGATGCTCTTGATCATCCCGGCTGCCTCGGCACTGAAGCGCTGCCCTTGCATGCCTGCACTCGTGTACTCCCAGCCCAAAGGCAAAGAGTCGCCTTCGCCACTGCGCTCTCACTCAACTCGGGCGAAGAAGCTAAGCGATGCTCAAGCCAGAGGGGCTGCAGCACTGCGGAGACTCTGCCCTTCATGCACTCAGAGGTCGCCTTGTGCTCTCGGCTGAGTGGCTCACTCCCCGTGGATGATCGGCCTTTTAGCCCCCCCCCCCCCTCCGTCCCTCTGATTTGTCAGTGGTGTTTGCAGGCGCATGCACCAAGCCTTACCTCGCCCACCTTTACCTCACCTCGCCCCCCCCCACTTTGGTGAACTCGATGACCGAGCTTTGGAGGGAGCGGTGAGGAGAGGAGAATGGCCGCCTGCCATCGCTTGCTCGATCGCTGCTGCTCACTGCACCCCTGTCGATGTTTTGTTTTTTGTTTACTGTGCATGCCGACGAGTGCACATGTTTCCCGGCAGCGAGTGGCAAGACGTGTCTGCGTCATGGTTGCCAGTGACTAATCGTCTGCTTTGTCTGACCAACCAACTTAGGTGTTCGCCTGGTCGCTGTCGGATCAGCTACTGGCCTCTGCTCAGGACCTCGAATCGTGCTACTTCGCCGCTCAGACTATGCGCACCAAGGTGAAGGTCGTGATGCGCGAGCGCCCGTACCGTGCAAACGTGCCGGCCTTTGCAGTGTGAGCCCTGTCACGTTTCGTGGTTGCACCCTCGCGTTCGCAACCCACAGGCACACGTGCGTGCGTACCGTGCTGTCAGGCAGAGGGGTGACAACTCCTCGCTCTGATGCCTGTCGCGAAGGTCGTGCCGGTATGCTGCTCAGCATTGCATACGTCGCTTGTTGTGCATTGCATGCGGCGTGGCACCCGGAGGAGAGTGGGTGGCCGATGGCTAAGGTTGTCAGTCACCACTTTGGGTGGCAGTTGTTCCTTCGTGTGGCAGGGGCCGTTTCGGGAAGCACATTAGAGTCAAGGAATCTCTTTGCACGGCTGCCGTGGCGCCTGCATGGAGCGCCATGCCCTGGTCCTCTCTCTCCCTCTACCCCACCCCGAGTCCACTTGGCGTCAAGTTTTGAGCGCATGATAATAATAGTAATAATGCATTTGTATATCGCCCTCAGAGAACTTGATCTTTTTCTTGACACTTGGCATATGGTGTAAAGGAAGCATGATCAAATGGATGGTCAGCTGTAACGTGCTCAATGTGAACGAGCATAACGGGGCTAGAGGTGGCATGCACCGTGTCAACGTGTGAAATATGGTTATTGGCAGAATGCGCAGTGCCAGCAGCATAGGTGCACAAAGGACGAGTCACGAGTACCTACTAAATGCTGCGACAGGTGCAGGAGGAGGGCGGCCATGTGGCCAGTAGATGGACTGCTCTGCTGCTTGGACGGCATCGCTTCGGCTCGCAGATTTCTTCCAATCGCCGGCTTTTCCTCGAATGCAGCGTCGGCTGGTGAGCTCGTGATGGCGCCGGGGTCTGGTTCTCCTCGCGTGCCATCTGTGACTTCTGGGCATGCCCCACGGCTGAGAACTGCCCCTCCTCCCTTCCCCATCCTTCCGCTCCTCTTTGGGAGGCTTCGAAGAAGCTCGAGCTCGAGGGTGGCACTTAAACTGTTCGATGACAAGGGCTTGTACTTTTTAAAGCTGGCCACTGCTTATAGGAGCTAGACTTCGGCCCTGGTGCTCCTGGTTCAGCACGAAATGCCGCCGAGGTGTCCTTTTGCGGTCTCGAGCGCAGTTGGCGAGACAGTGGCGTGGCTGCTGTTTGGTCCACCGATGAGCATCGGCCAGTCAGTGGTTCAGCCGTCCACTTGGAGAGGAGCAGAGAGGAGACACGCAGGCAGAGCATGAGCTGAGTGAGGCAGCAGACTAGGATCAGCCATAACACGATAGAAGGACTCGATGGCCTTCGAGGGATTCTCCTGTGTAAGCAAGTGAGCTTATCTCCCATAGCTACCACGCTGCTTACTGGCTTCGGACGAATTCCGTTGCCAACAAATTGGCATTTCGGCTTTTCTTGTCCTGGTAAAAACAAAACATTGGGTTTTTGTAATCAAGGCGAGTCGGTGCTGCTGGAACTTGTCTGTTTTGCCGAGGGAGTCCATCCTTGCTCGTTTTCACCGCTCTGGCCTGATCTCGGACACGGGAAGGTGTAAAAGTTGAATCTGAATCTCCTGTGCCGAGGGACAGCAGCAGTAGCAGCAGACTGCTGAGTCTTTGCTGGCCTCGAGATGGTGCGTCAGCCACCGGTCACTCCGGAGCATGGAGTCTTGAGGTTTGCCGATTGTGGATGCTGCAGGCACGTGGGACACGAGACCCCTGCGCCATTTCCCTTGGCTTCGATGTGTGAGCCGATTAGGGAGAGTGCTGCTGTTATCGAGTACTCGTTAGCCTATTGCTAAGAACAGCCGTGCTACGGTACCTATGATCCTTCCACGGCCTCACTGCCCTCCCGGGTCCAGCATTTGACATGTTCACAGTGTCGCGTGGCTCATTCCCGTCCTGGATCGTTGGAACCATTTTCATGCTAGGCCCAACTGTCTTTTTCTCCTGACAATCCTTGCACCTAATTCTAGTACTGCCACTCACCACCAAGTACATCAAGCCACACCCCTACGGGAGCACGAAAACTTATTGTCAGCTTGAAGAAGCCACTGTTAGAATGATGTAAAGTCAAGACGGTTAGAGTCGAACCCTCGGCGGCCGAGTTGTTTGTTGCAGAAACCCTTTTGACCAGACTCTCGATATGCTGGAAGTAGGACGAGCAAGTTCTACTGCCATTAGCGGCTGATGACCTTACTCCTTGAACTCTGTCTGAGGTCATGAAGTAGCTGACCGTCGCTAAGATATTTGAGAGGTAAAAACAAAACAAAAATCAAGCCGGCGGCAAAGATACTCGCAGCAGAGTCGGCTTCCCGAAAACAAATTGTCAATCATGACGGCCTGCATTTGCCTTCATCTCTTTCCAAATCGGACTCATCTATCGGTACTAAGGATTAGCAGTTTATACTTCCGGCCGCTGGTGCACGATCCATCGGCCGAGTGGCATGATCCTCTTTCTCCGTGTCCGTGCACTTTCCTTTGCGTCTTTCCTGTGCCTACGTTCGTGCCATCCATCTTATGACCTCAATGACAAGGCTGAAGTTGTATACGCCACGAAGCCACCTCTTTCTTTCTCACTCCGGCCGAGCTCAAACTATGCAGCGTAGGGGAAATCGTGCTGCTGGCAAGATGTGTTTTGTGAAGAACCTGGAAGCCTCTAGATTATTAGACTTCCTCTTGGTCCCGTGCAGCAAATGTAAAGTGCCTAGAAAGAGTTTGAGTTCTCTGGCGGCGCTATATCAAATGCATTGTCGCTATTATTATAGTCAAACAAACTGGGCCTTAGCCCAAGGTGCTGTGCTCACTGCTTAGCGACCCGGCTCGTGGGTCACGTGGGTCCTGCTGCAATACGCTGTCCCTCTTTTTGCTCACTGCAAGCAGCAGACGTAGCCATTGAGGCTCTTCTTAGAGCCGTACTCAATGAAGCTGCTGAATGAGCTAAACTTTAACTTTGGCTATTAATCTGCCGTGTTCAGTGCTCCTTCAGCTACTAGCTGTCCTGTCTCGCGAAGGGGCAGCAGGCCGAGGGGGAAAGCTGCTTCGAAATATTGCAAGTAGCTGTAAGTCTAAGTATAACTTCAAGTAGCTGCTAATCCTCGACTTTGCTCCGGCCAGCCAAACTGCAGCAGGTCGCTTGCCGCCCGGCCCCACCCACGGAAGGAATGCGGGGCCCCGGTGTTTGTGGGTCCTGCGTTTGCAGCCTGCGCCTGTCGCCGTGCAGTCCTCACAGCATGATGAACCACCAGCCTCTGCAGGTTAAGTTGACTCACTGTGTCAACTGCCGCCCCAGATCCAGCACCACTTCTACGAGCTGCCGCCCACTTCACACCAGTCGCTTCGAGACTCGCTGCTCGGTCACATGTGCAAGTGTGACAGCGGCACGAATCAGACAGTCGTCACTCAGCTCTGCCTGGCGCTCGGCGACCTGGCGCTGCAAATGGCCTCGTGGAAGGACGCAGTCCGGGACCTACTTCAGCAGTTCGGCTCAGACGCTCGCATGTCCGGCGTGCTGCTGGACATACTGACCGTCATCCCCGAAGAGGTGCCATGCGGCGCAGCAGCAGCGCCCCCTGGCCGCTTGTCACTGCTCTTTGGCAGGCAGCCGCTGCTCTGTGCAGCTCCCGGTGCTTGCAGCTTAGCCGCCCGTTTTTTTTCGACCTCGCACGCAGGTGTCGAGTCGCTCACTTCGCCTGGGCAGCAATCGCAGGAAAGAGCTCACGAACCAGCTGAGACAGAACTTTCCTGCCGTGCACGAATTCTTGGTAGGTTGTTGCCTGCTATGATCGCAGCACACAGCAGGCTGGCTCCATTCGAGGCTCGCCTCGGCCGACGGAAGCTCGCTGTGGCGGCGGTCCGTTGATCGCAAAGAGCTCGCCATCATAGAACTCGGCATGGCTTCGGGCCGTCGGTTCGGTGCAATAATCTGGCCTATTTCTGCATTTAAATGCTGCATCCGAGCTCGTAGTGCTTGAATGTGCCTGCTTCCGCAGCTTCGACTGCCCTCAAGGTGTATATGTAGGGGTGCATAACGTCTCAGCGGCCGGGAGCCTATCGCATCACTGGGTGGCCATTCAGTCAAGCCTCCACCCAATCAGCGGTAGGCTCCCGGCCGCAGAGACGTTATGCACTCCTGCCCTTTAGGGCTAGGGCGGACAACATGGTGGCGATGCTATGCCCACATATAGATATGCAATTTGGTTTCACAGTTTCGTGGTGTGGGCTGCCAACAAAAAAAAAGTAATTATCTGAAATGAAATAATCGGCTCAACGGGAAGTGTGTTCGCACCAGAGCAGTTGACAAGCTGGTTGTTTTCCGTGAAGGCAATTCACCGTTGCAGCTGCACACTGTGTGACCACTGCACTAGCTTTAGTAGGTTGCTTTCCGGCGAGGCTTATGGCTCGTTTTTCCAGGCTTGACAGCCAGCCGGATGAGGGGGAGTTGCTATTTTTGAGCATTTATTGTATTATCTGCATCGTATTATGGTGGGTTTATATAATGCTGCTCTACATTTTTTTTATCGGGTGAGGTGACTTTGTGCGCCCTGGCGTCTTTGTCGGAATGGGCCTGCCTCCGACGGCTGCCACCTCAGCTGTGCTACTCTTTGGAGTGAACCGTCGCTGGTGGCCCGCCCCCATGTCAGCACTTGACAGGGACGGCTGCAGGCCGTGCAATAGTGGCTCATTCGCTTTTTGTGGCTGCAGCATTTTTGCATGTCTTCCCTTTCCAGCTATGCCTGCTGACTTTAGTGGACCGTGGCCTTACATTTGCAAAAACCCTGCTGTGCACCCTGATGGCATCATCTGCCACGCTGCCTGCTGCAGTCGGTCGCTGCAAAGGGAGCTCTCTGAGCGGTGCCCTTTGTTGTGCTCCGCGTGCATTCAATCGGTTGCCGGCTCCTCGCGCGATCTCCTGCTGCTACTGCTGCCTCGCATGACCTGCGCCGTTGGCAAATAGCCACTGCGGCCTGCCATCGCCGCTGCTGCGCCTGCTCATCCGCTGATCGAGCTTGATCTCTGTCTAGCAGCACGGTTTCGTCGAGCGCAGATCCTGCATTTGCTGCCCCTCCCCTCCCCCGGCCAGGGCTCCTGGGCGGGTCTGGGGGCATGACCTCACTATGTGCTACTCTTCATCAGTGTCTCGTAAGAAGGCTTCGATCGGTTGTTGCGCCGACCTCGGCTGCACTGCCCCATACCTTGTCGGCATGGTTCGTATCTGCTGCCTGTCTGTGCGAGTGCACTCGAGCACTTTCTAGAATGCATCGAGGTCGGCCCCCATATAGCGGAACCGAGCTGTGGTGGCCTCCTCGGACTGACCTTGGGCACCGCTCGACCTTTGGCACGGCCTTGACCTCGCCCGCTGGTCTTGCAGCTCGCCTACGCAGCCTCTGCTCAGCACGACGCGAAGAAGCTCGTCAAGGTGTTCAAATGCCTGGAGAGCTGGTTCTACGCTGAGGCAGTGCAGGAAGACGTAATCGTAGGCTCGCAGCTACTCGTCGCCATCTTCCAGATCCTGGTGAGAGACGGCGGAGCACGTGGCGGCCTGCCGGCGCAGCACTCCTGCGGCACACGTGGCGGCCGGTGAAAGGGGCGTTATTCCGCCATACTCGGCTGTCTCGGCACGGGTCGATTCCTCATCGGCGCGGCGGCTCTTTTCTTTCTAGAACGACAAGAACGGGCATCCGCCGCTGGTCGAGGCCGCCGCCGACTGTCTGAGCTCGGCCCTGCGGGTCGCCGAGGTGGGGTGGCTGACGTTGTGGGCGATTATTGCCGTGCATGCTTCGCTGGCAGTTTTCCGGATGGCAAAGTGTTGAGTTTTTACTGCTGGCTTGCATCGATCGAGCGAGCATGTCCGCCCCATCTGGGTTTTTCGCGCGCTCTCCCGACGAACTGTTGGCAAGTGGAGCCGTCCTCGGGTGAGAGCACTGACCCTTTTCTTGGTATTTAGCCGTATGGCAGACAGGCGGCAGCCGTGCCCACCGTTCGAGCTGCCGCCCGTCTGCCTTCACTTTCTTCTCTGGCTGCCGTTGGTGTAGGAGCTCTGCTCTCGGGGCTCTGCAAAAAGAAGTCACTGAACTCGCGTAGCACTGACACGGCCCCAGCGGAAGAAATCGCTTTGGCGACCAAAGGGTGTGTGATGCGTCCTGCAAACTTGAGAAAAGAGCAATTCTTTGACTGTGATAAGATCCACCTGAGCTCTTGGTCTCTGTCCACTTCACCACACACACTCGCACTCACTCACACAGGCCCATGCACACACACACACTCACACGCACACAGTGAGAATCAGGTCTGAAAATTGACTTGGGCACTCCGTTAATTGGCACGATGGCCCTACACTAAAGTAAAAAATGTGGGGAACACTTTGAATGTGCTTAGCCATGCGCTTGGTCTAAATGTCCGGTTGGGAAAGGAAATTATGTTCTTGCAGGCTTATTGCACTAGTTACTGTAATAATAATAATTTAGGACTAGTTGTAAATAAACGTCTTGTGTCATGACAGCACTTATCTGCAATACATGCAACCCTGACCATGACCCCGTTTCTGCCAAATTTCACTTTAAAATTTCTTTCCTTCAAAACTTGTCTTCTGAATGCAATTATCATTGACAACCTTGATTGAAACAACCGTGCATGCCACACTGCATACATTTTCACACACCAATAGTGGCAAACTTACTATCATCGCTTCTTTGATTTTGCTTCATCCTTCATGGATCTAGTGTGCCCCTGGCCTGGCACACTGAAAGTTAGCCTCGTTATACTTGACTAAGAGCAATGGCTTCTTTTTTGTATTCCGAGCAAACGTACCTTGTTCATCTAGTCGCGCCTAATCGTATGCTATTTTCTGTGCCCTTGCGTGCATGTGTGTGTGTGTGTGTGTGTGCGCGTGTGTGTGTGTGTGCGCGTGTGTGGGGGGGTGCGCGCGCTTCTGTGGAGCTTCATGTGTTCAGGGGGGCGATTACTGTTGGTGCAAATGGCTTGCAGCTAGGCTTGTCTTTTGCGAACGTCAGACCTGACACATTGCACTGCGTCTCGCCGACCTGCACTAGCTCCCCATCAAGCGGCATTGCTACTTCGAAGGTTTGTTGATCACTCTTAGGTACCTTCATTCTCTTGCTCTAGCCGCCTACCTATATACCGACTCAAGTCGTGGAGCTGTGCCTCGAATAGCCATCTAATCAAGCGGTTCTCAACCTGTGGGTCGTGACCCCTTTGGGGGTTGAACGTTTCATAGGGGTCGCTTAAGACCATTGGAAAACACGCATTTCCACATTTTGCGTACAATAATTTTATGGTTGGGGGTCGCTACAACATGAGGAACTCTATTTAAGGGTCGCAGCATTAAGAAGGTTGAGAACCACTGGTGTAATCCTTTGGTGACTGTGCCTTTAGTTTGTATGTTCCCAAAGCCTGGAGCTCACTTCCTACTAACGTCACGACATCCCCACACTTGACATTCTAAAAGATGCAAAAACATGCCTGTTCTTCAGCATTTGCTTGGTCTGCTGTATCTGTTATTGCTGGCAGACTTTCTTTACAGCATTTTTAAAGTGCCAAGAAAGTGATTAGTTCTCCTAAGGTGCAACACCGATGTCTCACTATTATTTAGCTATTGATGAAGTCTTGACAGCATGCATGTAAATATATGTTATGTGTATAGAACAGATTACCCTTATATTATAAATTAGAATATATTATAAATTACGGTAAGGCTCCATCTTTCGGCAGCTTTTGATACTATCGATCACAAAGTTCTTCTAGAGTGCCTCTCGTCTTGCCTGGGTATCACTGGCACTGCTCTGCAATGGTTCAGGTCCTATCTCAGTGGGAGACTCCAGAGCGTTGATGTGCATGTACAAATATCATCCGAGGAACTTCTGAAATATAGAACATCTCAGGGGTCTATGCTTGGTCTCGTTCTTTTCACCATTTATAACCTCCCTCTTGCCGATTTGCCAGGCACAATCTAGGCTTTCACTTCTATGGTGATGACAACTCAGTTGTACCTTGTTTTGATCCCTCCCAGCCCTCCAGCACATAGAATTCTCTCGACTTCCTTGCTGCATGTATTGATGGCATCTGTACATGGATGGCAGCAAACTTTCTTAAATTGAATGATGATAAAACCAACTTACTAGTTATGGGCAATCCAAGTGGGATTCAAACGATTATGCTCGAACTCGGCTCTGCCAGCATATCTCCTGTTGAATCAGCTCGAAATCTAGGTGTCATGTTCCAAAGTGATCTATCGTTAGATGACCACATCAGCTCCACAATCAAGTCTGCCTACTTTCAGCTACATACTATTGCTAAAATTCGGGGTTGTTTAGATAAGGATACTACATCTAAGTTGGTCCATGCATTTGTGAACCCCCTACATCTAAGTTGGTCCATGCATTTGTGAACTCCCGTCTTGACTTCTGTAACTCACTGCTTGCTGGTATACCGGCCTGTGCAATCAAGCACTTACAGCTGGTGCAAAGCTCTGCAGCTAGGCTTGCCTGTCATGAGCATAGCAGTTGCCACTTCACATCACTTCTCGCCGCCCTGCACTGGCGCCCAGACAAGCAACGCATCGACTTCAAGGTTTTCTCATTTACTTTTAGGTCCCTTTATTCTTGGTTCCAGCCTACTTATCAGATCTACTCCCCCACCAGGCTAAGCATCGTACCACCTGCTTTTTGGAATCTAACTGTTTACCCATACCTCGTACAAATCTCAAATTCTTTAGAGATCGTGCTCCCAAAGCCTGGAACTCACTTCCGACTTGCATCACGGCATCTCCTGAGTTGACCACATTTAACAAGAAACTAAAAGTGAATATATTTATCGCAGCCTAAATAATAATTTTAGTGGGTCCCTGTGATTCGATCTTTAGGTGTGTATGCGTGCTGACACCGTGCATGCTGCCACTAACCATACTTGCCTGGTGACTTTGTGCGTGTCACCGCTAACCATCTTATTCTTGTTTATTGAGCATGCTACTACTAACCATTCGATCGTGCTTCCTTTGCAGCAAATATGAAGTGCCTAGAGACAGATTTGAGTTCTCTGATGTCGCTATATCAAACTTATTATTATTATTATTATTATTGTTATTAGGAGAACGTAATCTCTATGGTGATGCTTTACATGTATATGCTTCACAGCTCGAACCCACGATCTAGGTCATTGAAGGCAAGCTTTGTATCCCTAGGCCAAACCAGGGCAGCGTTTTGTGACGTTCTGTATTTTGCCGTTGAGTATGTAGGGTCTCTGGTGACTTTCGAAAATTGGATGGAGGTTTTTGTCAGCCGATTTAGACGCCATGGTGCCGTCCATGCCAAGGCATTGAGACCTTTGCCTTTACCTTTTCGTGTTATGGTCTGACCTTCTACAAAACGCTCCCTGCATATTCATGCTCGTGGTGACTCTTCCTTCTCGGCTCTCTCTCTCTCTCTCTCTTCTCTGTCGAAGCATCGATTTCAGAATGAGCACGGCGGTCTCGCATGCACATCTGCACACATGTAATGTAATGTATCTCCGTCTAGAACACGAAGCCATGCAGACTATGTGGGTCTTATGCAGTAGAGTTTTGTAATTGCGCATTCACAGCCTACGTGGCTTACGGTATGCATTCGGTAGCCAACAGACTTCATCTCTTGCAATAGAGAGAATGTGGGAAGCACAGCAGAGCCGGCCGCATACATAGAGGACCCGTTGAGGTAGTGAGTAGCATGAAAAAAAAACATGCGTGCGCACGCACACACAGCACGTGCACACGCACAATGCACTCAGTAGATATACCAAACGATATTTGGAGTTACACTTGCTTTCGGAGATCTCCCTGAAGGTCGCTAGCAAGCAGTTCTCATCAACCCAAAAAGATACACCTTGCCCAAAGGGTAATGCTGCTTACCACATCGATGCAGCCATCGAAACCCGAGGCCAGCGCACAAAGACTAGTCGGCAGCCTGACAGCTGCAGGTAGTCCACCAAGGTACATGGGCGTCCTCAGCGTGAGACCGTTGCTGCTGCCACCGGTGGCATTACCTACTCCAAATGGAAATGACGTGCTAATCAGCCGCAGTGCTGCAGCTAATCGCCTGCTTTGCTGGTGCAAGCAAAGCGACCGGCACACCTGGACGTGCTAGAGTATTCTGCATGGCCAGCCAACGATACCACACGATCGTCTCATCAGACAGACTGGGCCTCATGACCAAGACAGACCACTAGACAAAGGCTGCACGCGTGTGCATGCCAGCATCCGCTCTCTCTTTCTACCTCTCTCTCTCTCTCTCTGTCGTCTTTTTTTCTCCCCCTCGCTTTGTGTGCAGGTTTCACGTAATTACCGGATGACCATATTGGGTCGAACCGCGTGCACCACTTTTCCCATCGCTTTAGGACGTCAAGGCGTACACGATGCTCCCACACTATCTCCTCGACGGCACCTTGCAGCTGCTGCCGGCTTATGGTGCCGCCGTTGCTGAGGAAGACCTGGACAGGTAGGCATTCTGAATGCGAGGCTGCCTTGGGAGAATGTACCCTTGGGAGTAGTGCATTTACTTGTGATGATGCTCTCTGCTGGCTTGTTGCCCCAACGGTTTTTCCAACTTAACCATGCCGTGGAGTGGTGGTCCATCATGATTGCTAAGCTCGTGTTGGTGAGTGTTCGACTTTTTATTTTAGGTGCATGAGCTACTGCCGTATCTTTTCGGATATGGCCGAATCGTTTCTGCAGCAAATTGTGAATCATCCTGGGGAGGTTTGTCTTTCACAGCTATGTCAAGCAGTTCGTGATCATTGTTATTTTTTAATTATTTTTAAATTAGATTCTTGGTGCGAGAGGAGAGAGAGAGCCACACATGCGCACGCACAAACACATACACACACGCACAGAGTAGGGCATGCCAACAAGGAGAGAATGAGAGACAGGCAGAAGCACTCTGCAACAGAGGTGTGTTGTGTGTGTGTGTTGTGTATGTGCGTGCGTGTGTGTGTGTGACGCGCGCGCATGATTGCGTGCATGTGCGAGGGCAGCCCGAACCAGCACTGTTGGCATGCTCTCTTCCTCTCAATTGCTGAGCATCTGTTGATCAGTGTGGTTCGGGAAAGTATGCTAAAAGATTTAAAGGAAGTTATCATACTGGTCTTGGTCTTTTTGCAGGGCTTGGGGACTTTACGACAACTTGACGTTGTCCTTGCATGTGGCGAGAGTAACCAGTATGAGGTACTGCTGTGCCATATGCTGTCGTGAGCTGATGCTGCAGCTCACGTGCTTTGCATTCACTGAGTCAAGTTTGGTTAAGCTTGTACGACCTCATCGGCCTAATCATAAGTTTGCCATCTGTATTGATGGATCATCTCTTTTTAGCAATAATAATACATTTATTGCAAAAAGGTTGCTCGAGCTCTGCATCCATCATCGAAGATTATCGTCTGCCTGATTGCTAGTGAGATGGCACTGTGTGTAGCATTACAGCAGTCCTTGGTGATGCGTGTTCCTTGGTGCTTCGGCAGTTACCACTGTTTTTTCGACTTTTTGCCGACAGGTTGCCGACATCACTTTTAACTTTTGGTATCGCCTTTCCGACGTGCTGTTCGAGAAAAACGATCGGCATTGCACCAGCTGCTTTGCTCCGTACGTGCAAAGGCTAATCATGCTGCTGTGTCGGCACTGTCAGCTCGACGCTGACATGGTGAGTGGTGACATGCAGTGAAGCAGGCAGTGAGTGCAGTGAAGCAGAGCATGAGTGCAGGGTGCAGGCTGGCGCTGAGCTCACGATCTGACCTGGCCGAGCAAAGAGTGCACCGAAGCTAGGCCACACGTCCTGTCTTGGAGCTCGCTCGAGATTGTGCCGGCGATTTTGCAAATCTTGTCACCTTGCTGAACCAGCGTGCCATTTAAGTATTTGCCGGGTGCTAAAGTGTTGTTAGAGGGTCGGCTGTCCTGCTGGCTAAGCCAGCTAAAAGTGCAGCTGATGAAGGCCGATTTACGCATTGCTGGGATAGCCACCACCAACTCCCCATTTCCCCACAGGAGTTGTCGGTCCTGTGCATGCCGGCCGAGGCTTTGCAAAATCGTGGGCTATTTTGCCTCTGTAGTGCCCAGGAGTATGAGCTTGGGATGACAGACCTGGCAAAGGAGGCATGCCAGTAAGAATAGGTGTCTTTGTCATTCGCTCACACGCACTTCTCGTCGTTGGTCGCTGAGGCTCGTGATGTGTCACTTATCTCTGTCTGTAACTCAAAGCGACAGAGATTAATATTTGGTGTAACACTTTTTTTGTGTGTTCACATTCGCAGGACGGCGTGCTGTCCAGCACGGACGACTTCTATGACTTCCGTTCGCGAGCCAACGAGCTCGTCAAGGACATCGTGTACATCGTCGGCTCGTCCAGCTGCTTCGCGCAGGTGCAGCCGCCGAAGCAGCTGCCTCTGCCATCGCCTGGGGGGGGGGGCATTTTTAAAGTTTTTTCGCCACCGGCCACATTTTGCCGCTACCTGCTGCATTTTGCCACAGCCTGCCGAATTTTGCCGCTGCCTGCCGAAGCGCTGCTTGTGGGCTGCTGCTGCTCTTTGAGCACAGCTGCGCTGAGACCGCTGCGACGTCACTGCTGCTGTTGCATCTCGCCTAGATCTACGAAGCTCTCAAGGCGGCTGGGAGCAGCCAGTGGAACACAACTGAATCTCTCCTGTTTATTCTTACTGCCTTTGCCAAGAACATCCCACCGTAAGCAGCTTTGCTCGAATTTCGTGCGTTCCGGCGTCGTTTGGGCATGCACAGTGCTTGCAGTCGAATCGGCACAGCCACCGAGATGCGACGGGCACATCCGCCGCTGCGTTCCTGCTCACAGCAGACGGCTCGCTCCGTCGACATTGCGCACGTCGCCTCCTGCAGCTTGTCGAGTTTTGACATTTGCTTATTAGGCTTGCTAACTCCGTCTGGCACGCATCGACTCCCCTTGCGCTGCTGCAGTCTCACCTGTTAGTTGCGACACCATTGACAGCATGTAAATGTAGGCGAATCACTGCGTGGCTGCTAAGGTTTTCTCCCTTCCTTGAATTCGTATTACGTCCCCGGCTAAGGACCTTTTTGTGCAGAGCTGGTTATTCTGAGACGACCTGTATTGCGTAAGTCGTCCCGCGCAATACTCGAGTGCGCTTAACTCATTCTGGTGCATTCCGAGAGTTGAAGGTTGTGTTTCTCGGTGTGTTTTTCATGCAAATACCTCGATATATTCTCTCGTCTTATTCTTTGGCAACGTCTGAAATTATTTAGACAATCTTGAGAGCCAACTGGCAGTTTTTCAATTCAACTGCTTTGCAGTCTGGTGACCTTTTTATCTTGAAATGTGAGTGTCCTCCTCCTCCTCGTGCCCCACCAGGTGGAGCTCGTGCGTCGCTCTAAGCCTGCCAATATGGACCGTCTAGCCAAGCTGCTGCTACCGCCCGTTCTCATCCTCGCGTCGACTTTTGGCAGGGATGACGGAGGTGTGGTGCCCTCTGTCCTGCAAGCCGTACTCGGGCTGCCCGGCTCGGCGCACCCGGCACTGCTGCACACGAGCACCCAGCTCATCGGCGAGCTGGCCGAGTGGATCGACCTGCACCCGCAGTTTCTCGGTGCGCACCCCTGAGCTCGCCACACAGCAGGCAGCCAGTTCATCCGCCAGCAGCTGCAGCAACCGCCGCCGTCGTCTGCTCTCAATGCCTCGTGCGCTCGCGTCCGAATGGCGCGTCTGCTCATTCGCTGCTTCCGCCGCCGGCCGACCGTTGCAGATGCCGCCCTGCAGTTCCTGCTGGGCTGTCTGCACGCCGAGCCGCTCGCCCCGTCGGCGGCGGCGGCCATCGACAGCATCTGCACGTCCTGCTCCACTCGCCTGGCACCGCACTTCGGCGTCCTGTACCAAGTGGTCGAGGCCGCGTCCGACAAGCTTAAATTGTCCCACGATGCCATAGCCAAGCTGCTCAAAGGTGCCACCGGCCTGCTCGCCGCCGCCGTCGGCCTCCGAGCGCGTGCTAGCACCGGTCGAGCAGGAGGAGTGCTGCGCCTCGGTCCGTCGCTCGGGCAGAACATTCGAGCTCGACCTGCGGAGGCGCCGCGCTCCCGCTCGCCGATCGCGGGGTGTGCGGCTGCTGGCACTGGCGGGCGCTGGCAGCAAGTCTGAGCGATGTTTTCCGTGGTGGCAGGTACTTCCGTTGTTCTGTCAAAGATGCCGAACGAGGACATCACGACTGGTCTTCGAAAGCTGTGCGCACTGCAAGTGGAGCCGCTGAGAAAAGTGAGCGGCCCAGTGGTCGCTCGCTGCAGCCCGTGTGCGCATGCGCTGTGGCGCGTACCTGTGCGGTCATTGACCCACGTGCGCCTTCCCGGCGAGCTCCTGCCATATGTGCCGGCAAACAGTATTTTCGGCATCTCTCTCTCTCTCTCTCTCTCTCTCTCTCTCTCTCTCTCTCTCTCTCTCTCTCTCTCTCTCTCTCTCTCTCTCTCTCTCTGCACGATGCTAACTGGACGTCTCGGCCCGGCCATGCTTCGTGGTTGGGAAACCAGCAGTCAGTCATTCCGGCTTTTAAGCAAAAGTTTTAGGATCCTTGTTGGGATAATTAATAACCGAAGGGTATATCTGCAAATGTGCTAGATGTGGTGTCTGGTGAAGTGTTCGAAGCCGTAGTTCCACTAAACTAGCCTGTACAATATACAATAATTTATTGTGGCCCTCCCCTCGGGCGTGGCACGGACCTTAGTTGTCGTTGTATATCGGATACACACACACACACACACACACACACACACACACACACACACACACACACACACACACACACACACACACACACACACACACACACACACACACACACACACATAGTTATGCAACTGTTCACGCCTCTCGAGGCCGCTGTGGGCAGCTTTCACCTGTGCTTGCTTTTTTGCCAGAGCGCGCATGCCTCCAGGAATAGCCGACGACGATTGCAGCAACTCGAGAGCACTCTCCAGGCACTTAGACATCGGGCGAGCATGGTACTGTTGCCAAGACGATAGCTACTACTATTATTATTAGTATTCTCGTCTCTGGACTACATTGTCTTCCTAACTGCGGCGTGCCACTATCGGCCCACGCTGCCACGACGACTGTAGCCTCCGGTTGAATGCTCTCGACGAAGTCATTCGAGCAGCTGACATTGTGGGTCTGTGTCTCTAGCCAGCATTCACCGCTGAGGTGCCTCAAGTGCCCCTGTGTGCGAAGCCGCCGCCTTTTCGGGGGGGGAGGGGGGTCCTGCATAGCGGCAGACTCTCGGTAGGTCGGCGGCGACTGCTTCACTAGTCCCTTTCGGTGTCAGAGCCACGTGCCTGGTCATCCGGTGCTCCTCCTTCCTCGCCCGCCCGAGCGGAAGTGTAACTCTTCCTGCTCTTCTCAGCTGCCAGTTGCTGCTCCCCTTCCTCCCAGGTGGAGCAGCTGTCGCCTCGCTGTCTTCCACCGTTCGACCGTGCTTCCTTTGCAGCGCATTTAAAGTGCCCAGAAAGAGATCAAGTTCTCTGAGGGCTCTATCTAAATGTATTATTATTAGGTTTATTATTATTATTTTTACAGCATGTCGGCATGCGCATGCTGTTGGAAGTCGCTCGTCATTGGCAGTCACCCTGCATGCGAGCTCGGCTCTTTTCTCCCTTTCAGCTGACGGCGAGCGTCGGCTCGGCGGCGAGCCCCAGCAAGGCCGTGCGGGTGGATGCTGGGGCGCTGCTCGACCGGTTGTCGGCCGTCTTGCGTCACGTGACCTCGGACGCCGGCGGCCCGGATCTGGTCGTCGAGCCGTCGCGTCACCCGTGCTTCGCCGTCGTGCAGGAGCTGTGGCCGACGCTGAGCGCCGCCTGCCGGGCGTACCAGGCCGACATACGCACGACGGAGAAGTGCTGCCGATGCGTGCGCTTTGCGCTGCGCTGCCTCGGACTGAGCTTCACGCCGCTGCTCGCCGACCTCGTCGCCTTGCTGGTGCCGCTCTACGCGCAGCACCTGCACTCGTGCTACCTCTACTTGGCGAGCATTCTCGTCGACGTGTACGGCACGCAGGCCGCCTGCGTCGACGGCCTGCTGGCCATGGCTAGCGCGCTCGCCGCGCCGACGTTCGAAGCCCTGGCGGCAGCGAGCGCGCGCGGACGTCTGCGCGACCACCCCGACCTCATCGACGACTTTTTCCGCCTGATGCTGCGCTTCGTGCAGCGAGCCCCGCTCGCCGTCCTGCGGGCTCCGTTCGCGAGGCCGCTGTTCCAGTGCGGTGTCACGGCGTGTACGCTGAACCATCGCGAGGCCAACGCGTCGGTCACGCGCTTCCTCGTCGAGCTGCTTCGTTGCGCGCAGGAAGGAGAGGTGAGCAGTGGCAGCAGCTCCAAGGCGGGTTCAAGTCGTCTCGTGCAGGTTGACAGCTCTCTCTCACTCCCTCTCTCCCTCCCTCCCCCCTCTCTCTCTCTCTTTCTATATCCATCTATCTATCCCTCTCTGTCTCCACCTCTCTCCTCGCTTTTAGAAGTATCTTGTCTTTTTTGCTCTCTCTGTCTCTGCGCCTCTCGAAATCCCCGCTCTCACCACTTCTGTCTCCTCCTCGAGTTGGGAGCACTTTTTTTTGTAGGAGCGGCCAGACTTCAAGACCCGCCAGGCGGCCGTGCTGGAGCTAACCACAGCCGACGGCGGACTGCTCGTGCAGACGGTCATTAATTGCGTCGTGCGTGGCCTGCTGCCATCGCACATGCTCGATGACGTTAGTGAAGTTTTTTACAATCTTATGGTGCTAGACAGACAGGTGATGCTGCTGCTTTTGCTGCTGATTCTGCTGCAGCCTTGCCGTTCACATGAAGCAGAGGGCGTATCTAGGCATTTTTAAGCCGGCTGACTCTTGACCTAGCCCGGGCTCTCCGATCGGGAGCCACAGCTCTGACAGGCTGTGCCTTCAGACAGCGAGAGTTGCCTCTGGGTCGAATCGAGGCTAGCGATTGCTGCACGATGCTAACTGGACGTCTCACTGATCGGTGTACTGCCCTTTCTCGAAGCAAGGGAGAGGCCCTGAACTTGACCCTCGTGCAGGCACCCTCTCCCTCCAGTGCTCGGCTCTCTGCTCCGGGGAGCCGATGCTTGGCAGATTTTCTGCTCCTCCTGCTCCTTCTTCTCCTCCTGCTCCTGTTTCTGGCGTGTGGCTGCTACTTTCTGCAGCCGAGACTGACGCGGCGCCTCGCCACTGCTGTAGGCCGTCAGAGTCTGGCTTGCAGAGTGCCTCAAGCAAGTGCCTTCACAGACCAGTGGAGGCGTGATCACCGTCACCCAACAGCAGATGGAGGACTTTCATAGCACCGTTACAAGGTACGCGATGCGCAAGACCGGCTGTCAGCATCTGTGTAGCATAAGCCGATCTCCCAGCTCCCTCGGTGCTCTGGCTCAGCCTTGGTAGAGCTCAATCGCTGGCCTCTGGCAACAAACACAAATAGAGAGAGAGAGAGAGAGGGGAGAGGAGAGAGGAGCAAGTGACGGAGCTAATAAAGGACATGCTTGCAGGAGCTTCGGTAGTGTCGGATTTGGCAATGTTGTTCGTTCGTTCTCTGCCAGAATCAGTGAGGCTTTTTATTCTAATCACTGACTTTCCATTAAAGCCACCTAACCGTGAGGACCATTGGCCAGGCAGAAATCGGCTATCAGTGTGCGTTGTTGATATGCATGTATGTTGGGGCCACCACCTTCCCAAAGACATCAGCACAAGCGTAATTGGATACTCCATCCAGTAGTTCCTGCTGCGTGCCTACAAGTAGCCCTTTCCATAGGACCACCGGTTCATTTTGAAACCGCAGCCTTGTGGTGGGCGACTCGGATCCGTGCCGGATGTGCCCTGCAGCCGTGTCGCCCCATGACGTGCGTTCTGGTCGCTAGTCACTCTTTTGTGCCTCCGTGTAGGGCCGAATGCTGGCAGGATGTGAAGACTGGACTGGACGAGTTTATGCGGCTCTACAAGTGAACACCCAACGAGGGTGGCAGCAGCCGTTGGGGGCAGGGTCCAGCTGCTGCCCCTCCCACAGGTGCTGCCACACTCGATGCCTGTCTCTGTCATTGCTGGCTGCGCCTTGGCTTGTTGCTGTGCAGAGCAAGCTCGTTAGCTCGCTAACTCATTTTTAATTATGTAATAGAACGAGTAGCTTGTACGAGTTCCTTGCACATCAGGCTTGTGCCTGAAGAAAAGAAAACGTGTGGCATGACGTCTCGGTGTGTGAGCTTTACAGCGAACAGTAGTTTTTCTTCCCTGCCGTCGGACGAGGCGTCCGAGATTGTTTGATTGATTGATTGATTGATTAGTTGGTAGGTTGACTTATTGAGTCTTGGTTGTCATGTTCCCCGGGGTCCACTTGCTTCTGCAGGAACTGATGTCCTATTTGTCTCATTCGGTTATTCGTTCAATGTTATATTTTGAGTCAGCTACAATATTGTCGGAAAAAACTCGGATCCTCAACAGCGCTTCCCCAAAGTCACTGCTGGGAGTTGGCCTTGAATTTAAACAATTGTGTCGTGCCTTTTCTAGTAATAGAGTATTGCTGCGGCTTCCAATGACATATTTATGATAATAACAATTATGTCGCTTGTATAACGCCCGAGAACCAAACTTGATCTAGCCAGTAAAGCTCAGAAATCTCAAGATGTGGCAGCTATGCCGTTGACGAGCCGCAGAATTTTTCTCCAGCCGCAGTTGATATATGGTTCAGGTCGCGATGTGCAAAAGGTAAGCTGATTTAACAGCCCCCTTTAAATAGTGGCAGAAGAGCCTTCACAGTTACCACCACGGCTTGCAGTGGTAAATAAAGGATCGACCGCTGCACTACTCGAATCCGCACGACTCGAATCCGCGTGCGAGGTGTGCATGCACGGATCACATGCCTATTCACCGTACAATTGATGCACGGCATAGGGAGCCTTTCGGACTGCAGAAGCACTTTATAAACCTATGTGGTGCTTTAAAGGCTTTCTAACCTGGCTCAATGATCAAGGTAAAAACAAGATTTTCTTCGTGGACCCTCCATGCATATGCAGTAAGTAGTTGACTCTCTCTCTCTCTCTCTCTCTCTCTCTCTCTCTCTCTCTCTCTCGCATGCAGTTGTAGATTTAATTCTTTTGGGGCGCTATGCAATCATACTAGGTAAGGGATTTCAATTGTACGAGGTGTGTTTTACTTATCTCTTGCCTTAATGCATAAAATAGCTACTGCTACACAAACAGTCGAGATGAAGATACTCTAGAATTCTCGAGTTTTGCTGTTAGATCTGGTTCGGACGACGGGGTTCGCAAATATTTCGTTCGGTGTTACAATACAGCTCAAGTTGTGTCGCTACTCAGACCAGTGAGAGTCGGGCGGACATAACACTACAGAGTAGTATAATAGAGTTGTAAGAGTTCAAGTGCCATCAGTGAACATGTTAGTTTAGGTTACTGCAAAGTAAGAGGATGGTGAATAGCCAAATTTGATTGATTGACATTCATCAAGAGGTTGCTTGTTCCCTGGATGGATTTTTTAATGCGTGGACATTTCATCAAGATTAGAGTAAATGAGTACTCTAGGAAAGCGTCTGTAAAACATGTTTGAGGCCGAAAAGTATCTCAGTCTGCAAGTTGACAAAGACTGGGAGTTTCGCAGGAGAGTTTTGAATATCGCACTCCAAGCCTAAGCAGCTTTCGGTAAGCATTAGTTAGCCAACAGACTTTATCTCACGCAACAAAGAGAAAGTGAGAAGCATAGCTTGAGTCATTAGAGCAGGTGAGGTAGAGTAGCATGGACGTAGCTGCTCGGGACGGCTGGAAAGGAATGTGCCATAGCCAGCTGCAGGAGAGTAGTTGTCGTTGCGTAAGAATTGTGGAAGTGAGCTCCATAATTTAGGAACAGCAGAGC
This sequence comes from Cristatella mucedo, assembly GCA_009760855.2. Lineage (NCBI taxonomy): Eukaryota > Metazoa > Bryozoa > Phylactolaemata > Cristatellidae > Cristatella > Cristatella mucedo. Next base: position 367,698 of record WPIO01000067.1, on the reverse strand, counting down.
AAAAGCTTCTGTCGCCAGCTATCTTTACGTGGGTCAATGGAACAGCTAGCTATCTTATTGTCCACACAGGATCTGAGTGCACGAGGAGGCTGAAACTGGTGCAGCAGTTCAGCTAGGTATGAAGGAGCCAAGCCGTGGCTGGTCTTGTGGGTAAGCTTGAGAACTTCTCTCAGTATCCATCGTTGATCAGCAGCTCTTTGAGAAAAGAAAACATGATTAAACCTCTAGGATCTGTAAACTAGCCTAGCTATCATATTCATCGTCAGCTTCGGCGGACCGCTGATGATAATCATAACAATACATTTGATGAAGCACCCTCATAACTCAATTTTTCTTGGCGCTTTACATTTGTTGCAAAGGAAACACGATAGTTATCTTTTTTTCGGTAGCCCAGGTAAAAGGGAACTACAATAATCTAGCCGAGACAGACCTGAGGAGCCGGTTAAATTTTTTTGCAAGCCGCCATGGAGGACAGCTCGGTAATCTTACCAAGCAGCGCCCTGGGCAGGCCATTTAATGTACGGGCACGGCAAGAGAAGTCTTGCAGGCCAAGGACAATTACTGCGCGCTACGTGAAATTTCTTGCACAGTATTAGAGAGCTACCTTGTGCCAAAAAAAAGTCACGGAAAGTCCAACCGCTAACCTAGAGGTTTGCCCAGCCTAGCCGGCGACAGTTGGGCAAGGCGTCTATACCGCGAAGTGCTCGAATTTTGCCCTCGACGCTACCTGCTTTTGACCTCGTCACAAATCAGGCGTTCGCAGGGCATTGGCAGAGCTAATGATGCTGCGCTTCTTCGGTCTCTTCCTGTTATTAAGTTTTTCGTAGGCGACGTCTCTGTCGAGTTTCGGCTTGGTGGCTCTAAGTGGCTTCCTTTGCTGCACGGCTTTCTCGATGCTGTTTACGATAGGTGCGCTTCCATTCTACTCGCTTTGCTCTTGGTCGTTCCCAATTCACTGCTGTGAAAACTCGACGGTCCGCAGTGGCGGGTGGAACCCATGAGCGGGTGTTACATGGAAATTATCCTGGACCATTGAAAATAGCCGCAAGCTCAAAGTTAGCTTTAAAAGGCAGGCCTGAGTGACAGCTGACCTAGATGATAGGTCTCCCCACTGCCAGCCAAGAGCTCTTAGTTAATCGATCAAAATCTGTACAGGAGGAAAAAACTTATTTAACGAACCAGCATTGAGATGGCAGGTACCGAACGGGCACGTGCTGACAGCCATTTAATTTATGTCCGAGTAGTAAACCCCCGTGAATAATTACTTGCAAATTATATCTACGCATGGCCATCACTTACCAAAGAGTTGTTAATTTCAGACTTAATAGGTCAAAGACAGCAAGACGTGCTTAATTTCCCCCATGTTCCAGCTACGTTTGCAAATTAGAAAACTATCTCCTTTTGAAGAGACACTCATCCTGCCGAACCGTCTTAGTTCCTGTAGTTTAAATATCGCACTAAATGTATAGTGTGAGCATTAGTGACTGCCAGATTAACAAACCCAGCTTATATAAGGGGTTGATGAGTGATTTATTCTAGTTTACGTAATTTCGCTACGATTACTCGCTGGTACGAAAGGGGAGGAAAGTAGCTAATACGGCGTCGTATGTTCATAGAAAGCCAACTCATTTCCTGCTGTGTGCACAGCTCACATTGCAAGCAGGCTGCTAAACATGGACACCAGCACCTGTTTATATTTTTGATAAATAAGTTGATCACCTTTCTACTTTGATTTTTCTTAAAATCGCAACGCTATATAAATATACAATTTATTTGTATAGCGCCCTAAGAGAACTTGATTTCTATTCAGGCGATTCACATACGCTACGGTGCTCGAGCCAACGACCTCGGGAAGACCTTGATCGGGGTGAGCACCTTGACCGCTGGACCAAACCAGCAACACTAAACCCTAAAACGTCAATCCCAAACCTCGAATAAAAAAATACAAATCAAACCACTAGACCCAAAACATGAATCCGAAAACTCACAACTCCTAAGCACTAAACCGACAATCCGAAACCTTAAGCTAAAAGGATATCTCAAAAGTAATTTGTTTATATCGTAAACATAAAAATGACCACGTTTGACGGCGTGCTACGGGCATGTGCGCACATAGCACGAAGTGAGCTGGCTCTCTATGAACGAACGACGCCGTATTAGTTGAGGAAAGAGCCGTAGGAATTTGGTGGGAATCGACTACTCACTCGGGCAACTGTTACTTCAGCATGGCGTAACCTTCCGGTCCTCGAACTGGCCAGTGTGTGCCTCTCGTCGTCGCGTGCAGTCCTCCGTCCGACGCCCCGGTGCAGCATATCGCACAGCCCAAGCGCTCGGCTTGCTCGCTTTCCTCCCTCCAGACAGGGGTTAGCCATCTTCAGGAGTGCAGCGAGTCAGACGGCGAGGACGATATAGCATATCCAGATTCCAACTTCACGAGTGCGGCTGAGGTGAGAGAGAGCCATACTATATTATCGAGAAAGACCGCCAACGATCTGATCAGAGACCCTGATCTTTGCTTCAATTTAGTTTGCTCCCGAGTCCAATGCTGACCTTCTGGTATCCAGGTTCACGAGACTGAACTTTTTGGATGAAAATGTGAGAAAAACAGATCGGAAAAAGCGTCAACAACCTTTTCCCCAACTCTTTCAGTCGGCATGATGGGCTGTACTTCTGCAGTGACGTGGCCGGTCTATTCGAGGCTGTAGGAATCCCTTGTAGCCTCGAGTGAAGGGTGCCAATGCAAATACTGCTCACCAGGGAGCGTCGCAAAGCCGTGTTACTTTATAAAGGGAGGGGGAAAGTCGCCCGTCTCTCCACATGGCTCACTCAGTGCACCTCAAAGAAGACTTGCCCAGTTGTCGCTGAATGCTTTGAACTAAGGTGGCCTCGGCTGAGACGGCATTCCTGGTAGGCGTCTAAAGAGGGCTCACGAAGTTTCTTCGTTTTGCCTATGCGACAGCAGGGACGCTAAGGCGAACTATCGCAAAAGGGACAGGGTGCAGTGGACATGGTATTTCGTATTTCGGAAGGACATCACGTAGAAGCAGCCGGTAGACCCCTGCAGAAGGCGACGATGCTAGTTAGGCACATCTCGTTACGCCTCATTAAGCACTTTGTCGAGGTTCAAGATAATGAGTCCGAAGCTATTACTAAGTACCCCAGAGACGTCTTAACAGAACGGACAAAGCGGTTTGGAAAAGTTTCGCTGCAGTGGTTCACGGCCTTCGGGTCAATCGCAAGGCTAAAAATCGCGAGCAGCTGATCCAGGCTCTAATAAAGATGCTTGATGAACAGCTTGGGAGATCCTTTGACAGAGTAATAAACGCTTCCTAAGTGTTTGTGGGTTTGCCGAGCCACGATCAAACAGAAGATGTCCCATTAAAAAACAGTGGGGCAAACTCGCCTGAACGAGTTGCCGGACTTGCACTTGCAGCACGTAGCCCTCCGAAGGAATGACGTCGAAATCCTCTGGGCTACCCCCCCCTCCCCCCCCCCCCCCCCCCCGATGTTGATCTCGGCAGTGGCCAGCAGCTACCGGCACCAACGCGGCGAGTGTCCCTCTGAGAGCATTCGAGAGCTACAGCCGACGCAGTTATCAGAATAAGCAGAGAGAGTGAGAGAGTGAGAGAGATAGAGAGAGGGGGTAGAGAGAGAGAGAGAGAGAGAGAGAGAGGAGAGAGAGATGGGAGAGATGAGAGAGAGAGAGAGAGAGAGAGAGAGAGGAGAGAGAGAGAGAGAGAGAGAGAGAGAGAGAGAGAGGTAGAGATAGAGAGAGAGAGAGAGAGAGTGAGAAAGAGAGAGAGAGAGGTAGAGATAGAGAGAGGGGAGAGAGAGAGAGAGAGAGCAGCGTGCTGCCGCCGCGCGCCAAGGTCGACGAAAGCAGAGCGCCAACGCAACGAGTCTTTGGCTAGGATTTTACTACTTCGCCACAGACAGTCCACACTCGGCAGTGCTGCGAGCCCGATATACAGCCCCCCCCCCCAGCACGACGTCGCCGGGCAGGCGGCGGTCAGTAGCCGCCTGCCGTGCGACGGCTGCTCGGCGGAGCAGATCGGCAGATCAGCAGCAGCTTCTTCTCGGTGGTGGGACTGGGCAGAGCCAGATTTTTCGAGCTGCCTCTGAAGCAGCCTCTGACACTGCGCAAGGTCGCAGCAGCGCGAGCAGAAGAGAGCCGCCGAGGCAGGAAACGCCGAGGCAGGAAACGCCGTCCGCAGGGAAGCGGTACCGGTTCATGCGCCGCCGGTCTCGTCAGCTTTTGACGGTCAGCGCGCGCACCTCGTTGATGCGAAGCATGACGAGCGGCTTCTGCAGCACTGCAACATAAACGACGAGCAGACGTGAGCAGGTGACAAAGTGCAGCGACCGGGCTGCCAGCTGAGGAAAACCACAGCAAAGAGCAGCTGCGTTCGCTACAACCAGAGCGTCGACGGCACTGAGACGACAAGTGGTGCCAGGCCATGACAGCGGCCCCGTGGAACACCAGGGTGGCACGAGAGAGACTTTGACGGACATACGCAGACGGAAATAGCAGGGTAGACAGAGACGTGAGAGAGAGAGAGGCCGGGAAAGAGGAAGTGACAAGAGGATGGAGGCAGACAGACACAAGAGTGAAGAGTTGAGATTGAGAGATAAAAGTCACTGATGGAGAAAAGAGAGGAATAAAGAGAGAGAGAGAAAATAAGAAGAAAAGACTAAAGGCAGAGATTAAGAGGAGAAGAAGAAGAGATTTGAGATTGGGAGAGAAAGGTCATTGGAGAGGGAGAGAGGGAGAGAGAGAGAGAGAGAGAGAGAGAGAGAGAGAGAGAGAGAGAGAGAGAGAGAGAGAGGAATAATGAGAGAAAATCAGAAAAAAAGACTAAAGGCATAGATTAAGGGAGGACAGATAGAAGTGAGAGGCAAAGAAACGGATACAGAATTTTGAGCAGGTACTATCAACGAGCATGATTAAGTACACGTGCGCGCCTGTACACTAACGAGTACGAATGACGAAAACTCGTCAGCAGGCATTGAAGACTGCACCTGGCATGACCAAAACCTAACCAACAGCAGAGCACGACATAGTATACTGTTTAAAATAAAGCAAAGAAAAGAAACGGTAAGTAAACGTCGTTAGAAAGAGACACAGTTCTGCTGCGACTCGCATCCACTCCGGACATCGCAGGCATTGCTCGCACAGCTGGCAGGCTTTCCGCTGCAGTCACTCAAACTGAACATCGCAGAGCACAGTGAGCACATTCGGGGGGGGGGGAGCACATTCCGGTGAGAATAAGATTTAACTAGACAAAAACCGCCGAGGTCAGCCTCTAGCCATGGATTTTGCCCGATAATTATCGCTCTCGTTCAACGATAAAAACGTTTCGGCTTTCAGCTTCACGATTAGTTTTCCCTAATCGCAGCTGCCTGCTAAGCGCAGGCAGGCTGATGAAGCCAAATGTATGTAACTCGGCCACAAAGATTGTGCTACCCAAGTGAGTTTTGTATAGCGCACTCTAAGCCTAAGCGGCTTTCAGTACGCATTCTAACAGTGCGCGAACTAACGGCAAGCAGGGCAGAGTGATGCAGTCAGGGGGCGTGACAGTTGGCCGGAAGTGCGCAGCGCGCCTCCGAAGCTCGGCAGGGCGGCGGACCGACTTACAGCGAAACCGCTTGACTCGCTTGCGCCTCTTGTACATAAGCCACGCCTTCGGATATTGCAGTGTCTTCTCGATGACGGTTGCCTCCACCAGCACCTCCTCTGGGCTGCAGGACAAATGTCAACAAAAGCCGTGTCACCGGGATGTGTAAAAATTATAAGCACGAAACGTGCGCAATTGAATTTTGCGATAAACAAGTATCGACGACAGACAGTTAACAGAAAAAGGGGTTTAGCGGGCGGTATAATGCTCTTTAAATATCAAACCGCTGGGACAGTAAGATGGCGGTGCATGACAGCGAGTCAAAACATGCAGCTTCTTGGCATCGGCGGCGGTAGCACCGAGCATGCGGACGGTGAACACGAGCTACCGGCTGCTTCGAGCCGGCAGCCGGCAGCTCGTCACGGGCGCTACTGAAGCTAATGCGGTTAGAGCGGCTCCGCCGGCCCCTCCTCCCCCCCCCCCCGGTGCAGTGCAAAGGCCAACGAGGAAGGGCAGAGAGCAGAGGCGCCTGGTGCGACCCGGTGCGGCAGTTGCCCATTCGAAGGAGCTGCTCTCGGCGGCTGTCACCGGAAATCGGTGGCACGAGCTGCACACGCACGAGTGCACACACACGCGCACACACACGATAGAGAGGTGCCAGCGATCTGCTGCCGAGGCGCATGTACCTCAGCAGTGGCCGGCCAACCATCGTGAAGTCCTCACCGCCGACGAGCAAAACCTGAAAAGTGACGCGATTCCACGGACGTAGGGAGCCTATCGCGAGTGGCTAAATTTGGTCTATCGCACGCACGCGCGAACAAAAAAATACAACTCGCTGTCTGGAGTGAGCACGGTTCGGAGCTCAGCTCAGCACCCGCGTCAATGTAGTCAGTCGCATGCCTCCAGGGGTGGCAGCAAGGCAAGGCAGTCGCTACCGGGTTACTGCTGAGCCTGGCGAAGCCACGTGACATGCACGACCGACCGGCCGGCCGTGCATTTAACCATACTGGCGAGGTGGGGGCACGCCACCTCACTAAGGCTGTAGGTCACTTTCGAACATTGGGGCACTGCGCCAGCCTCAGACCTCCAGCAAAGATCTCGTCTGATAAAGCGGCCCCAGCGGCGAAAGCTGTCCCAGCAGGAGGAAGCTATCCCAACAGGCCCTAGCGGCGGTAGAAGCGGCTCCGACACTCCAACTCCTACACACGCTCACACAATCGATGATCATACGCTTACACTAAGCCGCCGGAAGGGGAGGGGCAGAGAGACTTGCTCCCCGCCAAAGGGGAGCAGAAAGCTCTGAGACACTCGCTCGACTGCTCTTCAAGCTCTGCTCAAGGCCAAGTTTCACTTGACTCGACACATCTTTGGCATACATCGACGCTGGCACGGAGAGCGAGCACACCGAACAGTGGGCGCATGGCATCGCATGGTAACGCCTCGCACAGCGGTTTTCATGCCAGCCTCTCACTGTCGCGCACGTTGGGGTTGAGGCGTCGACGTTGGTTCCTTCCGAGCGGAGCGACAACGGGAACGACAAAACAGGACCGACCGAGTGGCAGCACGCAGACGCCGACGAGCGAATCCACTCGAGCTGCAGGCAGCGGCTGCTGAGTGTGCGGCAGGATACACTGGCGGCAGGATACACTGCCGCCCAGCGAGTAGAACGTCATGTGCGAACCCGAGAATTAGTCACAGCCGATGCGCTCCCCGACGCTTCCACCGGTCGTGTCCTGCGGCAGCAGCGCTGCAGCTCCGGCCCCGCCCGCCCCCGAGGCTTGGCAGGGCGAGTGAGCGCGGCACGCTCTGCGCGGTCGAAAGCAAGGGAAAATCACGTGAGCATATAAGCACTGGCTGCTCCGAGTGGATAGTGCCGAGCGCTCGAGATAAATGTCTTGGTCCTGCATGGTCATCGGAAGCTGAAACCACGACATCTGCGCAACAAGCCACAGCGACAGGAGTTCCTTTGGTCGAGGCTGCCACAGCGAGCGAGACAGGCTCGACCGAGCTCTCGCTGAGGCAAAGCAGTGCAGAGCAGAGAAGAGCAGAGCGGTGCAGAGCAGAGAAGAGCAGAGCGGTGCAGAGCAGAGAAGAGCAGAGCGGTGCAGGGCAGAGTATAGCGGCACCTTCTCCAGGCGTATCCTTTCTCCGACCTCTGGCCCGAACTCGCCCTCGACGACGACTATGTCTTCTGGCGTGACCTTGAACTGCTTGCCCGACACGTGCACGACAGCGAAGAGCCTGCCGGTGAGTCCTTGCGCAATCTGCTCGTTGGCGCGCGCCAGCAGGGCTGCAACGCCAGACGCGCTCGATCGCTGGCGCGCGGCGTGGCGGCTTCACGCCGAGCCGCACGGACGCCGCCGCAGGCAAGCAGCTACTCGAGACGGCGGGGAGAAGAAAGCCAGGAAGGAAACCTGCCGCCAACAGAATGCACCTCGCGAGAAAACAGCTGATTCCGTTCTGATGCGGTTATCGACGCGCCCGTGCGCTGACGAGTGGCGGAGGCTACGCAGCACCGGCGGCAGCGCTATGGCCGGCTACACGCTAGCAGAGCCGTGGACAGCACCGCACGTCTGAGCGCACATATCACTGAAGCCATGAGATGCGTCGACGATTCGAGGCCGCAGATTTCCGAGCGCGAGCCAGAAGTGAGCTTTTGAACGGACGCCAGTGTAGCACCTGTTTTTTTGGGGGGGGGGGATTCTTTTTGGCACACCCACGCGGCTGAACTCAAACCGGGTCTTGGCCGAGAGGCAATCAGTAGCAGCGAGATAGGACCAGGCAGCCGAGAGGCCACCGAGAGGCCCTCGGCGACGCAGGCTGCCAGCCTCTCTGCGCAATCCTCTCCTCGAGGCACGCACCTGCAACGTCCGTCCGAGCAGGCAGTGGCTTCCAGTCGGCGGCCGTCTTATGCTGCTCGGCAGCGATCGCAGCCCTGCATGCAGAGAGCAAACGATGAGAGAGAAAGAGAGAGAGAGAGAGAGAGAGAGAGAGAGAGAGAGAGAGAGAGAGAGAGAGAGAGAGAGAGAGAGAGAGAGAGAGAGAGAGAGAGAGAGAGAGAGAGAGAGCGAGAGAGAGAGAGAGAGATAGAAGCTACAATCTTCGATGCGTATCGTTGATTTAAATCAATCATCTTGGTACTTGGTACAGCAAAGTGAGTTGTAAACCCGTACTTCAGCGAGGAATTAGCACGAAGAGAGGGAGAGGGAGAGTGAGAGGGAGAGAGGGAGAGAGAGAGCGCGAGAGAGAGAGCGAGAGAGAGAGAGCGAGAGAGAGAGAGAGAGAGAGCGAGAGAGAGAGAGAGAGAGAGAGAGAGAGAGAGAGAGAGAGGGGAGAGAGAGAGAGAGAGAGAGAGAGAGAGAGAGAGAGAGAGAGAGAGAGAGAGAGAGAGAGAGAGAGAGAGAGAGAGAGAGAGCAAGAGAGAGAGAGAGAGAGAGAGAATGAGGGAGAGAGAGAGAGAGAATGAGGGAGAGAGAGAGAGGGAGAGAGATAGAGAATGAGGGAGAGAGAGCGAGAGAGAGAGAGAGAGAGAGAATGAGAGAATGAGGGAGAGAGACAGATAGAGAATGAGGGAGAGAGATAGAGAGAGAGAATGAGGGAGAGAGAGAGAGAGATAGAGAATGAGGGAGATAGATAGAGAGAGAGAGAGAGAGCGAGAGAGATAGATAGAGAATGAGGGAGAGAGAGAGAGAGAAAGAGAGAGAGAGAGAGAGAGAGAGAGAGAGAGAGAGAGAGAGAGAGAGAGAGAGAGAGAGAGAGAGAGAGAGAGAGAGAGAGAGATAGATAGATAGATAGATAGATAGATAGATAGATAGATAGATAGATAGATAGATAGATAGATAGATAGAGATAGAGAGCTGAGCTGGGCCACGCCAGCCAAGCCAGCCGCCACCGCTTTGCAGATCAGGCATTGCCACTTTCCCGATTTGCTAACGCTGCCCTGCCGAAACGAGGACGCTCGCATAACTTCCGCATATGGATAGGGCAGGCGCAGACGATCACAACAGCCATGAACCGATTGAAGCCCAGTGCTAAGTGCCGAGGAATCGTCAGCTCAACAGTTGGGACAACAGGCCGTCGGTCCGTGGACAGCCCAGGACGATGTGAGAGATGCGTGTCAGCTCCTGATCCGACCCAATCAACTACCAGCAGACTTTCGTCTGCATGAGAGCAAGGCATTTTACATATTTTATTATTACACGGCGAGCTCTTTTCAACAGCGGCAGCGCACATAGCTAGATCGCACAGCCAGGGCAGTCCACTGGCATGGCTCCGTGCGGTGCCTATGGCACCTCCGACCAACGTTGACACTGTCGAAGGTCCAAGTACATTCACAGGGCAGGGATTCCACAAATCGATCACAATATGAATTACGATGTGCCATGGCGAACAGCAATTCGAGCTGGCAAGCGAATATTTCCACCATGGGGACTTGGCCCGCTTTAGAAGGGAGGCCTTTAACGCACGCTCGTCTCGGTTGCCTGTCCCAAGGCACTGCCCTGGTTCTGCCCTGGCTCTGCGCTGGTGCTGCTCGCAGGCTGCACACCTGCTGCTCCGCATTCTACAGTTTCATCGGAGTAAACATTTGCGTGATCCACGGCCTGAGCTCTCTCCCGCTATCAGCAGCCTCCTCGGAATCATCGCGCACTCTCGTTGGAAGTGCTGCAGGTCGCGGCATGAACAAACAGCAAACATGGACTGCGTGACATGGCGGGACTGCCTAACCAGCCCCATGAATCCGCTCGAGTAATCGCAGCTCACGCGCAGTCAGCAGGTACCTAGCCATACTCTCTAGTGCCAATGCCGAGGCAGCAGCAGCCAGGTCTTTCCAATCGAACCAGCGGGCTGGTAGAAATGTGCATGTGAACTGGGAAGCTGCTCTCCACCAAGATGGTATCACACTCGCCCGCACTTGCACACACACACAAACACACACACACACACACACACACACGCACAAAGGCACTCACACACGCACTCCGAAGCACACAGCGCCAGCGTGACCAACGAACGAGCGACCGCAAAGGCCTGCCCGGAAGCACTACTCACCCACTGGCTGCTGAGTAGCCGCGAGACATCGCAGCGGCCGTGCCGTTGCCGCCGCTTCTGCTGCAGAGGCCGCTTCGAGGCCAGGCCTCCGCCGGACCTGCAAGCAGGCCACCCATCGCTCTCGCTGCCGGTCAGCGCTTCGAGCCCAGCCCGACGGTCACTAGGCGGCTAACGCACCGCTCGCTGCACCCGCCGTCCTTCTGCCGCCGAGCGAGCGAGCGAGCGAGCGCTCGCTCGCTCGCTTTGCATCGCATGAGTTGACCCAACCGCGCAGGACGAGCTGCCGCCGCCGTGAAGCCGAGTTCGCCGTGAAGCCGAGTTCGGCCGGCCGGCACGAGGCGATGACAAGAGTCGGCTCGCAAAGGTGCCACAACAAGCAGCGTTCGCGCTCGGACGGACGCCGACTCGGCAGAATGGCGCACACTCGTCGTCGCGCAGCAGCCGGCGCGAAGGCGAGAGAGAGAGAGAAGCAGGAGCGTCGACGTCAGTGCAGGGACTTTGCTCTCGACGGTCCGCCTCGGCCCGGATCCCGACAGAGTCGGCCGGCGGGCGAGAATGCTGCGTCAATCGCGTCGACGCCGCTCGCGCGCGGGAGAATCTCGCTTCGGCGCACGCACAGCTACCGCAACCGACGCACGGCGCGACGCGCCAGCGTGCGTGCGTCGGTCGACGCGCGCCGCAGCGCGCTGGCCGCACCGCATTCGGCGGAGCTTGCGGACGCGCGTCGCTTCGGCGCCATTCAGTTCGCCGCGCCTGAGAATGACGGAAGATGAGAGAGAGAGAGAGAGAGAGAGCGAGAGAGAGAGAGAGAGAGAGAGCGGAAAGGCGACTTGGCAGCCGCACTCGGCCCGAGCGCCGTCGGTCGCGGACGCTCGCCGCCGCCGCAGCAGCAGCGCTCTCTCGGACGAGGAGTTTCGTCGACAGCTCGCGCGACTCCTATGCGCGCGCGCGCGCTCACCGGTTGCATTCCGCAGCCAGCTGGTCGACAGCTGGCGAAAGGTCGCCAAGCACGATCGGACCGGCAGCATCGCCATATAAAAAAGTAACGAGTTGAACCGCTCGTGTACGTATCCCAGCTCTTCCGGTGTACATCCCGTACTGGGTATCTATGCTTTTCGTCCTTGCTGCTGGCTGGGTGACCGCTGGGGGCGTGTCGGCGCGTCATCGCGTGGATGCGACGGTCGCTCGCTTTTACGGAAGCGGCGCTGCTTTGTTGGGCAAGCGCTTGCTGCACTAGGCATAATAATAACAATAATAATGTACTTGATAAAGCGCCCTCAGAGAACCTAATCTCTTTCTAGGCGCTTTACATTTGCTGCAAAGGAAGCGGGCTTTAGGTTGATGGCGGTTTGGCCAAAGCTCGCCACTCGCACGCTTGGTAGCATGCCACCGTCTCTTCTTACTCGAATCGTTTAGCTGCGTCTCCAGTCACGCTTTAGAGGCAGTGCATTTAGTTCGGATGCTTCCAAAGCCTGGAAGTGAAGACTCCTGACTGATGTCACGATGCTGGTTCGGAAAAGTGGTTAAGGTGCTCACCAAGACCATGGTCTGACCGAGATCGTGGGCTCGATCCCCGTGGCAAATGTGAAGCGCCTGAATAGAGATTAAGTTCTCTTAGGGCGCTTTACAAATGAATTATATATATATATAATATATATATAAATACTATATATATATTATATCAATAATATATATATATATATATATATATATGTGTGTTATATTATATTATACAATATATATATCTATATATATATATATATATAGATATATATATATATAGCAACAATATGTATATATATATTGTTGCCATACAGTAGATATATACATGTATATATATATATATGTGTATGTTATGTAATATGTATTATATATACAGTTCATTTGTGTAGCGCCCCAAAGGAACTTAGTCTCTATTCAGGCGCTTCACATATATGCCACGGGGCAATACGTCTGACAGGCCAGGTCAAATTGTGAGCATTGCGACGGATAGACTCTTGTAATTTTAAGTGAGTGCCACTGTATCGCATATACTTACGTCGCTGATGACAATTGGATCTATTTACTTAATGGCTGTTTTGTACATACTTTCACAGCTGGCTATGCTATGCAGCGAAACCGGACTAGCCATTAGCAATAGCAGCAACTTGAATGCTGGAATGCATCTTTGGAAAACGAGTGCTGTGACTACTCTCAAGCCCAGGACTGATGCGAGCTAACTGACTTAAATAGCAATTGCGAGGCTAAAATATGTTTTGTAACTGATTTTGCTTACATAACCACACTACCTTTTTTGTATATATATATATATATATATATATATATATATATATACAAAAGAGGGAGCGAGATAGCAGGACGAATAGAGAACATTAAGGATGGTCAGTGGAGAGAGCGAGAGAGAGAGAGAGAGAGAGAGAGAGAGAGAGAGAGAGAGAGAGTGAGAGAGAGAGAGAGAGAGAGAGAGAGAGAGAGAGAGAGAGAGAGAGAGAGAGAGAGAGAGAGTGAGAGCAAGGCAGAGAGTGAGATTCGTTTAGTTGGCTTGCTTAAAGCTTCTGCAACTTTCTCAATCGTGAAATCGGAAATCCACAGTGGTGGTGCAAAGGCTAAATCTTAACACCATGATTCCAATGGACTAGACAAGGTAAATAAAAGAGAAAGCAGAGACGATTCGCAGCCGTGCGGTAACTACGTGTCGCGTTCGTGAGCGAACGTAGGTGCTTGCACGCGCAGGGGGGAGGGGGAGGAGGCACTTATTTTTTAACCTGCTTGTCCTTATATGGGTGCACGCAAGTGCTCGAGAACGACGACTGGAGGAGGACGGAGAGACGAAACAGCGAACGATTTTAATTACTCTCAGAGCACTCGGTCAAACCCCGCCCCAGAGACGTTTCAACAAATGTATCCGTTGCTTCACTGCTTTCAGACAGAGGGGAGCCGAAACTACGGCACAAAGTCGATATCGCAGACGCGATGTGTCTTACTCGACCTACCGACGCAGTAATTTGTGTCGATTCCCTCATTGAACGTTCGTGTCTATAAAAATAATAATACTAATGCACTTGATAAAGCGCCCTCAGAGAACTCAATCTCTCTCTAGGCGCTTTACATTTGCTGCAAAGGGAAATGCAATTGAATGGTGAGTAATATCATGCTTGATAAACAAACAACATGAATAACATGGTTAGGGGTGACATGCACAGGGTCAGCATGCAAATATGGTTAGTGGCAGCATGCACCGTGTCAGCACGCATAAGCACATCAAGGACGAATCACAGGGACCCATTGAATGCTGTCCTATATAGGTGTGTTTTTAAATTCTTTTTAAATGCGGTCAAGTCAGGGGATGTTCTGACACATGTCGGGAGGGAGTTCCAGGCTTTGGGAGTATATGAACTAAATGCACGGTCTCCAAAGGATTTCAGGTTTGTACGAGGTATTTGTAGACTGTTGGATTCCGAAAAGCGGGTGCTATGATGCTTGGCCTGATGGGGGAGTAAATCAGAGAGATAGGCTGGGGCCAAAGAATGAAGTGACCTAAAAGTGAGCGACAAAACCTTGAAGTCAATCCGTTGCTTGACTGGGAGCCAGTGCAGGTCGGCGAGAAGTGGAGTAATGTGGCAACTGCGATGCTCACGACAGACAAGCCTAGCTGCAGAGTTTTGCATAAGCTGCAATCGCCTGATTGCACATGCTGGTAAACCAGTAAGCAGGGAGTTGCATAAGTCGAGACGGGATGTCACGAATGCATGGACCAACTTGGACGTGGTATCCTTATCTAAACAAGCCCGAATTTTAGCAATGTTATGAAGCTGAAAATAGGCAGATTTGACTGTGGAGCTGATATGGTCGTCTAACGAGAGGTCGCTTTGCAATATGACACCTAGATTTCGAGCTGATTCAACAGCAGGAGATATGCTGGCAGAGTCAATTTTGAACGTCAGCCTTTCCGATTTCTGAATCACACTGGGTTTGCCCAAAACTAGTCAGTTAGTATTATCATCGCTTAGTTTTAGAAAATTTGCTGCCATCCATGTGCGGATATCATCAATACATGCAGCGAGTTGAGAGAATTTCAGGTGCTCGAAGGCTGGGAGGGATCAAAGCAAAGGTACAACTGAGTGTCATCAACATAGAAGTGAAATTCTAGATTGTGCTTGGCAATCACATCAGCAAGAGGGAGCATAAACCGTGAAAAGAACCGGACCTAGCCCGGAGCCCTGAGGTACCCCATATTTCAGAGGTACTTCAGATGATCTTTGTCCACTTACGTCAATACTCTGGAGTCTCCCACTGAGATAGGACCTGAACCATTGCAGAGCAGTGCCAGTGATGCCCAGGCGAGATGAGAGGCGCTCTAGAAGAACTTTGTGATCGATGGTGTCAAAAGCTGCTGAAAGATCAAGCAAAACAAGCAGAGTCACTCTACCCATGTCTGCATTCCTAAGTAGGTCGTTGTATACCTAAAGCAATCTGACTCTGTGGAGTGATTAGCTCTAAAGCCAGATTGGAACTCGCCTCTGCTAGGTAATAATAAAAAAAATAACTTTGTATAGCGTCATCAAAGAACTGAATCTATTTCTATGTACTTTAGTGATGCTATACAGAAAGCATTGCTAAATGATTGGTGGTAGCATCCGCAAGCAGCAGGCGTAGAGTAAGCTGGTGCATGCACACGAAAGACGAATCGCAAACACCCACCAAATGCACTAATGGACAGGTGCGTTTTAAGCTTCTTTTTAAATGTCGTCAAGTCAGGGGACGTTGTGACGTGCGTCGATAGTGAGTGCCCGGATCGATCGTGCGCTGATTACAGAGACAGCAGCACCGCAGGAACTTAGTTGGATCGTAAGAACGTTGCAGTACGAAACATCTTACGCTCAGTTCAATGCCGTAAAGTAGAACGATGCCTCAAGTTTTTGCGACCCAGCATGATCGATCTCTAAAACGCTCCGTAGCAGCCTCAGCATGGGCTCCTCCGACGAGCGCCGCTCTCATCCGAATCCAAGGGGTGCCCAGCGGCGCGACTGCCTCTGGGCTCGAGGCAGTAGCGCCGCTCTCTTCCGGTCAGGCCCGAGGGCTGTCCCCGCCCCCTCCGCCAGCAGCAGCAGCCTTCCATTCCCGTCGTCCCCTTGCATCGAATCTCGGCACGCCTTCGTGTTTTCCTCCGTCGGCAGTAAGCGCGACGAATTCCACGAGTGCTTCAATGGCGATGAGAGAGGCAGCCCTGAATACTACTTCTTAAAGCCGCCGCGCGCGCGCACGAGCGAGAGAAAAGAGAGCGCCGCCAAACCGGATCGTTACGTCAGCGGATGCAGTCTCGTGAACCTCTCCTGAACTGGAGACGCGTTACAATCCGCCGTGGGGCGTTAAGGGGGGCGGTCGGTCGGTCGGTCGGTCGGTCGGTCGGTCGACGGAGGAGGAGGAGGAGCGGTTCTGCGGCCGCCGCTGCGCGAGAAGCATAACAATGAGCGCCTTCCCTGGCCGAACCGCGGAGTACGGACGGATCTCACTCGACCGATTCGACGGAGACAACCTAGCGAGCACCGTGTTCTTCCTTTCGCACGCGCACTCCGGTACGTCCGCCGCCGCCGCGCGGGCGCTGGCGTTCGGCGGCGGCGGCGGCGTGCCCAAGCACGGCTGCGCCGCTGCCGCCGCCTCGCAACTCCGAGGGCAGCCAGAGTCAAGCGTGCTGCTGTCCGCGCGCGCGCCTCTTGAACGGTGCTGCTCGCGCCCTGCCGGACGCGTGCTCTGTCGCCGTACGGTGCCCCAACGTATGGGTTCCAGAAGGCTGTTGTGCCGGCGACGCCGGCCGCCCGTAGCTGCCCGCGTGCCGTCGCCGAGTGCCTGCCCAGCTGTTCGTTCGTTCATTCGTGAGAGCGGACCCGCTTTTTTCGGTACCTGGACGCTCTGCATTTGTGCGACCGGCGTCTCATCTCTCTCTTTTTTTTGGCGCGCCGCGCGCTCGATGCCTCAAGAGACGACGATATTCGGCGGGCGCCGTCCGCGCTCGCTCGCGCTCGCTGATTCGTACGCTGTGCGAGTCGTGGCAGGCGGCGCGCAGGTGCGGATGCAGGAGAATCGTGCGGGGCCGCCGGCCAGAGCGGCGCGAGGCGTTTGCGTGACGCGCCTCGTCCTCACTTGCGCGTTGCAGACCACATGAAAGGTCTGGACTCGCCCAGCTTCAAGTACCGCCTCCAGTCCGAGTAGGTGCTTCGCGGCGCCTCCGATAGCGCGCGATTCCAGCTCGCCTGGGAACGCCTGGGCACGACGCGGTTTCGTTGGTAGTGAGCGGCCACCTGCTGCCCTAATGCATTTCAACCCAGTGGGGCTGTCGTTTTCTTTTCTCTCTCTCTCTCTCTCTCTCTCTCTCTCTCTCTCTCTCTCTCTCTCTCTCTCTCTCTCTCGAGGGGTGCCGTAAACTTATAATTACTAGTTTCGCTACTCTGTTTAGACAGGCTTAACGAGAGGTACGGCTTTGCTATTAGATGTAAAAATTTCCGGTTATCATGTCGAAAGAGGTTTCAGTGCGAGGCACCGTTGGCTCATAGCCATAAGCTCTCCGAAGATTTCCGAGAGCTTAGCTTAAAGCTCGAGTAGCTAGTTAAAATATAGGGTTGAGGAAAAAGTTCGCTCGTAAGGATTGTAATAATAATATAATGAAATAGTAATTTACCGAATTTAATAGTGATTTAATGAAAAACACGATGCATGGATTTTTTCTTCAACTTTATAGCAAGAAAAGTTATAGGTTTTTATTAAAGCAGTTCATGTGCTTGTCTGAGCAGATTTTGAAGATAAGTCCATAACCTTATGCGACGTCTAACGAGCTTGTGGTTTAGCCCTCCCCCCCCCCTTAAAAAGATTGCTGGCTTTGCTCGTGAGAGCAGGTTATACCCGCAGGCATACAAAAGTGAGCCCCAGCAGGGCTTCAGGCACCCTCTGGACCGGCCTGACTACCGGCTCGTTGTGCCGCTTTCCTATGATTAGCTAATCACTCGGCACAATCAGCAATGCTTCTGGTGTAACGACTTTCTCAAGAATGCAGATTTAGATCAAGTCTGGCTACTTGTTTTGCTTGGCCTTTCGGCAGAATTTGATACAATCGATCACTAAGCCCTTCTCGAGTGCCTCAACTCGTCTGGTCATCACGGGCACTGCAATGATTTAGGTCCTATCTCAGTAGGAGCCTCTGGAGTATTGATGTGAACGGATCATCTGCCACTAAAGTATAGAGCTCAGAGTCAGGGCTCCGAGCTTCGTCTGCCTCTTTTCGCAATTTACACTCTCCCTTTGCCGACTTGGTCACCAAGCACAATCTAGGCTTGCACTTCTGTGCAGATGACAATTGTACCTTTATCCCTCCCGGCGCTCAGGCATGCCAAGATCTCTGTACACCCTTGGTGCATGTATTGCTGACATCCGAACATTTATGGCAGCAACTTTCTCAAATTAAGTGACCACAAAATTAACATAGCAATTATGGTCAAGCAAAGTTTGACTCAAAAACTGGAATGATTATCGATCAAAATCGGCTCTGCCAACACATCTCCTGCTGCATCTGCACTTAATCTAGGTGTACTGTTCCAAAGAGACCTTTTTCTAGATGAATGCATCGGCTCCATAGTAAAGACTGTCTTCTTGCAGATGTACGACATTGCTAAAATTAGGTCTGGCTTAGACGGGATACCACATCAAAACTGGTCCAAGCATTTGAAACATACCGTCTTGACTTCTGTAACCCACTGCTTGCTCGACTACCGGCATATGAGGAATGCCTGCCACGGCTTGGCTCCTTCGTACCTAGCTGAACTGCTGCATCAGTTTCAGCCTGTTTGCGCCCTCAGGTCCTGTGTGGACAATAAATTAGCTGTCCCATTCCTTCGCTTAAAGACCGTTGGCGACAGAACCTTTAGCTCTGCAGGTCATAGACTGTGGAACTCGCTTCCACAATTCTTATGCAACGACAACTACTCTACTACTGCCGGCTATGGCACATCCTTTTCAGCGGTCCTGAGCTGCTACTTCCATGCTAGTCACTACCCCAACTGCTCTCCTGACTCTGCTATGCTTCCCACTTTCTCTTTGCAGCTGAGACGAAGTCCGTTGGCTACCGAATGCGTACCAAAAGCCGCTGAGGCTGTGAGTGCGCTATACAAAACTCTCCTGCATAACACCCACATGGTCTTTGTGACTTTGTGGAGTTACAGACGGAGATACATTCCCATTCACATAAAATTCAGGCGCTTACAGTTGGTGAAAAACTCTGCAGCCAGGCTTTTCTGTCGTGAGCGGCACAGTTGCCTCATCACACCACTTCTTGCCGACCCCCACTGGCTCCCAGTCAAGCAACGCATCGACTTCAAGGTGTAAGATATCAGACTAAGATATAAGATGACCGTGGTTTTTTGGGATCTCGGTTTTGCACGGGCCTGCAATCCAAGCTCAAAGGAGCCGACGAGCTTGCTTGCTCTATTATGGCTGTGTTGACAGTCGGCAAAAGTAATCTGACCGAGCAGCTGTGACTTCGACCCTGTGCATGTCACCTCTAACCATGTTATCATTGTTGACATTGTGCTTGCTATTACTAACCATATGATCATGCTTTCTTTACAGCAAAAATTTAAAGTGCGTAGAAAGATATTAAGTTCTCTGAGGGCTCTTATGTAAATATTTTATTCTTATTATAGCTGCGTTTAGCCTGCATTTGAATCGTTTTCTGCTTCGATGGGTGCTGAAAGTAACTAGCAAACTAGGTGCTGACCAAGAACTGTTGTAGCTGCGATGATCAGCAAAGTGTGATCTGAGATATTCTCCCTTTCAGTTTGCTGCTGCTGCCGCCGCCGCCGCCGCTGCCGCTGCTGCTGCTGCCGCCGCCGCCACTGCTACTGATGCTGATGCCACTGCAGCTGCTGCCATCGCTGCTGATGCTGCTACTGCTTATGCCACTGCTGTTGCTGCCTTGTCTGCTAGTGCTCGGTACCATTGGCAAACGTTCCTCATTGCTTGAGTCACCCATTCAAGCCCTGCAATGTCGAGCGAAGCACCTCACGTGCCCCTGTCTTGCTAGTGTTTGCCGGAGCGATTCGTCCTGCACGCAGCAGCCTCCTGGTCTGCGCTCAGTCTCACTGTCAAGATCTCTTTGGGGAGTGCTTGCGAATGATGATCGTTCTAGCAAGCGCTTCAAGCTCTACTGCTCAGACATCACGAGGAAGCTGCTGCTCGCTGATGCCTCCTTTTCCTGGCTGAAGAGGCACATGGTAAGTAAGCGTCGAACTAGTGAGAGCAGCATCTAGCAGCAGCGCAGTAGAGATTGGCTGCTCCTGTCACTCTTTATGCTGTCTTGCAGGCTTGGTTAAAATCCACGTTTACTTAAGGTAGTAAGGTGCGGGACTCTCCTCCCGCAAGCGCAGCAGAGTGGTGGCTGTGTTCTGCATGTCTGTGCACGCGTGTGTGTGCGTGTGTGTGTGTGTGTGTGTGTGTTTGTGTGTGTGCACCTCTGCAGGCCGAGTTAGGTCTGGGAGCCGACAGCAGCGACGTAGCTGCCAGCTTTGTTTTGAGTCAAACGAATAATGGCCACCTGCTCTCTTCCACAGGTGGCTCTTCCCTACGATGTGCCTACCGAAATTCATGTGCCCAATTCCTCTGCCCTGGAGGTAAGCCTTCTGATTATGCATCGTGCTGCCTGCGTTGCGCCTGATCGGAAGCCCACCATCAGGTCGTCTTTTGAAAATTTGGAGCACCGAGCACGCTTCTTGGTCATCGCAGCAAAACGTCGTTGTGTGCTAACGTGAAACCCGGCGTTTTGCTTAATCCTTGCAAAAATGGCCGCAGCTGTTGGAAGTTTAGCTGAAGGGGGCTATGACTGCATGTTGCACTCGGTCTAGGGGGGGTGGTGCTCGACGAGTGCGATCTCCGGGCCTGCATCTGCCGAGGCGCTGCAACCTGCGTGCTACTCTCTCGTCCGAACTAGGTCAGCTCCAACCGTGGAGCTCCTGCCCTGGCTGCGGCTGCCTTTTCTACTGCCCTTAAAGTTGAGCTTTAAAGCTCCTTATCCCTTTTTGTACTTCCAGAGTGACCACTTTTGTGCCCGAATCCCCGAGTCATGCGGGCGAGCATTTGGATGCATGTGCAAGTGTGTGTGTGTGTGTGTGCGTGTGCTTGTGTCTGCCTGTTTGTCTGTGTCTGTATATGTATGTCTATGCCTGTGTGTATCCGTGTGTCTGTGTGTTTTTCCGTGTATGTGTATGTCTGTGTCTGTTTGTGTGTATCTATATATGTGTATGTGTATATGTGTTGTGTATGTCTGTGTGCGTTTATCTGTGTCTGTTTGTGTATAAATAAATAATAAATACTAGCTGATTTAACAGCCTCTTTTTGTATAGCGACAGAAGAGCCTTTATGGCTATCACCACCGCTTGCAGTAGCGATAAAGGATCGCCCACCGCAGGATTCGAACCCACGACCTCGGGGCCGAAGTCGTGAAAAGCAACCGCCTTACCTAGTGAGCCATTGTATGTGTATGTGTATGTGTATGTGTGTAAGTGCACACGTGAGTGTGTGCAGGGATGAGTTAATGGACAAGAGAGCAGACGCAGATGCGTGCACACTGAAAGTGCCTGGAAGTCTCGTGTGTGGAGCCCTATGAGAGGGCTGGGCTAAGAGAAGATACACTTCGGTCCCTAGCACGCTGACGCGGCAAACTGGCAGGATGTTCAACTATAAGATCAGCGCCCTAGGGCCAAGGGGGTCTTAATGACTGCAAAAGAAGTCAGTCAGCAGAGCCTACCATTACACACTAGGTAAGGCAGTTGCTTTTCACGATCTCGGCCCCGACCGGGGTCGAGGGTTCGAATCCTACGGTGGGCGATCTTGTATTGCCGCTTGCAGCAAGCGGTGGTGATAGCTGTCAAGGCTCTTCTGTCGCCATGCAAAAGAGGCTGTTAAATCAGCTATTATTATTATTATTATTACCAAGTTGTGAACTTGGAATATCTCTCTATTACTGTGACAGCCCTGCGCACGACCTGTCGTCGGGTGGACGATTGCTGGGTAGGACGACCGAGCAGCAAGTCTGCCGCTGCTGGCTCCAACACCAGACGCTCTATTCTCCAAACCACGCCGGCCAAGCCAAATCTCACACTCTAGACTGGGTGAGCCGGAGTCGAGGGTTCGAGCCCTTCCCTTCTGCTCCGAGTACTCCTTCGGCAGCCTTCATATTCCATGCATTGTTCTTGCACTGTCGAGTTCGTTCCGAACCGATTGTTGCCCGACAGCTGGCGGCAGTTGGTGGTCGATGAATGTTCCCGCAGATGCCACCAATGCTGGGATTTGGACAGGTCTGCCAAGTCATCTGTCGGGTCAGCCTGCGGCAGGCTGCTTATACAGTCTGAGCCCTCATAGGGTCTCGGCCCTGTGCTCGCAGGCTGCACAGTCATGTTCCTTCACAATTACCACTTACTTTTTTTGATTTGCCGTGTTGATGAGGCCAAAATGATGCCACCTTTGTTTTTTAAGTTGCATGTTCCTTATAGCTAGGTCCTACTTTGTGTATCGCAGGTGGGCCTCACTGACTTTTATCCTCCCCCAAGGGCACATTCTGTTGGTTAAGTGCATTGTATATACAGTTGCATCTCATTTTGGCCTGCACTAAGCATTAGTAGATTAAGCATTGGCACAGTAGCTTGCACCAGCCACTCGGAGAGCCGCGTGTGACCGGCCCGTGACTCTTATCCAGACTATGTTGCCAGCAAGTTTGGCCCAGCTGAGCACCTGGACGGTGCTGCATGTCCCTGCGGAGCCTGAGCTCTGAGCTCTACCCGCCCGTACACAGCTTCATCCACGTGTGCGTGCTGTTAACTCGTCTTGTACTTATGAGCACGTGTGTGGCTTCCACTGTTGCCGATACTAATGAAAATAAATAATGGTACGTTTACATAGCTCCTAGTGCAAACCAAATATAATTCATATGTATAGCGCCCTAGCAGAACTTAATCTCTGTTCAGGCACGTCACATATACCACGGGGCTCGAGCCCACGACCTCGGCCGGACTTTGGTCGGGACGAGCACATTCTTTCCAGGCGCTTTGCTTATTTATGCTGTAAAGGAAGCACATCTATTGCTTAGCGTGAACATGCACAGTGTCCAGACGCACAAGCACACAAAGGATAAGTCACACGGACCCAGCAAATGCTGTGAGGAGCAGGTGTGTTCTTTATTAGCTTTTCTTAAATGTCGTCAAGTAAAGCAAAGTGCAACGTTAGTTGGAAGTGAGTTCCAGACTTTGGAAGCATGCCAATTAAAGGCACGATCTCCAAAGGATTCGAGATTGGTTTGAGAGGCAGCTAAACAACTTGGGTCAGGAGAGCAGGTGGTACGATTCGAAGCCTGAATTAAAAAGAATTTCGGATAGGAGTTCTGGAGCAAGAGCATGACTGGACTTCGACGATAGAGAGACCGAACCTTGAGCCGATAAGCTGCTTGATGCGGTGGTCGGAAATGATCGGCGGTGGGGAGAAGAGAGCTGACGTTATATGGCAGTTGCGATGTGCATATCTGACAAGCATGGCCGACGAGTTTTTCACCGCCTGCAAGAGTCTTATTGCGGGGCCCCGAGGAAGTGGGGGCAAAAAGTGCTGTAGAAGTCGTGGGGGAAGCCACTTATGTGCAGACCAGCTTGGCCGAGACATCCTTATCTAAGATGGCCCGAATTTTCTAGACCTGCGCCACCGAGGGTGTGACGGCGCGAGTCTCTAGCAGCAAAGTAAGTAGGCGGCCTCGCCTTTGCTCACGTCGAAACGTTATGTAGGCAGCTGCAGCTGGCTTTCGAGACGAATTGCACGAAGCTCGGGTGGGGTGGGGTGGCGGATGTGGGCGTAGGGGGTGCGCAAGAGGCAGCTACAGTAGGTGGCGAAGGCTTCCGGTCGGCTCGGCTGGCAACTGCCCCCTCCACTAGGATCAAACGGTGGTGGCAGAGCCGAGGATCGTTGTCTGCTGCTGTGCCGATAATGATACTAATGTATCATTATCGGCACAGCAGCAGACATAATGCGATAATGATACTAATCACAATCGTCATCATAATAAAAATCCTAATAATACATTTGTATAGCACCCCAGAGAACTGAATCTCTTTCTAGACACTTTACAGATGCTGTAAAGAAAGCATGACCAAATGATTAGCGGTAACATTTGCAATGTCATTTGGCATAACATTGTTCAATGTGGCATGCACAGGGTCAACGTGTCGATGTTGTTTGTAGCAGCAGGCACAGTGTCAGCACGCATGAGCATAAAGACAACGAGACATGACAATACCGGCTGTCGTCCGGTAGCTTTCGACGTAGACTAGAGCGAGCGCTCTAGACCTCAGGCTCCTCTCGAGCACCGAGCAAGTCTGGGCGGAGGCACACCATCATCTTGGTGATGGGAGGGGCCCTTCCATCAGTGTTGCTCTGTGGGGAAATGGCGGCTACAATATAACAATATATAGTATATAAAATATCCTATACATATATAATTCACTTGTATAGCCCCACCCTAAGAGAACTTAATCTCGGGGCTGTGGCCCACGACCTCCACCATCAAATACATTCACCTTTACCTCGGTCGGGGCGAGCACCTTAACCACTGGGCCTAACCGGCGCAATGACGCCTGTGCTCTGCTCCGATCGTCCCAGCAAGGCCTGGGGGGGGGGGACGGCGGTGCCGAGAAGAGGTGGTGCCAGGGAAGGATTGGTGGGATTAGAGACAGCTTCCTGGCTCCCAGCAGCAGCAGACTATTGAGTTCATGGAAAATTCTCGAGGAAAGCCGGCCTGTCAGCATCGTGGCACTTGAGCTGTGACAATATCGCCAACACTCACGTGTTATCCTGCCGCCAATCGCGTGCCAGCCTGCCGCCCATTCTCAGCCTCTGCCGTCGCTAAGCGCATTCGTGGATTGTCCTAATCGGACCTGTTGCAAAGCCCCGTGCAGTCTTTACGCAGCCGGAATCGCATTGCCTGCCTCGGCCAATTTTCAGGCCATAGCTCGCCGTGCATTCCACTCCTAGTGCAGACCGATTCGTCAGCTGCTCAAATCCTGCCACGTGACCAGCCCACCATGTTTCGTTGAGGTCGATTCCTTTTCTCTCTTTGTGTGTGTGCGTGTGTGTGCACAATTTCGCTTTTGCACGCTCAGGGAAGCCACGTCGTGGTCACGCTGACTCCGTGCGGCCACTGCCTGGGCGCGGCCATGGTGCTCCTCGAGGGCGACCGCGGAGCCGCTCTGTACACGGGCGACTTCCGGCTCGACGTGGGCACCGCTGCCCGGCTGCCGTCCCTGCACACGCCTGCCGGCACCGTCAAGGATATCAGGAGCATGTACTGCGACACGACGTTCTTCGCTCCCGATTCCGCCCGCATCTGCTCGCGAGAGGAGAGCGAGGCGGAAATCGTGCGGCTGGTCGGCGAGCATCTGAGGACGAGTGCGACGCACGCGGTGCTCTTGCACTGCAAGGCCAAGATTGGCTACGAGAGCGTGTACATGCAGATCTACCGGAAGCTGGGCCTAAAGGCAAGCCGGCGCAGGCTGCCGAGGTGCGCGCGTTTAGCTTCGGGCTGTCGAGTGGGCGCTGCGCACCCTGCGAAATGCGCGTCTCGCAGGTGCGAATTCACATTGCCGTGCTGCCCGAGCGCACCGCCACCGTTCAGGTCATTCTATCATTCTGCTGTGCATCCGCTGTTACGCACAGTGCAGTGCGTAGCTTGAGCAGAGACCGAACTGCTATGGGTCTGGTATGCTCTGCTCTATGCTCTCACAGTTTGTGTGCCACTCCGTGCACACTGGGATCTAGGTGCGCCCAGATAGATCTATGTGGCTGCAAGGTCTGGAGTCTAATTTTTTGTCGGAGCAGTGCAATCTCATGCAGTGCAATCTCATGCAATCGGAGCAGTGCAATCTGCTCTTGGTCTTTTGTCTCAGCATTGCCAGTCTTTACCCAGCATTCCTGGCATGGTCAGTCACTACCCAGCTAGCACTAAAATAGGTTGCTGAGCAGTTGTCGTAAGGCAGGCGGTGGCACTTTCTGACCCAGGTCGTGCGTTCGAGTCTTGCAGTACAGCGGGCGATGCCTCATGCGCTGCAAGCGGGAGCAACCGATTGTCGGCCACGGCACTTCCGCCCCTTTGCAAGGCATGAGGCTGTTGAATCAGCAAACCTTTTACTTGACGAACTGTTCGAAACATTCACGAATGTGAAATGTGAAACGTGCCAATTGCAGTCTCTCGATCGCCTGGCTGCTGCCGGTTCAATGCTTACTCATTGGCACTCACCGCTTCTCCCGAAAAGTGATGCCACTAGACGTAGCTATTCGATAGCTATTCTATTCGATGCCGGAGGAATCACGAGGAACTGCCCAAATGAATAGCAGCTGTTCATAGACAGTTCATCCACGAGCCTCAAAGCCTTCTTGCATCATAACAGGAACAAGTACCCGTCTCTCCATGTGGCTCACTATATGCACCGAAGAAACGGGATTACAACAGTATCATGAGGTTGCTGAGTACCTTAAAGTATGGCGACTATAGCTTATAATAGTAATTATTATTATATACTTGATAGCGTTCCCTCAGAGAACTCAAATCTCTTTCTAGGCGCTTTACATTTGCTGCAAAGGGAAACGCGATGGAAAGTGATGAGTAATAGCATGCTTGATAAGCAACATGAATAACAACATGGTTAGGGGTGACATGCACAGGGTCAGCATGCAAGTGTGGTTAGTGGCAGAATGTGTTAGCAGGCATAAGCCCATAAAGGACAAATCACAGTGACCCACTAAATTCTGTCCTAAATAGCCGGGAGGTCATTAGTGGCATCAAAATTGTGTTATTCCTGATGGGCCTCTAAGACTAGTTCATAAACGGTCTCTCGTTCTTTTTGCCTACTAGACAGCCGGGACTCCGTGACCTCGTGCCAAAGGTGAAGAGTGATTGGTCAGCAGGCCTCGACCTCCTCCCGGTGCATCTCGCCAGCCGTTCGGGGTCATTGGTTGCACGAAGTCGATTACTTGTTGGGGCCTCTCCTCTCCTCCTGTCGGTCTCATCCGGGGTGGGTGCTCCTTTGGCGCTTTGGACTGAAGTTTCCCAGAATGCGGAGCCGTGCCACCCCGACGGACCCCGATCCGCCCCCATGGCTACTATTTCGCTGATGCCCTTGATGCGTGGTGCCGACTGTCATTCATCGTGCGGGTTTGCCTGTGCGTGGCAACGCCAGAGTAGCCTCTGAGGCAGCAGCTGCGGCCTGTTGACGAAGCGCCGGCGCTGCTGTGGCTCAGCCAAGCGAGCGCCATGCTTTGCAGGTGCACGTCTCGGCCTCGGACGCGGCCTTTTACAGCCACCTGCCGGACGTGGCGCAGTGCGTGACCTCTGTTGCGAGGGACGCTCGCGTGCATGCCTGCTGCAGGAGGATCGAGGTACGCTTGTGTCTCCTCCTCCACTCGTCCTCCACTCATCCTCTCCTCGGCCGTGCAGCAGGCAGTTTCACGTGGCGGCCAAGGATGCTGCAGTCCGGCGGCAAGAGAATGCACTGCACGCGTGAAGGATGTGTGCATGACTCTCTCTCTCTCTCTCTCTCTCTCTCTCTCTCTCTCTCTCTCTCTCTCTCTCTCTCTCTCTCTCTCTCTCTCTTTCTGACCCGGTGACCCACCTGTGCAGGCAAAGAGTCGATTCTGAAGGGGCACACATCGCCAATGTCACGTGGTCAGCACGTGAAGCTTATCCCTAGAGGTGAGGTGTCCGTGTGGCCACAGGTCGCCAGGCGTAGGATCCAGGCAGAAGCGGCAGAGCTCGGTCCTGGTGATGGCGCCTCGATGCCGGCTCGCTGTGCGACCTCGGCGAGTCGCACTTGACGCCACCGCAAAAAATCAATTACACTATCGACTTCCTACTTAGGGTGATTACACTGCCGATGCAGGAAAACGTATGGCCGACTTAGTTCGGCATCAGCCATGTGCTCTAATGTGGGAGGTTGGATTTAACATAGGATTGCTGGGCCCCCCCCCCGTGGAAGCAGCCAACAACTGCAGAAATTGAGTTTGTTAATACAGTCATCATTGTAGATTATGAGAAGAAGAAAAAGGGAGGTTCGAGCCTTCGAGAAATGTGTGCTGGGAAAGAGTATCTGTTGATTAATGTGCACTGCTAATGGTCTGTGCGCGTGCGTGCGCGTGCGTGAACGGCTGTGTTCGTGTTGGTATCTTCTTTGTAGAAGTGTGTGAAGCCGTGGATACAATGTATGTGTGTGTGTGTATCGGCTGGCTGGTAGAACTAGGAGTGTTGAATGTTGAAATAGCTCCCACTTTATGACAGCCGGCCGACTTGTGTTCCAATCCAAGATCTAGTAGCCTTAACCAGAGGGAAGGAAATCGATGCCAAGGTGGTGCTGAGTCTCGGAAGGAAGTCGATTTTGAGAACTGCTATGGCTAATTTGTATAGCGCCTTAAGAGAACTTAGAGAATCCCTATTCAGACGCTTCACATATGCCACGGGGCTCGAGCCCACGGCTTCGGCCAGACCTTGATCTGGGCGAGCAGCTTAACCGTTCGGCCAAACCTCGAAACTTTAGCCGGATATGTGCGCTGAACTAGGCACCCCCAAGTCATAACGCATTGCCAGAGATAAGTCAAAAAGCAGCACAGAGAGAGTGAGAGAGTCGTGCTAACTTGCTCATTTCGACCGGCAATGCTTAAAAGGTCCCAGTGCCACCGGTTCTCGTTGGCACGGCAGTAAGATGCTCATGGTGTTAAGACGCTCATGGTGTTAAGACGCTCACGGCGGTAATGCTTCAGAAACGCATGGTGGTCGTTGTTCGAATCGTGTGGCTCGCGAAATTTTTAGTCACCTCCAAAGGGGGGAGGGCCGGGGGTTGAGGGTTGAGGGGAGAGGGAGGGGATTGCTGAAAGCGGCCAGGACTCGTCTGCCGCTGAGTGGGTCTGCCGAGTTGTTTGTTTGCTTATTGCTGGTGGCAGCTCGGCTGGACCAGGAGGCTCAATATGCCGGCGCCATGCCGGCCGAACAGCGAAGCTGCTCTACCACCGTCTTTCTGTTCATGGCCCTGTAGCTAGCTGGACGCTTTCGCTCTCAAGGCAGTTGGTTCATCGAGAGTGGGTGCCCTCTGGGCTGAAAGAGGTCGAATGGGGGCCGATTTTTCCTGCTCTGTCCTTTGCACCTGCTCGTAAGTGACACACTCTTGGGAGTGCTCTCCGTTGCTCGGGAGTGCTCTCTCTCTCTCTCTCTCTCTGTCTCTCTTTTTTTCTCTCTCTCTCTTTCTCTCTGTCTCTCTTTCTCTATCTCTTGCTTTGTGCAGTCTTCACCCGTGCTCTCTGACGCCGGTGCAGTGTGCGAGCTCGTTCGCTAGCCACTCACAAAGCAGCTGGCGCCCGCTACCCGCTCGTCTGATGCCAACCGGCGGAAGCAGTCTCTCGACTGTTCTCCACGCTTTACTTTTTCCCGTGCCAGGTTGTTGATGGCAGCAACACGGAAAGAAATGCAGTCGTCGACCACGACGGCTACTCCACCTCGAGGCTGCGGCCGGCGGTCAGACTGTGGTGCGCCGCACTGCGGGCGCTCGGCGGTGCCGCGCCGTTGTCCGTTCTCGTCATACAGCTGTCCACCATGTGGTTCGTGCAAGGCGGCGGAGGAGAGGGCAGTGGCGCCCCCTGGCGCTCGGTGTCGACCAGGCTGAGCGCGAACCACGCTCGAGTCTGCTACTCGTTCCACTCGTCGGCTAGCGAGGTGGCCGACTTCGTGACCTACGTGCAGCCGCAGAGGGCGCTCGCCAACGTCTGCCCGGTCGGCCGCACGATGGAGGAGGTGAGGGCGAGTGTGCGCAAGCTTGCTCGGGCTGCTGCGCACCGGTCAAGGTCGTCGAACGCCTCGACATCCGCAGCGGCCGCACTTTTCTCCGATGCAGACCAATGCTCGCCTGGCCGAGCTGCTGCTGCAGCTGCCGCCGCTGCGCTCAGCGAGGGCGGCCAATGCAGCCGCCGCTGTGAGCTGCGGCGACCGGCCTCAGCCAGAGGGGCAGCAGAGGGCGGAGCGACCGCCGTGGCAAGTCCTGCCCGAGCGGCTCGTGCTGAAGAGACGGTTCCTGGATGACTCAGGTGTGTCCCAGCAGCCCTCGCCAACCTCCTGCCTCTTACTACGCCACGAGACATTGTTGCTCTTCCACCGGCGTCTTTCGTTTTGTCTGCTCGCTTGTAGCAGCAGCAGTAGCTCGCCAGTGCTTCATGTTAGCTCTGTAAGGGGGCAGAGAGATAGAGAGAGAGAGAGAGAGAGAGAGAGAGAGAGAGAGAGAGAGAGAGAGAGAGAGAGAGAGAGAGAGAGAGAGAGAGGGGGGGAGGGAGAGGGAGAGAGAGGGGGGAGGGAGAGGGAGACAAGCATACAGAGAGAGAGGGGGAGAGAGAAACAGGGAGACAGACAGACAGACAGAGACAGCGAGAGAGAGATTGAGTGAGAGAGACGGAGAGAGACAGACAGACAGAAACGGAGGGGAGAGAGAGAGAGACTGACAGAGAGGAGAGACAGAGAAGGAGAAACAGACAGAGAGGGAAGAGAGAGGGGGAGAGGAGTGAGTGACTGCCTTCGCAGTCACCGAGCCGGATTGAGAGCCTGCCGATGGGCATCTGAGCGAGCGTGACACGAAGGACGGTCAGGGTCTTGAGCATTCGTTTTGCAGCAATGTAGATGAAAAGAACGAGAGGCCTCCTTTGTCCGTGCAGCAGCAGGGCGGCACTAGCCCGGGCTCCTGCTGCGGCACACGAAGCTGTCATTCAGCCCTTGCACATTGCTAACTCTTACAGACGCTGGCTGCAAGTCGGCAGCTGCCGACGAGGCTTCTACTTCTTCGAAGCAGCCGCAGCAGACGCCCGAGTGCAAGCAGCAGCTGACCGACAGCCAGGGGCAGTCCGATTGGACCGAGCTGTCGCAGAGCACGCCGCTGACGTCAACGCCAGAGATGGACCTGTGGTCATCGTCCTCCTCGTCTGATGCTGCTCGCGAGGAGGAGGATGACGAAGCTTGCGACAATGATACCGACGGCTATGGAGTACTTTGCTCTCGACTCACCGACGGGGTAGGTCTGCGAGTGTTCTTGGGTGGCTTCCAGCGGGGCGGGCCGGCCTGGCATGTATGGGCAGCGGCGCGTGAAAAGCAGCCCTGGCTGCAGCGTCCACGGCCGTGAGCACACAGATCTCTCTCTCTCTCTCTCCTCGGGCCCTCGCGTGTCAGCGTCATCGGTTAGTCTTTGAGCATTTCGAGATCCCGGCCTGTCGTCGCCTGTGTCACGTGTCACGGTGTTCGATGAGCTGGCTGAAGGCTCATCATGATCGATGAGAATGGGAGGAGGGTACGTCAGTAGTGATTGTCCAATAATTGCAGATATTTTGAAAGACATCGGACGCTTAAAGCTATTCTGTAGTCGTGGACAGAGATTCTCCCTGGTGGCGGCGGTTGCAGTCTGGTCCTTTTCTGTAGTTTGCGAAACTGTTACGTTCAGAGTTATCCACTCCCGAGATTTCTAGCTGGAAGTATTTTTTGTAGAGATTGAAGCAGTCAGTTAGGCTTCGCTGTATGCACGAGATACAGCGAGCCGTGGAGCCAGTCTTTTGCAGCCTCGAATCTCGCCCTTGCGCCCGGGCGTAGCCCTGGGGTCGCTTTCGAAACGGGCTGCAGTGGCACTTTCTTCCTTCCGAGCGATTTGTTCGGCTGTTTAGGGCTTGCCACTATGCAGCCAGCCAGCAGCCAGCCAGCAGCCAGCCAACGGCCTTGGCCTCTTGCCTGCCTGAGCATTGTCGGCCCCTTGAGTGTGGCCTTTGTAAGTGCACAGTGGCGCGCCGATGCAATGTCACGTCACAACTGCACGTCCCACTCCAGAGCTGTGAGTGCCTGGCAACAGATATGCTCCTTGGGCTTTTGCGGCCTTTGAATGCCTCTCGCATACGCTCGGCTCCAGCGTTCGATGGGCCGCCCTCCCACCACTCACCTGCCCGACCCGTTGGAACTACTAGTTAGCAACAAAATCGGCCACCTGCTCCCCTACCCCTCACTAATGATAATAGTAATAATGAAATGTTTGTGATAGTGTGATAGTGCCCTCAGAGAACTGAATCTCTCTCTCTCTCCCTCTCTCTCTCTCTCTCTCTCTCTCTAGTCATTTTACAGGTGCTGCCTATAAAGCATAACCAAATGTTTGGCGCGAAAGTGAAACAGGAAGCTGCTAAGGCAGATTCTGGTTGGGTGGTTGGGTCGGTTGAGGAGTGGGTGAAAGCAAAAACGACCCGAGGGCGGCTCCTGCCGTCCTCCCCCTCCAGCCAGCCGTAATGGTATGTCGGTAATGGTATGTCGGTAATGGTATGGCGATTTGAAAGGGACGGCTTGCTTGCTTGTGTTGTGGCCACCGTTCTGCTAGCGCTGCCTGCCTGCCTCCCCCCTTACCAACCCACGTGCTGACGGCCCCCCTCTGCAGCGCTTGCTTGGCGAAAGCCCTCCCGTGGTAATCAACCTGTGCAGCCGAGGTCAGTCTGTCTGTTATTGCAGGTGCCGGCCGAGGGATCGGTCTGCCAACCGAGCGCCGTCGGCAGTGCTTCGGAGGATGCCGCCTTTCGAGGTGAGCTCTCGTGGCTGCGAGGCCAGCGAGCAGCGTTGATTAAAACGTCTGGCTCTCAAATGTCTGGCTCGCGACTCGGGTATGTCTGGGCGTGTCCGTCGGTCGCACTGCCGACGCCAAGCGATCGCCACTGATCGCCACTGTTGTTTGACGGTGCGATGATGATTGTCTTGCTTACCAGTTCGCCTCGTCGCGCGAACACGACCTTGCTTACCACTCCCCCGATTCGATGCATGTCTGCTGTTGCTTTTGCTGCTGTGCCGTCAGTCATCTGGCAGCCGCCTTGACTTTCGCGGCTGTGCTCGTGAGTCGCCGACCTGCCTTGAAAGCAGGTGATGTCCGAGTGTCGCGTTGTAAAAGTGACGATGCTTTACAAACCAGTCAGCTGTGAGTACACTTTGTGAGAAAAGAGCTGGCACAAATTTGCAGTAGACGTGCCTCCCTCCCGTGCGAAAGCCGGCGGTGAGAGTAATAAATATAATTCATTTATATAGCGCCCCAAGAGAACTCAATCTCTATTCAGGCGCTTCACACATGCCTCGGGGCTCGAGCCCACGACCTCAGTCAGACCTTGGTCGGGGCGAGCACCTTAACCGCTGGACCAAGCCAGCTCGGCAGAGTGAGAAGAAGCATTTCAAATGTGGCTGAGCCGTCCACTCGTTTCGCAAGGAGTGCTTCGTATAGAAACTTGAGTCGTGCGATCTCTCCTTCTATCGAGGTTCTAATGAGATTCGCCGAAGCCCTACCATTTAAGCCAGGCCATTTAGAATCGTCGAGGCACTTGGGGCACTCGTGTGACGTGATATTTCCGTCACAGGTTTCAAGTTTCATCACGGGTTTCAAGTTCAGGCTTCAAGCAATCCGAGTAAAATATACGGTGGGATGCTGAAAAGTTGCACCTCAGTCTAGTAGCACAGAAAGAACAGTTTGGCCGAAATGGAGTGAACTTCGCCCACCGGTGGGAGGTGGCTGTTAGATAGGACTGAGGGAACCCGAGGCAGTCATAATCTCGGCAGTCATAATCTCGGCAGTCAAGATCTCGGCAGTCATAATCTCGGCAGTCAAGATCTCGGCTGTCATGATGTTGGCAGTTATAATCTCGGCAGTCATAATCTTGTTAAGTCATATCATATCTTGCAATTAATAAATCTTGGCAGTCATACTATTGAAAGGCATAAGTCATAACCTTGGCCGTCATAATCTTGCTGTCATAATTGTGCAAATTACAATCTTATCGATCTTAGCAGTCATAATCTCGCTAGTCATAATCTTGCGTCATAATCTCAACAATCATACTATTTCCAGTCGTAGTCTTTCTATTCATAATCTCGAAGTCATAATCTTGGTATTGGTAATTTTGCGTCATAATCTTGGCCAGACGCGATGCCAGGATTGGAGCCAGGGGTGGCACGAGGTTTGGGGGCAGAGCCCCCCTGTAAATGGTGGGGGTTGGGGGCGTTCCTCCAGCTCCTGTGCGTGTCGTGCAGCCTGGCCAAGCACCAAGGGTCCAGCCGCTCTGCAATTTCGAAGCGGCTGGCCGTCCAACCAGGTGTCAGACTCGGCTCCCACCTACCAGGTGGGGCGGGGGGGGGGGGGGGCTCCACCTCTGACCTTGGCATTTATAATCTTGCCAGTCGTAATCTTGGCAGTCATAATCGGGAGACAGAAAACCGACCGAGACGCATGGCAACGGCCCCTCTCAGAGCTCACAGATCCGACGGATGCTGTTAGGAGCCAGTTGGTTGCCCCTGCAAGTCGCTCGGCGTCGGATCCTGCATCGATGCAGTGCAGGAGCCCCTAGGGACGTGCTTCATACTTCCTGTCTGGCGACACTGTAGCCAAGGAAGGGCTAAACCTAACTGCCATCCCGACAGCCTCGAGTGCAGTGGAGCAATACCGTCTGTAGTATCAAGGCGCTCCTCATCGCTAATGCCACGTGGTGGTGCTGCAGCCAGCACCTATCCGTCGTCGCCATCCCTGAAGTCCTCTGGGTGTACGTCACGGTCGAAGTGCCTGGACTGAAAAAACTAGTGACAGCTTTCTTGGAAAGTATGTGCAGTGAATGCGAAAGCCCTACTCAGGATTGGCGTGTGGACCGGGAGATCCCGTCTAAAAGAACACCCCGATCGCCTTTATTTTCATAGTCTGCAACAGTAGCAGTGAGATCCAAACATAATTATAATCTCATGGATACGAAATGAACTTGCGATCGAATCAGTTACGCTTATTTACGCCTAAAATAATAATTTGTGGTAAGGGATATTTGTGTACCAGCTTCGTTGCTCAGTTCTCGTGGGTCGACTCGCTTATTGACTTTGGTGTAACATTGCAAGAAACGACAACAGAAAGTTTGTGTACGTAACGCATTAAGTGACTACACTTTTGACAAGCCACCGTTGCAATCCAAAACAATTAAGGCGATTCGTGCCTTGTTCTTACTTTGTGTGCTTTTTATTTACCTTCCAGGATTCAGCCCTCAGCGGTTTAGCCCCCAATCGGTTCACCGTGCACAGGCACAGCTTCTGATGTCCAACACTGGGGAGAGGCCAGTGTGTGGGCGACGCAGGCACCGTGTAATGTATCTCCGTGTCAGAGCACCAGGGGGCCTGACCATCTCATAATGTAGAGCACGGGCGGTTTCTCAAAAGCCGATAATTTCCCCATGCTGGGATAGCCACCGATAACTTTCGGTGGCAGTACCTTACCGTGGGCAGCTGCTTAGTTGGAATATACTGCTCTTACCTATAAATATAAATATAATGCATTTATATAGCGCCCCGAGAGAACTTAATCTCTATTCAGGCGCTTCACATATGCCTCGGGGCTCGAGCCCACGACCCCAGTCAGACCGTTGTCGGAGCGAGCACCTTAACCGCTGGACCAAACCAGCTCGGCGATACCTGGAATCTGTAGGCATTGTTGACGTGCCTTCCCTGAGTTTTGAGCTGTTTGGAGCCATTTTGCCGTTCGCAGTGTAGCCACACAGCTCATCACGTGGCTCATCTCGCTTTTCAGCCAACGGTCAGCAGGAGAGACTCAAGTGCCACCCTCAGCTTCCACTGCCTTCGAGCAGCAACAATATACGCACCGACCTTGACCTTTCGGAACAGCAGGAGCATGCCGACGGCAGCCGGACGCCCACCTCGTCGGACACCGAGGACATGATACCGCCTTCGCCCAAAGCAAAATCGCTCCGCACCATTCCCTGCCTCCTGTTACTCAGGAACCGGCCCCACAAGTTCTGGGATCACCTTTCCTGATCAAAACCTCACCGCTTTCTGGTCTTTCAATTACCTTTTATCATTTGTTGGCGCTTTTTATTCATTTAACATTTTACTTTTTCTAAGTTTTGCTCGCTGTCGCAAAACCTTCCGAGCCTCTCAAGTGTAGTGGCGCTTCAGCCTACGTTTATCGGCTTTTATTGTATTTGGCGAGGGTGGCAATAAATGGTCCTCGGCAGCTAGCTATTTAGAGCAACTGAGAAACTGAATGCTTGCCTTGCATGGATGTCGCAAAACTTCCTGAAATTAAATGACGATAAAAACCGAACTGCTGCTCGTAGGACACCCTCAGCGTGTAAATTTAAGTGTCGTTTTCGACAGCTGCCTCAATTTTAAAAGCTTCACCCAGAAGACTGCTTCAACAGCTAGCCATCACGTCTGATCCCTATCCAAGATTAGGAGCTGTCTTCCATAGTGGCTTGCAAAAGAATAAACTAGATCCTTAGTTATGTCTCGGCTTGATTATTGTAATTCTCTTTTGGCTGGGCTGCCAAAGAAAGCTATTAGGCCACTGCAGCGGACTATGAATATGACTGCAAGGCTAGTATTCAGGTCCCAGAGGTTTGAGCACGTGTCTCCTTTGCTGAAAGAGCTAGGATTGATGCCAGTTTAGCAACGGATACAGAGCCAAGTTCTTCCGCTAACTCACAAGGCCCGCGACGGCTTGGCTCCTTCGTACCTAGCTGAACTGCTGCATCAGTTTCAGCCTGTTCGGCCCTCAGGTCCTGCATGGACAATAAATGAGCTGTTCCATTCTTCCGCTTAAAGACCGTTGGCGACAGATGCTTTAGCTCTGCAGGTCCTAGACTGTGGAACTCGCTTCCACGATTCTTATGCAACGACAACTACTCTCCTACTGCCGACTATAGCTCATCCTTTTCAGCCGTTCTGAGCTGCTACTTCCATGCTACTCACTACCTCAACTGCTCTCCCGACTCTGCTATGCTTCCCACATTTTATTTGTTGCCTGAGACGAAGTCTGTTCGGTACCGAAAGCCGCTTAGTCTGTGAGTGCGCTATACAAAACTCTCCTTCGTAACACCCACACGGTCTTTATGACTTTGTGGAGTTACAGGCGGAGATACATTACATTACGACTGTGTCCCTCGGCGGCTTTCGGAAGACTTACCCTCGAGCTAGATTGCGTAAGCCTACATCTTGCATTTTTGCAGTGGCGATTTAAACGGTAAACCAGGTCTCACGGGCCCGGGTTAACATTTCAGTTCATTCCCT
This sequence comes from Cristatella mucedo, assembly GCA_009760855.2. Classification (NCBI taxonomy): domain Eukaryota; kingdom Metazoa; phylum Bryozoa; class Phylactolaemata; family Cristatellidae; genus Cristatella; species Cristatella mucedo. The sequence continues at coordinate 330,876 of WPIO01000067.1, read as the reverse complement.
GTCGAAACAAACGTGAGTATTTGTCTCTCTGACCTAATACGACTTCTGCTACGTCCCAGCCGACCTGTTTTCGACGTAACGGAATTAGGGTTCGTCCATTTGCTAAGCCTCCACCTGCATAAAGCCATGCAATTGAGGACAGCCTACATGGGGTGGCCACTCGATCACTGGCAGCCTTAGTATTTGAAAATCGCTCGCTGATGCCTCTTTCTTTTATGCCAGGGGATCCACCGGAATCCGGTCGGCAGTGCCACATTGTTCTGTTCCCGGGCGGTTGGGGTTCCCAGATTCAGGGCCCCCGTGTCATGGTTTGATCAGTGCTAAACAGAAAGTATTTTGCAACAGATCGACTGAAGCAGTCACCACACCTACTAATTGAGGGGTGGTGAATCTCCTATTACGAGAGTTTAAGACATAAATCAGAAAGGCCACCAACGATACCGCCACCACGTCAAAGGAATGCAGTTGCTGTGAGCCAACACCTTGTCCAGCCTTGTTTTGGCCAGGTGCTTCTGATGGCCGAGCTCGAGCTTAACTACAAGCTAAGTGTGGTACATGATAGTGATCGGAAAAAAGATACAGCGGCCGCTACTGGATGGCCTACTTCGAAGTACGTGGAACCGTCAAATTCGCGATAGTCCCTCCACGAAGAATGGCCGGGCCTCGGCAGCAGTGGACCACGGCGACAGCAGCTTAAGAGGGCTTCGACGGCGGACGGCCAGCCGTGGAACCCTCGAGTAGGCTTGGTGCTTGCATCGATAAAACCAAGCTGTTGCGAAGCTCACCACGCGTCGCCTAGAATCTAACGTCTAGCGTCTGCACTGCGGTTTGCCTACAGACAGCAGGCACTGAACGGGCTAGGTGCTAGCTCTTCAGAATGTGGGTCTGAGTAAAGCAGTGTAGCTGCTAGGATCTCGGCCATAACTACCTAAACAGCAGCACTAAATTTTCTGCACTATGCCACTAACCATTCGATCAAGCTTCCTTTGCAGCGAATCCAAAGTGACTAGAAACAGATCTCTTGAGTACTATAAAATATAAACTTATTATTATTTGTTCGGCGACTGCTCACAGTTTAAGTCGCGATTTGGGAGCTAGCGCCTAGACTCATAAATGTGAACTGTCACTGGCAGATTCGAGCCTTATCTGCTCTTTGAAGGCCCCTCCTACTATGTGGCTGAAAACTTCGCTCGTTTGCTGTAAAAAAAAAAAACTCACGAGCCAGCTAGACGTAGGCAACGAGAAGGGCAAGATTATGTTGGGGTTTTCATAATGTCGGGTCACGAAAAGAGAAATAAGTAAGTTCTTAGGAGAATGTCTGCTTAAACATTTTGAGCAGGTTACATGGACAATATGAAAGCGTTCTTTACATAATTTTTCGGCGATTGGCATCTTGTCAATTAGTCTGAAGTAATCCTAGCTTCAGACGTAAACCTGCATCGCGGTCACGTACAATATGGATCGGCATGCAGGCAACTCGGACCCTAAACCTTCAGACAAAACAAGGTGCAACTCGATCCACAGCTAATCGACTGACAACTATAGCCTGGCTAAATGAACGAAAAATAAAACCCACGTTTGAGTTACCATCCGATCGAAAGTTTACCCTCAGAATGAAAGCAGTGCCTGTATCAAAAAGCTTTTGCCGATTGTTTAACGAATGGATAAGGGTGACCCGGTGGTGGAGACACACTGTAGCAACGGCGAACTGCAGAGGGCACGATGACCCGTTTCTATTTGAACCACATTACAGCATAAACCGCCTCGTCAGGCGACAAAGATATTAGCACGCGGCACCGACACCCCCTTACGACTCCATTAAGCCAAGCAGTTAAGTCTGCTGCAATTGGGTTGCTTCTGTAGATACCCAAGATTGCCTTTGGTTCCTTGCGTCAGCGTAGGGAGTGTAGGAAAGCCACCCACGAAGACTAAGCTCGTTACACATGATCGGCCTCATGCGGCTTGGCTTCATTTACCATTTAAATGCCCAAATTTAAAATCTTTATTCGGCAGCAAAACGGAATAGCACAAGCTGCTACGATCGTCGAGCAGCACTTACCTAGCATCTCCGGGGGAAATTGAAGTGAAATACTGCACTCCTCCAGCCTTACGCTATACTTACCTAGCATCTCCGGGAGAAACAAATTGAAATGGTATACTGCACTCCAACCTTACGGTTACCATTCTTGCTTCATGATGTTGCTGGATGCCACTCGGCGCGACGGCAGCTGCTCAGGCACGGGCACCGCGAACTAGCACACCCGCCCTCCCCGCCCTCGTCCATTCGCTCAGCTGACATACCACCAACAGTAAGCAGTCGCATAGAGTCAGCCATTTATTCGTCCACCACGCGTGCATTTACAGCATCATCTCACGGCGTAGTCATCATGCAACAACATGGGCTGTCCCCACTCACACTCTGCACGAAGAAGATCCCTAAGTATAAAGTGACTTGATGAGTGATAAAGAAAAGGGGGGGGAAAGAAATGAATGATACGATCCGACCTGCAGCCGTCAACACGATCCCACGCAGCCGAACCAACGAGCGAGCAAGTGAACAGCTGTGCACCGAGCAACGTACACATGCGCACATCATCCACATGTCGGACCATCGCCAGCAGCCGCAGCAGTTCACTCCAGTGGGCCATCCTATATCTTCGGGCTGCTGCTGCTGCTGTCGGCTCACGCACCCCAGCTGCACGCGCGTCACGCAGCTCAGCAGCGCTGACGTCGTGCGTGCACGGGCGACTAGAACAGAACGGCAAACGGCCGAGGTCGACACACGGTCCACCACAACGCACACAGCAGCCAGGCAACCGAGCAGACTCGCGAGCGCGACCATCCGGCCCGGCCTGCTGCTGACGCCGCCGCAGCTGCTCAGTCCGCCCAAGGGCCTTGCGCGCAAGACCACTGCTGCCTGCCCTACTGGCGTTTCGCTTACTCTTCACGTGTCGAGCGCGGCTCTCGGGCCGTCGCTCCTCACTAGTTACCCCACGACGAGCCTCCGCCGCCGCCGCTGCTGCTGCCCCAGCCGTTGTGATGCATGGGTCGCTCGTCCATCCGGGCCGGCTGCTGCTGGTGCGACCCGTGACCCCAGTGATAGCCGCTGCCGCCAGCACCGCCGTGCCCTCCGGGCGCCGAGGCCGGCGGAGCCGGCCCGCCGCCGCTTCCACCGCCGTACATCGACGGATAGGCGTGCTGCTGCCCTGCAACGGCTGCGGCCGACGGCGGCAGGGCAGCCGACGATGGGCCGCCCTGCTGCTGCTGCTGCATCGGAGCCGGCTGGCCTCCTCCAGCTCCCCCCATCGGATTCACTCCGCCGCCGCCGCCGGCAAACGGAGGCATGCCGAAAATATTGCCGAAGCCCTGGCTGGCCAGCGCTGCGGCCAGAACGGCCGGCGCCAGGCCCGGCATCGAGTTGAACGCCATCGCCATCGGATTGCTGGCCATGCCTTGGCCGCCGGCGTCGCCCATGCCGCCGCCGTGCTGCTGCTGCCCACCCATCGACGGCCGGCCCGACGGACCGGCGCTCGGCGAGCCGTGCCCGGCCGCCTGGCCGCCGGAGCCGTCGTCCGAGCGCTTGTCGGCCTTCTTCGGTTCGGCAGTGCCGACATGCACGCTCGTGTTCTTTATGATGTGGTCCTCACCGCACAGGCCCTGAGCCACCATCGGGTCGGCGAACGTGACGAAGGCGAACGATCGGAACTGCTTGGGAATGAACACGTCGACGACCTGTAGAACGAGTGCGTTCATGGAGGTGGATTGTGGCAGAACGGATGGCGTCGGTCACCGGCTGGACGCAGTAGGGTGCTGTTGCAGATGACTCGACTTCGGCGCACCGCGTCGGCATTGCGGTGCCATTGCAAAAACATTGCAGCCAGCCGACCCAGAAGTAAGCAGCGCAGTGGAAGAACAGGAAATCGTGGGAGAAAGCATCGCCTAGCCCTATTGCGAGCGATAACGGTTCGCCAGCATCGAAGCCTACTCCTTCTCTTCTTGAAATTGACGCCTTTCTCGCCTGGCGGCTCAATTCCCACTAGTTACTGAGGTCGAGATAAGGTAGGACAGAGCAGTGCGACCTAATTAGTGACAAAAATCAATGGAGACAGGCCCGACTCCGGATGCAGGGTATGGCAAGCGATGGGCTTGGATGGCAGTGCGGCCGGGCCGGCAACGACGGGGCCCCTGTTCCGGCGAACTACATTTTGCAGCGACTTTTCCCCACACGCTCGAATCACTCCGGGTTCTTGTTGGGCCTCGGTGGTAAAGGCCAGAAGCTCGGACAAAATCGGTCGAAGAAGGACAGTGCTCTGCTACTACGTCAGAGTGGGACAAGGCAAGGCTACGCCGCTTAAGACACACTGCTGGCACTGGCCAAAAAACCCCCGTGCGCGCTAGCACGCTCTCAAGTGTGCCCTGGTTCGAGCCCTGGTTGCGTACGTATAAAGCAAAAACGACTGAATAATAGAGATGTTAGTACTCTCGTGCGTGCTTGATGAATATTTTTCGTTCATATTTTCAACGTGCCGCTTAGCAGTGACCGGGGCGCTGCTCAGTCACAGCCGGCGAAGAAAAGACGCTCGGTTCGAGTAGGGTAAGCTGGCGTGCTACGCCTGGGACACATGCCTGCTGCATCGGCGGCTCACTGCCTGACCTCACCTCTCCAAACTGCGAAAAATAGGAACGCAGGTCTTCAGCCGTGATGTCCTCGGTGCAACGGCCGATGAAGACCTTGCGGCTCACTTGAGGCTGAGCTCCGTCCTACAGCAGCAGATTGCAGTCCTGTCGGTAGGGACCACGAACAATGCTCGCGACCCGGAGCAATTAAACTGGGGCGGGAGGGAGAAAGACCTGAGCAATGCACAGTAATGTCACCTTCACAAGTCAGCAGGCCGATCGTGGAATGCAGGCCTAGCAGAATGCAGGCTTGGTGAGGAGGGGGGGCCACAAGCAATCAGCAGCTGTACACTCGGAGCAACCGTCCCACCTCCCCGACTAGAGGGGGCAAGAAGTGTGATACATGGGAACCATGCAAGCCAGCGCCATGTCCGATACAGTGCTAGAGAGAGAGAGAGAGAGAGAGAGAGAGAGAGAGAGAGAGAGAGAGAGAGAGAGAGAGAGAGAGAGAGAGAGAGAGAGAGAGAGAGAGAGAGAGAGGAGGGGGGGAGAGGGGGGGAGGGGGGGGAGAGGGAGGGAGGGAGGGAGGGAGGGGGGAGAGGGAGGGAGAGAGGGAGGGAGAGGGAGAGAGAGAGAGGGAGAGAGAGAGAGAGAGAGAGAGAGAGAGAGAGAGAGAGAGAGAGAGAGAGAGAGAGAGAGAGAGAGAGAGAGAGAGAGAGAGAGAGAGAGAGAGAGAGAGAGGAGAGAGAGAGAGAGAGAGAGAGAGAGAGAGAGAGAGAGAGAGAGAGAGAGAGGAGAGAGAGAGAGAGAGAGAGAGAGAGAGAGAGAGAGAGAGAGAGAGAGACAGAGAGAGAGAGAGAGAGCGGGAACAGTAAGAAGAGCAGGCTGGACTAAAAGGAGACAAAAAGGAAGAGTGAGACTCCTGGGAAGGGAAGCATGTCCCACAAGAGCCACAGCTCTCATTTGATCAAATTCATCCGGCTGAGCAGCCTACCCGAACCAGCATTACACACGGAGCAGTTGCACGAGGTAAATTTGGACAGGCACACGACAAGAGTGGGCAGGCAACAATGCTTACCACCAACTCGAGCACTGACTGGCCGGTGGCTCATGTCACGTAACTATTGGCTCTACCGAATAAAGCTTCACCCAGAGGACGAAATTAAATAACCAGGCCGACGGCAAAGAAGAGGGGAGCCGAGAGCGGATGCTGCTGCCACCACAATCGAGATTACAGCCTACTTAGCCTTCATTAGCCACGATTCGTCATTAGCTGCTGTTGCTTGCTTGTGACCTGTTAAGTCGAGGTTAGAACTATTGGGTTGCCGGCAGGCTGACACACCCACCCACACATGCACGCACCACATACACGACCATAGCCTTTCATCGGGGGGGGGGGGGGGGGGGGGTAGGAGGGAATCGACCGCCCGAGTCGGGCTCCATGTCTCATGGGCCTATAAAAATGACAACTTTGCTTACATGGAGATATGCATAGTCGATGCTCACCACCTGAACTGAGGGAACCTTAGGCAGTCACAATATCGGCAGTCATGATCAGTTACAAAAATGTAGCCATTTAGTAATAACTTCAAGTCACAATATTGGCATTTATACTCTTGCCAGTCATAATTGTGCCTGTCATAATCTTAGCGACCTTAGCAGTCGTAATCTTGCTGGACATAATCTTGCCAATCATCATTTTGCCAGTTAGTCAAAATTTCAACAGTCCTATTCTTTCTAGGCATAATGTTGCCAGTCATAATCTTGGCATTTATAACCGTGACAGTCATAATCGCTCACCTAGTCATAATGTCGGCAGTCGTAATTGGAAGACAGTAGACCCGCTGAGACGTACGGCAAGCGACCACTCACAGACCCGAAAAAGTAGGCAGTAAAATGGCGCGCAAGCCGGCGGCTGCTGAAGCTCGCCGAGGGCGCCGCCTTCTCAAAGCTACCCACCTTCGAGTTGGGCACCTTGACGTCACACCAGCGGCCGCCGATCATGTGCCGCTGACTCAGGCATCTCTCTTGAGCATCAATGTTGGCGAAGCGCACGAAACCAAAGCCTTTCGATTTGTACGTCTTCGGATCTTTCTTCACCTGCGACAGGCAGCACAGACGGATAGGCTGGCATCACACCAGTGAGCCCCTCGAGCGTAGTCCCATGCACTCACGTGGTGCATGCAAGCATAAGAGAGGCAGCACAGACAGACAGAGAGAAGGAGAGAGAGAGAGAGAGAGAGAGAGAGAGAGAGAGAGAGAGAGAGAGAGAGAGAGAGAGAGAGAGAGAGCTGCTCCGGTGGCTGCCATTCGGCGCACATTACCGCCATCAAGGCTCACGTGACCGGCAACGAGGCTGTCCGCCCTTGGTTTGCGCTTATCTACCCTCTCACCTCAACCATGAGCAGCTCGCCGTACTGCTCGAAGTACTGCTGCACCTCGTCCTTCTCGCACGTGTACGGCAGGCCGAGCACGATGAGGTCCGTGGTGCCACGCGGCCGCGTGTTGGCCGTAACGGGCTTCTTGGCGCGCGCATTCGAGTCCTCCTGCGTCTCCTCACCCTTGCGCTTGTTCTCTGCAACGAGAGCAGCCGACGGATTAGCGGCGGCCAGCAGTCTGACCGACGACGACGACCTTTTCGATGGAACTCGCCGAGCTGATCATGACGAGCTGACGAGGATGCAAGCAGTAGAAGACAAGAAAAAAGCAGAATGGGGCAGGGGCCAATAGACGGCTGCCGAACCAAGAATCGTCTGACAAGAGACCTCGGCAGTGGGGGAAACCAGCAGCGAGAAAGAGCATCGGCCACACACAACATGCGAATGCAGGCAAGGACCTGCTGCACTCGATAAGAGAAGTGATCCGAATAGCTTGATTTCGCAAGCAAGGGCAGCATGAACAAGATGCCATCTTCCAGCTGCCATTGGACGGCCCTTTGAATCCCTGAAAATCTTTAGAGTTATGGGCAAGCCTAGTGTCCTCGAGTTGGAAGACCTCGAGAGTGGTATATTTAGCATCACTCCCAGCAACGCGGACGTGCCGCTCGCAAACGAATCGACGTTGGATGAGCCCGGTGCCTCCACTGTGAAGTCGATAGTCTATTTTCAGTGAAGACAGACACATTGCCAAATCAGGGCCTGCTTAAGCAAGAGTGCCACAGCCAAACTAGATTACATGCTTGTGACATAAAGCCTGGATCCTGCGATTCCCTTTGTCTCCCGGCCTGTACCCTCAATCAACTACCACTGGTACACAACTCAGCAACTTGCTAGGTCCTATCGTCAACGGCGTAGTTGCCCCCAATCCCACCATTTCTGCCTAAGCTTCACCGGCTTTCTCCCAACAGTCGAATCGATTCTGAGATCTCCCTGGCTCACAGACAAGTCGATTCAGTCGCTAGCACCAGAGCTTGCCTATGCAGCCTCATCGCCCCTCCCTCCAGCCAGTCTACAACACATGTTCTTTTAGCTGACCAGCCGTCTTGCCATTCCTAGAATTAAAATGAAATCTTACGATGATCGCGCCTTCAGTTCGTATGCACCGAGAGTCTGGAGCCCACTGCAGGCTCCGGTCACTACCTGCAATGGCTTAGCAGCATTCAAGTCTCAGCTACACCCGGTCTGCTCCAGTGAACTTTCCCTTTTGCTCCAGTGTGCTTTGCATGCCTACTGTGTGAATGAGCAACTCTGAGCACGTGACTCACCTAGGGCTCGTACTAACCTTCTCGTGTGCTTATGCATCCTTATGTAAGCACGATACCAAAGGATCGTCATTTAAACTTCTAGGTTACTGCTTGTCATTAACAGGCTCGTTCTGTAGTGCCCGGAAGGAGATTTAATTCTCTTAGGGCACTATGCAGACGATCCATTATTTTATGATCATCATCATTTTCAATAAGGAAGATATGCCCACTACGCTGCATAATTCGAAACAGTGATCTCCGGGTCAACAGCCTTCCACATCAACTGTGAAGCCATCGGACGAATCAAAGAGCTTATTGAAGCAACTGCACTAGACCTACAACGACTTCCGAGGGGCACTGCACTAATGCAGGCAATCTGCTGATCCGGAAGCCAGATGGTGGTGGGAGCAGGCCTGGCAAAGCCCATGCAGCATCATCATCAGAAATGAACCATGGGGCAACTCGATACACTGTCAAGGTAGACAGAGCATACGTAGAGAATTCGCAAAACATGCAAGAGAACGGCCACGGGGAGTTGATATCGAGAGATGGGCCAATTGAGCCAGGCAAGACGGTGGCCATCCCTACGGCCGATGAGCTAGCCGCTGCCCCAGGAGCTGAGCCAACACCGACCTAAGCAGGGACAGGCTGGCCAGCGGGCCAATTCGATCCAGACAATTCAAGGGAAAACGGCTGCTGCCGTGCGGTCCTTGACAGCCAGGGCACCGACGGCTGGCAATCAGGTTCACTCGGAGGCTCAGCATCTCGATCGATCATCATCCTCGAGTCGGCAAATTCGAACACTTCAGCGTCCAACCAAGCCAAGCCAGAGCGATGCCCTCAGGAAAGGCAGCAGGCTGCGAGGTGACTCGACGCCAAAGGCAAAAAGTGGCCAGATTGCTGACAGTCGGATTCCAAGCAGCTGCCTCTGGCTCTGAGCGCTCACGGCTGCTCCGGAGCATTGCGGTGGTCGTCGAAACGTGGCCGTGTGAGCTCAAGGTCACCTGCTGTTACCGTCTGGCCCCAAAGCCGTCTACGAACCCGGCAATCCACAGCCGGCACTGAGCAGGGATGCTTGATTATACATACCGGCAAGCGAGGCCACCGAAGATTACCACTCGTTGGCATAGGAACAATCGGGAATAAGCCAAGGCAGGGAGCTGGGCGTTGACGTCGCCCGGAGCACTCAATCACACAGAACGGCTGAGAGGAGGGCCCGACGGCTCGCGGCCAGTTGTGAGCCTAGCGACCATGTCATCAAATCGAGTAGACAGCAGCAGGCACCGCTCGGCTTGTCACTCATCCCTCAAGAGAACCGACTGCGGGCAAGCCAGAGCGATGCTCTCTCTCTCTCTCTCTCTCTCTCTCTCTCTCTCTCTCTCTCGCTACATAATGAATGCTAGCAATAATATTAACAATAGATGACAATACTTGCACAGCGCCGTCAGATAACTTGACCGCCTTCTGCACACGACGACATATGCTGTCGCAAGGGAAGCCTCGGACGGTTTTCTGCTTGCCGGACCCCGTAAGCTGATCCAAACTGGCGCTCTCAAGCATGACAAATTCCGGGAAGCTAGTCAGAAGGGAACCGTCAGCTAACGGGGATGCAGACCGCTCTCTGCACCCTGGCTGGCTAGCTGGCCGACCGGCGGCGGCGGCTGGCTGCTAGGCCGGGAAGGAAACGCCAGGCGACAGCGGACGACTATGCAGGCGATCGGGCGTCGCGTCGTCCCTCGCTGCCTCTCCCCATCCTGCCACATCCCGGATCCGGTCGTTTCACGACACGGGGAGGGGGTGGTGGGGGGTTGATTGCCGCCGCAGACGACGCCACAAAAAGGCTCGGCACCGCGCGAGAACAAAGGGACGACGCACGACGACGCCAACGGAGGCAGGGGGAAAATGACCAGAGGCGCGAGCGGCGCGGCCAAGCGAGAGACCAAGCTGCCGCTCTCCCGCTAACGAGGCGAATTGAGCGCCGGGCGGTGTGACAAAGGTGGCCTGGCCTCCCGTCACCTCGCGAGCGACGGCCCGCGGCCGCTCGGCGGCGGCGAGCAATACGCGCACGCGAGCGACGGGAAGTTCAAACGCGCAGCGTCCAAGATGGAAGGCGGGCGCGCGCGACGCCGGGCGCCCAACGGCTGGCGGTCGAGAAGCCGGAGCCGCCGCGGATACGTCGACCGAGGCGACCGGCAGAAGCAGCGCTGCGCCGTCTATCGGGCGCCTCGCCGCCACACGTCTGGGCCCTTACCCTTTGGGTAGGCAATGCAGAACAGCTGTCGGCCCCAGACGCAGTCGGGCGCGTACAGCTTCCCGTCCTGTAGGCGCACGCCGCGCACGCCGCCGGTCTCTGGGCTCCGGTACTTGAGGCCGCACGCGCCGGGAAACTGCGCCGTCACGGTGCTAAGCAGCAGCGTGCCGTCGTCCTCGACCGGCAGCTCAATAGCGTCGTCGTTCTCGCTCTCGGCAACCTGCACGAACGTCATTGTTCGCTGAGCGGCTCACAAGTACTGCACGCCAGTAGCCGTGCTAAAATGCCCGGATGTTCGGCTGCGTGCGCGCGCTTCCTCTTTTGCGCAGGCGCACAGGATAACGTGGCTGGGCGGAGCTACGAAGGGGGTGACGCCATCCGCTGATGCCGCACGGCCGTGCCGACGCAGGGAGCGGGTGCTTGTGTCGGTGGAGACGTTGGCGAAACGTGGCGTGGGCGCGCGCTAGGCGAGCGACGCAGGAGTCGGCGCCGGCGTATTGTTCGCGATTGCTAACGTCGACCGGCGCCGACGAGCGATACCGGCGCGTAAAGCTAGCGGCGCCACGGGTGGGGGGCTGCGTGCGCCCCGCGGCGGGCGGCGTGTACCGCTTATCTCGGCGCGCGCTTGAAAGCGGCGACGCCCGCCCAGATAAGGTGGACTCGAGCGACAGCGGCTGCGAGCCTCTGCGGGCGCTGAATCGATCCGGCCGCTGGCCGCCGCACGCAGCCACTGCCCTCGCTCGACGCGGAGAGCGCTGCGTTCCGTTCGGCTGACGGAAGGGCCTGTCGCTGTCGCTTGAAGCTCGGCGCGCGCGTGTGCGGGCGCTACAGGAGCGCCGCGCGGAGCTCAGCGGCGGGCGTTAGACGCGGCAGAGGCTGATGCTTGGGGTGAAAGAAAAGCGCTCTCACGCGAGCGCGCGTGACGTCGTCAGCGCCAGCGGCCGCAAAAGCCGCCGTTCTTCTTTTCGGCTGCAATTGCGTCGGGACTTGGTTTGTCTGCAGCTCCGCCGAGCCGTTAAGGCCGAGCGGGTGCCTACGCTGGAGTTTTCTGTGGCTCACTCAAAGCCTAAGCGAGCGGATTTCGGTACGCTGAGATAGACAACAAGACTTCATCGCACGAACGCAGTCTTCATCGCATGTCGGACTCAGGAGGGCAGTCGAGGAAGTGACGTGGCAGCTCAGAACAGCTGAAAAGGATGCGCCACACTTGGCAGCTGGAGAGCAGACGCTGCCCGAGCTGGCAGGAGGGGGCTCAATGCTGGGCCGAGCCGACAGTGCACGGGCTCTGCAGCAGAGCGCCGGGGGGGGTTCTTGGCCGGAAGACGGTAGGTAATCCTCAATAAATGCGAAAACTTGTTGTAATTTATTGCCGTCATTTGTTCTAATAAGTGCGCGAAACGTGTAAAGCCGACTCAGCGCCCTCATTTGCAATGCCGCGGAGGAGTCTAATTGCGGCTTTCAGACCTCACGTAAAGGGCTACGAGGTTAAGGTGCTCGCCCCGGGGACCAAGGTCTGGCTGAGGTCGCAGGCTCGAGCCCCTAGGCATATGGGAAGCGCCTGAATAGAGATTAAGTTATATATATATATATATATATATATATATATATATATATATATATCTATATATATATATATACATACATATATATATATATATATATATATATATATATATAATGCACTTGATAAAGCGCCCTCAGATAACTCAATCTCTTTCTAGGCGCTTTACATTTGCTGCAAAGGGAAACGCGATTGAATGGTGAGTAATATCATGCTTGATAAACAAATAACATGAATAACATGGTTAGGGGGTTACATGCACAGGGTCAGCATGCAAATGTGGTTAGTGGCAGCATGCACAGTGTCAGCACGCATAAGCACGTGAAGGACGAATCACAGGGACCCACTAAATGCTGTCTTAAATAGGTGTGTTTTTAAGTTCCTTTTAAATGTGGTCAGGTCAGGGGATGTTCTGACGCAGGTCGGGAGGGAGTTCCAGGCTTTAGGAGCATACGAACTAAATGCACGGTCTCCAAAGGATTTGAGGTTTGTACGAGAAAACTTATATATATAGCAATAGGTAGCTTCTCAGCTAAATCGGGCCAGCCAGGCGCAATGACTGAAGCCAGGCCAGCGCCGGGGCATGAGGTTTCTTTGAAGGTGAACTGAAAACGCTGGCGGAGCAACACGCCGCGTAGCGTTTCGCATTGGCCACGGGACGCAGCGTGCGAAGCTCGGACGCATCTGCTAGCTCTCGGCGTCCGACGGTGGACCCGCGGGCGTGTCGCCGCCACCGCGCGGTTCTTCCCCGAGCCGAAGCACGGAGCTCACCCCATGGGCGCGCTCCGTGCCGGCACGTGACCGCACTCTAGCCGCGCATCTCGCCTCCTGCTTGTGCTGCGGCCTGTACGCACGCTAAACGCCCTCTCTCGCTCCGTCTCTTCGCGCAGCGTGCTCCGGAGCAGCATGACCGCGACGGCTGCTACACCATCGCGTGCGCTCGCCCGCGTGCGTCGCCTGCGTGCATTGCAGCCGCCGTCGTAGCTACCGCCGCCCGCCGCGCGTTCGTGTGGGGCGCGTCGCCGCTCACCGCGGCTCTTCGTCGCGCCGCCGTGCCGCCCGCCGTGCGCGAGCCCCTGCGTGCAGGCCGGCAGGCCAGAGCCAGCCGAACGAAGCGCTCCGACGACGGACTCGCGCGCGCAGTCGCACGCGCGCGAGCACGCCCGCGCGCTGTGGAGGGCGTCGCGTAGTTTGATGGTCTCCCGACGATGCGCGGCGGCACGTACGCGATAACGCGCAGAGAACCGTAGCGGGCTCACGGAGACGTGTATTCTCGCGGGCGCGAACGGCGCTCCCGAAGGCAGCCGACCGGCCCATCGCCGGCGTTTGAACTGGCCTCCCTCTGTGGCCTGCGCGCGACTCACCCTCATCAACCAGTTCCCATAAACCGGCATGAGGCATAAACCGGCGGCAGCGCCGTGAACTCTGCTGGGCCATAAAAGCGGCTCGGTCAGAGCGCGGTAATAACGTGACCATAAACGCAACCGGCCGTATGCTTATTGCACGGCGATAAATCAGCCACACTTCTCTTTGATCTCAAGATCATGCACATGCAAAGGAAACGCCTGTCGTGCAGCTCTAGCGAACTTTCCGCGTAGAATATAGTCGTCGTAACGGCGAGAAAGTGTCGCAGTGCGCCTGGGCCGCGGCCAAGTTGGTCCATGCATTCATGACATCTCGTCTCGACTTCTGCAACTCACTGCTCACTGGCCTACCAGCATGTGCAATCAGGCGATTGCAGCTGGTGCAAAACTCTGCAGCTAGGCTTGTCTGTCGTGAGCGTCGCAGTTGCCACATTACTCCACTTCTCGCCGACCTGCACTGGCTACCAGTCAAGCAACGGATTGACTTCAAGGTTTTGTCGCTCACTTTTAGGTCCCTTCATTCTATGGCTCCAGCCTATCTGTCCGACATACTCCCCCATCAAGCCAAGCATCGTACCACCCGCTTTTCGGAATCCAACAGTCTATAAATACCTCGTACAAACCTCAAATCCTTTGGAGACCGTGCATTTAGTTCGTATGCTCCCAAAGCTTAGAACTCCCTCCCAACCTGCGTCAGAACATCCCCTGACCTGACCACATTTAAAAGGAACTTACAAACACACCTATTTAGGACAGCATTTAGTGGGTCCCTGTGATTCGTCCTTCACGTGCTTATGCGTGCTGACACTGTGCATGCTGCCACTAACCACATTCGCATGATGACCCTGTGCATGACACCCCTAACCATATTATTCATTTTGTTTGTTTTTCAAGCATGATTTTACTTACCATTCAATTGCATTTCCCTTTACAGCAAATGTAAAGCGCCTAGAGAGAGATTAAGTTCTCTGAGGGCGCTTTATCAAGTGAATTATTATTATTATTATTATTATCATTGTTGTTGTACCGATACACCATTGGTCAGGACGCGTCCTCACGCGTGCGAGCAGCCACTCCCTTGACGGTCGTACGATTCCGCTCGACCATGCCGTTGCCGCAGGGCTTATAAGCGCAAACTTCGGAGTTCAAACGCCTCTCTTTCGGCGCCTGCTTTCGAGTGGCGGTGCGGCGGTGCAAATCCTGTGCGGCGATGCAATTCCTCAGCGACCGCCGCTCGTGCGACGGCGGCGTCGTCCAGCGAAGCGCTGGCCTTTCCGGGCATAGGCCTAGCGCGGGCAGCGGTGCCTCTGCCATGGCTTACGCGAGCTCGAACAGACGTACAGTGGGAAGGGGGTGTGGGAAGGGCCGGGATAGGCTTGGTCTAGCGGTTAAGGTGCTCTCCCCGACCAAGGTCTGACTGAGGTCGTGGGCTCGAGCCCCGGGGCATATGTGAAGCGCCTGAATAGAGATTAAGTTCTCTTGGGGCGCTATATAAATGAATTATATATAAATTATATATAGGCAGTCGGAGGGGGTTCGCCTCTACCGGCCTGCGGCTTATTCTCATTAGTAGGGCTCGGGGTTCGCTTCGCAGCGTGTATATATATATATATTTATTTATTTATTTAAAGCTATATATTCATATGGCTTATCCATCAATAATAAACAATTATTTGTATTATGTATTACGATAATTATTACATTGTCTGTAATATACCTTTATACATGATAGAATAGAAAGCATTTATCTTTATTTATTTATTTACATGAATCTCCTAAACTAGATCGTAAAAATAACCTAAAAGCATCTAAGAGCACCGTAATGTAATATATCTCAGTCTGTAACTCCACAAAGCCAAAAAGATTATGTGGATGTTACGCCGGAGAGTTTTGTATAGCGCACTCACAGCCTAAGTGGCTTTTGGTACGCATTTGGTAGCCAAAAGACTTCATTTTACGCACCAAAGAGAAATTGGGAAGCATAACAGAGTCAGGTGAGCAGTTGTGGTAGTGAGTAGCATGGAAGTAGCAGCTCAGAACGGCTGAAAAGGATGATCCATAGTCGGCAGTAGGAGAGTAGTTGTCGTTGCCTAAGAATCGTGGAGGCGAGTTCCACAGTCTAGGACCAGCAGAGCTAAGGCTTGTGTCGCCAACGGTCTTTAAGCGGAGGAATTGAACAGCTAATTTATTGTCCATACAGGAGCTGAGGGCCCGAGGAGGCTGAAACTGATGCAGCAGTTCAGCCAGGTATGGATGAGCCAAGCCGTGGCGGGCCTTGTGGGTCAGCGTAAGAACTTTGCTCTGTATCCGTTGATCAACCAGCAGCCATCCTTTCTCTTTTAGCAAAGAAGATACGTGGTCAAAACTCACCTCTGTGACTTGGAAACTAGCCTTGCAGCCATATTCACAGGCTTTTGCAGTGGCCTAGTGGCTTTTTTTGGTAGCCCAGCCAAAAGGGAATTAAAATAACCAAGCCGAGGCAAAACTAAGGAACTAGTTAATTATTTTGCAAGCCACCGTGGAAGACAGCTCCTTATCTTAGGTAAGGACTGGACGTGATGGCTAGCTGTAGAAGCAGTTGTAGCGCCGCGCTAGTCTTGGTTTAATTTTAATGCAAGCAGCTTCTCAGCGGGCAAAAACTCCTTTGTCCTGGAGCAGTGAGCCAGAGAGGAGCACCAGTGTGGTGAGAGAGAGCAAGAGCTTAAGAGCGAGCCAGGAAGCTCTGGAACCAGCGGTGGCGATTCGGCCTTCAGAAATGGTCGGCTTCCCGAGGGAGCGGCTGATTGATGTTGGCTGGCCTGTCAACATCTGCCGTAGCTCCGTCCAAAGAGAATCGTCTGAAACCTTTCCGGCAGTCAACCTGGACATCATGGTTTGCTCATCCGGTGACCGAGCGGCGGTATTAATTCCTTACCGAAATGGCCCGCGGTGCCAGGCCCAATACACCACTAAGCTGTTTCCCCATTGTCTCGGCTGGGTAGTTACGAGCCGAGCGACGCTCGCTCCGGGTCTTTTGTTCGGCTCCTGCTCTCTCTCTCTCTCTCTTCGGCTCCGTTTCGACGCCTTCGCCAGCAGTTGCCGGACTCGTTTCTCTGAGAGCGAAGGAGGAAGGAAGTGGGCTGTTCACCGGTGATTGACGGGACTGGACGAGACAGCGCCAGGAGGATTCGGTGAACGCCGCCGAACGCGGCCATTTCGCGCCCGAGCTCGCATTTTGTCTTTCTTTTGTGTTTTGTTCGTGCGCACCCACGTGGTCTCGGCATAAGGATTTGCCGATGCGAACTAGACGTAGTTTGGCTTGGTGTGTGAGACATTTCGGTGGTTTGGGGTCCTCCATCTATTTGGTTCATTCACCACACTATAGACGTAGGTAGCCTAAGTGCGAGGATGTGTTAACCCCGCAAGAGCGTTAGGTGTAGTGTGTATGGTATTCCTACCTTCACGGGGAAGCGGAGCCCCAGTTCGCCAGTCAGGGTCTAGGCTCCAGTTCTGGCTCCTCGTCCTATTTGGGTCGTTCCCCGCTATAGACGTAGGTAGCCTAAGTGCGGGGACGTATTTCCCCGCAAGAGTGCTTGTGCTGTTGAGAGCTTGTGAGGAGTGTGGAGATAAAACTGAGCTAGACGCGCAGCAACAATGTGCGCTTGCGAATAAAGCTCACTACAAACCCCCTATTTGTGTGTGTGTGTCTCTCTTTCTAATTCACGCCGTGTACTCACGACCCCCTTTGTTAAGGTAAGTAGGTCAGCGCCAGAAACACCCATTCCGTGGTGGCCTGCTTATTTCGCGAACACGCCTCGCGAACCGAACCGCATTCGCCAGTAGTTGACGCCACTCCCTAAGCGGCAGGTTACGCCTACTCCGTCGAGCCTTCGGCGTTACTCAGTCTTCTGAGTGAAGCTTTAAGAATTTAGGCAGCCGTCGAAAACGGCACGTAAATTTCGAGCACGTGGTGATGGTCGAAAAGCAGCATCACTTATTAGAAGAGCAAGGCCTTCTAATCCAGCCACACGCTCAGGGTGTCCTATGAGCAGCAGTTCAGTTTAATCGTCATTTAGTTTCAAGAGATTTTCCGACATCCAGGATCGAATGTCGGCAAGACAAGCGTTCAGTTGATCAGTTGCTGCAGCTTCCGGTTCCGATTGGTTTGAATGACAACCGCGATCATCGATTGAAACTGGTCGGGCGGGTCATATATAAAAGCCGCAAGTAAATTTGATCGACAATTAGTAATAAAATGAGTTGGAGATCAGAGCGTGACGTCAAATTCTGTCAACTTCCTTGCTTAATGTATTGATGACACCTGCACATCGATGGCAGCAAACTTTCTTAAATTGAATGACGATAAAAACCAACCTACTAGTTATGAGCAAACCAAATGTTATTCAGAAATGGGAAAACCTAACGCTCAAAATCGGCTCTACCAGCATATCTCCTGTTGAATCTGCACGAAATCTAGGTGACATGTTTCAAGGTGGCATTTCATTAGACGACCACATCAGCTCCAGCCAAGTCTGCCTAATTTCAGCTATAATTCGGGCTTGCTTATGCAGCAATATTATATCTAAATTGGTCCATGCATTTGTGATTCGCTGCTTGCTGGTCTTCTGGCATGTGCAATCGAGCGCTTACAGTTGGTGCAAAACTCTACAGATATGCTTGTCTGTCTTGAACGTCGCAGTTGCCTCATCGCACCACTTCTCACCGACCTGCAACGGCTCCCAGTAACGCATCGCATCGACTGCAATGTTCTGTCACACATTTTTAGGTCCCTTCATTCTTTGGCTCCAGCCTACCTATCAGATCTACTCCTACACCAGGCTAAGCACCGCACCACTCGCTTTTCGGAATCTAATGTTTACCTATACATCGTACGAACCTCAAATCCTTTGGGCACCGTACCTTTAGTTCATAAGCTCCTAAAGCCTGGAACTTACTTCCGACTTGCGTCACAACCCCTGAATTGACAACACTAAAAAAGAAATTTAAACGCATCTATTTATTAAAGCATTTAGCGGGTCCATGTGATTCGTCATTTACGTGCTAATGCGTGCTGACACTATGCATGCTGCCACTAATCATTGTTGCATGCTGATCCTGTGCATGACAAGCATAACTGCGTTATGCTTGCTATCATTGAGCATGCTACCACTAACCAGTTGGTCATGCTTCCTTTGCAGCAAATGTAAGGGGCCTAGAAAGAGATTGAGTTCTTTGAATGTGCTATACAAATTTAAAATTATTATTATTATTGTAAAGCATTTAATCGAAAATGGCTGGCGTAATAGTTATGGACGATTTGATTCAAATGGCTGCTACTTTTTTTTTTGTCAGAAGCATGCAGGGCCGGCACCTACTTTTAGCTACAAATAGTGAAAAACTGCTTGCTGAATCGTGGTGCGAAAACGCCACTCTCTGGGCCCCAAAACGCACCGCTCTATATTGCCTTAGAAAGGTTTGAATTGTCAGGGCAAAACCCATTTTTGGGAACAACCATGGTGCATGACATTAAAGCCCAGCTCTCATGCAACGGTTGCACAAAAGGGGCGAGGCTGGTAGCGGTGTATAAAATAGCAACGCAATGGAAGCCCACTGGAAGCGGCCCCCAAACTTTCCTACTTACAAGTTGAACGCTTGCATCACCTAGTAGTCATGCTTGACAGGGTCCAAAGAAAAGTTTCTGGCTGTAAGTGGTCCTCGCTTAGATGGCTAATTTAAAACTTGCTACACCCTTCGACAGATATGCACAGCCAAAGGTATAGCCACGCCTTCATCAAAGTAGCTCTCCGGCAAAGCTACACAATCCAAAATTTGTCTACTGAACCTCAGCCCAAGCAGCGAGATCGTCAGAGGGAATTTTTCAACATCATTAATGAGCATCGTGGACATCAGAGGCAGGTGGACGAATGTGTTATACAAAAGTTAGAAGGTCATACACATCAGCTTTTGTAGCAGATCCGAGGTTCGTGAACACCCACTGCAGAACCTGCATTTCCCCAGCGAGTACTGCTGCCCCTTCTTTTCTGGCGTCTGACGCAGACGTCTTGTTGATTTGCTTATTCTGCGATATCGCGAAAATTACGGCACGGCTTGCCTTTGCCGCGTGATCGATGGTGTGTCCGGCCCCGACGCCAGAGCAGCGTGGCTCAGATAAGGACGCGTGGAATGAAGCCGGGTCTAGAAGTGCTAAAAGCAGGCCGTATACGCACAGGGTTCGCCTATGTCACCACATTTTTGCGCTTGAATTCGTGATTTGGTGTGGTGGCGGCATTGACTTCTTACATGCTGGTGCACAGGCGGTAGCTCGCGAAGAGAGCTCCATTTGCCGTCAGGCCACGTCGTCACGCCTCGGTGACAGCGTGTGCCTCGGTGGCGCTAGCTACTGCAAGGAGCTGCCGTCAATCGTCGTGAAAAATATTACGATCATAAGCGCAGACAATTCAGCCGAACCGACTGTGCCGCCTTATACCTGGACGAATAGGCCGAGGCTGAGGCTTGCGAAAGGCCGAGCATAAGGAAGATTTCGGCTTGAGTACGAGCGGCACACCGTCAGAGAGAAAGAGCGAGAGAGAGAGAGAGAGAGAGAGTGGGAGAGAGGGAGAGAAAGGAAGATAGATAGAGAGAGAGAGAGAGAGAGAGAGAGAGAGAGAGAGAGAGAGAGAGAGAGAGAGAGAGAGAGAGAGAGAGAGAGAGAGAGACTAACAGTGCGGTTGGGTTGTGACCGCTTGCTTGAGCTTTAGCTGCTCCCGGGTCATTTCGATATCGGCGTAGGAAGCGAGTTTGGGACCGCTGTGTGCAGAGCAGAGCAGGCGCACACCACTTCTGCGTCGATGCGACGGAGAAGAGCCTCTAGTTGATGTGGCCACTGCGGATGGCAGGTATTGGACCGTGTCCGACTCAGCACGAGCAACACCCGACAGCTCAGGGAGCAGCAGCAGCAGCAGCTGCATGCAGCCACCTTCAGACTAAGAGTACGAGACCAGGGTACGGCGGCCAAACTAGTTCACGCACTTGGGATATCGCGTCTTCATCAAAGCACTTCCCTTCGTTATATACGATATTACATTAATACATTTTGCTTAGTTATATATATATATATATATATATAATACAATGTCATCGCACGATCGTCGTATAATAAGTCTCAGCCAGAGAAGCATCTATTCCACTCAGCTCTCAATGCGTTTCGGGGAGCGTAGATTTTCTGTTTCTCTTCCGCTTTGCAAGCCTCTCTGGTTTGGCCGAGGGGTAAAGTGCTGGTTGAGTAATGTGAAAGGTCGCGGGCTCGAGCCGTGTGGCATACGTACAGCAACTGAATAGAGATACAATTCTCTTAAAGCAATATGAAGATGAATTATGCATTTTTGCCTGTGCGTGAGCAAGTGTACGTTACAAACCGTTGTCCCATTAGCCAGAGGTCCATTGTGTCTTCTTGTGTGCTTTTGCAAGCCTGCCTAAGCATGATTCTTGTCTACTTTCTTACATAGTTGCCGTAGGACAATACATTGATTGTCATTCGGAAACTTCCTGAATTTAAATGATGATAAAACCGAACTGCTGCTCATAGGACACCCTAAGCGTGTGGCTGGATTACAAGGCTTTACTGTTCTAATAGGGGTGATGCTATTATGCGACCATCACCACGTGCTCGAAATTTAGGTGTCGTTTTCGACAGCTGCCTCAATTTCAAAAGCTTCATTCAGAAGTCTGCTTCTACAGCTAGCCATCACATCCGATCCCTATCCAAGATTAGGAGCTGTTTCCCACAGTGGCTTGTAAACAATTTAACTAGCTCTTTAGTTCTGTCTCGGCTTGATTATTGTAATTCCCTTTGGCTGGGCTGCCAAAGAAAGCTATTAGGCCACTGCAGCGGACTATGAACATGGCTGCAAGGCTAGTATTTAAGTCCCAGCGGTTTAAGCACGTGTCTCCTTTGCTGAAAGAGCTAGGAAGGTTGCCGGTTGAGCAACGGATACAGAGCAAAGTTCTTACGCTGACCCACTAGCTGAACTGCTGCATCAATTTCAGCCTGTTCGCGTCCTCAGGTCCTGTGTGGACAATACATTAGCTGTCCCATTCCTCCGCTTAAAGACCGTTGGCGATAGAAGCTTTAGCTCTGCAGGTCCTAGACTGTGGAGCTTGCTTACACAACTCTTACGCAACGACAACTACTCTCCTACTGCCGGCTATGGCACATCCTTTTCAGCGGTCCTGAGCTGCTACTTCCATGCTACTCACTATCTCAACTGCTCTCCTGACTCTGCTATGCTTCCCACATTTTATTTGTTGCGTGAGACGAAGTCTGTTGGGTACCGAATGCGTACCGAAAGCCGCTTAGGCTGTGAGTGCGCTATACAAAACTCTCCTGCGTAACACCCACATGGTCTTTATGACTTCGTGGAGTTATAGACGGAGATACATTACATTACATTACATTCATATTGCTTCTCTTGTACTGAATGGTAAAGCTTGTGGACAGAGATTTGTTTCTCTTAGGGCACTGTACAGAAGACAATATTATTTAATTATAAAATTAAAGTGTACGGAATAGGCCACCAAAGCAGGAGCGAGAGGAGTAATTAGGTGCTCTTTTAACGGTTTCTCCAGAAGTAACGAAATGCGTTGTGTGTAGGCACACGAGCAGCACTTGAGTGGCGCTACGCTCGAGAGCACGATCGCTGGTGAATGTGCGTGACCCGGGAGTTTAAGAACTTCAAGTCCTGGCCAGCAATTAAAAATGCTTTACCCCGACAGCTTGCAGTATTTTTTGCCTTCAGCTAACGTATTCTCTTTGGATTACGTCAGAACTTTAGTACGAGCTCTTGAGCTAAATAGTTTTGCCCAGCTGCGGCAACCGAAGCACCGATCTGTTCCGAATGGCGGGTGTGGTTCCGGCGTAAGTATTAACGATTGAGCTGATTTCAGTTCTAGGCCACCGAGCCGCGGGTGTGCATCTCGGCCGCTGTTGAACGCCTGTAGCGCTGCTGCGTCGCAGACGAGTAAGACTTCTCCACGCCACGGATGCGGACTTGCTATCTAAAGTTCTTCGTAGCTGCCGCGTTCACACTGTTGTCGGCGTGCCTTCGTGCGCGCATTGGCACCGCGCGCTTGCAAGTGGCCAGACGCGATTCCAAAGCTCGGGACTTCGCCGCTAGTCGTCGCCCGTCGGCAGAGACTAGCGCGTAGTTGCGAGTTGCGAGCGCTGCGTTTGCGGCCTAGTTCTGTCCGGACCACTGCTTGGGGGGGGGGAGACGCGCTTGGGCTTCGCCGAAGCCACTTGCCCGGCGGCGCAGCCTCTGGGAGAGCCGCTTTCCGTGTAAGAAAAAGGGGGGCGGAAGAGGAAGTGCGGCTAACGAGTGCCTGGGTGGGCCTCTTAGCTTAGAGGGCTCACGCTTCGCATACGTTTCGATACATTACATTGAATTACGCTCATTATGACCTTTGCGTTTGCAAAGGTCACAGCGAGTCACCGTAACGTGCATAACTTGCAAGTTTCGAAACGTGCATAGCTTGCATGGCGTGCATAGCTGCGCGCCGGATCTCGCGTCCAATCTGAGCCGAGGGCCGCTAACAGCTGGCTGCAAGGGTGATCCCGATGCGACGCGTGGTTTAACCTCGACTAAGCATGCAAGGTGGCTCGTCGGGGCACGCCGCTAGCGTAACCTTGCAACGAAGGATGACCTCGCAATGAGGCTCAACGGTCAGCTGACTAAGCAGCTCAGAAAAGCCTTTGCGGTTTGAATCCCGCTGGGCGGTAGGCCGTCGAAGATGACCCACTCTTTTTACTACCTCGCGGCATGTTTTGCCACATTCACACTCAGATGGCAGCGAACGTTCTCGAATTGAATGACGGGTACACTTAGCTTGTTAGCCACGTGCAAACCTTCATTACTCGTAAACTAGAGCACCTAGGGATCAAAACACGTCCAGCCTACGGTATCTTCTATGGTGTCTGTACGAACTCTCACTATCCTGCTCCAAAGTAACCTCCCGCTAAATGATCGAGTAAGCTCTGCAAAGTCAAATCTGCCTATTTTCAACTACGTATCGTTGCAGAAAAATTGAGCCTTATACTAGGATACCACAGCCATGCTAGTCCATGCACTCGCGACATTCCGTCAAGACTTCTGTGACTCTCGCTTCGCGCAGGCTTTCCCACACATTCCGCTATGCACTTCAAGTCTACGCAAACTCTTTGGAGATTGCGGTGAACGACTTTAGCGCTGAAGCCGCGACAGTTCGTTCTCAGGGACTCGAGGAACGAGTAGGAGAGGTTCGACGAATTACTGCAATCCACAGAAATCCACTCGAATTAGGCTAACATCGACCAGACATAAGCATTGCCGCGCTCATACATTTTGGGCTTCTATTGTAGCACACGTTCAAATTTATTTGTCTACCAAATTTCATGTCGCTGCGTGCACACGCACTTATGCAGATGAGCTTCGACGCCGGACGCCTGTACCGCAATCCACTCTCGTTCCCGTCAAATTCACCACAAATCAGCAGCGTACGGCTCCAAAAGTTTAGAAAAAAATCAAACTACGCTAAGCGTACAATAAACCCTGAAAATTTCGCGCGATTCCGCTCACACGCTCTCACGAAGTCCACTGAAATAAGATTGCGGTGGCCCAGGCCAGTACCGAAATCCACTGCATTCCACCGCCCAACGTAAGAAACCCTGTTCGAAAAGCTCCTTTTTTGAGCACATATGACAGCACACTCTGCGATAATTGCACTTGTTAAAGAATTTCACTTGCATTGGCCCTGCCGTTCTCGTGCAATGCACTGCAATCGACTGAAGTAGCCCGGACCAATACCGCAATCCACTTCAATCCACCGAATCCACCGCATAAATCGAAATAGATTGCGCTGAGTGCCAGTTTTTATTGCATATTAAGTTGCACTGTGCTGTGTGCACAACCACGTAAAATAAAAAAATATTGTGCATCCTCGAACCGTGGCAAGGGCGGCAACATCTGAAATGACCAGGAAAACTACCGCAATCCACTCAATTCCACTGAAAATCATTCTCAAATCGTCATCGCGAAGCTCTAGTTGACATTGCATATAGGACTAGACTCATTTCAAAGTGCACTCCCAAAATTTTGCTCCATTATGCACACGCGTTCTCATGCAATGAATTGCAATCGACTGCAATGGCTCGGTCCGATACCGCAATCCACCGAAATCCGCCGCACAGCGACCAGAACGCGTACACTAGAAGCTCTAATTATGAATGCACGCTACTCGAATCTTCGGTTATTGTGTACTCGCATAACTTCACTGTAATTGCCTCGGCCATTCTGCAGCAATGCAGTGCAATCGACTGCAACTGCCTGGGCCAGTGGTCAATCCACCGCAACCTGCCGCAAAACGACCAGAATACGTACACTTTAAGCTCTAATAGTGATCGCATGTTGCTCTAATTTTTAGTTATTGTGTAGTCACACAATTTAAATGCAATTGCCCCAACCATTCGGCAGCAATGCACTGCAGTTGACTGCAATGGCCCGGGCCAATATGGCAATCTACAGCAATCCGATGCTAAATGCCATGAAATAGATTTTGCAATGCTCCAATTTTGAATGCATGTCAGAAACCACCCTGGTTAAAGTTAACCACATCATTTTAAGCAATTGCGCTCGTACAATCTCGGGCAATGCATGGCAATCTACAGCTCGGCTCGAAGCAGCAATCCACTACAATCCGTGGCAAGTCGATGACAAATTGGCTGCACGAAGTGCCGATTGTTATCGCATTTCACATTTCTTTGTGCTAAAAGTGAAATCTTAGGACTCTAAAGCTACTTTGCACATTCATTGTCAACAATGCACGGCAATCGACAGCAATGGCAGGTACCAATACCACAATCCGTGGCAAATCGACGAGAAATTGGCTGCACCAAGCTTCAATTCTCATTCCACGTGACGTCTCACTGGCACGAACATAATTTTAACTCTTTCAACCAGCACTGATTTAACTCTTTCAAGCAGCACTGACCGTTCAATCTTGGGGAATCAACGGCAATGGCCGGGCAAATACGGCAATCCGTTAAGATCCATCGCAAATCACTGGAGAGTTACTGGGCCAAGATCAAGTTTATCTTATCTGTCACAGCCTACTGTGGTTAAAGTACAGTCACATCCTTTCAACCAATCGAGCACGTACAATCGCGAGCACTGAATGGCAATCGACAGTAATGGCCCGGCCAAAACCCCAATTCACGGCAAATTGAAGATAAATTGGCAGCACGAAGCCCCAATTGTCATTACATATAACATTCCGCTGCGTCCAAAGTAAAACCGTGGCATTTATAAGATGCTTCGCTCGTTAACTGTCAGCAATGCACGGCAATCAACAGCAATGGTAGGGTCCGATAGCGAAATCCGTGGGAACATGACAAGATTGGCTGCTATAAACTGCAACTCTCATTCCACGTAACAGGCACATGTGTTCGCGCATAATTTTTATCCACTGTTTTCGTTCAATCGATGGCAACGCACGGCAATCGACGACCATAGCACGGGGAAATACGCCAATCCATAACGGTCCGTTACAAATGGACCAACAGTTGCTGAGAGAAGCTCCAACTGTTCTTGCGTATTTCACTACACTGCATTAAAAGTGCAACCACGTCCTTTTAAACAATTGACAAAGGCACGATCGAGGGCAATGCACGGCAATCGACGACGATATCCTGGCTTCGACCGAAATCTGTTTCACATTGGCTAGACATTGGCTAGACATTGGCGGCTCAAAGCTCCAATCGTCATGCCAAACAAAGTTCACTGTGGGTGCACATACTTTCAACCTATTGTTCGCTTTCAGTCCAGGGCAATAGTGGCAAGCGAAGGCTATGGCCCGGCCTCTACCGCAATCTGCTTCATTCCGCTGAGGAGGGATTGAATGTCGACTGTGCAGCGCCGGACGAGGGCGGCGAGTAGAGTAGCGTAGCGACGGTGCGTTTCTAGGATGCTTGCTCTGCTGCCGTAGTCTGAATCGTAGCACCGAAGACTGACCTGCACTGCAAGTGCTGTGCTGTCCCTGCTGCCGAAGTTGAAGTAAATAGGAAGACGAGAACTGCAGCAGAAGCTCTTGATCAATCTGATTTTCGTGCAAGCAATTCAACTTTCGTTGACCTCTTAGCGCATTCGTCTTTCTTTCGAGCGCTAAATATCCGTTTAGGGGAATTAAAAAAAGCACTCTCTAAACCTGGTTAAAGATTTGGCTGCGTAGGTTTAGCGATTCTTCGTTTGAATGTGAAGGACGCAAGCATGGCATCTGACGGATGGTAACCTGCCAGCGGTTAGCGCTAGCTAAAGTAGCCGTAACTCGAGATTCTCTCGCGCCCTTTTAGGTTCTAGCATTTCATTACAAGCTTGCTCCGGAACATCTACTGAAAAACCTAATGCAATGTACTGTAATGCGATTTATCTCCGTTTGTAACTCCAAAAGCCACAGAGACTAATCGGGTGTTGAGCAGAAGAACTTTCTATTGAGCATCTCAAGCACATGCGGCTTTCGGTTCGCATGCGGAAGCCAGCAGACTTCACCTCGCGAAACAGAGAGAAAGTGCAAGCATAGCTGAGCTAGCAGGGCAGTTGAGAGAGTGAGCAGATTAGCTTGAAAGTAGCAGCTCAGAACTGCTGGAAAGGATGTGCCGCAGCCTGCAGCGGGAGAGAGTAGATGTCGTTGCGCAATCTTAGTAGTGTTGGTTTGGTCTAGCGGTTAAGGTGCTCGCACCGACCAAGGTCTGACTGAGATCGTGGGCTCGAGCCCCGAGGCATATGTAAAGCGCCCGAATAGAGATTAAGTTCTCTTTCGGGCGCTATATAAATGAATTATTATTATTTATTATATAATCTTCGGGGTAACCCGCACACCACTCATTCCTCAGATGTCGGGCGCTTACCTGCGCCTCAAACGAATCTCAAAGCCTTTGGCTAGCGAGCCTTTAGCTCCCACGGTTTTAAAGCCCGCAATTCGCTACCAGCTGAAAACGCGACGTCGCCACTGAATTGACAAAGACATAAAGGCCAAAACGAATCGCTAGTTTTCTTCAAAGCATTTGCTCTCACCGCGTACATTGTCCTCTGCGTGCTTTCGCGTTCGCTCAAGTTCGGCACGTTTGTATTACTTGACTCGCCGACACGCTCCCCTTTCCAGCATGCGCAAAGTGCCTGCCACCATTATCATTTGGTAATATCCATTAAATATTATAAATTAATTATCAATTAATATCCATAAAATCCATTCGTGGCAGATTCGTCGTTTCGACTCGTTCTCTTGCACACGAGACGACACTGGCGTACTGGCATGAAACGGGTCGGTCGTCCATAATTAGACGGCATGCTGATTTATGATTTCCATAACTAGACGGCATGCACGCTTGTTGGTAAAAACAAAAGACGCTTCGAACATGAATGAAATGACCGAGCACTGGGGCAGCCAAAGTCGTTGCCTCGCTCTCGCTCTCTGCTTGCTGGACTACCGGCATGTGCAATCAGGCGATTACAGCTGGTGCAAAACTCTGCAGCTAGGCTTGTCCGTCGTGAGCGTCGCAGTTGCCACATCGCACCACTTCTCGCCCACCTGCACTGGCTACCGGTCAAGCAATGGATCGGCTTCAAGGTTTTGTCGCTCACTTTTAGGTCACTTCATTCTTTGGCTCCAACCTATCTCTCAGATCGATTCCCCAACCAGGCCAAGCATCGTGCGACCCACTTTTCGGAATCCAACAGTATACCAATACCTCGTTCAAACCTCAAATATTTTGGAGACCGTGCATTTAGTTCGTATGCTCCCAAAGCCTGGAACTCACTCCCGACTTGCGTCAGAACATCCCCTGACTTGATCACATTTAAAAAGAACTTAAAAAAACACACACCTATATAGGACAGCATTTAGTGGGTCCCTGTGATTCGTCCTTGATGTGCTTACGCGTGCTGACACTGGGCATGTCACCCCTAACCATGTTATTCATGTTGTTTATCAAGCACGATATTACTCACCATTCAATCGCGTTTCCATTTGCAGCAAATGTAAAGCGCGTAGAAAGAGATTGAATTCTCTGAGGGCCCTTTATCAAGTGCATTATTGTTATTGTTATTATATAAAAAGTAACTAAAAACGCATTCATTTATCATAGCATTTAGTGGGTCCCTGTGATTTCGTTCTTTACGTGCTTATGCGTGCTGACACTGTTGCATGCTGCCACTTACCACACTTGCATGCTGACCCTGTGCACGTCACCTCTAACCGTGTCATTCTTGTTGTTTATCGAGCATGCTACCACTAACCAATCGATCGCGCTTCCTTTGCAGCAAATGTAAACTGCCTAGAAGAGATTGGGTTCTCTGAGGGCGCTAACTATATCAAATGCATTACTATTATTATCATCGTAACTCCACAAAGACTGCGTGAGTGCTATCCGGGAGAGTTTTCTATAGTGCACTCCAGACTTAAGCGGCTTTCGGTAGGCATCCATTGACTGCTTTTCAATTAAGGAGAGTTACAGCACGCGAGCGTCAGTCGGCAACATGGTTTATTAGATGCTAACAGCAAAGGCACTGCTTGAACGTGGCGGAGGCACAACGGAATGCACACTGCGGCAGCGTATGGCAGCAGGCCAGAACTCGCCGCCTCCGAGAAATGGCACGGTCGGTCATTGAAAGCCGTGCTCGACATAAGCATTAGCTGCAGACGAGTCGCCTTCGAAAGCGCTCGTCCAAGTAGTGCTGCTGCGGCGGTGGCGGCGGCGGCAGCGGCAGGCTCAGTAGAGGAAACTCCACGACTGCAGGGCATCGTACGCCACGCTTCGCTCAGGCTTGAAATGGGCGGCCACGACGCCGCCAGAGGTCGCCGCAGCGGCCCTCGGCGACGAGAGCTCCGATGCCCGCCCGACCGACCGACCGAGTGGCAGCACGATGCGACTCGAGATATATAATAATATATAAGTAATCGATATCTGTATAAGTAATCGATATAATATCTGCAGCGGCGGATGCGACTCGAGATAATTTTAGAAAAATGACGACGCCGGCGCGTTGCAGCGCCGCGTTAGGTTCGGCTATAACTAGTCAAGATTGGCTCCTCTTTAATGGACCATGTTACAGAGCTGGCCGAGTCAATGCACCTGCTCGCTGCGTCGTAGCCGACTGCAGCGGCAACTGTTGCGAAGGGGTGAGGTCGCCTGTGACTGGGGGGGGGGAGGGGACGGTGAGATGTCGAGCGCGCTACGCTTACATCAGCAGCAGCAGCAGCAGCAGCTGAAGAGGCCATCGAGACAGACGCAGTTGGCGCCGAAGGTGCCGGCGAGATGAGCGAGGCGGCACCTTCGCTGACGCAGCAGCGAGAGATAAGCACGACGAAAGCTAAGCGCTCCGCTCGCTCGCGTAATTCGAACCCGCGTCCCGAGGGCGGCTCGGCACGACGCCTCGACGCGACGCGCTCCGTTTATAACGCGGGACCGAGCTTCCGGGCAGCGCCCGCTCCCCAGAGGTCCTGCTCCGGGGCCAACCGGTCAAGGTCGGAGGCCTTCGACGCAAGGTAAGTGAAGCAGCCACCGCATCCGACCAGAATCTCGCCGAGGAAAAGGCAGCGAAAGAGAGACGAGGCTCGTGCGCGCGCGCGAGTCGCCCCGACGCAGTCACGCCAAGGCAGCTCGCGCGCGCGCGCAATTATCCCGCCCGGCGTCCGCCTGCTGAAGTCACGTGGGCTGCATTTGCGCGCGGGGAGCCAGCTGGACTTGGTGAAGCCACAGGTGAACGATGCTAGCCGTAGGCAGCAGGTGCACAGTGCCAGTACGCTACTTGTGCACGGTACTGGAAATGCACAACCTACAGCCTACGGTCAGCGGCGCCGCCGTCTGAACGCGCCGCCAGCAAGCCTGCAAGCTCGGGCGGGAGGCGGGCGCTACGAGATTGCATCACTCTCCTTGAGCAGGGAAATCCCTGGAGACATCCAGCTACGCAGGTGCCCGTGCGACGGCAGTCGCGTGACGGTGCGCTAGTGCGATAATCTGCTAGTCTTATGGTCGGTGGGCAGATTGTCGCATAGTGAGTGCTGTACAGTTTACCTAGCGCTGAGCCGGCCCGCCCACCCGCTTGCGTGCGCCCATGGCCTTGCCGCCGTCCGCGGGCGAGGCGGCTGCTAGCCCGGGCGGCGGCGGCGGCTGCAGCCGGATGTATGAGCTCGTCGCGCTTTCGCGATCGACGTTCACTCCGGCTCTACTGCCACCGCCGCGGACCGCGCGGCGGTGGGCTCGTTCGCACCGGGCTAGTTCGCACCGGCGAGCGCGCACTTACGGCGGCGGGACCGGGGGGGGGGGGAGGCGGTGAGCGTGGTCGCGCGCTTAAGCGGCGGGACGGCGGCGGGGGAAGGGGTGGGTGGCGGACCGCGCTCCTGAGAGC
The DNA here is from genome assembly GCA_009760855.2 of Cristatella mucedo. Taxonomy (NCBI): domain Eukaryota; kingdom Metazoa; phylum Bryozoa; class Phylactolaemata; family Cristatellidae; genus Cristatella; species Cristatella mucedo. The sequence continues at coordinate 299,990 of WPIO01000067.1, read as the reverse complement.
GGCGAGCAGAACGCGCACCAATCGCGAGTGAGCGATCTCTGAGAGCTACGCGCGTGGTTGTCTCGGTTCGGCTGGCAGAACTCGACGCGCCGGATGGCGTGGCTGGCGGCGGATGGCGTGGCTGGCGGCGGCAGGGTGCCCACGCCCCGTCCCCCGCCGCCGTGGCACGCTCGCCGCCGCGGCAGCCCTGGCTCGCCGCCTGAGAGCGATAGGCCGCTGGACGTTGGCGCGAGGCGAAGCGGCGTCATGCGGCGCTGCCTTACCGCTAAGCGACCGCGGCTTGGCGCGCCTCGTCGACTGAAGGCCGACGGAAGCGCTTTTTCGCGGTTCTGCCGCAGTGGTCCGAGCGATTGGAGAGCGCCCGCGCGCGGCGGCGCTAGCGGCGGCGGCGGCCGCACTCGGGCGCTCTCCTATCGGGCGGCCGCCGCACTCGGAAGGCCGGCGGCGCCGCCGCGCCGCCGGCCTTCCGCAGATTCCGCAGGACGCACCGACGGCAGCGAAGCCGGCGGCGGCGGAGCAGTCCAGGTCGCCGCCCGGCGAAACGCACACACGCTATATACAGCCCGCGCGAGGAATTCCCGATTCGCTGGGCATGCCCCAACTCGTCGCGGGTCAAGGGGTCAACGCGAGCGGCCGCTACCCGTCTGCCCGGGCCTGCCCGAAGGTGGCTGCCGATGCCGGTGAGCCGGGCAGCCTGCGTTTGCCCCACCCCACCATTTGCTGCCGCCGCCCGATGACTCACGATCGCCGCTTGAGCTAGGTGGTCCCGAGAGCCGGAGCGCCAGCAGCCAGCCCCGCTCTTCGAGCTGACAAACCCACCGCCACAATCCCCCCCCCCCCCCCCCCCCCCCCCCCGACACAGCCGACGGAGACCTGCTAGCAGCTCAGCAACAGGCTGCCGTGGAAGTCCTGCCGGTCGCAGGCAGCCTAGCGGATTGAGGCCTCTGCCTGCCGGTCATTTGCTGACCGGGAAATCCTCAAAGATCGAGTCAGCCACATGCCAGAGACGACGGCCGGACTACTCCGATGCTGTCAGCTGACCAACCCTGAGCAGGAGAGGAAGACTGCAGAACCGTATAATATCGTCGTTGCAGCCAAGGCACCAGCTTAGCTTTTCTGGTTCATTAGCCTGAGAATTCTAGGCACGTACGAACTCACGGCCCAGTGCCAACCCAAGGAAAGGTGCCGGCTGCCACGAGTTTCTGTAGAACCTTGGCCTTGCCCCTCTGTGACGACCACTCCTGGGCCTGCTTGAACTCACTGGCTCGCGACACGGGCTGTCTTCCCTTTCCAGCTTTTGGCTCGCCTAGTTGAGCTGCTCGAACAAGCAACACCCCCACCCACCCATCTGCAGGAGCTTCACGTCTCTGCCTCCGATTGCAAGGCTGCTGCCACTGCCTGTGCTACTGCAGCTGCTGCTGCTGCCACTGCCTGTGCTGCTGCAGCTGCTGCCACTGCCTGTGCTGCTGCAGCTACTGCCACTGCCTGTGCTGCTGCAGCTGCTGCCACTGCCTGTGCTGCTGCAGCTGCTGCCACTGCCTGTGCTGCTGCAGCTGCTGCCACTGCCCTGTAGCTGGGCTGTTCTTCTGCAGTAATGGTTTTTGAAGGGTCTTGGACCTTCACCACATTGTTTACATAGATTCAGCTGAGTGGTCTAACTCTGAACTGGCAGAGAGACCAACTCTGCTCCTTGAGTCTGCCGCGCTCAGGTTTCATGTGCACTTACAGCCCTCCCTCCTCACCCCTTCCTGCATAGAGAGTAGGCTGGATAATCCCTAGCCACAACGTCCCAACTAATTCTAACAGCATCCACAGCCTCTCTCTCTCTCTCTCCTCTCTCTCTCTCTCTCTCTCTCTCTCTCTTTCTCTCTCACCCCCTCTCTATTTCTCAGACGTGCAAACATCGGCATTAGTTGCAGGCTTGTTAATTTGCTTAATCTGGAGTGAGCCACTAATACCCATTTCTATACAGTAATGCACATGCATGCACTCAGGTACCTGCACGACTCATACATCCACACGGATGCAAATGCTCACACTTGTTGGCACACTCACCTACCAGTCCATTCATTTACATATTCTGTGCGACTGTACGCAGCAAGTATTCCATATTAAGGCATGCGGCAGCGCATGTGCACGTACACGCGTACGGGTCTTTGCATCCACACGGGAGCTTGCATGCACCAGGAATGACGGCGCACACAAGCTCAGTACCAATAGGCAGGCACACACTATTCACACACCTGCACACAAGCGAACGCATGTGTGCACATGGATGCACATGCAGGTATTGACATGCAGGTGGACACTCTTGTTGGATGCATATGTATATACTTTTTCAGGTATATCCTCGATGGATGCAAGCTTGCAAAAGGTAAACGTGATGACTTGCACATTAACATCTCACATGCTTAGGGCACTAATTTGTGGGCACACACGTGCAGTCACGTTTGCTCAAACTGTCTGTACACCGATGAATAATTTTGTAAATTGATTTTGCACGAGATCTTTGCTACCGTGTGAATAATTTAGCACACGGACAATGCTTGCTTCTCACTTGGCTAAGGGGCTGTATAAAGCAGCAGTTTCTGCCTGTTCCGAATTTCCCCAGGGTAGGGATGCGTTGCTGCGCTAGAATCAAGGGAGACCGTGCTCCCCTGATCTTTGGAGATTGAGCCAACGACAACCCTTTGGGCCAGAAAGAGTAAGAAACCTAAAAACAATTATAAAACGCTTCTGTGGCATCCTCAGAGAATGCAGTCTCTTTCTAGGTACTGTACATAAGCAGAAAACGAAGCTTGCCAATTGGTAGTCCTGATTAGGAAGTGAGATGATATAGTCAGTAGCAGTGGGGATTGCCGGAAAGGAGGTGTAAGAAGCGGCAGCCGAACATGCAAACGACGAAGTGAAGATAGCAACCTATAACGGCACCTATTGATGGTCGTCTGCTCCTGGCTTCTGCTGGTATTCCATCGGTCAAGCACTAGAACCATTCTCAGGATCAACCGTCTTCCGTTGGTCGTAGACTGGATCCCCCTCTTGCTGCCGTGTGTATGTGCGTCTGTACATGTGTATGTGTGCGTGTGTGCATGTGCGCGTGTACGTGCACCTAAGATGGCAGCCAGACCAAAGACAGGCCTAGAAGAAGCAGTTGCCCTGTGAATGCAGCTTCAGCCAGTGGCTTTTCCCGGCACTTGTAAACAGGGCACTTGTATTCGCGGCTGACTTGAGTCAGAGACTGGCCGCCTTGTCACGGTCTCTGAGAGGCAGAGGCAAAGCCAGAAGGTGGGAGCCGAGTCTGACACTCGATCGAGCTGCCAGCGGGCCGTGCTTGAGCGGCGGCTGACCCCATAGTGCTTGGTGCCATTTTGGAGCCATCTCGGCCAATGTTTGCTAGCCGCAGGCACTGGGGCTGACCCCAGCACCCCTTTACAGAAGGGCACAGAGCCCCCGGTGCCACCGGTGCTGTCCAATCCTGGCTTCGTCTCTGCTGAGAGGGGACGGTCTAGATCCGCTAGAGCCTGCATCACTTGCTGAGGCAGGCTGCTGCTGCATGCTCTCTGTGACCGGTATGGAGGGTAGCTTGCCGACGACTCAACAGCGCACTCACAGCACGGGGCCGTGCATGTGGCAACGCTGCTGCTGCTGCAGCAGCAGCAGCTTCTGCTAACGACACGCTCGGCCGCAGTGCTACTTGCATAGTGGGATCTACGAGAGGCGATCGGCAGGCAAAATTTGAAAAAGAACCAGCTCATCGGTTTGTGCCTTGCCTCGTGAATGCCATCCCTGCGCCGAGTCCACTTTTCCTCTATAGCATTGCAGCATCCTGATCTTGTCACTTTTGTGGCTCGGCATCAGTGAAAAGACAGAGAGAGAGAGAGAGAGAGAGAGAGAGAGAGAGAGAGAGAGAGAGAGAGAGAGAGAGAGAGAGAGAGAGAGAGAGAGAGAAGAGAGAGAGAGAGAGAGAGAGAGAGAGAGAGAGAGGAGAGTGAGAGGAGAGAGAGATAGAGATAGATAGATAGATAAATAGAGAGAGAGAGAGAGAGAGAGCAATGTCTCTGCGCACACACACACACACACACACACACACACACACGTGTATATATATATATATATATATATATATATGCATATATATACATATGCGGTGTGAACTGAATTTACATAAATATTGATGTAAATATGGAGAGATAGATAGATAGATAGAGGAAGAGGAGAAAGAGGAGGAAGGAAGGAAGGGAGGAATGAGGGGCTGAGGGAGAGAGATGACTTGTTAGCCCAGTCCAATGCCGAGCTGGTTTGGGGCAGTCGTTCAGGTGCTCGTCTTTAACGACCAAGGTCAAGGTGAATGTATTTGATGACCGAGGTCGTGGGCTCAAGACATGTGGCGTACGCAAAGCGCCTGAATAGAGATCAAGCTCTCTAAGGGCTTCATAAAAAAATATATTGAATATATTTGTATATAGCTACTCGGCAAACCATAGCGGTCTACCAGAGAACATTTTCGGTGGCTGCACACCGTCCTGAGCGACCGTTCAAAAGCTCTCTCTGTAAACATGTTGCATATGCTGTGCATTTGTGCATTGCCATTATTAATTATAATTAATGATTAATATTAGCTGATTCAACAGCCTCATTTTGTATAGCAGCAGAAGAGCCTTAACGGCTATCACCAACGATCCCAGTTGGCAATGAAGGATTGCCCACTGCGGTATTCGAGCCCACGACCTCGTTCGTGAAGAGTGAGCACCTTACCTCATGGGCTATCACGGTCCACAATTAATCACTCTACTCCCATTTCATTCTGCTCTGTACGTGCAGTGAGCTAAAGAGCCGGCTCGCATTTGCAGCTCTCAAAAAGCTAGCAACGAAGGCTGCTGCCACCTTAAAAAAAAATTAATTCATTTGTGTAGCGCCCGAAGAGAACTTAATCTCTAATCAGGCGCTTCACATATGCCTTGGGGCTGGAGCCCATGACCTCTGCTAGGCCTTGGACGGAGCGAGCACCTTAACCACTGGACCAAACCAGCTTGACCTTGACCGCTACCGTCACTGCCGCACCAACAGCTACAGCCACTAAAGATGCCAGGCAGTGACGACGGAAGCTGCCCAACCTCACTCGGCTGAGATCCGAGCGGTTTTCTGCACCACTCCGCCCCACGCCGCACGTGTGTCTGTGCTTCCTCGCTCCCGACATCAGACTGCTGATGTCTGTCCTGAGAACTCACCTTAACACTCGCCAAAATGTGCCAATCCCTTCAAAAAGGCCACTTTAGTTTAGCACCCGGCCAACCAAGAAAAATAATTAACAATTATGAATTTAATAATCAAGCATGACTGCAGAATATAAAGTTAAATGGTGCTTGAGGACGTGTTATAAAGCAATACTGATCGAACCAAAATAATCAATGCAGCGTTCGATTGTTCGACACATTTCAAATTTCACACTGACCCAAACAGTATTGGCCGAGTAATGGAATTTACAAGGCCCACACTTCCACTGTAAAGGAAGCATTTCCATAAGCATACACCTGAACAATCTAAGAACACGTCCCTTGACGTGTCAAGGTTAAAAAAAGATGGACAAAGACACAGGTCACATAAAATGCAGAGATCGGTACATTTCTACTTGTAGATATGTTGTTACCGGTTTACTTCTGGGCTAGACATAGTCCGCATAATGATTTATTGCTTTTAATGTTTCCCTTTAGTTAGGAAACCACCAAAGCTTCATAATGCAATTCTCTCATGCTAGTTCATTTCTTTTTGAAATGCGCCATAAGCAAAAATTTGATTGTGAACAAATTTGTTGACTAATTTTCTGATTACTCATCGTTAAAGACCAACCCAACACGGGCCAAGCTAGTGAGGTACACCCTGCTTGAAAGGAGCACACTAGGTCGATTGCGTTTGTGAAATATACCATCGCCTTCACCTCGCCATACCTCACTCTGGCTCTTCGCCAGGCACACTACCCTGTAAGTGCAGCAACCGTGGCTCCTCGGATCGGCAATGCTGAATCACCAGTGAGCTCTAGTGCAGAGACTAGCCGCAGCAGTACATACATGTCCTCTGCTCTAAGCAGACCCATGGCAGGCACTTTCAGCTACTCCGTCTCTGTCTCTCTCTGTCTCTCTGTGTGTGTGTCTCTCTCTCTCTGTCTGCCTCTGTCTCTGTCTCTCTCCCTCTCTCTCTGTCTCTCTCCCTCCCTCCCTCCCTCTCTCTCTCTGTCTCTGTCTCTCTGTCTGTCTGTCTGTCTGTCTGTCTGTCTGTCTGTCTGTCTGTCTGTCTGTCTCTCTCTCTCTCTCTCTCTCTCTCTCTCTCTCTCTCTCTCTCTCTCTCTCTCTCTCTCTCTCTCTCTCTCTCTCTCTCTCTCTCTCTCTCTCTCTCTCTCTCTCTCTCTCTCTCTCTCTCTCTCTCTCTCTCTCTCCAATGCAGCTGTGAATGCACGATGCAGTGTGCACACCGACTCACTGCTGTGACTGCTTCTCTCGCCGCAAACTTGAATTGACGAGCTGACAGCTGTAGCAACAGCAGCACCCACAGCAGCGGTGCAGCAGTGGCAGCAGCAGTAGCAGTGGCAGCATCACCAGTTGCTGTGGCAGCAGCAGCAGCTTCCACAGCAGCAGCATGACAGGGCGGCAGCAGCAGTGGTAATAGCACCAGTAGCGGTGGCAGAAGCAGTACCAGCAGCAGCATCAGCAATGGCAGCAGCTGCAGTGGCACATTAACAGCAGCAGTCGCATCCACGACAGCAGACACAGCAGCGTCCGGTCAGCGGTGACAGTTGCAAGCTCTCGGAATGGATCGCTGCCCTCCTCCACCACCACCTGGGTGGTACACATTGAGTCAGCAGCCAGCCGACCTGAATGAGTGGGTGGGTGGGCACAACTGACAAACCTAGACCTAAGCTCATTCACGAGGCCGACGGATACCACTCTGCCTAGTCGGCTGGCACTGCCAGAAAGAGAGCGGCATCTCTCGGGAGATAGGGCAGAGCCGGCGATGAGTAATTGAGCTGCTGCAGGTCATCGAGTCAGATACCTGATACCAATCTAGATGCCGATAGTCATCGCAAGGTCTGTCAGCTGCCGAACTGGCTGGCTAGCAAAGGAGCTCCACATTCTTACTCCTTCTCTGCCCTGCTGCGGTTGCTGCTGCTGCCACAGCCACAGCTTCCTGTACTGATGCCACTACTGCTATCGATGTCAGTCGTTGATCTGCCTCGTGGGTGGCCAAGAGTTCGGATTCCTCTCATATTGTCCATCCAGGGGTTACTTATCCCTAATCAGGTGGACCAGAAGTTAGATGCATTGCTGCTTAATGAAACTTGGATGATGCCTTGTTCCAGTAGCTGTATATCTGAGACCACCCCACCCGGGTTCTCATTCTGTCAGTCCATGCGCTCTGACAACGTTGGTGGCAGGGTTGCAATTGTTGTTCGTGAATCGTTTTGCTATAAGATGTGCAGTTTTTCGCATGAGCCATCGTTTGAATAGCTGCAATCAGGTCTACATCAAAGACAATGCCTCTCACTGCTGTAATATACCGACCTCCTTCTGGCGGTCTAAACTTGTTCATAGAGGAGTTTTTGGAGTTCCTTGCTAAAAGATTTGTGTGTGATGGGCCATTACTGATTACTGAAGACTTCAATATTCATGTTGATAACCCTATCAACAGCCAGGTCTGCTCATTTCTTGACTGTCCGGAGAGTTTTGGTTTGGTCCAAAACGTTAATCCACGTCGGTGGCCATATCCTAGATCTCGCGATCACCAAGGATGTCTTCCCCACTGACCTCGTGGTGTGCCTACTGACCCTCTTGAATCATTGTTCGGTCTCGTCTACTGTTCCTGATCCCTTTTACGTACAGGGTAATGCCGAACTTGTCCAGCGATATAACTTTAAAAAAGCATTGACATAGACACATTTTTGAAATCTGTTTTCGATGCAGGTCTTCTTGATCTGCACCCAGACTCAACCGACAGCCTCGATACCCTCACTGATGCAGTAAACATGACAATCAGGAGTGCTCTTGACAAGCATGCTCCAGTTCATTCTATCCGTGTACACGGATAGAATGGAGATTCGTGGAGATTTCTTTCAATTTGCAAAAAACTTCACAAGATTTGCCGTGTTAAGCGAAGGCTTGAACATAGTTTCACGAAATCGGGGTATGATGCAGATCTGGTCAATGTCAAAGACTTCCTTCGAGTTTACATCCGGCAGCTTATAAAAACGAAGGCCTCTTTTTTCACTCGAAAACTTAATTCCTGCCAGTCGGACCCAAAACAGATTTGCAAGACAATAAACAATTTACTGGCCAATGCTGAGAGGTCTGACTCCCCAAATGTTAACGACTCAGCCAAATGTTTTTAGCCTTCTTTACTGAAAAATTTGTGCACATTCGTGCCTCCATGAAGCCCCCTCCGAGTAAAGCAATTGTGGAATCACAATCTGAGACCTTCCTTAAATGGATTGCCGAGGTTTCTGCAGGCGATAAGGCTACCTTAATAAGGTCTAGTAAGAAGGGCTCGTCTCCTGGAGATCCTATACCATCATTTTTGTGGTCTTTACCGGCAGACCAACTTGGCCCTGCCACAACCGAGATTTTTAATGCTTCTTTGGAGAAAGGGGTTGAACCCAAGTCCCTCATATCGGCAATCGTTAGACCCATACTTAAAAAGCCTGGATTAGATACAGAGGTCCTTGCAAACTATCGCCCAATTTCCCTTCTTCCTTTCTTGTCAAAGATTCTTGAAAACATTGTCGTTAAGCAGTTGGTTGTACATATTGAAAATAATGAAATATCAGAAACATTTCAATCAGGGTTCAAGAGGCAGCATTATGCTGAAACTGCTCTCCTCCGTATTAACAATGACATTCTATATAGTAACGATGACGGGAATGTCACTGCTCCAGCTCTGCTAGATCTATCAGCCGCCTTTGACACCATTGATCACGATTTTCTACTTGAACGCTAGAGAATAACGATCGGTCTGGCAGACGAGGCACTGGCATGGTTTAAATCGTACTTGCCTGATCGTGTTCAATCCGTGTTGTGTGGTGGTCAGGTCTCACCCACGAGGCGGGTCACCTGTGGAGTGCCTCAAGGGTTCGTCCTCGGTCCCTTGCTATTCTCTATTTATACTCAACATCTGGGAAAAGTTATCAAGGCCCATGGAATATGATATCACTTTTCATGCTGACGATACTCAGCTGTATTTGTCGTTCAAACCGTCGGAATCTGCTGCAGCCACTGATCAACTGAATGCCTTGCCGACATTTGATCCTGGATGTCGGAAAGCTTCTTGAAACTAAATGACGATAAAACCGAACGGCTACTTACAGGATGCCCTAAGCGTGTGACCGGGTTAAAAGGCTTTGCTCTTCGAATAGGTGATGCTATTGTGTGACCATCACCCCGTATTCGAAATTTAGAGATATCGTTTTTAGAGATGTCGTTTTCGACAGCTGCCTTAATTTTAAAAGCTTCATTCAGAAGACTGCGACTACAGCTATCCATCATGTCCGACCCCTATCTAAGATTAGGTGCTGTCTTCCACAGTGGCATGCAAAACCTTTAACTAGCTCCTTAGTTATGTCTCGGCTTGATTATTGTAATTCCCTTTTGGCTGGGCCACCATAGAAAGCCACTAGGCCATTGCAGCTGGCTATGAATATGGCTGCAAGGCTAGTTTTCAAGTCCCAGAGGTTTGACCACATGTCGCCTTTGCTAAAAAAGAGCTTGGATGGCTGCCGGTTGATCAACGGATACAGAGCACAGTTCTTATGCTGACCCACATGGCCCACCACGGCTTGGCTCCTTCGTACCTAGCTGAACTGCTGCACCAGTTTCAGCCTGTTCGCGCCCTCAGGTCCAGTGTGGACAATAAATTAGCTGTCCCATTCCTCCGCTTAAAGACCGTTGGCGACAGAAGCTTTAGCTCTGCAGGTCCTAGACTGTGGAACTCGCTTCACAATTCTTACACAACGACAACTACTCTCCTGCTGCAGACTATGGATCGTCCTTTTCAGCGGTCCTGAGCTGCTACTTCCATGCTACTCGCTACCTCAACTGCTCTCCTGACTCTGCTATGGTTTCCAATTTCTCTTTGCTGCTTGAGACGAAGTCTGTTGGCTACCGAATGCATACCGAAAGCCGCTTAGGCTGTGAGTTCGCTATACAAAACTCTCCTGCCTAACACCCTCATAGTCTTTATGGCTTTGTGGAGTTACAGACGGAAATACCTTACATTACATTGGTATACTAACATTGGCTATATTGCATTGGGGGGGGGCTGAGGGGGCCATGATACTACTTGGTGGCCTTAGTGCCTGCCGGTGAAAACTGCCACACAGACAGAGGTCAAAAGGCCACTGATACGAATTCATCGTAGTCGAACTGGTCTAGTAACAAGTCGACCAAAAAATCTGGGCTCGGAATGGAAGTCAGTTATCATATCGCGAATCTGCACACGTTATGATGCTGAGATGGATTTCAGTTTTCCCTCCTGGGGCATTTGTGCCTGAAGTATTTGTATAGCAGCAGTAGATGTATAATGATGGTGGACCGACGGTGATAGAAATGTCTATCAGCACGATAGGACACTTTGGTGAGAAGAGTCTTGTTAATGTCATGAGTTGAAGGGTGTTAAAGGTCCACAAACCGGCGGGGCAGTCACCTGGACTGGCCTGTTTCAAGCTCAAGTCACAAGTACCGAAGGTGCTGCAGTGGGGTGTTGCGATCAAAGTATATAACGAAAGCATCTATTACCAAAGTATCTTTTGATTGTAGTAGTTGTCTTGGCCTCTGGCTGTAGCCTAATAGTAAAGGTAAGCGTGTAACCAGTAAATGCGTGGGTTAAATTAACATAATTGATTTTTAGCTAATGGAGTTGTTTGAATTTCTTATGACCCTGGCACAGGTCATGCACACTAACGTGTTATTAATATAATTTTTTATAATTATACTTATAATAATAATAATGACACACTTGATAAAGTGCTATCGGAGAACTCAATATCTTTCTAGGTTCTTTATATTTGCTGCAAAGGAAACGCGATCGAGTGGTTAGTGGTAGAATGCTCGATAAGCAACAAGAATCACATGGTTAGGGGTGACATGCACAGGGTCAGCATGCAAGTGTGGTTAGTGGCAGCATTCACAGCGTCAGCACGCATTAGTACTTTAACAACCCATGATCACATATAAAGTCACATATAGTCAAAAAACATAGACACAGAAAGGGCAATTGGCACTGACGGAGCAAATGCTGTGAGGAACAGTTAAAACTTAAGCTTCGTTTTAAAATTAGACTGGGGAAGGTGTGCGGTTACTCATAAAAATTTAAACTGTTCATAAGGTTCAGCATGCTTTGAACAGGCGTTGAACAAGCCCAGAATTCTCCAACCTAAATAACAATGAACGACAATAACAGTGATGGAGCTCGAACCTACATTGTTTCAGTTTCTATATTTTAGAATCTAAATTATAATGCTTTTATTAACATGTACATGAGCTGCTCCACAATTATGAAGTAATGGGAAAGTTCTAAATGAATTATTATTCTAATAGCAAGCATTACAATATTGATCTAAGCTGTACACTTACAGGTGCTCTCTAATAATAATAATATTGCACTTGATAATAATATTGCACTTGATACTCTCTGTGTATGTGTATATCTCCTGCTGTAACTACACAGAGCTACAAGGACTAACTGGGTGCAGCTGTGGAGGATTTTCTGTTGCGCACTCAAACCCTACGCAGCGTTCTGTCCCCCATAAGGTAGAAAACCGATTCCATCTTAAGCAGCAAAGAGATAGGGAGAAGCGTAGCCTCAGTCAGTAAGGCAGTCGAGGAAGTGGATAGGGTGGAAGCCGCAGCTCAGAATGGTTGGATAGGATAATAATAATAATACATTTATATAGCATCCTCAGAGAACCGAATCTCTTTTTAGGCACTTTAAAGATGCTGTGTATGAAGCATTAACAAATGATTGGTGACAATATCAGCAAGCAGTAGGCATAGCAGGTACATGCACATGAAGAAAATCTGCACTTGCCACTGCTTGGGTCTAAAATATTTTGCAGAACAGCTGCTGCACCATTAGGACCTCTCAGGACAAAAAACGACTGTTCCTGCTTTCTCCGTAAAAATTACTGCGTCAAGATTATTTTTCCCCTCGTTGTGGCATAAGCGGCGCCAAGAGACTTGTCGTTGCGTAAGAATTACGTGAGCTCCGAAGCCTAGGACGTGCCGAGCAGAAGCTTCTGTGTGGCCAGCAGTCTTGAAGTGAAAGAGCCAAGCATTTAATAATTATAATCGGACGATAGCCGAAAGCGCCGAGAGGTCTGCCAAAGAGAACTCCCATGACCAGAAGGCTGGTCGATGGAAGGTGCAGTCAGACCTGCCGCCTGCTATTCGCCATGCTAGGAGGGACAGCCCACCACGTGGCCGAAGCCGTTCAAACCGCCCGTTAGCCTACTCAAAAGAGGGCTACGGATCGTCGCAAGCGCCCAGTGCATCCTCTTCATCCGACATCTCTGCTTCTTCCGTGTCCTTGACCCTACTATTGGGCGGCATGTCTGCTGGAAAAAAATCCTAGCTGATTAAACAGCCTCTTTCTGTATGGCGACAGAAGAGCCTTTACGGCTATCACCACCGCTTGCAGTGGCGATAAGGAATCACCCACCGCAGGAATCGAACCCACGACGTCGGGACCGAGGTCGTGAAAGCAACCGCCTTACCTAGTGCGTGCCAAGTCGATCGACACCTCGTTGGAGCGTAGGCGCTCGTCCCTCTCACGATCGAGCGCTCGCGGGAGAAGAGAGCGCCGAAAAGCGCGCCTCGGCGGCGGCACAACGTGCCTTAAGTAGGCTCAGAAATTACCAGATCGCGTGCAGACTCGCGCCGCCGGCGTCTGATTGTCCTCCAGTTCTACAGCGAAGACAGAAAATCCAGCCAGGACGAGAGACGCTGGCGAACGGTAGATGCCTCGATTTCAGACCGTGCCTCGGCAATACGGTAGATGGCTCTGCAGGCACTACGCTGGAACCCTCTCGAGAATACACTGCGAGATGCACTACAAGAATGCTCGGTCCCGAGGCGGACTTGCCTTTTTTCCAAGACTGTAAGGATGCAAAGCAGCTTCGCGTTCCAAGCTTCAACTTAATTGCTCGAATGATGCCGAGGCACCATTGGCTGACGCACACGCCGAAGCGGTATTGGCTGGACGGTATACTTACTAGCATCTCGTGCACCATCTCCAAATCGCGGATATCTTGCGGAATTGCTAATGAACAAGAGCGCATATACTACTTCGGCGCATATTTCTTCATTTATTGGTTGATCTCAGGCACTCTTCAAATAGCTCGAAAGTCATCCAAGTTTGGCATTGGCCCCTGCAATGGCTGCATCAGTTCAAAAGTTTTAAAGGGAGAAGCTAACCGTAGTATGCTCGTTGTTCATTGAGCATGCTACCAATAACCATTCGATCATGCTTCCTTTACACCAAATGTAAAGTGCCTAGAAAGCGACTGAGCTCCCCGAGGACGCTACAGCAAGTTATTATTGTTACCTCGGCTTTGTCGAATTAAGCGAAGCTCGGAGAAGAGGTGCCATCTTTCACTCATTTGATTGCCTCTCACCAATAGCGATTGGGGCGCCTCGTGTGTGGCGCTCGGTCGCTTAGAATATCAGATCGGTTTCATCCATATTGAATGCATCTTTCGGTTTGTAACCCTCGCATACAGCAGCCTACTTCGTCTGCCGCTCCTCCACCGCGAAGCTAGAGACTTCGCCCGTATCGCTGCGGATTTTCAAAAGTTCGCTGTTTCGCGCCTCTTAAAGAAGCTCTCTAGAATAAAGCCATCTCTGAGATAGTGGTGGTGTCAACCACTAGGCCCTCAGAAAACGACAACGCTTGCTCCTGAATGAAAGGACCGCAAACGGCCATCCGCCGAGCCGCGGTCGGTCGTCGTGAACCGCGCCCCCATATTAGGGCGAGGTTATTTCGAGACCTAAAATATGAGACAGGTTCGCATTGCTAGCAAGTTTAAGACACGACTGAGGAATGGCAAGCAGCACACGAGTCCGCGCATTTTAATTATTATGTACGTAGAGCGCAGGCTCACCGCTTGTGAAAGCTAGCACTGCCGACGATCGCTTTCCGGTAGTCGTCCCGGAAGCCGCCGGCTACCTTGATCGTATTGTTGGCTAATCGCCTCCTCGGTATCCTTTCCCGCCATAAGCTCCCTCGCTATTTGCCGGCGAGTTTTTTATAACATATAATAGCTTTATAATAACCATCTTGTTGCTTTAGATAACAGTAAATACATTTATGAATTCATAACAAATACAACAATGTACTTTGTATATTAATAACATGTATTGCTATTGTATATAATGATATATAGTTTATGTATTATATTTGTATGTACATATTGTTAACAATACAATACAATGTATTGTTTTACGACACATTTTTGAGGATGCCCGGGTAATCTCTGAGCGTCTTGCAGAGCAAGCAAACAGACAGACGAGGCTCCGCATCGGAGTCGCGCTGAAAGCACAGCCGCCGAAAGAAGGACTCTACTGCTGCCGCGTCCGCAGTTGAAACGAACGTACTGAATTGACACATTTTTTAAAAATGCACCCACAACCGACCAGCACCGGGTTCCCGATCGGCAGCGATTAAGTAGCAAAGCTCAGCCCCGCCCACCGAAACCCGAGCTTTTACCGCCTACGCGAGCCTCTCTTTTACCAGCAGGACGTTGGGATCAAATGGCGGCAGCCCTGAGGCCACTTTTCAAAGGCAGCCGCTGTCAACTTCGGTTACGATACGCGAACAACTTGCAGCTGCTTTATCCTCGGACCCCAACCACCGTAACCCGAAGCACCACCCTATGTGTGGATACCTCGCCGACTGCGGCGATTAAATTGCACCAACGACTCCACTGCTAAATCAGTGTCTCGTATGTAGCTCAGTAGGAATTTGTTGGCCAGGTGGGCTAATTGAACGAGGCGACCGTAGGTCAGACGAAAATGTAGCAAATGGACGGGTCTCAGGGTACCCAATCAGAGTCCTGGCGCTGGTGCCCCCGGGCCGATGGCGCTGGCATGCAATGAAAACCAGCGACTTTTGTCGCGGGACCGGCGGAGGGAGACGATTTTCGGGCAGGCGGCGAGTGTACACAGGTGGTAAGTTTGACTGTACTTCATTACAAATCCCTATCTCAACACTCAGCGGGCGGCAGCGGCCGGTTGATGCCTCTGCTTCAGTTAGGTCGAGGGCACTGTTAGTAGAAGCGTCTGGTAGGTCGTCGTCGCCGTCGTCCCTGAGACGGACGGGCTCGTCTGCTCGCATCCTGCGCCGCACCACTTCCGGCGATGTCGTGCAAATAATAACACTAGCTGATTTAGCAACCTCTTTTGTCATGCGACAGAAGAGCCTTAAAGGCTATCACCACCGCTTGCAGCCTCAGCGAAGGATCTCTCACCGCCAGATTCGAACCCACTACCTCGATACCAAGGTCGTGAAGAACAGCAGCCTTACCTAGTGCGACATCCCATCGACTCGAAAAATATCCGCACCGCCGACCGCGGCGCCGCCACTTCGCCGTGCTTCTGATGGACGTAGTGGCGGAGCCGAGCGGAGGAGCAGCGAGTCAGCGGTGGCGGCGTGTCGCTTTAACAATGCAAACCGACGTGGGGGTGCCCGCATGTGGTGCCCGACGGCGTCTGCAGTGCGCACCTCTGAAAAGCGTGCAGCACTGCTCAACGCCAGCTTGCAGCGACTTCAGTAGCCTAGTCAGTATGCAGCAACGTCGGCAGCGAAATAGGCTCTGACGAAAGCAATCCGACCGAAAGCGGACAGTGGCTCGGTACCGCCCGCTGCCTGCCAGTGATGGCACGAGGGCGGCCCTTCGCAGCCGGGTAGCCTCGCCCTGAACGAAGCGCACACGTTATCCATTATACTATCCGTTATCCAGTATCCATTATACATTGTACTTTCTGGCCACGTCCCATACGCCTCGCGCCATTAGCGGCTGATTCGAAGGCGGGTACTTCGGCGATAGTCTCCCCCTCCATACTTCCCGAGGACCCGGTCCAGAGCACAGGTCCGCGGTTAGCAGCCGGGCGCCGGCTCGAGGGCGCCCACCCTTTAACGCAGCCGAGCTCTCGAAGCTGGCGGGTGCCGTGAGGACAGGGCTTTCCTTCGCTCTGCCGCGCGGCCACTTGACAGCTTCATCCGCGTATGTCTCGCGACATCGTGAGGCACACACTAGTTTTCCCAACGAAACCAGTAGACCGGTAACCGGGAAATGGCACGTGACCCGGAAACCAGGTCTTCAAATTCTCAGCCAGCCGCCAAGGTCAATGTCATCGGTAGCGCCTGGTACCGGAAAGACGCGTTCGTCGGACATCTCGGCAGCAGCTCGCTGTCTGCAAAACTATGGTCGACTACGAATGGTACAAAACCGTAGAGGGAAAAAAATTCAGTTCAGTGGTCTTGAATCATAAGCATGGGAGACTTGATGGGAAGCTGGGTACGTGTCTCGCCTCTTGCTTGGAGGGGAGGGCCGGTTGGGGGATGCCCAGTGCTCAGTGGTCTTGAGCTCCAAGTAGATGCGACGGAGCCACGAATTCAGGAGCTCCGAGAAGCGGGGTTGATCGTGCTGATCGCCGATTGCGCATTTCATGCGTGCTGCAGCTCATTTCGCCGGGCAGCAACGCTTACTCGTCGGCTGCAGTGCGTGCAATTAATTGACTTCTCCCGGTATGGTCGCCTGGTTTTTTGCATCCAACAAAGAGCGATTCGGATACTGTGATGCACGAAGAACAAAGCCGATGCATTCAAAGGTGTGCATGCGCTATTAAAACTAAAGATTTGCGATAATCCTGCCAACTGAAGAGTATCAAAGTTTCATACACTTGCTCGGTTTGATCACTGACTGCTTCACGGTCTCTCGAGAATATTCAATGTCCAGAAAACCTGACATTTAACTGCTTACATATAACTTTCAGTCCCGCATTTTTATCCTGCCTTGCTCTGTTTCTAATGTTGAGATCCCCACTTTCCCTACCCTCCTCTCTGCTCCTTCGCTCTCGATTCCCGTCATTTGTCTGCTTTTATATATTCTCTCTTTTTAACTTTCCTGCGCAGGATCTCGGTATTCTATCTGTTCCAGTTGAACTGTGTGTATTGTTAGGAGCTCACAAAATAAGTGTATAAGCAAGACTGAGAACCCGCACGTGAGCTAGTGTGCTCGCGCGTGCGTGTGCGCGCGCGAGAGAGAGAGAGAGAGAGAGAGAGAGAGAAAGCGACTGAAAATGAGTGATAGAATTGGAGAGAGAGAACGAGAAGAGAGAGAGAGAGAGAGAGAGAGAGAGAGAGAGAGAGAGAGAGAGACAGAGAGTGTGTGTGTCTATGGCAAATGCGATGTGATTAGTTGGTATCAGGCAAGTCAATCCGGGCTTTGTCAATGCAGTGCTATCACTTGAGGTTGCTGGTCCGGTGCATTTGAGAGGCTTCACGTACAAGCTCCCGTGCGAGTCCACAGTTACGCATTTTGGATGCTAGGTAGCCACGTCTCGCTGGGCATGATCATCAGAGCAGCTGCTTACTCATATCATTCCCCGGGTGTGGTCCCTTTATGCAGGTGTCCTTTGTACTCAGCCGAAACATCAAGTCCATTCGTCTTCCCAATGGCTTTGAACTGGGTTTGAAGGCTGAGAGTGTAGTCAGAAAATGTTGACTTGGCTGTTTGTAGTAAGAAGGTTCTTCTGCCGATTCGGTTACCCACAATCCCTACCCACACACTTATAAGGCTACACGTGAGATTGCATTATGTATTCATAAACATATCTTGCTGTATACTGTATACTCTACTGTAGCCGTTAGCTTGCTACGGAGCAGAGTGATGGCGCAGACATCACTGTCACATAGGTGAGCAGCTGGATTATAATATCAGCGATTCCTATTCAACCCCCCTGCAGCTACGTTCCATACACTTTTGATGTAGTGCAGTTTGTGCTTGAGTCTGCTTGTTCAGCCTGGCACGTACCTTATTATTAGATATTTGATATGAGATATTAGCGAAGCCACTTCCAGTCAGACTTAGCTACCTTTGGTTTCTGCCGTCGTTGGCAGCCCCCCTGTCGTGGCTGCACCCACGTGCTACCCACGTGCTAGCGGGCCTACGAGCGAGCCTCGAAGAAGAGCGGAAGTCGGCCTGCCATGTCTGCAATGATGCCAAAGCAGATGACGGTGATTGTTTGCAGGCTTCTTGGAAAAACCATTTTTCGGTGACGTGCACTTGACCGAGTACGCATACAAGGTCGTGCTGTCGGGAAAGTCGGGCGTCGGCAAGACGAGCACAATTTCAACACTGACCGGCAAGCGTGTGCCAAAGAGCCACGTGGAAACAGCCGGTAGACACGCCCAGTGACCGCTTGCTTCATTCAGGCGCTACTTTTTTGCTTGCGTCGAAGCTTGTTGCAGCAGTAGTGCTGGCGGCGGCTGGGACGGCGGCGACAGCAGCAGCACTAACGGTAGCAACAGCTGCGCCAGCAGCGACCGCCCAAAGGCTGCTGCCTACCAACTTACCCATGGTCGGTGCTCTGAGAAGTTCAAGTGTTGAGCCCCTCCCCCCTGCGACTCTTTCTCACTTGCCTCTGGCATTTCATTTTGTGATTCATGGTCCACGACCACGTGACTCGTATTGTATTGATCGAGTTCATAAGCTGGAGCCTATCCTCCCCCCCCCCGTGGCACATGAGAAGCACCCGATTAGAGGTTGAGTTCTCTTAGGATGCCTTGCAAATGATTTTTGTATTAAATGATTTATATTATTCATACCCGTGGCCAAGATTTAGCCAAAGAGCACTAATACCTAGATGAACTGCTGCATCAGTTTCAGCCTGTTCGCGCCCTCAGGTCCTGTGTGGACAATAAATTAGCTGTCCCATTCCTCCGTTTAAAGACCATTGGTGACAGAAGCTTTAGCCCTGCAGGTCCTAGACTGTGGAACTCACTCCCACAATTCTTACGCAACGACAACTACTCTCCTACTGCCGGCTATGGCACATCCTTTTCAGCGGTCCTGAGCTGCTACTTCTATGCTACTCACTACCTCAACTGCTCTCCTGACTCTGCTATGCTTCCCACTTTCTCTTTGTTGCGTGAGACGAAGTCTGTTGGGTACCGAATGCATACCGAAAGCCGCTTAGGCTGTGAGTGCGCTGTACAAAACTCTCCTGCGTAACATCCACGTAGTCTTTATGACTTCGTGGAGTTACAGACAGAGATACATTACATAATTCGCATTGGTTCTTTCCTCCTCCTCCTTCTTCCGATTGTACGTGAGCGCAGACGATCCTGCAGACGATCATTAGTAATAGAAAGCTGCTCATTAGGGTCAAATAAAAGGGAGCTAGGACCGTTGGCACCCTTGTCACTTACGAATGCATATGATCGGTGAGCTCTTGAGGTGTGAGGCAAGGAAAAAGTAAGTAATGTGAAGATGCTTGCTCGTCAAGACATCGGTCGTGGTTTCGAGTCTTACAGTAGGCAATCTTTTACTGCTTATTGCAAGCCTGGTGATAGCCCGCCAAGGCACTTCTGCTGCTAGTTCTGCCTTGGAGTTCCACCTGTAATGCAAGACCTGATGCTTTTTCCGGGAGCCGTCAGGACAGGCTTTGACGATATGCCAGCACCCTCCTATGACCCTGTGGAGTCCCTGTCTCGTGACAGTGGCAGCCGGATGTTGTAACTTCTAGTCTAGGAGCTTCGGTGTCACGATCAGGGCAGGGATCAGGTCAGAACAGTGGCTAGCCACCGATGTAGCTCCTAGTGGAAACCGGCCGGTTGGTGGCCTGCTGTACTGCTCAATTTCAAAGGACCATGCAGGAGGAGTAGGACAGAGCAGCAGCAGCAGCAGCAGCAGCAGCAGCAGCAGCAGCAGCAGCAGCAGCAGCAGCAGCAGCAGCAGCAGCAGCAGCAGCAGCAGCAGCAGCAGCAGCAGCAGCAGCAGCAGCAGCAGCAGCAGCCGAGGTGGTAGCATGAGGAGAGCCGCTCGATTTGCTGCTTTGAAAGCAGCGCCTGCGCACCCCTGCTGCTCAGCTGGTTTTTTCGAGGGGCTCGTCGTCCACTGCTTTGCTGCCCCACTTCTCAATGCATCCTCAAGCAACAGCAACTTGCCTCGACCGTATTCGTTTGGGGTACTTCCGCCACTGCTGCCGCTGATGCTTCTGCCTGCTCAGCTGCTGCCGACACTGCTGCGTCTTGCCTCGCCGACGGTATCTGCACGTCTGTTCGTACGTCATTAGGTCATGCTGCCCTTCTCGGTCAGGCCGGCTAGCTGCTAGGCAGCTGCCTGACCTTTTACCGTCCTGCATTTGTCGGTCGGCTGCTCTCGCACTCACCCACTGCCATACCATCATGCACTCGAGGAAGCATAGCTGCAAAAATTAAAGCGAGGCTACGTCCATCTTTGCACTGTGGGCCGTCCCAGAGGCCGAGCTGTAAATTGTTTTTGACGAATTTCGACTGGCAAGTATCCGGTTCCAATTCGCATGGTGGTAACTCACCAATGAAGATGTGGGCCGTGGGACGTTAATCTTTTGCTCAGCGATGAGGCAGGACCGAGCACTAGAGCCTGCTGCTTGCCGCTGCATCTCGGCACGGCTCGATGCGACTGTTGCATGCATGCTCTCTCTCTCCCTCTCTCTCTCTCTCTCTCTCTCTCTCTCTCTCTCTCTCTCTCTCTCTCTCTCTATCTCTCTCTCTCTCTCTCTCTCTCTCTCTCTCTCTCTCTCTCTCTCTCTCTCTCTCCTTCTCTCTCCCTCTCCCCCGTCCACCACCGAAAGCACCCCCACTGATAAGGCTGTCTGTCTGCGCTCGTCAAAATTCACTTCCTGTTCACTCAACACTGTGTGTGCCTGTGCATGCGTGCATGTATGCATGTATGTGTGTGTGTGTGTGTGTGTGTGTGTGTGCGTGCGCGCACGCTCGCGTTTGTGTATATTGCAAGGGAGAATACGGTTCAAAGGCTAATGCTCCGGGCTCGGCAGCGATTGTCTCCCCTGGCACTGCCACTGACTCCGATCTGACCGTTTGTGCTGAACGCTAGAGACAGCAGACCGATGCCCCTCTGTAGTCGGCTTTATCGTTGTGCACCTTGTCTTGTCGGCTTGCTGGCTGGCTGGGCCCCACCCACCCTACACACAACCTTACCTAGGCCCGCACCGAGATTGCATTACCCGGAAACGTCTGTGCAGGTCTTCGTGCAGGCCCCCGACCGCGGTTGCTGCTGCCGCTGCAGGCATCGAGACGTCCGTCGTGACGTGGCCCGCGAAGCTGGCCAGATCGAGCGACTGCGTCCTCTTCCGGCTGCACTTCTGGGACGCCGGCGAGGGCTGCCAGCGGCGGTTCGACCACGTCGTGCCGGTGAGCATCTGGTTTGCGTCGTTCTACAATTTTCAGCAGTGGCGGCGGCAAAGAGCCTCTGTCTGGTGGGTTCGAGACGAACGACAATGGCTGAGGTGCAGACGCTTTTGACGGTGCCGACGCTCGGATTCGAGTGCACGGGAGCCTGACCTCCGGCCTGACCCCTGCACCCTGACCCCCCTGCCTGACCCCTCCCCTCTCGGCCGTGTCACTTTCCTTTCGCAGCCTAGCGCCGAGCATGCATGGTAGCCGCCTGACAGGTCCAGGCGGAGTTGTCGCTGCCGTCCCAGCCGCCGCTCACGACTGATAGCTTGCAGGCAATGAAGGCCGACATGGACGCCGTCGTGTACGTGTTCTCGTGCCTGGACCGGTCGACCTTTGATGACATACCGCAGCAAATGTCGCGGCTGGTGGGCGAGAGCAGGAACGTGGTGCAGCTGGCCGTTGCCACGAAGTAAGCTGCACCCCCTAGCGGCGGCTGCTTCTTCTTTCCTTGGCTAGAGCGCAGCTTCTGCTGGCTGGCCGGTGCGCCGACCGCCGAGCGGTGGTTGCAGCTGCCGCCGCTGCCGCCGCTGCTCTGCTACAGAGGTCCCACTGCCCTCTCTGCCACAAATAGCTGGGCTGAAACAGGCCGCCGAGCAGTTGTCATAAGGTGCTTGCACTCTCAGGCCTACACCCAGTCGCAAGAAACTCTGCAGCCGCGCAGCTGCTGCTGTGCCGCTGCCGCTCACTCCATTCTGATGATATTAGGATTCCTTGCGCCACGTGCCAGGCACACTAAAGTCCCAAAGACAAACACATGTGCTGTTTGGCATGCATCAGTCAAGTGTGACAGCGGATCCTCTAGGACCTCTATTACTGGCCAGGCATCGAGGTCTCGAAGTTTCTGCATCGCTTCTTCTGCTGCTGTACATTTCACAGGGCCCGAATTTTGCTGAAATGGTCGGCTACTGATGCAGGCCGAACACCTGCCTCGGCAACTGTCGCTAATTCCCCCCAGACTTTCTATGGGTTCAGTTGCCAATAAGGGCCACTGCATCAGCACTACACAGGCTTCATCACAAAAGTGGTTTACTCAAGTTGATGTTGGCCGATCTTGCTAGATTTCAAATCTCAGATACTCGGCTTGAGGTTAGTAATAGTTTGCAGCAAGATAACGAACCTAAGCACCCTGCCAGGCCAGTGAAGGACTTTTTGACAAATGCTTGAGTGAATTTCTAATGCAGCGACCAAGCCAGTCGCCTGATATGAACCCCATAGGCCGACTGTGGAGCGCTGTCGACAGGCAGCTGAGGTCGGGGGTGTTCGGTCTATACCAGTAGCCAACGGTAGAGTTCAGGCTTTTGAAAATGTGCTGCAGCAGAAGAGACAAAGCAGAAGCTTGTGGCTTAAATGCCTGGCCAGTAAGGGAAGTCATATGTAATGTAATGTATCTCCCTCTGTAACTCCACAAAGCCGCAGAGACTATGGATCTGCTGCTGCCATGCATAGCTAATATCATTGATATGTCATTAGCGTCAGGTCATGTCCCAGCACCTTTAAAAAAAACCGTAGTCAGGCCACTTCTCAAGAAAGCGACACTAGACCAAGAGAACTTGAGCAACTACCACCCAGTCTCCCTTCTACCATTCTTATCAAAGACACTGGAACGGATCGTGGCGGACCAGCTAAACTCGTACATCGAAACCTCACACCTTGCTAGTAAGTTCCAGTCTGGCTTTAGAGCTAATCACTCCACAGAGTCAGCATTGCTTAGGGTATACAACGACCTACTTAGGAATGCAGACATGGGTAGAGTGTCTCTGCTTGTTTTGCTCGATCTTTCGGCAGCGTTTGATACCATCGATCACAAAGTTCTTCTACAGCGCCTCTCATCTCGCCTGCGCATCACTGGCACTGGTCTGCAGTGGTTCAGGTCCTATCTCAGTGGGAGACTCCCGAGTATTGACGTAAATGGACAAAGATCATCTGAAGTACCTCTGAAATATGGAGTACCTCAGGGCTCCGGGCTAGGTCCCGTTCTTTTCACGGTTTATACTCTCCCTCTTGCTGATGCGATTGCCAAGCACAATCTAGGCTTTCACTTCCATGTGGATGACACTCAGTTGTACCTTCGCTTTGATCCCTTCCAGCCTTCGAGCACCTCAAATTCTCTCGACTCCCTGCATGTATTGATGACATCCGCACATGGATGGCAGCACATTTTCTAAAACTAAACGATGATAAAACTAACTTACTAGTTATGGGCAAACCCAGTGTGATTCAGAGATTGGAAAGGCTGTCTCTCAAAATTGGCTCTGCCAGCATATCTCCTGTCGAATCAGCTCGAAATCTAGGTGTCATATTCCAAAGCGACCTCTCGTTAGACGACCATATCAGCTCCACGGTCAAAGCTGCCTATTTTCAGCTTCATAACATTGCTAAAATTCGGGCTTGGTTAGATAAGGATACCACGTCCAAGTTGGTCTATGCATTCGTGACATCCCATCTCGACTTCCACAACTCACTGCTTACTGGCCTACCGGCATGTGAGATCAGGCGATTGCAGCCGGTGCAAAACTCTGCAGCTAGGCTTGTCTGTCGTGAGCGTCACAGTTGCCACATTACTCCACTTCTCGCCGACCTGCACTGGCTCCCAGTCAAGTAACGGATTGACTTCAAGGTTTTGTCGCTCACTTTTAGGTCCCTTCATTCTATGGCTCCAGCTTATCTCTCCGATATACTCCCCCATCAGGCCAAGCATCGTACCACCTGCTTTTCTGAATCCAACAGTCTAGAAATACCTCGTACAAACCTAACCATGTTATTCATTTTGTTTGTTATTCAAGCATGATTTTACTTACCATTCAATTGCATTTCCCTTTGCAGCAAATGTAAAGCGCCTAGAAAAAGATTAAGTTCTCTAGGGGCGCTTTATCAAGTGCATTATTATTATTATTGGGTGTTACGAAGGAGAGTTGTATATAGCACACTCACAGCCTAAGCGGCTTTCGGTACGCATTCGGTACCCAACAGACTTCGTCTCACGCAACAAAGAGAAAGTGGGAAGCATAGCAGAGTCACGAGAGCAGTTGAGGTAGTGAGTAGCATGAAACTAGCAGCTCAGGACCGCTGAAAAGGATGAGCCATAGTCGGCAGTAGGAGAGTAGTTGTCGTTGCATAAGAATCGTGGAAGCGAGTTCCTCAGTCTAGGACCTGCAGAGCTAAAGCATCTGTCGCCAACGGTCTTTAAGTGGAGGAATTGAACAGCTAACTTATTGTCCACACAGGAGCTAAAGGCACGAGGAGGCTGAAACTGGTGCAGCAGTTCAGCTAGGCATGGAGGAGCCAAGCCGCGGCGGGCCTTGTGGGTCAGCATAAGAATGGTGCTCCGTCGATCAACCGGCTGCCATCCAAGCTCTTTTATTAGAGGCGACACGTGGTCAATCAAACCTCTGGGACTTGAAAACTAGCCTTGCAGCCATATTCATGGCCAGCTGCAGTGGCCTAGTGGCTCATTTTTTGGTAGCCCTGCCAAAAGGGAATTACAAAAATCAAGCCAAGACAGAACTAAGGAGGTAGTAAAAACTTTTGCAAGCTAATGTGGAAGACAGCTCCTAATCTTAGGTAGGGATTGGACGTGATGGTAGTCGCAGTCTTCTGAATGAAGCTTTTAAAATTAAGTCAGCTGTCGAAAACGGCACCTAAATTTCGAGCATATTGTGATGGTCGCACAACAGCATCACCTATTAGAAGAGCAAAGCCTTCTAATCCTGCCACAGGCTTAGGGTGTCTTATGAGCAGCAGTTCGGTTATATCGTCATTTAGTTTCAAGAAATTTTCCGACATCCAGGATCGAATGTTGGCAAGTTAAGCATTCAGTTGATCAGTTGCTGCAGCAGATTCCGATGGTTTGAATGACAAATAGAGCTGAGTATCGTCAGCATAAAAGTGATTTCCTATTTCATTGCCGTAATCACTTTCCCCAGAGGTTGAATACAAATGGAGAACAGCAAGGGACTGAGGACTAACCCTTGAGGGTGTCCACAGGTGACCAGTCTCGTGTGTGAGACATACAGAATCATGATGGAGCGATGTCACACTTAAGGTATATGCACCAACAGTTGATGTTTGTTTTTGGGCTGTCAATAAATATTTTCACACACTGAGCACAACTTTCGCATGCCTGGCATTGTAAAAAATCCTCTTATTACCCGAGCGGAGTAGTAGCCACACCAGCTGTTGCCATGGTATTTCTAAGATTTTTTGCGACTGCTTTTAGGTCGTGGGTTTGAGACCTGTAGCAGGCATTCCTTTATTGCCTCCTGCAAGGTAATCCAGTATGTATCCATGCTACTATTGTGAATTTGTACCTGCCAGTCACACCTGAAGAGCCGTGCCCAGTTTATATCGGCCCGTGAACTTAGCATTTAGCATAGTGGGTGAGTGGGTGATTAAACCTTCAAACGGATGTACATAGAGCCAAACGCCCTAAGAGATTGTTGTAGGATTTCGTAGAGCTACATAGCTACACAGAAAGAAAAACAGATCAATCTCGTGAGTCAAGACGTGGATGTCAAGCAACTGAACCGATAGTCATACGAACTCATCAGTATGAATTACTGTTTTAGACAGATGTGCATGTTATAGATGGGGTTGTCAGCTTACTTTCCAGCTTTGGATCTAGAGAGCTTAATAATAATAATAAATTTGATATAGCGCTCTTAGAGAACTCACTCTCTTTTTAGGCACTTTACATTTACTGCAAAGGAAGCACGATCGAATGGTTAGTGATAACATGCTCAACGACAACAAGAGTAACATGGTTAGGGGCATGCACATGGTCAGCACACATTAGCAGATAAGGGTCGAATCACAGGGACCCACTAAATGCTGTGATAAATTGATGCTTGTTTAGTTTCATTTTAAATGTAGACAAGTCTATGGCTCCAGCCTATCTCTCCGACATACTCCCTTATCAGGCCAAGCATCGTACCACCTGCTTTTCGGAATCCAACAGTCTAGAAATACCTCGTACAAACCTTTAATCCTTTGGAGACCGTGCATTTAGTTCGTATGCTCCCTAAGCCTGGAACTCCCTCCCGACCTGCGTCAGAACATCCCCTGACCTGACCACATTTAAAAGGAGCTTAAAAACACACCTATTTAGGACAGCATTTAGTGGGTCCCTCTGATTCGTCCTTCACGTGCTTATGTGTGCTGACACTGTGCATGCTGCCACTAACCACATTTGCATGCTGACCCTGTGCATGTCACCCCTAACCTGTTATTCATTTTGTTTGTTATTCAAGCATGATTTTACTTACCATTCAATTGCATTTCCCTTTGCAGCAAATGTAAAGCGCCTAGAAAGAGATTAAGTTCTCTGAGGGCGCTTTATCAAGTACATTATTATTATTATTATTATTATTAAGTCAGGGTATGTCGTGACACGAGTCAGAAGTGAGTTCTAGGCTTTGGGGGCATACGAACTAAAGGCACGGTCTCCAAAGGATTAGAGGTTCGTACGAGCTATAAGTAAACGATTAAATTACAAAAAGCAGGTGGAACAGTGTTTAGCCTCGCAGGGAAGTAGATCTGATAGGTAGGCTGGAACTAAAGAACGAAAGGACCTAATAGTGAGTGACAAAACCTTGAAGTCGATGCATTGCTTGACTGGGAGCCAGTGCAGGTCGGGGAGAAGTGATGTGAAGTGGCAACTGCGACGTTCACGACAGGCAAGCTTAGCTGCACAGTTTTGCACAAGCTATAGGCACCTGAGTGCACAGGCCGATAGGCCAGCAAACAATGAGTTACAGAAGTCAAGACGGGATGTCACAAATGCATGGGCCCATTTAGACGTGGTATCCATGTCTGAACAAGCCCGAATTTTAGTAGTGTTATGTAGCTGAAAGTAGGCAGACTAGACTGTGGAGCATGATCTAGTCGTCTAACGGAAGGTCACTTTGGAAGAAGTCACTTATATTTCGTGCAGATTCAAGAGGAGATAGCTTATGGGTATCGACTTTGTCCCTTTAGGGTTCTCCGTGTTTTTCGTACATTTTTGCGTGATATGATTATCGTGCGCACCACTTTCTGAAATTGCAGGAGCTGCTCATGATTCGGTCGTGCAGCATTGGGCTGACACTTATCACCGCGCTCGTATTTTTTGTCGTCCAGGCTGGATCAGCTGGCGATGAGTCAAGTCACGCAGAAGGACATGGCTGACTTTGAAAGAAATTACAAGATCCCTTTTCTGAGAATTAGAAACGTCAAGGATTCTGATTACAGAGGCACAGCAGGTGATTTAAGTGAAACAGCATTCATCTTGAACAGGCTTTGTGACTGCTTGTGGATGCGTGATCAGCAGATGGCCGGCCTTGTGTAGGACTGAGTGAGGTCACACTCAGTCAGAAGCAAGAAGATTCACGAACGAAGAAGATTCAAGATTCACACTTGTCAGAAGCAAGCTTCGTTGTCCGATGGTAACTCTTCAGAGCTATGGCCGCTCAGCAGCAGTCTTTCAGTGTGTGCATTGTTGGCAGAGATTTTATGCAAACGTGTACTGAAGTTTGTCCAAAGTATGTGCTTGGTATGACTTCAATGTGTAGCCAGTCACGGAGGTGGGATTTGTCCTGCTTTCTCACCACCATGCACTTATAGCCGACGGCTTTGCATTAGCTGCCGAAGTGCATGCAACTACAAGTGAATCCGGGACTGGCACACAATGGGGTTTTTCTATTGAGGTCAAAAGGCCGTTACTACATCGCTGTACAATTCAATCGCCTAAGGTTCATACAGCTCGTTCTGTGCCCACCGACCCTGGTCCTATGGTGATTCGCCAAGTTCTGATGCAATCAACATACGTCTGCAGCGTTATGGCATGTCATCTTGTCATCTGCAGCTAATTGTGCCGGGTTGCTGTTTTACTTTTAGCCATTCGGCTGTGCCTTTGTGCACGAAGCCGCCCGTGTCTGTACTAGATCTGCCTGGTGCAGGCAGCTTCTGCACTGACTATTGTCAATGCCATGCCTGTTGTCAAGGGCCGGCACCGCATTCTTCTTGGTGAATTCCTTGCGTCTTTGCTATGGCGTGCTGCGACTTTGATAGCGCTACGATTTCATTGCTGCTGCAATTAAACGTCAAGCAAAGTGCACTTTGTTTGAGGGTGTCCTATTGGTTCTGCTGTGCCATCGCGATGCATCGTGCACTCTTACGATAGCCCTTAGTTGATTAGAGATCCTAAGATAGATATACGCAACAAAAGGGGAGATGATATTACTCACCATTCAATCGCGTTTCCCTTTGAAGCAAATGTAAAGCACCTAGCAAGAGATTGGGTTCTCTGAGGGTGCTTTATCAAGCGTATTATTATTATTATTATTATAGCATTGGTAGCAACAGCCAGCATAGTGAACAGGCATGGGGGAGGTAATTGTCAACCTGCACTGGCTACCAGTCAAGCAATGGATTGACTTCAAGGTTTTGTCGCTCACTTTTAGGTCCCTTCATTCTATGGCTCCAGCCTATCTCTCCGATATACTCCCCCATCAGGCCAAGCATCGTACCACCCGCTTTTCGGAATCCAACAGTCTAAAATACCTCATACAAACCTTTAATCCTTTGGAGACCGTCCATTTAGTTCATATGCTCCCTAAGCCTGGAACTCCCTCCCGACCTGCGTCAGAACATCCCCTGACTTGACCACATTTAAAAGGAGCTTAAAAACACACCTATTTAGGACAGCATTTAGTGGGTCCCTCTGATTTGTCCTTCACGTGCTTATGCGTGCTGACACTGTGCATGCTGCCACTAACCACATTTGCATGCTGACCCTGTGCATGTCACCCCTAACCATATTATTCATTTTGTTTGTTTTTCAAGCATGATTTTACTTACCATTCAATTGCATTTCCCTTTGCAGCAAATGTAAAGCGCATAGAAAGAGATCAGGTTCTCTGAGGGCGCTTTATTAAGTGCATTATTATTATTATTAACCGGGAGGAGTCGTTACAGAAAATTGGCACGCGGCTTCAAGGATTTGAGGAAAAATCTAGAGGCTGACGGACGCGTACGTGATTGATGCGCACAGATGGAGTCAGTCGGAGCACGATTTCGGCATGTACAGGCTATGCGACACGACTGTGCACACTAGCGAGACGGAGCCACCGGAGGACGAATAGGAGCACTCACCCAAACGACTGCACGCATGACCACGACACGAAAGCAAGAATAATGGTAGACAGGTTTTTCCCTGAAGTAAAGGCTGCTCTTTTTCTTACTCGTCAATGGCCCGTCGATGGATGTCCGAGAGCGTGCTTACTTGTAAATTCACTAGTACGATTATTAATAGAATGAGTAATCAGATCATTAGTTACTGCGTTAGCTGGATATTTGAATTAATTACTGGTAGGATTGCTATTTGGATTGACAGCCAGATTTGTAATTCTACTACTAGTCGAATTATTAGTCAGTTTTTTTTAGCGCTTAGGCGGTTAATAATGGGGAGATGTACCTTAGGGATGATTTTCGATGAACCCACAAGGCACTGTGATCAATATGAAGTGGCAGAGTCCTTTACTGGTGTCGTAATTCTCCACAATGAATAGAAAAAAATTGTACTCCATTTTGAATGATAATAACATTCTTTTGTATAGGTTCTTGAAATATTCAAGTCTATTTAAGGGCTTTAAAACTCACAGTATGAGAAGCAATAGCCAAGAGCCAATGAAAAGCAAGTTATCGTGCTTAGAGAAGCATGAACAATCAAACCAGCACCACGCCTATAAGAGAATTTATACGCACACAAGAATATATAGTTGAGTTATCAAATGAATTATTAAGTAGTTTAAGAGAACAGTATTTTTTGGATTATGGATTGGATAATTTTTAGTCGGTGTTGCATATATTGCATTATTATTTTTGTTTGAACTAATGATTTGTTTAGATTACAACTAGAATAGTTTTTTTTCTAGAAATATTAGATTAAGTATAGATGATTTAGGTGGCAATAAGCTATTAATGCTCGCGAAAGGAGTGGGTCGGGGCTTGCGGGTGCCCGGTTGAAGGCTAGAGCTGCAGCCATTAGAAGACTCAGGGTTAGTCATTTTATGATGCACTTTTTAGAAATTTTCCAATAAATAATATACGCTATTCAGTAAATACCGGTATGCCTTTTGATGTATCTATTAGAACAGTAATTTACCTCAATGATCTTCAAAAATTATTTACATAACAAACTAGTACTTGGTATTTTGAAGTTCTAACTTTCGATCGACTCATGTAATGATTAAAGCTCGGCATAAGCCAATAAAGTATATACAGCACACTAGTATACAAACACGAGTATTTGCTTGCTGATAGACCCATGCCGAAAGATTTTAACTGATGTCCGCTCGGCGACCCCTCGCGTGACTCTCTCGAAGACCTCTCAAGTGACCCACTGGAGGGCCGCATTAAAGACAAACTCAAATCACTCGGCAGCAACTGCAACCATGGGTATACTAATCTATCTAATCGCAGACTCGTCTACAAACTAATCTTTTGATTATTTTTTACGCTTGCTGGCGACGCATAGTAAAAGGAAATCTAGCTGCTTCAGGGGAGGTAAACCCAAAATGCTGATGCTGGAGCTGGCCATCTGCCGCTGTTTGCACTCTCCAGCTCAGCGATGACCTGGCCGGCCAGCCGGTGTAGGTGACGAGTCGCGCCCAGCAGCGCCGGCATGCCTCTGGCTCGAGGAGGCGAAAGTGTTTCCAGACCTCGCCCTCTTGGGAATTGATAGAGTTTGCCGTAGAGGAGGAGTGTCCTAACCGGCATCCCTGGACAGCAGCTTAATTACCTCCTCCGATTTAATTTACCTATGTACCTATATTTTCTTGATTTACCTCCTCCGAGTTGGACTCGTAGGAGGAGCGACCGCTTCGCGGAGAAGGAATCTTTGCCAGATCATTCGACCCCGAGTGCGGCTAAATGGCGGGCTCGACCCGGGCTTATTGGCGATATCGAGGCTGCACTTACGCGACGATGCGCTGCTCGCTGTGACGACGGCCGACGTCAGAGCCGTCGGGCTAGTTTTGGTCGTGACGCATTTGGAAAACTTCTCAGGTGAAGTTGGTGCCGCAAATGGTCAGGAATAGAATTTGAAGCCACGCCATGCAGTTCAGGCATGCGCTGACAGGTAAGGGGCATGGCACCCCACAATCGTAGGCACTGGCGACGAATGCGGCGACTGACGACGACTGGTCGACCGAGACGCCGCGAGTGAGAGAGCAGCCGCGCCGCCGCTTTATCCGCTATAATGGGCGCTGTCGCTACAGGACTTATCCTCGAAAAGGATCGATGATATGAAGTTGGAAGGCAGAAAGATAAAAAAAAGAGCTCAGCTCTCAGCTGCTGTAGAACATGCTAGAAGAATCGCCAGCTAATCTTAATTTTATCACGTGTTCGTCTAGCCTCCTTATTTATTTGCATAGACTATTTTTTTTATATATTTTGATGCCATTTCCTCTGCCAAGCTTGCAAGTCCTGCATTTTTAACTCACCTTTGCATCTCACTAAAAATAAAATATTTGTTTTTTGCAAGTAACTCAGGAATATCCTAATTAATGTATGTCACTAATCCGATGCAAGCGCCTTGCCAACAGATAGGAAATGCGTAATAAATATCAGTTGCAATGCGTTTCACATCCGGTGGTTCTCTAATCTTCATTGACCTCCCGAGAGTCTGGTCGAGTTCTACTATTTCAATAACTTCTGCCAGTAACTTAAATTTAAAAAGCGTAATTGGGTTTGCGTTTTCATAGCTAATACCTGTAATTATTAGCGTGTCGTCCCTACTTAGTTATAATCTTTTGTTATAATAACCGATGTATTATATGGACGTATTGTATGTATAGATTATATTTTATTGTTATATTAGGTTGTTATCATATTAGTTTTGTACCAACATTTTTGAATACATTTCTTCGAGAATTTGACAGGCCTTCCTCGACATCGGTGATAGGGCTGACTTGGATGCAAGGTCTAATTAGGCGATCAATACGATTCTTGATATGATCTCGACTCAGCCAGCTAGCCAACGCAAGCAGGTCAGCCGTAGGCTTTAACCAGAATAAAATCGCATCCCGCAAGATGCTGCCGGCCGTCAGCAACAGTTCTTATGCCCAGACTGCTGAGTCGAGGCTTTCGGTTTTAGCCAGACAAGTCTACGGTTGCTTCCGCGAGACTCTGTCTGTCTGTCTGTCTGCTCGTCTTCGCTCTCAGCTGCTGCAGCTGCTTCGCCGCTCGCTTCTGCGCTGCATCTGCGTGTCGTGCGGTGTGTGTTCGGGGCGGCACATGCATGTAGAACGCGCCTGCTTATTGCAGCATTTGGTGGGTCTCAGTGATTCATCCTGCATGCGCCTGCTTACATTGTGCCTGCTGCTTGTGGATGTTGCCACCAAAAATTTAGTAACGCTTGCTGCAGCATTTCTAAAGTGCTTAGAGAGAGAGAGAGAGAGAGAGAGAGAGAGAGAGAGAGAGAGAGAGAGAGAGAGAGAGAGATTCAGTTCTCTGAGGGCGCTATTCAAATGTATTATTATTATTGTTCCATACGGCCAGCGGTCGTCCCCAGTCGACCGCCGGTCGACCAGGCTGCACAGCACACGACTGGCGGAGGGGCGTTCTGCACATAATCGAGCTCGACTTAAAGTCTCGTTCTACAGCTGGCGATGACGGCATGACAACTATAATAGAGTGACACTAAAGTCAGAGTGACGCGATTAAGTCGGTTTGTTTTCGCGGCCATTACAAACGCTGACAGATCTCGTGAATGAATGCCACACTCGAGATTCTCTGGGGACCGCTAATTTAAATAGTCACATCTATAATGAATTGCTACGCGATTCCACGAGAGAGCCGATCAAGCATGACTGACTAAGGACAGACGCGAGACTAATTGCGGCTGACACGTTCTTTGACTCTTACTCATCCAGTTGAGTTTTGTCAGCCGCGGACCTCATTGAAAGTGACAGCTGGGTAAAACCTTGGTTCAGTGAGAAAAAACGGGAGAGAGAGAGAGAGCGCCGAGCGTCCGAGATTCCAAATAGACATGAAATGAACCCAGGAAATGCAAAGCGAAACAAAAGCAACACCAGAAATCAACTTAAACTTTAGCAATGTAAGACCTGGTATGCGGGTGAACCCACTCCAGAAGGAGAAATTCAAATTCATCCCTTTGCTGCAAATGTAAAGCGCATAGGAAGAGATTTAGTTCTCTGAGGGTACTTCATCAAGTGCATTATTATTATTATTATTATTATTACTTGATTGCCACTTTTTAAATATATACGTAGCTCCGTCATGAAGGACCAATAAGGACTTTTAGCTCTAGTTGCTAGCAACGGCTCCTGCACGAATCTTGTATATTTTAAATGTACGCTTTGAAAAGATGTTCACAGAGACAGTGAGTTACCACGTTTCTAAAATAATGATAATGCACTTGATAAAGCACCCTCAGAGAGCTCAATCTCTTTCTAGGGGCTATAGATTTTCTGTGAAGAAAACATGGCCGAATATAATATAATCATCGCCCGAGTCTGTGAATAACGATATTGCGAATTAAAGGACGTGGCCATACTAAGGAGTTGAACTAAGGACTGGACTAAGGAGTGGAAAGATACTTCCCGTGCTGATGCCAATGAATAACAGCACTCTGCCCGTCTCGATTCAAAGAAGCAGTATTTAATCGCAGTGTCAACTCAAAACCATCTCCGACCACGCACCCGAAGCTCGGCTGACGCACTGCTAAGCGTTCGTGCTGTTGGTGATTATAATGTATACGTGCCACAGATAATTTAAAAGAAATTGGGTAAATCTTGGACGGCTGGCTTTTAAGCAATATCGACGGCTCATTCCATCTGCATAAAAAAATCCTCGTATTGATTCGTACCTGGTCGATAGTACTATAGGCTGCCTTTTGAATATCCACAGGCGAGGAATGTTTCTAAAGATTGACGAAAGTATGTGGAAACTACCGATTGTGATCTGGAAACAAAGCCAGCGTCGGCATTGGTACACGCACAGATTTCATTAGAAGAGTCAACGCCAATCTGACGAAAAGATGATTTTTTTATCGACCGCCCAGGGTTATTACCACAGCTTTCTAAATAATGCACAGCCACTTGCTGAGCTAATGAATAAAAACAATGCGATCGTGCGATCGGAGGCAGCCGCCATAGGACTTTGCAAGATTGCTCGAAGCCTACGCGGCTTTCGGTACGCTCGCTGTAGCCACCAGGATTCATCTCACGAAACCCAGAGAAAGCGAGAAGCACAGCTGAGTCGGGAGGTAAGTCGAACGAATTGGCTGCAGCATGAAAGTAGCAGCTCTGTACGGCTGGAAAGGATGTGCGACAGTCGGCAACCTGAGATATGATGTTTCGTAAGCATTTCGGAAGTGAGTCCCGCATTCAAGAACCTTCAGAACAAAGCTTTTGTCGTCGAAGATTTTTGTGGCGGAGGAACGGAACAGCTAATTCATGGTCCGTGCACGGGCTCGCCCATTCAGATGCTCGCAGAACTTTAGTTTTTTTGGGGGGGGGGGGGCGCGGCTACTGTCACCAGCCATGTCTTGAATAAAAAATGCGACACAGATAAGTGCCCAGTCAGAAGTTAGAGGTGCCTCAGTAATAAATCTCACGTAGCGGGTCTTGTCAGAGGAAGGTCTAGCGACGGACGTATAATGTGAGTCGGATTTGATAAGTTCACACACTTCTATGATTTTCAGGACTAATATATTTGTAATTATTGGAGCCATAGCTCTTCCCCAAAAATGTTTTTTGCAGAGGCTAACCACTACCTAAAGAAACTAATCAGAAGTAGCAGATAGTCATACCGTGTAATTGAATTCACTCACTATTTATCGAACCTAATGAGGCGTAGAGCAGATGTTTTTATAATAGCTTTATAAAATGTACACTCAATAAGCGTGACGGTTGGGTATCTGTGGGTATTTAGAGACAAGAATCGCTTACATCAATGCTGCTCTGCGAGTTAGAAATTATAATATCTCACGATTGGCAGTTCTTAAGGATTTCACAGCGATTTCAATTGTAAAGCAGTCAGAGGTTGGTACGAAGCGAAGGCCACGTGAGCTTTCGAAGCTTAATGAAAATATGACGCATCTTTTGGCATCGCAGAAATACTGACAAGCCCGACCGGAAACCGAAAGAAATAAACGCGAAAAGTTAGCGACACCTTGATCTATTGGAGACTTTCTACGCCGAAGGTCGTTCGCGGGTGGAGATTTTTTCGCAGTCTCCATATAACTGCTTGTATTTAAAGTTATAATTTATTCCAGCCAGTGCCCGGTCGCTGCGGCCGATCAGCCCTGAGCCTGTCGAAGGCTTGACCGGCTCAGGAGCTTCGAATGCGAAACCGTCGCAGAAGTCCAACACTTTCGCCTACTATGTCCGTGTGCTTTACCGCCCTCTTTTTAATGCCAATCTGGAGGCACCATCTGCGCTGGCAGAGTTCGGGGGGGGGGGCTGGCGGGGGGGAGGGGGCTAGTGTGTGCTGAGAAAATGGCGACGAGTTGTTGGCGAGCCGCAATTTTCGGGTCGGTTTTCGATCAGGCAGCCCCTGGCTCAGGATCCGCTTGCGTTGACATAAGCCCGAGGAGCTTTCCAGCTGCGGCTTGTGAGCAGGACGAACACAAATGAAAGCGAGCATGCGAATCAGCGTGAGCGAACATGTTTGCTTCTCGAGATATTGAACGGAATCAACGGCCTCGCACCTGCTACTGGGAATGCTATGAAAAGGTGACTTGTTACTGAAATGTAATAGGAGAAGCGAATGACAAGTATCTGTCGGTCGACAGCAGTTCTTGGGCTGGGGGATTAAGTGCTCATGGTCAACTCTCGGCTACTTTTGACGAATCCCAGAATCAGCTTCACTGCTTGTAATCTTTAAAATCGCAGCCAGTTGCATCGGCTTGAGAGGCTCTGTTGATCTGGGCTGAAATGAACAGCAGAACACCCGAAGCCTTGCGCCTGTTGTGCAAAGGTTTCTGCTCGTCACACATTGACGATTTATCGTGCACATGACCAAGCCGCTAAACAGTTGCAAAATTAACAGTAAATAATGCACATGCGCATAGCGAGATTTTACCAAATTTTACCCGACGAGAGTAAAATGAGTAGCCAACTATTTTCTTCATTCACTTCATAGCTCCCGCATTCTGTACATCAGAGCGCTTCCATTAAAATGAAAGCTGCAATCAACGAGGATCTGACATACCTCCTGGCGACGAAGCTGATGAACTCGTGAACAGTGTGGGGGAGAATGCATCATCAAACACTGACATGTGACTCTGTGTCTTCGATGCAGCAGCCACTTTCTGAGCCTGAGAACTGTCTGCCAATGAGAGACAAGACGCAAGGCGCAGCCATGCTTAGGTACGGCGAATTGGAAAGCGTCGAGCAATGGGAGACTGAATGGGAGCCGGGCCTTACAGCTATGCAGTCCTTTCATGATACCGATGCCCAGATCTAGAGGAAGAGTGAACCATTCGATTGGCGGCAACGATGTCATGAGTTCGGCTCGTGGCCACGCCTGAAAGGGCGTGGTCGGCCTGGTTGGATGCCCTGTCATAATCATTTGCGCGTCTGTTGACAGCACTGTCTTCATCGAGGGTTCGCGGCCGAAGTCGTTCCATCCACCGTCAGACGTCCGTCGCCCCGTGTAGCCTAGGAGTTACGTGAAGCGAGCAGATATTTTCAGCACGAAACCAGCCCAGCACAGCCCGCCGTGTCTCTATTTAGTTTACAGGAAACTTTCGAAATGATTTGTAAGGTCTTTTGAACAGAAGCACACCAGTAGAAATTCATTTGCTCTAAATTTGTCTGCCCAAAAAGTCCAAGTACAGCCATGCTGCATCGAAGCTGCGAGCATTATTTGCCACGGGTAGCATCGTCCTCACGAAGGAAGCAGACAAAGGTAAGGAGAACTTAGGCAAACTTTGATCTTGGCATTTAATAACAGCGATTCAATCCCAGTCAATCACAGTGATTAAATTACAGCGAAGGCGGAAAGAGCGGTGCGCTTGGCTCAAGGGGTGAGCAGTTGAGATTCTGTATGAGTTATCCAAGCGGTAGCCACAGCTGTCGCCAACTTGCAGGGCTGAGGCTACACGATCAACGTTGCAGTAGGGCTTCCAGCGGCGTTCAAGTTTAAGCCTTACACAGATTTATGACTGATAATCATTAATGTTGGAACATTTATCAGAAGCTATAGTTGGTACCGTCGCATAGCAAGGAAATTACTTTTGCCACACAGTCGCTGGCTTGTGGCTAGTCATTTAATTGATTCTAGCCATTTTCGCGGACCACTCCGCTCGTATAGAAGAAAGCAGTTTTCACTTGCGGCGCTGACTCTTCCTGTACCCGAGGAACGTATCCGAGGAAGGACGAGGCTTCGATCGAGCACGAGCACATCGAGACAGCCGACACGGCAGCACGGCCTCTGCCGCCACCGCCTCGCGAGAACTGGCTCGCCCTCGGCGAATCAGCTGCACATTGTCTCTCAAATGAAGATTCTTTTGTCTTTTGGCACGCGTGCAGATGGTGCAGACATGCTCGCGCAATGTCAAGGGATTACAAACGTCGTCGAAAGCGGACCCAAAATGTGTCGGCACCAAAAATGTCGCAATGCCCAAAAATGGCCCAAAACGGAAGCAAGCCGGCAGCCGCGGGATTCAGCCGCAGGTTAACTCTGCAGTCGAAGACGAAGACACGCGCCGCCGTGCTTCACAATATGCGCGCCGTCCAGCGAGGTCTTAGCTGTAAGCCAGAAACCAGCTGTAGCGGCACGGCGTGCTGAGGAATGCCAGCACGCCGTGCGTAGTCCACCGGAGCAGGGAGCCATCCAATCTGCGTCTAGGCATCCATGGGTGCCAGAGCTCTCTCTCGCTCTCGCTCTCTCTCTCTCTCTCTCTATGCAATGTAATGTATCTCCGTCTTTAGCTCCACAAAGTCATAAAGACCATGTGGGTGTTACGCAGGAGAGTTTTGTATAGCGCACTCACAACCTAAGTGGCTTTCGGTACGCATTCGGTACCCAACAGACTTCGTCTCACGCAACAAAGAGAAAGTGGGAAGCATAGCAGAGTCACGAGTGCAGTTGAGGTAGTGAGTAGCATAGAAGTAGCAGCTCAGGACCGCTGAAAAGGATGTGCCATAGTCGGCAGTAGGAGAGTAGTTGTCGTTGCGTAAGAATCGTGGAACGAGTTCCACAGTCTAGGACCTGCAGAGCTAAAGCTTCTGTCGCCAACTGTCTTCTCTCTCTCTCTCTCTTCTTCCTCTGCTCATTAAGCGATCGAGAGCCCTGCTCTGCTCTCCGAACAGAACTAAGTCGTGGCTTTAAAAGGCCGCGTCTGTTTTCCAGCCCAATCCGCGGTAGGTGGTACTATCTGAATTTGGGCGATCGAAGTAGCCGCTGATGTAGGCAGCAGGCTAGGGTCGTGTAAGCTATCCCGGAAGCAACCCGGAAGTTAGCACCTCCCGTTAAGTTCCCAGCAGCTCGCTGGAAGCCTGATAGGAACTGATAACAGCCAGACTTTCACGGTGAGGCTTCGGGAGGAGGCTTTTCAGGGGATGGATTTTCGTGGTAGACTTCCATGTTTTGGCAGCGACCTTAGGCTTGCCAGCCAGCTTGCCTAGACGCTCAGCATTTTATAGGTATGCGGAGAGAGAGAGAGAGAGAGAGAGAGAGAGAGAGAGAGAGAGAGAGAGAGAAAGAGAGAGAGAAAGAGAGATAAATAGAGAGAGAGACAGACAGACAGACAGAAAGACAACGATAAGAGAGAAAAAGAGTGGAAGAGAGACAGAAAGAGAAAGATAAAAAGAGAGAGAGAGATAAAGAGAGAAAAGAAAGAGACAGAAAGACACAGAGATAGATAAGAGAGAGAAAGAGTGCGAGTGTGTGTGTGTGTGTGTGTGAGAGAGAGTTGTAAAGGGCTTTCTGCAGGCTCTCAGAAATGGCGGCTAGCATTTTTCCAGGCAATAGTACCTACATCTTCCGGGCTAAAATTTTCTTAGCTAGATTGTAGATCTTTCAGGTGACATAAAATTTGCTCGAAAACGACGCAAAAATTCCGAGTGACCCCGTAGGAGGTGGCCATTTTTTTGATAGAGACGCATTTCATGAGGTAGTTAGTGGGCTCTCCGGGCACTGGCGGGAAAATTTATCGTCTGTTTACAGAGGCTTGTCGCCAGGCTAAGAGGGCAGCGGAGGTGTTCCGGGCGGCGGCGCTACAGCGCCATAGTTCCGAGGGGACATCTCAAAAATGGGAAAGAGGCTTACAGCATTCTTATGTCTCTCCTGCAACGGACTCGCCATCAAATTAACCTTTCAGACCACCTCTATAAACCTACACACATCGATGGGTAATACCATTGGCAATCCGCCCAATGATCGTGTAGCATGCACCAGCGAGGCTTCCGGTTTTTCAAGCTCGGTCAAGGCCTTGTGAACAAATGAGTTACAGCGGCTCTCGAGGCAGCAAGAGAACTTCGTAAACGCTCCATAGATGCTGTGGCTTCATGTCGCCTTCATCTTGCTTTCACGCTGCCAAAGCCAGAAACGCACTGACTGACTGACTGACGTCAGGACTTGATCCCCTGACTTGACGTCATTAAAAAAGGCTACGAATCCTCCAGCTCCTTTCAGCACGTGCTCCGTCTGCACGCATTGTCAATTGTTAAGGTTAAAGGTCAAGGCTGATTTAACAGCCTCATTCATGTAGAGGCAGAAGGGCCGTAACCTCTGTTACTACCGCTTGCAGTGGGCAATAAAGAATCGCCGACAGCAGGACTCGGAACCACGACCTGGGTCGTGAAGAGCGAGCACCTTGACCTTGGACTAAGACCTTGTGTGCTCATGCGTGCTGGAATTTAAATGTGGGTTTGTACAGGACAACACTAACCGATTGACACGCTTCTTTTCCAGTGATTGCAAAGTTCTCAGGAAGAGATCGAGTTTACTTAGCGTTCTGTGCAAGTGTTCTATTATTATTAATATTAATTTCAAGCCTATTGAAAATAATGCGAGTGCCGTCGGTCAAGAGTAAGCAATATACATTCTATTTTCTTATCCGTAAGACGTACTAGATAAAATGGGATAACCTTGTCTGCAGGACCTCTAGATCTCACTTATTCAGAGTAAACTAGTTCAGTGTGGGCGGAAGCATCGCCGAGCTCGGCTCACTAGGCTGCTAGGACAGAGGCGTGGCTGCCCGAGGTCACACCTCCGATGACCTCTTGTAAGCTCCACTCGAGGGCAAGGTTCATTCCCAGCGGGAAAATTCGCTTCCGAAAGCCTCGAAGCAACCAATCGCCCGGCAGAGCTGCGAGGGCGTTAGATAGATAAAAATGGTAAATAAATATAAAATAATGCAATAAATAAATAATGAATAATGGATAAATAAATGGATTTCGCTGGATAGAAACTACTGACCAAGTGCCGTCGCCAAGCTTTTTTCAGACAAGCCTGCTCTGCTGAGGCGCTTCGCTTCAAGCGCCTCACCTCCGCTACACGCAGCCACCACCGCCGCCGCAGGCGAGCCGTCTTGGTAGCCGCTGCCGAAGCCGCCGCCGCCGCCTCTCATCCGCCTGCCGGCCCTCCTCTGACATCCGGGTCGGGGCCTCAGGGTCGACTCGCAGAGAGCCGCTGCCTCGGGCCAGAGGCAGCTGGCTGAAGCGGCGGTGGCATCGCCGCCGTGCCAGAGCGAGCTTCCTATCTCGAGCGACGCCCGATCGGCAGCGGCGCCGCGGGCGGCTGGTGCGACCGCTCCGAACGGTTGCTGACGAGACGATGCTCGTGGGCCTCGAGGGTCACCTGAAAGGTCACCGCGATGGTCACCTGCGAGGTTTCCGCGAGGGTCGCCTGCCATAATGGCTCCAGCGTTTCGCTGTCGACGACGCGACGACTGCGAAGCGAACTGGTCAATTTAATAGTTGAGAATCGGTGCTGCAGCGATGCTCAAAGCGGTACAACTAGCTATCCGGACACCCACGTGCGGACGAGGCCAGATATGTGGCCGCGGTCCAGCTCGTTGGGCTTCCGGAACTGTGAAGCTCTAGGTTTCAAAGTTAAACCACCTCTTCCGGTAAAAGGGAAAAACATTAAGAAGGAAAAAAATATTTCACAACGTTACCCGCGGCAAGCTGGCGATGCTACGAAACATTTATTGCCTGTGAGCGTACTAGCATTCACCGCACTAAGACTAAGCGGAGGGCTGTCGTGGGTTTCTCGGTTGAAGGCTTCCTGCAAAATAGTGGATATAGACTCGCTTACGTAAAAGGAGCTACGGATTTAAGCTTTCACACTGCTATATAAATGCAAGCAATAACAAATAACAAAAATAATATTGTTCATCAATAGCGAATAACATACCGAATACCACGGCTAAAGGCAAGCAAAAAACCCAGCTTAAGTTAGCCGTGCTGTCGGTGCTACCCCACTCAACGTTTCTTACACGATAGCGAGGGCTTAGTGCCTACGATTGGGCCATTTAATACGAAGCGAAGCTAGCCTGCTGAAATAGCCTGTGAACAGGGAGAATTTACTTGAAACCATAAACTTTTCACGACGATATCATCCGGCAGAAAATCTTGCTCTACGCTATAATCTGTCTTACTGCTATTTTTTTTAGATGCCTAGACTTCCTGCTACCTTTTATAATTAATGTTAAATATGTCTTCAGTATCATTGCCTCTTTAAGAGAGCTGCTGTCAAGCCACTCGTTTTTTTTAAAACATAGTACATGGCAAATACGCTCCAGTCAAGCTTGAGAGAAAATCACACCAATCTGCAGCGAGTGTAAACAGACCGTCTCAGCTAGCTCTGCTAGATCTCACGGTCTCTCGGAAGTTTGTGATGCAATTAGTCGCTAAGTCCTTTTTGAGCAAATATCGTCTGGGCAGGCGATTACTGGCGGTGCATTGCATTGCTTTAGGTCCGGCCTCGGTGAGGCGTTCCGCAGACTAGATATCAACGGCCCGGCGGGTTAGACCGCAGAATTTTTTTTCACAGTTTGTGCTCTTCTCTTGCGGACGTAATTGCAAGCACAACATTGGCTTTCATTTTCAAAAAAATTCCATGCAAATGCACCCGTGTGGTATTATCTCCCTCTGCATACCAACCTTTCAAACTCTTTTCACTCCCTCGCAGCAAATATTTCTAATATAGGCGCCAGGATGGCGGCAATCTTTCTCAATTTGAATTGCGATAAAATCAGCTTTGTAGCTATGGGAATTTAGTGTTACTAAGGAGCGAGAAAGCTTAATCTGAAAAATAGGCTCTGCTAGCACTTCTCGTGCACGGAATCCGAGTGTCCTGTGATATGCTGAGTTAAAACGCTCGATCTTTCGCAAGATTCCTATATCAGCTCCACAGTCAGGCCTGTCTACTTTAAGCTACCTAGAATTTCAAAAAATATTTGAATTATCAGATGAGGATACACGAGCCGATTTGGTCCATCCATTCCTTTGTGACGTCCCAGTGAGACTTTTAAAACTTTACAACTCTCAGCAGATCTTTCTTCCGGTGCCATAAGATGCTTGCAGTTGGCGCCATCTTGAACTTCCGAGAGGTCTTCAATGAACTACAGCTCCATACGAGGGAATGACTGAAAAGAACTTGGCCGACAGCAGCGGTTGTGTCTGTGTTATCTGTGGTGTGTGTGGTGTCAGTAGGTGTGTCAATGTGATATCAATCAGAGTAACTCCTGACATATCGGCATTCTACCGGGCTATTTTGAAGCTTACTAATATCTAACTTATCCACGTAGAATATCAAGCCAACGACGCTGCAAAGAAATTACAGGCATTTTATTCTTTTGTAATCTCATTTCTTGGGACGCGGCCAGCTCTTTAATAAAATCTGCTAATATTGATACATCGCTTATATAGCACCCTATGAAAACGCAAGCGAAAACACAAAATAGATCCGGGAGCCTTACAAGAGATTGATTAACCAAATCATTGAGGCGAAGAAAAAGCCGACCGGAACAGATGCGTCTTGAGCTAAGACTTGAAAGATACGAGGTTATTAAAAATAACAGTAATAATAGCAATAATAACAATGCATTTGCATAGCATCCCCAGAAAAAACTCAATCTCTTTCAAGGCACTTTACCTAAGCTGTAAAGGAAGCACGATCAAATGATTAGTGGTAGCATGCACAATGTCAACAAGCATAACATGGTTAGAGGTGACATGATCAGTGTCAACAAATACGGTTAATGGAAGCATGCACAATGTCAGCGCACATGAGCACAAAAAAGACGACTCACAAGGACTCACTAAATGCTGTGATAAGCAAGAGCGTTTTACGCTTCTTTTTAAATGTCAAGTCAGGGGTGTCTGACATCAGTTGAGAGTGAGTTCCACGCTTTAGGAGCATACGAACTAAAGACGCGGTCTCCAAAGTATTCGAGGGTTCGTACTGGGTATGGCTAAACAATTCGAGTAAGAAAAGCTGTTGATACAATACCTAGCCTGTTGGGAGAATATTTCTGATAGGTAAGCTGGAGCCAGAGAACGAAGACATTTTAAGTAAGCTAAGGAGCCTTGAACTCGATACGCTGGTTGATAGAGAGCTAGTGTAGGACGGCGAGAAGTGGTGTGATGTGGCAACTCCAACACTCACAAAATGAGTCTAGCTGCAGAGTTTTGCACCAGCTGTAAGCGCCTGATTACACACGTCTGGAGACCAGCAAGCAGTGAGTTACAGAAGTCGAGACGGGAGGTCACAAGTACATAGACCAGTTTAGATGTGGCATCCCCTGTCTAAACGAGACCGAATTCGGCAATGTTATGTAGCTGACAGCAGGCATAGTAGGCTCAATCATGTAAATGCGCCCTTGATATGAGCTGCTATTCGAGCGGTGGGCTAAAGAAGCGGGAATTTGTAAAACGTACAGGAATTTGCTGTTAGGAGCATTTGCTGCTACACGAACGAGGTCTTCAAAACTTACCCAAGAATATAGATCTATCCATCGCTGTAATGCAACCAGACCGTATAACGACCTTCTCCAAATGCAGCGCAGACCTAAGAATTGGGAAGATAATTTTCAAAACCCGAGCACTTTGTAAAAGAAAAAACATTGGCGCGTGCATGTCAACCTAGTTTCTGTAAAACGAGAAAGATTTCAATGGTTCCCCAATTATAACAAGGAGCCAGTTACATCATACTTTGTTGTTTAGCATAACAATATTAATGGCAGGTTGCAATTATAGCTCCCATAGAGGGAGCCGTCTCGCTATCTTAGTGATAACCGAGGGTTAAGGACAAGCGTTGTATCGCGCTTA
Organism: Cristatella mucedo; assembly: GCA_009760855.2. Lineage (NCBI taxonomy): Eukaryota > Metazoa > Bryozoa > Phylactolaemata > Cristatellidae > Cristatella > Cristatella mucedo. Next base: position 255,207 of record WPIO01000067.1, on the reverse strand, counting down.
GACAAGCATGCAAAAGCGCAAGTCATTCTTAGGCAGTATGCCAAAGCACCCTAGAAGATACTCGGGGCTACTGGTTAGTAGAACAGGTTAGTAGGACAGCTGGTAGCTAAAATCTGCTTTTCCAAGTCACTAGCTTAGACGCGCTCGGTTCGCCGTTTCCGGTCACGTGGCTGCGAGGCCCAGTGCCTGCTACTTGCCTCGCCTTGCTCTCGATCGACGAGTCCCAAGCCGCCAGATGCTTTCGCAGCACTGGTCAGAGCACGAGCGAGAATAGCTCAGGCTCCGTAACCGCACCGCTTTTCGGCGATGCAGATTTCTCTTAGGCCAAGTTAGATCAATTGCATTTCACTTTACAGCAAATGTAAAGCGCCTAGAGAGAGATTGAGTTCTCTGAGGGCGCTTTATCAAGTGAATTATTATTATTATTATTATTATCACAAACTCCCAGTTACAAGCTAAATTTCCGCGTCCTTCACGCATCAAGCTACCTATCGTAAGCACGACCTCGTGCCAAAGAGGCGTGGCTTTAGCGAAGGCAGTGACCCACGTAGCATCGCGCGTCCATAGCATTGTCTCAGTCTCAAGTCAAGGCGCCCAGTCGGTTTCCAGCACTCTCACACGAGGAGACATTATAGTCATTGCCAAACCTCGTGACCCCTGACCTTGATGCTGTCAGGGAAAATCTCTTTCTGAGCCCTTCTGCACGTTCAGCTGCCCGACCTGCCCACACGGGCGGATCGCTGCAGCACGAAACGGGCCCGATTTCCTGGACGAGTACGGTCCGCTGACGAAGCACAGTTTCCGAGCCCTCTCGCAGATGCCCAATGATTTTCCTCAGACGTAAGCCAGCCAGGACTACTACTAAGAGCAAGCTAGAGAAAGCAGATAAAAGACCTGCTGCCCGGCTTGCTTGATGGTTTATTGCGGGTTTATGGCTTTATAGATTTATCTATGGGTTATATGGGATTGTGGTTGAATGAGTTGAGGTCTTACAAGGGTGAGTCGCCACCTGGACGAGGAGGAGGAGCAGGCAGTGGGAAACAGGACAGAGGGGAGAACTGGTGTAGCGCTTCGCGCGAGTTGACGGAATACATAAGTGCTGGAGCCGCCCTCGGCGTCTGCCTTTTGTCGTTTGTGTACCGGCGCGTGCTCGGTGTCAGATCGTCAGTTTGCAAGACCTTCGCTGGTGGCCCACCTACCCCCCCCCCCCGTGCACCCCAATCCATCCGGGCCTTCCAACATGCCCAACTCTCTCAACTCAATTGAATACATGTATTACTGACATTCGGACTTGGATGTCAGCAACATGTTAAAAACTGAATGCAGAAAAATCAACTTAATAGCTATAGGAAAACCCTAGCGCTGCAAAGAAATTGGAAAGCCGAACTCTAATAATGGTCTCGGCTAGCGAATATCCTGTGCACGATATCTGCGTGTCCATTTCCAAAGTGACCCTTCGCTACATAAAGTTCGACTCGACAGTTCAGCTCGACAGTCAAAAGTCTGCTCACTAACCGGCATGTACCTCTGCAAAATTTGAGCCATCTTAGATAATGGTACCACTGTCAAGCTGGACTGTGCATCTGTCAAATTCCTGCACAGCTTACTGGATCTGTGTAAATTATTCTTTTGTTTGTACGGGTGCTGATATATATGCATTCACAAACCAATTGAGATGCTTCCTCTACAGCATTTCTAAAGCCCATTAAAAAAAAGGTTCGTTCTATTTACGATTGGGTAAGCATTATTTATATTTCATTATTATTACTGCCCATTGACCTTAACCCAGGGTTGAGGTTTTGACATTCGTGACCCAAGACCCGTGATGTATGTCGTATGTTCGAGTCAAGCAGCAGACAGTTATTTATTGACCTCTGGGTAAAAGTCGCCGGGCGTTCTTATCTCGCAAGACAAGCGAGGCCGTTTAAAAGCAAAATCTTCAATTTTGTCTCCTCAGTCATTTGAAGCGCATGACACGTTCTCGAATCCGGAATACGGGTAGTTAAAAAAAAAAGGAATAAGGGTACCTGGACGTACAACATTAGTGCCCGTGAGTAAATCTGAAGATCATTCAAGGAGGGAAGCGCATTCACAGCTCGAACAATTCTAGCCAAGCGGCACAAGCATGGAGGCGGCGCATTCATTTAGTGGGTCCCTGTGATTCGTCCTTGATGTGCTTATGCGTGCTGACACTGTGCATGCTGCCACTAACCACATTTGCATGCTGACCCTGTGCATGTTCACCCCTAACCATATTATTCATTTCGTTTGTTTTTCAAGCATGATTTTACTTACCATTCAATTGCATTTCACTTTACAGCAAACGTAAAGCGCCTCGAGAGAGATTAAGTTCTCTGAGGGCGCTTTATCAAGTGAATTATTATTATTATTATTCACTCCCCCACTCACTCACTCAATCACTCACTCACTCACTCACACACGCTCACATACACGCGCACTCACGCCGCGTACAAACGCAAGCACGCACGCACACACAAATACACACAGGCACAGAGATACAGAAACATTAACACATAGACACGTAGACGCATACGCACACTACACACACACACACACACACACAGAGGCACAAACACACGCAACACACATGCACTCGCACAGGCACGCACACAGGCACAAACGAGCGCACACACTTCAAACATTATCTAGCTATTCAATCCTGCTCTCTCTCTCTCTCTCTCTCTCGCTCTCTTCCACTCTCTCTCTCTCTCTCTCTCTCTCTCTCTCTTCTACTCTCTCTTCCACTCTCTCTCCCACTCACTGTCTTTCTCTTTCTCACTCTCTCTCTCTCTCTCTCTTCCACTCTCTCTCTCTCTCTTCCACTCACTCTGTCTTTCTCTTTCTCTCTCGCTCTCTCTTGCTTTCTCTCTCTCTCCCTCTCTCTCTCTCTCTCTCTCTCTCTCTCTCTCTCTCTCTCTCTCTCTCTCTCTCTCTCTCTCTCTCTCTCTCTCTCTCTTTCTCCTCTCTCTCTCTCTCTCTCTCTCTCTCTCTCTCTCTCTCTCTCTTTCTCTCTCTCTCTCTCTCTCTCTCTCTCTCTCTCTCTCTCTCTCTCTCTCTCTCTTTCTCTCTCTCTCTCTCTCTCGCTCTCTCTCTCTCTCTCTCTCTCTCTCTCTCTCTCTCTCTCTCTCTCTCTCTCTCTCTCTCTCTCTTTCTCTCTCTTCCTTGTTGTCGTCTTGCTGTCGTCCTGCTCGAGACTCTTTCTGCAGACCCCGAGGCATTCGGCGCCATCACACTCCTCCCTTCAGCCAGCCAGCCAGCTCTGCTAAAATTGCTCGCTAGTAATTGCTAATCATTTCGTGGCTCTCAGATGTTGGCTAGATTATTCGGCGAAGATACGCTGCGCGTCGGCGCGGATGGAAGAGATAAAAGTCGCGGTAATCCGGTACTGCAAGTCGTCACCTTTAGACGACAGAGCCAAGGCGCCAAGCGAGGCCGCGCGACGCGTACCGCCGCGACGCTAACGTTACTGACGCGTCGCTTGCCGCGCACACGGTCGCCGCGAGGTGTGCACGTGACTACGCTGCCGCCGCCGCCGCCCGCGAAGGCCATTTTGCGGCGCGTCGTCGCCTTCCTAGCGTTCCTAGCGTTCCTTGCGTTCGCCGCTCGCGACGTCGCGAGCGGCCGCCTGGAGAGCCGCTTTCGCGGCGCACACAGTAAAGCTTTGCGTATCCGCCAGCGAAAGGTCAGACTACGTAGTAAGCCAGTCGTCGAAGTGTCCGGTGGGGGACAGGCGAGCCCTGCGCGCGGCTGCAACGTATTCCGCACGGCACCCCCGGGGCCCTGCTGGTTAAAGGCGAGGTGTCGAGGTGTCGACGTGCGGACGGACCGTCGGCTAGTAGTTGGCTGCGGAAACTCGCTGGCTGACAGCGGGCGGCCGCCGTCGGACCGCCGCCGCCGCGAGCTGTCAGCCTCGCCGCCGCCGAGCCGCGCGAAAGGTGAAGGCGGAGGTAGAGTCGTGGTGAGAGAGAGATTCGAATTGCAACGAGCTTGAAACCTCATCGCAGACCGCGGAACTACTGCCGCCGCTGCAGCCGGAGCAGCGAAGCAGAGACTGAGGAGCCTAACCAGGGATGCCTCGCCTGATCGCAGGAGCTCACCTGTGGCTAGCTCACCTGGCTGCGCCCTCGGATAGCGATGAGCCCCGGCTGCGGCGTCTGCTGGCTGACGTCGGCCTGTGGGCGGGTTGGCAGGGCTGGCGGCCGCCGAAGGTTCGGCCTCGGCTCGACGGAGCTTCCCGGCGCACTGACCGGTCGGCCGGCGCACTTGAATGCCTGAGTCACGTGTCGTCTACCTGCCCACCCCCCGCCGCCTGCCGGCCGCGTCAGGCCGGTCGGTGCGCAAGCGCACCGCCGACCTTCTATCGGCGGCTATCGCTGACGGCTCGAATTTTCTGGAGACTCACCCGCGGCGAGCGGTCAGAGAAGAGTGAGAGAGAGAGAGAAAGAGAGAGAGAGAGAGAGAGAGAGAGAGAGAGAGAGAGAGAGAGAGAGAGAGAGAGAGAGAGAGAGAGAGAGAGAGAGAGAGAGAGAGAGAGAAAGAGAGAGAGAGAGAGAGACAGAGAGAGAGAGAGAGAGAGAGAGAGAGAGAGAGAGAGAGAGAGAGAGTCTGGAGGACTTCAGCCGGACGGAAGAACACAATGTATATATTTAGACTGAAGATAGCCGACGGCTGGAGTGGGTGGATTTTCCGCCCGACGGGGCACGAACAAGTGGCCCCCTCTCTCTGCCTAGCTGCCTAAGCTGATAGCCGAGCTGGTGACTGCGTTTGCTGCGTCGGTGACTGCGTTTGCTGCTGCTACCGCTGCTACTCCAGCTGACGCTGCTGCTTCCTCTGCTGACGCTGCTGCTGCCGGAAGGTCTGTGCAGTAGGCGAGCGAATACGAATTTATCGCATCCGGTCTCGGTGTGACGGAGCATCGTCGAACCTCGTCGACTCCCCTCCAGCACCCCACCCACCACTCCTCCTCCCCCAACGCTCTCGAGCAATGATCAGGTTGAACGCTATACCTGATTTAATAGCCTGATTTATATAATAATAATAATACATTTGCAATGCGCCCTCAAAAAATTAATCTCTTTCTAGGCACTTTACATTTGCTGCAAAGGAAGCATGATCAAATGGTTAATGGTGGCATCTTCAATGTCAACAACCGCAACATGGTTAGAGGTGACATGCATTCGATTAGCAAGATATATATATAGCGAGATATATATATATATATAATTATCGTATAGTATAATTATCTATTATATATATATATATATATGTATATATATATATAATTATTTTATTATTATATAGAATTATATAATTGTCACGGAGATTAGGTGGTTTTGCTGCAGAGTTTCCGGCTGAGCTGAGGGCAGAGGGGGAGCGTCTGAGGCAGACAGTCGGCTAGGCAGTTGGGCGTGGCGTGTAGCCGCCGCGATCCGTCCGTCGGACGCCGCACGACGCCCACCTCTCGCAGCGGCGAGCGCTCGCCGATTGCCCAGAGAGATGTGCCAGAATTACCCAAAAGTTGTTACCGCGGTCACAAGCGAAACCTCGGCCTCACTCGATCGCGGCGATACAACATTGGCGGCTAGTCTCACTACTACGGCTAGTCTCACTACTACGGCTAGTCTCACTACTACGGCTGGTCTCACTACTACGGCTAGTCTCACTACTACGGCTAGTCTCACTACTACGGAAGTGGCGGTTCGGAGCTTTCGCTTACGTCTGTAATCCAGCTGCATATCGAAGCTCCGTTTGACGAGTGTAGAAAGTTGCGCAGAAAACCATTCAAAAAACCGACAAAGCGTCTGTTGCTAGCATAGCGAAACTGTATTGGGGATTTCACGTACTGCGCTCTCTACGACCCCCTCCCCCCGGGTCTTAGCCCAGAGGTAAAGTGGTCGCAATTCACTATCCAGGTTGTGGGTTCGAGTGCTGCAGCAGGCAAGCATCCCCTGCTCACTGCTGCAAGCCAGGGATGATAGCCGCCAGGGCTCTTCTCCCGCTAAAGAAATTAGGCTTTTTGATAGGCTAATCTCTTAAGCATATATATAATTTATTTATATAGCGCCCCAAGAGAACTTAATCTCTATTCGGTTGCTTCACATATGCCTCGGGGGCTCGAGCCCACGACCTCAGCCTGACCTTGGTCCCCGGGGCGAGAGCACCTTGACCGCTAGACCAAGCCAGCTCGCCTTTAACTTTTTTCCACGCCCTTTAAACCGCCGGTAGAGAGAAGGCAAGTCAATTCCAATGAAGCATCGGAGCACTATCCCACATTCAGAAGCGGAGCTGGAATTTTTATCTAGGGTGGTTGGGGCCTGCAGACCTCGAATTCGCATCTACGGGGGCGTGGGCGGGGCGGGGGGCGGGGGTGAGATTGGCAAGACTCGCTAGATTTTTTCGTACGGCCGGGGCTCAAGGGCTCGAAATTAACGAGAAATTAAATTAGGACAAAATCACGCGTTTATTCGACTCGCGCTAACTCAGCGACTGCTCAACGTGTGTGGAAGTAGGACGTAATTTCGCTGTTCGCGATAATCGAGGAGAGGGCCTAGGAATAGGACGAAGTCAAGGTCGCTGCCTCGCTTTAGGCGGGCCCACGCTCCGCCGCTGCCTCTGGCTCAGCCGCTGCCCGCAGTCGTTCGATGCACACCAAAGACTAGGATGCTGTAGGAAATATGGAAAATACCACCAAACAATTTGTTGTCACCAGAGCTGAGAAAGTGGTTAAGAAAAGCAGTGGCGATATTTCGCGATGAGGAGCACGATATCGAAAAACGACGACGCTCCCTCGACGTTCCCGCCTTGCCGAGATTGCCTTCAGTAGCAATCGCAGCGATTCACTTTGAGGTGGCCGACCCGGCGGTTCTATTTAAAGGCGAATGAAATTTCCCTTCGGCAGGAGAAGCGGGGGACGCGCTGGATGAAGCGCCTGTTGTCTTTTTCAAGATGACCTTTACCCTTGCAGCTGCGGCAGCGGCGGCTGCGGCGGAAGTAGCGATTGCAGAGGCAGCGGCGGCAGCGGTGGCAGAGGCGGCAGAAGACTTTGGGCCGCTCTGCGGCTCGTCACGTCCGCCGCTGAGGGCATTCGCCGCCGATGCGATTAAAAAGCGGCTGAACATGCGCAATAAATAGCCTCGCTAATTGGAGGCTTGCTTTTGAAGTATCGGCCGGCCTATTTCAGGCGATTTCTATATTACTACTAGTCAAAAGACGGCGGTAACTCCGCCGGGCAGCTTGATAATAATTGCCAGTGACCTGCCTAACATCTTTCCGGTTGCGTCGCCAAGTAGACTGCGTTTGCAAGGGAATCGCTGTGACGCCGCTGGCGCAGAGCCAGCACAAGAGCCGTCGCTCAGCTTTCTGACAGCCGTTCGCGTTCCAGAATGACCGTACAGGCACACAAACGTGTGTGGAGAGCGCGCGGCCCGCACGCGCTCGTCGCTAGAGGGCGCTCGTCCAGCTGGCCCAGCCTCCTCTGAAGCGGCGTCGACTGGGCGGCGCAGTAAGACTCCTCCCGAGATGCATTGAGCGTCGCGATGCAGACTGCAGCGTAGCCCAGCTCGCTAGCTTCACGGTGAGACTTCTGCCCGCACAAACTTGAACTCAAACACCCACAAAGCGGATAAGCGCGCGTTCGCGAACGTCCGCTCCGTGGGGGGTTTGAGTCTTTGAGTTGCTCATATTAGC